>OX381683.1:642500-1267500 GCA_947462355.1 Caradrina kadenii | reverse complement strand
CTATATGATAGTAATTAAAAGAATTGAGTTGTCACAATTTGAAAGGAATTTTAATAAATATAAATGTTTATTAAATAAACAGTCATCATTTTCTGGAAAAAAAGTCGTAATATTTTATTTTTACTTTATGCCATATTTAATTCTTGTCGTAATTTGTTATTTTATGCATATTACTTGTACAAAATAATTTCGACGTTTCACAGTCATGTTGATGTTTCACGCTAGGCGTCCCGCGACGGCTAACAATTTTTTTAAAGGAATACTTTCTTTATTTAAACTAAAACACCTAGACTTTAGAGGACATTAAAACGCCACTACTCGGGTCTAAGAACTCTAACAAAACAAAAGATTAACTTACATTCTCAATTCGAAAAATGAAGAACAATAAAACTAATCACAGTACTCAAGGTGCAGTTTTGAATAATCGTCAAAGTCAAGGAGTAACTAAGCTAGTGATTCTCAATACGTTACGTACGTTACTTTTCTAATAATAGGTCTTGGGTTCGATTCCCAGGTCAAGCAAAAAGTGTTATTGGGTTTTTCTATGAAATCTCAGTAGGAGCTCGGAGTTAGGATCTGTGCCCGGTTAATGGCAATAGGCTCGCCCCCTATTACATGGGACCTAAACATACCGGCGAACTGTGGGTGTACACTGGTACCCCTCTGCCTATACAGGAGTGATGTTATGTTGTGATTTGTTTTGTAATATTTGATTTTTACTTTCGAACTTGTTCACGTACACCTTGGGTTTAGGGTTTAGGGTTTAGGTTTCTTTACCGCATTGTAAACGTAATATTATTATTGACAGTTTGACGAACCAAGAAAAGGAACGAGAAGGAATATCGACAATAAACGTAATACTAGAGCCCCCAGGGCCTGGGGACGCGTAATTTCATTTCTTACTGGTCTGCATCCATGGTAACCAGTCGTGGGTCGTTGTCCCTTCTACACTGTATATTAAAAGTATTCAGTGTCTCTTCTCTTTGGCGCGTCTTCCATTTTCCACGCTCTGAGTTTGACCTTAATGTAGAAAATTTTGTTTGAGAATACATAATCAGCAGGTTTCTTCTGAAATGTTTTGTATAGCTCAGCTTTTGTTGAGTTTCTTATAATTTATTGGAACTTATGAAATGAAGTACATTTCGTACTGATCATTTGTGGGTAAGATAGTGGTGAAAAAGTCGTATTTTTACAGTTTAGAATAGATATAGAATTTTTTCAAATAACTAGCTTCTACCCCAGACCGCACCTACGTATTATTGCATCTTTGGTTACTGCTCCCATCGGTCGTATTGTGGTGCTATATTATTCCTCAAGAATCTGGCTATCATTTACAAAAAAAAATCTCTGATACATAGTAGTATCATCGATATAGTTCCAGACATTAACACGGTTAAACAAACAAAAAAACTTTTCAGCTTTATCACATTACAAGTATAGATAGCCTCGGTTGCCTAGTGGTCCTAAGCGCGACTGCTACGCTAGAGTTCTTGCGTTCGATTCCCATGACGAGCAAAGTGTTATTGGGTTTTTCTACGAAAATCTCTGTAGCAGCTCGGAATTAGGATTTGTGCCCGGTTAATGACAATAGGCTCGCCCCCTATTACATCGAACCTAAAACATACCGGCGAATTGTGGGTGTACATTTATACACCTTTGCCTATCCCTTCGGGGAGTACAGGCGTTATGGTATGTTAAGTATAGATATTTTTTCTATTTTTGCTCATATTCTAATTGGTTGGTTAGCAACAAAATTAAGTATAGTTTATTTTTTTTGAAGTTCTTGTTAAAACGTGTTTTGTTGAAGTATAATTCAAAATTAGTATCAAGGTAGTACCTACATCTGGAAACGACATACAAACCATTATTTATTATATTATTATGTAATAACAAAATTAATCTCGAAGAACGCACACGTGATCCCTCCTCAACACTTCAACGATATATTATTTTTTCCATACGTTCCAAGGTTCGAATCCCGTGCGGGTCACGCTACGGGCACCGGCTGCAGCCCACGTGACTCCCACCCATATTGAAAGCTGCCAATAATCGGGGCATTATAACGAGGGTTCACTACGACCCGACAAATATTATGGTGTCGGAAAACTTCAGTAATACATTACATGTTAAGGAAAATATTATTTTATGCAATATTTATTGTGCGGTTATTTTTTTACCAAGAAGTGTATTTTATACTATTGATCTTATTCAGTTTCCATGGCAACGTATGACAGTCGTTATGTTTTGGTGAGAAGCGTGAAAACATGTTGGTACAAGATCAGAAGAGTCACCAGATCTACGTCAAACATGGCGGAAATTTTGAGAAGTACGGAAAATGTCTGACAATTACGTATGTTAGTTTTTACCAATATCACGTAAAACATATATAAAAACTAGTCATCTCACTTACACGTAAGTAAGTAAGGTACCTTTTATATCTGAAATATGGCTCAGTTTGGAAATTAACAAATACGCATACCTTCCCACGTACGTCAGCAGTGACATTACGCTTCTATATAATAACAATAGCGCACTAGTAAGATTCAAGCGATGCACCCCCCAATAGGCGGAACTACTCGTCCCCCACTTTATCTGCCTCACCCCCTCAAATGCATGAAAGTTGTCTATTCTCCGCGCATAACATAACATACCATTACGCCTGCATTCCCCGAATGGTTTGGCAGAAGTGTACCAATATACACCCACATTCCGCCTGTATGTTTAGGCCCTAGGCGCCGAGCCTACTGCCATTACTCAGGCACAATTCCAAGCTGCTACGCTACTGAGAATTCTATAGAAAAACCCAATAACATTTTTTTCTCGACCTGGGAATCGCACCCAAGACCTCTAGCGTAGCAGTCGTGTTTAAGACCACTAGGCTAACGAGGCAGTTACTCACCGCGCCTTAACTACTTTACCTATTCCTTGAACTATTCTTAAAATTTCAGCCATGCTTAAATGAAGTAGGTCCGACGAGTCTGGGATCTCAGTCTATACAGGTAGTTGAAGTTTCAAGAAGAGTCTGTCACACAAGGGCGGGTATTTTAACAAGCATTTTTTTCCCAAACTGCCTCGTTGGCCTAGTGGTCCTAAGCGCGACTGCTACGCTAGAGGTCTTGGGTTCGATTCCCAGGTCGAGCAAAAAGTGTTATTGGGATTTTCTCAGTAGCAGCTCGAAGTTTGGATTTGTGCCCGGTTAATGGCAATAGGCTCGCCCCCTATTACATGGGACGTAAACATACTGGCGAACTGTGGGTGTACATTGTTACACCTCTGCCTAACCCTTCGGGGAATACAGGCGTGATGGTATGTGGTTTTTCCCAAAACTTGACTGTATTTCTCGTTTCTCATTTCAATCTACACCAAATAACAGTTTAAAATTGCTATACTTAACTATGAACTCGACATCGACAAGCGTCACAGCCGCAAGCAAATAGTTTTGAGTCTGTATGTACTTGTTCTGTATATGGTTGTTTGTGTGTGTGAGGAAAAATTCGTTTCGTAAAGCAACGACATTAAAAAGAAAGTGTTTTCCAAATAAAAAAACAAATTCAATTATACCATTTACAGGCACACCTTTGTATTGTCAAGAAATCGGTCAGTAAGTCAGAAAGTTGAAGCTAGATGCTCGAACCAAAACGTAGGTAGGTCTCTATGGAGCCACGTTACTTCAGTTCACGACCAGCAGGCAAAATGCATCAACGCACAACATCAACTGTAAACATAAAAACAATAAGAACGAGTTTAAGCTATTCTACCGTTGTAAGCCAATTAAACCAATCAGTTATGACGTCACAGCTATTCTTGTAGTTCCCGTCACTGCAAATTTTCTTGGAAATCTAGTAATTTTTATGAAAGTCCACCTTCCCGGACTGTTTTCTTTGCCCCCGAGTTCTAATTAAAGTTATAGCGAGCACTCTGAATTCTTGTTGCGGTACAAGTGGAGGCATGTTAGCGGGTGCTCATTAGTTATTGCTTGGCTTAATTTCATTTAGCAAATATTTCTAGAAAAAAAAGAGAAATTGTAACCTTAAAGACACTAATAGCTAGGTCCATTTTAATAATAGACTTGTTTGACTGCATGCTTTAATTTTAATTGCTCAATAGTTGGTTTCTTCATATCACAACCATATTTGCTACAATTATTCACAGCTGCCCGACTTTTTTAAACCGCTACATCTTACAACATAACCCAAGCCCTTATTCCAAGCTTTTATTTGGCAGTCAGAATGATAAATGGTGTTTCATTAGTGGAGACCGACGCAAAGCAGGTACCGGTTCGAAATCTCCCTCCTTTTTATATCGGGAATATATATCGTGGCACTAAAGTACCGGAGCCCTGTTTAGTAAAGGAAATAGGTGATAAAATGTCCCGAAACGTGTTGTATGGACTGTCTTTCGGTAGGCTTTTTTTGCTTGGGGATAAAATTAGTAAAATATTGTTCTAGTAATGAGGGTGTGGAGAGATTCTTCTTTGTTGGTTCGAAATTGTACTCTTAGGGTCAGTGAGCGCAGAGAAATGTTATGCTGGTGCAGTTTTTTGGTTTATTGGGTAAAATGAACCAACCCACAATATGTCAATAATTCATTTAATTACATCAAAGTTGTTTAATATAACAAATGTGTTATATAACTATTTAGCAAAAACGGATCACTGTCACAACGAATTACACTTAGAAAAGGTTTAACATTCGACAATCTATACACAACACTAATATAATAAAACTCTAGAGCTAGTTTGTCTGTTTGTTTAAACGCGGTAATGTCTGAAATTAACAGTCGGCTTCGAAAAATAAAATGTTGTATAAGATAGCCAGATGCTTGAAGAATAGTATAGGCTATATAACATCACGCTACGACACATGCGAGTGGAACAGTAATTAAAGACGTAACTTAACGCGGGTGAAAAAAAAGCAAAGCCGTGGGCAAAAGCTTGTCATGTCAGATAAATATATACATAGTTAACACACGCAGACACAGCGCCAACTATACAAAATTAAAAAGTGATTAAAGTGTTTGCAACTGCCTCGTTAGCTTAGTGGTCCTAAACGCGACTGCTACGCTATAGGTCTTGGGTTCGATTCTCAGGTCGAAAAGGGTTATTGGGTTTTCCTATAAAATTCTCAGTAGCAGCTCGGAGTTAGGATTTGTGCCTGGTTAATGACAATAGGCTCGCACCCTATTACATGGAACTTAAAACATACTGGCGGTCTGTGAGTGTACATCGGACACCTCTGCCTATCCCTTCGGGGAATACAGGCGAGATGCTATGTATGTTAGCCAGGATCAAACTTACAATCTCAAAAAGCGAATCCTTTAACTTCTGGGCCGTCATATGCAGAGTAATATATGTAGGTATGTTAAATAGGTAATTAAGCTTAAGTTTCATAAGCTTGCGGTAATATAATATAGGTACATCAGTAGCCAATTAGTAATTAAAGGAAGTTTCACGTACTGAAGTACATGCTAACAGGTAAACGTGTTATAATGATAATGAGGTTCTGACATATAATGACAGTCAGAAACAATTACATGGTTCAAATAATATACAAGTCCAACCGTTAGAAAATAAATGCTATAAATAGTGTAAAAATCCCTACCGCAGCTAACAAAAGAGCTGATAACTTTGAATCCGCTGAGCTGATTTCCATCAAACATAAATAAGAATACTCCCGACTAATTCACCTTTTAAACAAAATAACCTACATTAAAATCGGTTCATGCGTTCACGAGCTACGATCCCACAGACACACACACAGAGACACGTCAAACGTATAACACCCCGTCGTTTTTGCGTCGGGGGTTAAAAAGCCACGAAAGTCACATGGAAAACTTCTGGTTACTGGAGATATTGAAGGTCAAATTTTCAAAAAAAAAATTTTTAACCGTCGTACCGTCACACCTGTACTCTCCAAAGGGTTAGGTAGAGGTGTAACAATGTACACCCGCAGTTCGCCGGTATGTTTAGGTCCCACGTGATTGGGGGCGTGCCTATTGCCATTAACCGAACACATATCCTAACTCCGAGCTGCTACTGAGAATTTCAGTATCAGCTCGATCTGGGACTTGAACCCAAAACCTCTAGCGTAGCAGACACGCTTAAGACCACTAAGCTAACGAGGCAGTTAATAATACCTATTTAAAGCATACTTACATGTCAAGTAGACCAAATGCTAATTTTCTTTAAAATCTCTTAGTGTAAGCTGAAATCTCTCAGGTAAGTGTTCGCTCATAATTCAAAAATCGTCTAGGGTACTAACCCTACCACCAAAAAATTAACCGTAAAGCTTTATTATGCCTACTGACTTACGAATACAGACGACGTGAATAAAACAAATCTTCCAAGAATTTAAGTTAACAAAATATATATAAAAAGAGTAGAACAAAAAGAGTTCAAAAGTGAACTAGCACAAAAATTCAATATTTCTAAGATTTTGAAATTACAAAACGAAGGCTTATCACGGAGAGGTCCTTTTACTTTGAAGTTATGAAAGAATAATGAAAGAAAAAGAAACTTCATTTCCAATAAATAACATTTTATGTAGTTTTTATCGAAATGGTGCGAGAATTTTATAATGTTTCCTTTAACAAGCTTATAGCCTGGCTTTGCTCAAAAAGCTGGGGATCAACTACTTATTTTATTTTTCTTACTAAGAGGGGAATAGAAAGCCATTGAAAATTTGTTGGTATACAGTACAAATATAAAGTCCAAAAGTGGAATCAGGTTTATTAATAAACAGCAAAATTTTGTAAAGCTACTTGTAACATGGAAGTCGAAGTCGCGCGGTTTTGAAGGAGTAATTGTAAGTCCTGGAATATGCACTCCAGTGATTTTAGCTTTTATTAATCAACTTCTGGCTTGACACCAAGCAACTTAATGTGTTAGTTAGTTGTGTGTGTGCGTTAGTTGTTTACTGCCCTTTGGTCTCGTGGTCGCAAGCGCGACTGATGAGCACAAGATCCTGGGTTCGATTCCCGGGTCAGACAAAGAGTGTCATTGGGTTTTTCCATTACGAATTTTATTAGTAGCAGCCCGCAGTTTGGAAGTTGGTGGTGTGACATCCCCGTGTCTCGGAAAGCACGTAAAGCCGTTGGTCCCGGCTTACATTCGTAGATCTTTGTCAGTCATTACGGATAGTCACAAGTCAGAACCAGTCTGACAACCAGTCTTACCAAGAGGTATCGTGTTGCGCAGTAACTGGGTTGTGGAGGTCAGATAGACAGTCGCTCCATGTAAAACACTGATATTCAGCTGCGTCCGGTTTAACTGGAAGCCGACACCAACACATTTGGGAAAAGGCTAAGTAGATGATGGTGAGTTAGTTATGTGATGTTACGTTATGTGTTTCATTTAATGGATTTATTTCAATTCAGCTATTAAAAGGCACTTCTGATAGTCACGCGTCATACAGTTACAAGAAAAAAAAAAAAAAATCTTGTTGCCCCTTTCACGAGGTAGTTTTGTCTGGAGAAGAAAGGGAAAGAAACTCCAAACATACACTTTAAAAATCTATGTTTTACAATATTTGTAAATCTGGTCCTCCATGACACTATATGTGGCGATTAGGTTCAAAGTACTTAAGTAAATTGATTTTAAAATGAAAGCTATTGTTTTGGCTATCCCAAAATTTAAAAAAAATCGAATATGATAAAGATTCAGGATTTTAAATAAATAGCTGGATAGATTTCTATGCAAGTGTCTCCACGCATTAGGTGCCTGAAGATGTACGACGTCGCTAAGACCGACCCTGAGAGAGGTAGAGAGACGAGAGCTCGTTCGAGAGTGCCTGGAAGGCTTTAAGAGTGGCCTTTACTAAACAAAGGGCAGTTTTAGCTAGAAAAATAAAGATTCAACGGCACCAAAGACTTGGCAGTAAAAAAGCCTCATAAATAAAGGCAAAGCAACATTACAGAAGACTACAAAAATGAGAAATGACTAAACAATAGTGACCGTATAAAAATAAATGACTGGCTCACTTCCCACGAATAAGTTTTACTCTGAGTTCATCGGAAGATCTTTAGAATGAGTTCTCTACAAGTACTAGTTGCAAAACAATTGGATTGTAATTAATTATGGGCTTTGATTTTTAACCGTCTACTCAAAAAAATGAGCGTACAGATAGTTGTTTCGGTGCTGGCTGTTTGTGTTCTTGCGTTTGTTGTTGTTATGGTTAAACTACAGAACGTTTTTTTTTTTTAGTTATGCAGACTAAAGTTAAACCTGAGAAAAGGACATAGACTACGTTTTTTAAAGACGCAAATTCGTCTGCATCGTCATGCATCGATTCATGCCGACGGAGTCGCGAGCAAAAGCGAGTTTCCCTATAAAATAAGTCATTACTCACCCCATACGTCAAACAAATCAAATAATTCTCCCACTCAACACAGCAAACAACACTTCCTCAAACCAGATTCAAATCCCGTCCCTTTCAAATACACAATTTAATAGTTATCAAACCAAATTCCGTCCAACAGAAAATGCAAATAAAGCTAAACTTATTTGCTGCCAGTACGCCCGTATCCGCAGAGGGGGGGAGGAGTAAAGAAAAGTGGTGGGGAAGGCTGATATCCGGCAAGGCGACGCCGCGACGCCGTTCTCTTCATAACTTTTACTGTCAACTCAATTACTCTATTAGAAGTGCGAAGATGCCGCCTTGTCACCTCCCGAGAAGAGATATAAAAATATAACCAACCCGCGGATTTGTAAGACTTGTTTAAACTTGAGATAATTCGTGTAATCTTGTTTTTAACGATGGGTAAAAAAATTGAAGAGAAATAGGTGTGTCAGTTTATCTCTTCGTTCCATGCGGAAAGTTTATGTAATGAATTGAATTAATTGTTTAAGTTTTACACGAACCAACTGCATAAGTACCCAATAGTGTTTGAAACATAAAACATACCATTTTGTAATAATTTATTAATAAATAACTATAAGTTACAAGAGTTTTTTGAGAGTCATCTTGGTTTAAAAAAAAAATGACATAAAGAAAATTCTTTCTCCTTTTTTTAGTGTAAAGACACTCAGTCAAAAACTAGTTCATTTACCAGGCGACTGTTGCAGTTTACAGTTATCCATAATTACAAATAATTTCATTGTTATAATTATGAGTATGTTGAGTCCACTGCAGGACAAAGACCTGCTTTTCTTTTTTCCATTTTTCCTTACCATTTCTATTTCAATATTTTGTGACACGTACCCATTCTTATAAGTAAACAATAGGAGTCTAACTGGTCTTCAATGTCCTTCTTATTCAATTTTCAAAGAAAAATACAATTAAAACAGTTTAAAACGCTCCGAAACGTACATTTTTACAAAATAAATATTTCATACAAAATAAACGAAATGTTGATTTTGCCAACAAAGTATGGCCGCAACAACACCGAACAATTTTGCCCGAGGGACGAATAGAATACCGCAGAACTGTGACCACAGTAACGGTGTGACTGCATTATGAAGAAAGTTATGTTTATAGGCTATTACAATAAGTGAAGTTTGGATGCTGGATGTTCAAATGTAATTGTTATTGCCCTTAAAATGTAGTGACTGAAAATCTGTAGCGAACTTTATTTTATTTTACAATCTTTTCTTCGGTTCATGACTATATGATTCATTTATACAGAATGTGAAATACATGAAAACGTTATTTAGACATGGAATAATATACATTGCAACAGATTTGGTATCTCTTGGTTTTACGCCCAGCCGCCATAGAAAAACGCCCATGGTCCTTTGGTACGGGATAAGTTTGAACCCCAAGGAAGAACTACTTTTTATTCTATTAAATATCCCACATTTACGCGGACGCAGTGGCAAAAGCCAGTTTGTAATTTTAGTGATTTAAAAGAATGTTCACAGAGTTTCTTGCTCGTTCTTCTCCATAAGAACCTATAGCATGGAACAAGCAACTAGTTTCAACTTTCTGACTGTCTTCTTGACAACTCAAAAGTGCCTGACAGCTCACCTCTACCTCAATTCACCAAAATTAACCAAAATAGGTTTTTAAAGAATAGCAAAGTTCATAAAAACGCCTTCGTCGAATTCTTATTTGATTAAGTAATTTAGTAACCTTTAATAAATTTATTTAAATCGTCTCGTCTAATTTTAATATTATTTGATACCAAAAATCTCAGAATATCAAGTAATATCTGTAGTACAGAGTAATTTCCAAACCGATGGGACCACAATTTCAGTTGAAACTATAACAGTATAATGTCAACGTGAATAATAATTAACGCAACACACTGAAGTAAAATTTAATTTAATATGAATCGCCCTTGCCATGACTTTCGCAAACGATGTTCTTGAATTATTTATTTATTCGACAAAGTTTTTGTTATACTCTCTTGGTCATGGGGTACAAGGTTGTGGAACTTGAAAATATTTATAGCACCAATATTTAAAAAATCTGAAAGAAAATACTTCTAAATAGAGTCCCTGCTACGAATATATTATATTGTTAATAATTAAAGTATTCTAGCTTATGATCAGCTTCTCCGTCTACGTAGATTTCAGAGTTAAGCCAAAAGTTCTAAATTATCTCTCAGGAACCATTAATTTTTCCCGAAAAAAAGCAGCCTATATGCTATTCCAGACTTTAATTAATCTTTGTGCCAAATTTCATCCAGATCCGTTGATCGGTTTTGGCGTGTTCGAGTTACAAACATCCGTCCAAACTTTCGCATTTATTATGGTTTAGTAAGATTATTAATCTACCCGGACTAATCCAAGTAAAGCACGAGCTGTCAGAAGGAGTGACACTTGACAACTCAAGCTTATCATCATTTCAGTTCAACGTCTACAGCTGGACATAGGCCTCCCCTAAAGATAGCTACAATGACCGGTCCTGTGCTACCCATATCCAGCAATTTCCCGCGACCTTCACAAGCTCAAGTTCACTTCACCTAGATTACCCAGAGAGATTTTACAGAAAAAACCGGCTGGTGGTTTAATAATCGCTTTCGCGTTCAACTCACACCAAACTCCCTTTCACAAGTTCTCGACCATTTCGTGAACCGGAGTGATAACATGATTTCTTATTGAGGACTGCGTAATGTATGTAATGTGTTTTTCTATTCGTTCAGTCGCCACTGCGTCTGTAGGCGTTAATAAATTTATTATTATTGAATACTGACTATGGTTTATAGTTTTCTAGTCTAGTTGTTGTTGTGTGATGACTGAGTTGTTTTAGGTATGCGTTTCGGCTTGAATCAAATTTGAATATAACAAGAATTTATAAAGTTGGGTAAAGATTGTTTTATATATTTAATATGAGCTTTTGCCCGCGACATTGTCCGTATGGATGTCATATATACCATAGAACATATGCAGTGGCACTTAGCAATAGTGTAGCTCAGTCAAAGAATCTTCCTAATTTAACCAGGACTTCCAGAGATTACCATAAACAGGGGCGTAGCTACCGCCGTATCAGTCGTTTCAATGATACGGGGCCACCGGGCTACAGGGGCCCCTAACGTGTGTAGACAAAAATTAATAAAATGTTTTCCACATTGTCACTTAATACTGTCATACGTGCCTATATTATTATTTGGCGAGCTCAATTTCCAGAAGGAAACGATAACTTATAATCAATAAATATTTATTTTAATTTAATCCAAGCATTTTTGTTTCTTTCCTGAGAAATCTTTACCCTTTATTTGGGTCCCCCCAACTAATTTTGATACAGGGGGGCCTGTATCAAAATCCAAGACACACTACGCTACTGGCCATAAACAAACCAAAAAATAAACTTTACCTCTATATAATATTAGTATGATTAGGGGTGTCAATTTAGAACAGACAGTGTGTGGTACTATGGCCGTTATAACAAAAAATAATAAAATAAAACAAAATTAAAAATACGTTTCTCATAATTATGAGGAACAAACAAAAACGTGTTTTTTTGTATGTAGTGTTAAAAACTTCATTGGTACGGAATCTGATGATTGCGAATCGAACTCGCATTAAACCGCTTTTTTTCTTACGTTACAGACCTACATACTTATCACCGTATTCATATTTTGTATACCCGAATTCATTCATACACTGAATAGGGTTCCGTAACACAGTGCAGCATTCATACATTAAGGTTTGAAAAATCCTGAATTAATATACCTGCCGTTATTCTAATGTACGTTGAATAAAATTCCGCAGTCACACCGAAGTGTAAGCAAGTTTATAATGTCATAGGTACTAAATTTTGGATGTGCTCTATTATAATATTTTATCGCGAAATATTCCTAAGATTGTTTCATAAAACTGATCTGTTTACACCGATATTTAAGGGTATAAGTTCGCCAAATTATTTCCCAATACTGCACCCAACACTGCGATTCCTGAAACCAAGAATCACCAGTGGCCACTGCAAAAATAAAATTGAATTAATTTCCTTGCGTTCAAACGTTTTTGGGATACCTATTACTGGAATCAGATGTAACAGGTCAAATTAAGGACCCGTGAATCCGTGGTGCAAATCTGGGCTTCTCCTAGTAAACCTTGTCACAGCCTCGGTAGCCTAGTGGTCTTAAGCGCTACTGCTACGCTAGATGTCTTGAGTTCGATTCCTAGGTCGAGCAAAAAGTGTTATTGGGATTTTAAATTCTCAGTAGCATCTCGGAGTTAGGATTTGTGCCCGGTTAATGGCATTGGGCTTGCCCCCAATTACATGGGACCTAAAAATACCGGCGAACTGTGGGTGTACATTGGTACACCTCTGCCTAACCCTTCGGGGAATAGAGGCGTAATAAACGTGTCTTAGTAAACGTCTCTTTGTGTCTATTAGTATTGTTCTGTTCTGTCTCCTGCTTGTTTAGCACTGCCGGGTTCTCCAAAAACTCAATAAAAGGCCTCGCGCTGTCTAGCGTAAGATTTGATTTTAAAAAAGAAGTATTAAGATTTTCATTTTCTAATACTCCCAAAGGATAAACAAACAACTACACCAATAACATAAGTTTCTAGATCTTTATTAGATCTAGATTCTAGACTTATCATAAGTATCTGTAAATAATTGATTTACAAACTTTCTGCAGACGGTTTTCTCAGAATAAGGTTAAGAATTTGATTAAGCTTCTCGAGGCTTCGTAATTAAGTAAAGCTGGATGATACTTCGATTAATGGTTTTAGATTTTTCTTTCAATTAATATTTACTTTGTTTTAATTAGCCGTAAATTATGTTACGTACCTAACATTTTTTTTTAAATTTTGCTTCTTAGGCAAGCGTGGTGATCAATGCTTGTGCCGTCTCTTTATGAGAAGAGGTCTTTGTCCTGTGGTTGGACAATAATACGCTGGTATTATTATTATTATAGGCCTCTGTTGGCCTGCAATTGCCCTCATTCTTCATCTCCTGGTCTATTGTTAATATTGAAGACTGGATAAATATTTTTGAAAATAAAGTCTACATTTATTTCGGTGTGATATGCATCCAAACATAAAGCGTGGCGCACATAATTGGCCTCATACGGTACTGCCGCTTAAAAACCGCAATTAGTACTAGCACAATGCAATCCTATTCACGCTCCGGTCGCCCCTCAACTTTGTGTACCCAGCTTAATCGCAAAAAAAACTTAAACCGCCTTTATAGGCAAGTACCTACGGCAGCAATTATGACGTACTCTACATGTAGAGACTTTTAATTAAACTTAGGACTTATTATTAGGCTCTTATATGAAGGAGCTTGCTCCTTGAGAATGATTTTTATGGTAGGAAAATGGTGAACGAATATTATCTGCTTTTATTATTTTGAATATTGGATTAGGGAAGAATTACACCTACAAATTTGATCACCACACTTACTTAAAGGCGGATTGTTGATTTCAGGCTTCTATAAATTACTAGCCTACGCCTGCAACTTGATTCCGTGCGAAGTTGGTTATCGCGGACACGGATTTTGTTTACAATGATTTATGCGCGGAATCCTATTTTTTCTTTAAAATAAAAGTTACTTATGCTACTCCTTACAAACTCAGCTATCCGCCAGTAGAAATATTATCAAAATAGGTCCAACGGTTTCAGAGATTAGCCGGAACAAACCGACAGACAGGCAGACAAAAAGTTTTATTTTTTTTTGTTCATATAAACATTTTGTAGAATGCTGTTATTTTGACACTACAAACAGACACTTCAGTTTTAATTATTTGCATAAAAATATAGGTTCAAGTTAGGAGGTTACGAAGAAGTGGGAAGCCAAAGAAAAGATAGATTAATTGTGTGAAGAATGATATGAAAGAGAAGGGAGTCAGTGATAGCATGACGGTTGACAGGACGGCATGGAAGAAGAAAACGTGTTGCGCCGACCTCAAATAACATGGGATAAGGGCAGAAAGATGATGATGAGATAAGTCCAGGTTTCCTAACAATGTTTTTCCTGCACCAATGTCACTAATGTCCAAGATAAACTAAGAAATTAAGTCATTTTGGTACTTGCCCGGTATCACACCCATCGAACGACATCGTAGTAGGTAAAAAGCTATTAAAATAAGGTTGAATGTGGCTCAACCGGCCAGAGACTACAGTACCTACATGTTTCTAAAAATACCAAACATACATCGTAGCAGTAAACAAGCTTGTTGATGCAGTAAATCATGTGCGCGCAACATGTTACGACGTGCTTGTAATCTTTGAAGCCATTACTTTATTGCTAGCTTTCACACTGTAGAAGCGTCAGCGCAATAGGGAGCAACATGCAATTGGAATTTATATTGCATTGAAACGTATCAGAAATAGAGTTTAAAATTGCGTTCAAGTTATATTTAAATTAAAATAACGCAATATTATGGCTGCCCGTCTGTTACGGTTTTGCGCCTAAAACACTGAACCGATTTTATGAAAATAAGGTAAGGTAAGTTTGAACCAAAACCAATTTTCAGACCTTTTATTCGCCGACTTCGTCTATTTCAGCGATAACCGACATTTAATCGGACAAAGTCGCGGGCAAAAGCTAGTTTTTAATTTTGTAAAATAATAGTGACTAGGGAGTAGGGTTTAAGTATCAATAAAATACATAGAAGACCTGTCATATCACTAAAAATATGTATGTTACCAATAAATACTTTGACTTTTACTTCAGAATTCTGAAGGTACAAAACTCCAAAAACCACGAAAGATTACACATAACGACAAACATCGACAACATAACATACCACGCCTGTATTCCCCGAAGGGTTAGGCAGAGGTGTAACAATATACACCCACAGTTGCCGGTATATATAGATCCCATGTAATAGGGGGCGAGCCTATTACCATTAACCGGCACAGATCCTAACTTCGAGCAGCTACTTTCAGAAATTTCATAGAAAAACCCAATAACACATTTTGCTCGACCTGGGAATCGAACCTTCGATTCCACTAAGCCAACGAGGCAATTATAAACATCGACAAATATACCACCTACCTCAATAATTTCATTTGCAGCAATTTCCAAATTGTATAATACATTTACAATGTTTAAACCTAATTTCACTAATGGAACTTATGAAGCTTACCTATTTCAATTCGACGATTCATAATTATTAGTCGATATATACCGCAAAACGGTTTACCGACTGAACCGGTTTACAGTTCGGCCGCAAACCGTCCATTTCACTTTCACGATGAACCACAATATGGCAGGCAATAAACTATGCAATTTTGATATTGCAATATAGAAATGCAAAGAATTGAATACAATTTGGTTAGATTGCAGTAGTTACGTAAACATGCTTGAAAATGGGCATTAAACAGTTACAACTGCTAAACGCTCATTTTTAATACCTCTTCTACTATAAGTAGTGGAGGCCAAACCTGAGATGACATAGCCTACTGCCAAAATTTCAAAAAAATAACCTTCCCCTCCTATCGATGTTCATCGAGCTATGAGCCAAGTAGAATATTCTCCATTACTCGACCCTGAAGTCAACAGAATACCTACCTATTTTGGAGAAGGCCTAAGTTGATTTACACTGCCGTGAAACTCGTCGGTAAAGAATTTTGTATACTATTAATGACCTTTTTCCTTTTTCATTTTGGGGCATGATAGAGCCGCCCGACACATAGTGCGATGACTGAGCTCCAGATCAGGCTGTGAGTGTCCCAATTGCCCGTTCACTTGCATCCTTGACCATCTGTGCAACGTCTCTGATGTGGCAGTAAACGTGGCAACCCACTGGGAGTGGTAGTTATTAAAGATAATGCAAAAAGGAGATGAACAAGAAGATTAACTTTATGCACAATCGACAAAACATTAGGTATTCAGGAAAAATTATTCGTCTTTCTACTACACTGTCAATCTTCGTTTTTATTGTATGCGTTATAATGCATAAGCTTATGACACACTTAAGAGAGTGATGTAAAACAATCGACTGATCAGCACACTCACAACATTATTTAAAAGCAATTGCAAGTAAGGTGCCTGTATACCTAATAGTTTTGTCAACTGTACATTGTTTAACAAGACTTCCATTCCGTTCCGTTTCTCGATGGTGTAAGTTGAGCCTTAAGATAACAAAAATATTCCTCGTCGCTTTACGACTCCTATTTATCTGAATGTTGTTATTTATTGCAGGTAAATGAAAGGTAGTAAACAGCCAGGCGAGCTTAACTTGCTGTGCCAACTTCGTTAGAGCTATTTTGTAAATAGATCTGACAATAAACAATCTAACGTAGGAGCGAGGTAATGTATCTTGGACGGTGTCAGAGAAAAATATATAACATATTTCTTAGAAGTTCTTTGTTTTTAAATATTATAATAATACCAGCTTTTTATTGCCGACTACAGAGCCACGCTTGCTTAAAGCGGATCGGATTTTTACAAATCCAGGTTTACTTACTGCGCTAAGTATTCTTCACTTATGTCATTGATGTCCCAGATAAACTTAGAAAGTACATATTATTGAATAAAAAGAGTAACATTGGCTTGCCCAGGCCCGGTTGCGAACTCTCGACTTAGTGCATGAAAGGCGCCTGAACCACTGGGCTATTACGAGATTACACGTACAATACTTTTACATTATCTACTTTAAATATTGTTAAAGAAATAACTATTAATAAATTACCTATTCAACATATTAATTGTTTTATTTAGATACTAATTCGTACCCGTATTTTAATGTTCACCATATTGATTTATTATCTACATTCGAACAATTTCGACTAATGTAAATAAAATAAACCGCCTCGGTAGCCTAGTGCTCCTAAGCGCGACTGCTACGCTAGAGGGTTCGATTCCTAGGTCGAGCAAGAAGTGTTATCGGATTTTTCTAAGAAATTCTCAGTAGCAGCTCGGAGTTAGGATTTGTGCCCGGTTAATAGCAATAGGCTCGACCCCTGTTACATGGGACCTAAACATACCGGCGAACTGTGGGTGTACATGGTTACACCTCTGCCTAACCCTTAGAGGAATACAGGCGTGATGGTATGTTGTGTAAAATAGTAGGATGACAACAACCTAATACTGCAGCAACCACTTTATAGGATATGTTTACGATTTTAGACACAAATATTAATTCTTCTTGAAAGCAGTTCAAAATCCCCAGTCGTAAAAGTAAAATATGTACCGTGGTGCAATGAAGGGAAACACAAGGAGCTGTATGCACTGTCGCAGCAGTAACGGTTTAATTGTGTTCATGTCAGCCTCAATTGTCCACTGAACACATGCCACTTGGATGCTAAAAGACTGGATGAGACCTGCACAGAAACATCTAAATTCTTAGGATGTCTAACGCCATTGATGCCGCAATAAATCTGGCCACCTACTGGGTCTAAGAATTATGCGATTATCTTGTAAATTTATATGTAATTTTTAAGCAAAAAAAAACAATTAAATAATAAAAAAGCCAGGTCGAGCAAAAAGTGTTATTGGGTTTTTCTATGAAATTCTCAGTAGCAGCTCGGAGTTAGGATTTGTGCTCGATTAATGGCAATAAGATCGCCTCCTATTACATGGGACCTAAACATACCGGCGAACTGTGGGTGTATATTGTTACACCTCTGCCTAACCCTTCGGGGAATACGGGCGTGATAGTATGTTACTAAAAAAACAAACTAAAACTATATGGCATCATAAAATTCCTTCGCATCGCCATAAGAAATGAGCCCAAAAGATTGGAGGCATTGCTACGTTAGATGGCCAAAGTAAAAGCCAGATCTTGGGTCATGAGAAGTGTCAAGCAAGCTTTTGGTCAATTCAAAAAATAAATAATCCCAAAGTCAAATAATTCATTAATTTATTTATTTATAACAGTAATATATTAATAACAATGCAATTTATTTCAATAAGACCATTTAAAGGTAATTTTGAGCGTCATAATCAAGAAAAAAGAATTGCATCTTTTTTACATCGGCAACATAATAAGTAAATAATATCTAAATAAGTAAACCTTCTTGATTAAGAACGCGCGGTAGATCACACGTCATTTTGCAACCGCTATTATTAAAACCGAATGAACAATGTCGTTTATTTTGGGCTAACCACTTCCAGTAGTCACACTCCAGTGTTCAGTTGGTGACCGCTAAACGACCAGTTAGTGGCACAGCACCGCACGGCACTACGTACCACCATATTTACGTATCTCCCAGCCACTAGGGGGCACCAATAAACATTGTATACTGCACAAGTGTTCAGTTCCTCGATGTAGAAGTCTTTGTACTTTTCGGCTGGTCCAATTTGTTTGAACCATCACGTATACACAAAGCTTTGAACGTATTTTGTCAGCACGGTTAGCGTAATGACTGAGCGACTGGCTGCTGCGATGCGTGTCACGAGTTTGATTCCCGCACGGAACAAATATTGGTATGGCCTACAGTTTTTCCGAGTCTAACTGTTTGTGTATGTAAGTTTATGTGTTTGTAAACGCACCCACGGTACAGAAGAAATTCTTAGACTGGGGATACGTATTCAAAAAACAATTGAATATGATGAGATTTCCAAGTCAAAATGAAATTATTAATATATTTATATAAACTAGAGCATCTAAAGATGCTTTACATATCATTTACAAGAATAAAGAATTTAATCTAGTTGCCCTTTCCCAAAGATCGTTCCGTATGGAGAAGAATGGGCGAGAAGTTACATACTTAGGTACTCTTTTAAAAGAATTGTTTACAAATATTTCAATATAGGCATAGGTACATAATCTCGCCTGTATTTCATTATGAAGGTATTTCCTTCTAATAATCTTATTATCTGGCCCAAAATGAAGAATTTCCTTATAGAAAGCTTAATTATATCAATTTAAATTACGGTTAAGGTAAGTACAAGATTTTACTCAATGAAACTGTACATATTCACTTCTATGAGGGAAAAACGTAATAATTATAAAGTACAAACACGAATCAATAAGAAACTAAATAGGTTTTTTTCTTTCTTTTTGGTAGTTGATTTTCTAATTCGATCTTATTACATATCTTACTGGGTTTAGACAGACGCGGCGATGAGCTCGCACGCAAACAGTGATATAGTCGCGCGGCACTGCCTGACGTTTACGCAACGACGCAATTCTGTTCTTTGAGAGGAGGTGTGGTGTGTGAAGAGGTGTGTACTGGAATATTTTCAAACAGAAACAGGTTTCGTAACTTAATTTGATTATTATTGCATTTTATGTCAATTTTCTGAAATTTGACGAGAATGCAAAACTGCACCCCACGCTCGTCTTTTTGTAGGTCCGATTGTCGGACCGATGAAATAAATCCATAGTTTCGTGGGACCGAGTTGTTGTAGGCCGTGTGCGTTTGTATATTAGAATTCACATTATGTTCCATTCTCGACGACAAAAAATCGGTCACCGATTGTCGGCCGTGGGCGAAGGCGCTTAGGATCTACTGCATAATCAGTGTGAATACAATTCATTGTATTGCACCATTAAGCTGGAACTGCATAGCTGAAAAAGATAGTCGTTATCACGCGATCATTATTCTCTCTGTCTCAACTCTTTTGCTTTTATTAAAGCTTTTTACATTTACAAGTGGCGGTTTAAGGTTTTAAAGTAATGGGAGCTACGCGTAATTGTTGAAGAGACTTCTCTAAACTACTCTGGGTTAGCTTAACTGTAATGGACGATGAAGTCAGTTGTAGAATAAAAAAAAAACATAACATAACTTACCATCACGCCTGTATTCCCAGAAAGGTTAGGCAGAGGTGTACCAATGTATACCCACAGTTCGCCGGTATGTTTAGGTCTCATGTAATAGGGGGCGAGCCAATTGCCATTAACCGGGCTTAAATTCTGACTCCGAGCTGCTACTGAGAATTTAATAGAAAAACGCAATAACACTTTTTGCTTGACTTGGGAATCGAACCCAAGACCTCTAGTATAGCAGTAGCGCTTAGGACCACTAGGCTAACGAGGCAGTTATTTATTCAAAAATTATAATAACAAACAATGTGTCGTGATTGCTCCGTGGTTAAGATTCTCATGCGTGAGAGGTAGTGAGTTCGAAACGAAAACACGACTAGTATTAATGAGATTTTTTAACTGAAATATGTACTTTTTAAGTTTATCTGACATCGGTTAAGGAAAACATTATAAGAAAATACTTTTTTTACAATTGCGATCTTTTAAAATCTTCTGTTTGTACAAAGATACAAAATATTATTTGTCTTCTAGTTATAATAGACAAAATTTAACACACAACCCACATTTTTTTCTTTTATGCCCTAATATTTTTTATAATATGTAAATTTCAGCCTAAAGCACTCAAGAATAACGCAGCTACCCACTAGCAAAACAATTTTTAGAATCGGACCAGGAGTTCATAAGATAGGGCATTTAACCCTATTTCGTTTTGCAGTCGCAATTATATCCACTAAGCCAAGGATAGTCTCACAAAATACATACATAACATTACACCCAACCATTGCGAAATCGTTCATACCAACTGTAGCGAGTACATTTTCTTGGCAATAAATAACTTGGCCATAATAACTTGGGCGTGGTTTTATTCCCCGTTTACCGAACATAATAGAACGCCGGCTTTATACTACACTTACCTTTGGCCCCCATTTATCATGGCAAGTTTGTTACGGCCCTAATATCTAGGTATTTCTTTAAGGAAGTGTATTTGGATGAGCGTGTTAGGCTATTTTTTATATACACATCTATATAAAGTCACACCTTATTCCCATGGGGTTAGACAGAAATCACAGAACGCCACCACGATCCTTACATACTCCTTTCACCTCGTCCCCGTTCATAGCTAGCTTCTGCCAGCGACTTGGTTCGCGTGGGCTTTTACACCCACGTTAAGTTACATCCCTGGTTACTGCTCCGCTCCCGTGTGTCGTAGCGTGATGCTATATAGCCTATAGCCTTCCTCAATAAATGGACTATCCAATACAAAAATATTTTTTCATTTCAAACCAGTGGTTCCTAAGATTTGCGCGTTCAACCAAACAAACAAACTCTTCAGGTTTATAATACTTATTAGTATAGATATTTATATTCTGTTATGCTTCTGTTTTATTCGTTAGATTGACTACTGCGCAGTTATTTGTACCACTGCTACTCCTGAAAGCTAGAATCAACAGTGGCAAGAAAAGTGCCGAGGCAATGAATTTTGAAGAGTCCCACAGAAACGATTCAACTGTCTTGGATTCCGCAACGAAAATAAACAAAAAAAAACAACAGAGGAGTTAGAAAAAATATGGTTTACACTTTCCTCTAAACAAGCAGTGTCTGTCTATATGTTCCAGCTAATCTCCGAAACGTCTGGACAGATTTTATCGAAACTTACAGTGGCAGATAGGTGACATTATTAGTAGATACTTAGGCTCATGTTATAAGGATACATTTTTATTTATTAAAAAGGAATTAGAGTTCTGCGCAAAAAAAAAGCCCGTAATATCCTAGTGTAACATAATATTGTGTTCATTATGCCAAATAATGCATTGCCAAGATGGATAAGGCAATACCCCAATGATATAATATTCCACCTTAGTATACCAAGTCTCCATCCAACAAGAAAAACACTTGAACATAATCATTATTTCGTAAATTCCGGTTGAATAATTTTCTGTTACACCGGAATGAATTCAATTACCAATTTCTGGGGAATCACTTTACCAGGTTCAAGTGAACAAGCGTTGATAGGCGACAACGAGCTGTCACGCTTAATTAACTTATATTAACATGGCGATGGTTCGTCTGTAGTACCGTTAAGGCGGCCCAGCACGAGCGTGCTACATAAAAAAATTCGATTTAAAACGACATTTTAATTGAAAATACGCATTTGAATTTTGAATAAAGAAAAAACAACTACACTAACTTTTAAATTCGAAAATATTAATGCTTCCGAACGAAATAAATATTATGTGCAAAACTGGTGTTTCCAATTTTAAATTCAATCGTTTTTATGTTGCGTTTACTACGCGTGTTCGTGCTCGGCCCTCAGAACTAGAATAATAAGACACAGAATACTTAGTCTCTAATTTGTCAATGATACATCTTATTTACTAACATTTGTTGCCGCTGAGTTACGATTGCGACTGGATTTTGAACGTTTAACGAGAATTAGCAGTCTTGCCACGGAGACTAATTTGCGACTTGTTTTTGAACGCCTTAAGATATCCAAGCACTCTCTCTCTTCCTCTAAACAAACCGATACTTATTCCAATGCCGATACCCCCTACAAATACCACCCATAGCTGATAAAGAAGCTACGGAATAGTCGACGACGAACCAAGGCACGAGATTCGATTACCGGGCCACTCGCTCGAGGCGTGAGCATAACAAGAAAAATGAATTTGTTCAAGTACCTATGCCTTCACTTTACCGTTGCTATGAATTTTTATACTGGCTCTATGGTGGATTGACGTTATAGTTGGATGGCTTTGTGGGTTGTGCGGGACTTTAGTGATCGTTATCTGATTTGTATGGGATTTGAACAGAGACGGTGTTTATGAGGTGATTTAGGGTGGGTAAGTATGTAGGGGTTTTTTTTTTTTGGTGGGTGGGAAATCATCAAATAACTTCTCCCGCCCTGGGCGAGGCGGGAGGGAGTGTCAGACTTTTACTGACTAAAACCCACCCATGTTCCTTCTTGTGCCCTTTGCGTTCCGGGGCTCGGTATCTCTTACGAACAACCCGCAGAAGTATGTAGGGGTAGGGTAAATAGGTTGATAGGGTAGGTAGGTATGTAGGGGAGGGGTACGTAGGGTAGGTAGGCAGGTTGATATGCGGCAAGTATTGTGCGCAGCCAGCTGTATAAACTCTGTTCCAAACACGTGTTTCGTTAAACTTTTTTTTTTTGTTTTAGTTCGTATGTTCCTGACGCAGGAACGGCACCATTTTTTGACAACAATTTCATTCTTAGGAAAAAAAGTAATTTAATTCTTCTTACATTTATTTACGTACTATAGTCATATTAGTCTAACCTTTTCCCAACTATGTTGGTTATGGTTTTATATGGAGCGACTGCCTATCTGACCTCCACAACCCAGTTACTGGGCAACACGATACCTCTTGGTTAGACTGGTTGTCAGACTTCCCGGCTTCTGACAATTCGTAACAACTGTCAAAGGACAAAGTATTATTACGTACGTGTTATTAAGGAATATAATTTTTCTGATATTTATTTTTGCACTTATAGTCACTAATAATTGTGTCAACAAAAGACGATCCCTTATCTGCTACAATTCAATTGCAATTTCTCAGTAGCAGCTCGGAGTTAGGATTTGTGCCCGGTTAATGGCAATAGGCTCGCCCCCTATTACATGGGACTTAAACATACCGGCGAACTGTGGGTGTACACTGGTACACCTTAGCCTAACCCTTCGGGTAATACAGGCGTGATGGTGTATCTACTACATACCACTATCCGGGGCAAGGTCTTGGTTAACTTATTGCGGGGTAGACTGCCGCCGGTTCGACATCTGCACATTAAAGTATCGCCACACGTACAGACTGTTTGAAAGCACCCCACGCATATACCACAAATAGCAAAGTAAAAAAATATAGGTACCTATAGAAAAATCATTGCCACACATTCGAAGCGAAAATTCTATAAAAGATTTCTGTCTTAAAGGGCTCTTTAATACAATATTATTAAGGTATAAAGGTGCTCTGGATTCGTTTCCGTTCGTGGACAGGAAAAGTGAATTTGTCGTGGAACGTTGGCTTCCGGGGAAACTTAAGTTGGTATCAGACTGTCGTGGCGTTTATCGGGCGTACGCATCTCTTAAATCTTGCAAAATTATGAAAAGGGCGGATGCGTTGATAGACCGCTAAAATGAGGACTGATGGGTTTACTCTGCCCTGAAACCGAATTCAAAAAAATAGGTTTTTTTACCAAACTCATTATTTATCAACCAATTCGGAAAATTATTATCGTATCTTGATTCTTACGAAGTAAAAAATCTGGGTTTGTTGGTAAGAAGAAGCCTTCTTAAGAATCAATTGCATTTAAATAAGAAAATCGGCGCCATCTAAAAGTAATTCCCGGGGTTTTATAAGTTCGTTTGACTGTCCCGTTAGTCTTGTGGTCGCAAGTGCGACAGGTGAGCGTGGACTCCTGGGTTCCAGATCCGGCAAAAAGTTTCATTGAAATTTTCCATTAGAATTTTTTAGAAGCAAGCAGGAGTTTGGAAGTTGGTCGCCGTTAGTCCTGTGCCTGAGGTCTCCCCAGTGACCAAAATTTGACCGGGAGGATATTATTTAGTTGGATAGTGGGAAGTAAAAGAACAGATAACCGCTGCATATATTCGATATTTCTCCTACTCTGCTCACGCATTCCATCAACACAGACTATCCTGACATTTCACAAACGCCCGTCTGGTAAAGCTCTTACTATGTATAGCTTTATGCTTTTCATCCTGCAAGGCAGACACTTTTCTGTTTAAACTTTCTGAGAAGAAAGTTACATTAGTTTCTCCCTGCTATGAGCGACTGTTTTAAACTTGGTTCAGTGTAATTGTGAAAGTGTCATCTAAAATCTCGTCTTTTTAAGTTAATGTAAAGAAAAATGAGGAATTTAATCATGTTAGACTAGGATTTATTGTACCCGTAGAATAGAACAACTACCTGTATTCCGCGGAAGGTTAGGCAGAGGTGTACCAATCACACCTACAGTTCGCCGGTATGTTTATTTCGGAATGTAATAGGGGGCGAGCCTATTGCCATTAACCGGGCACAAATGCTACCTCCGAGCCGCTGCTGAGAATTTCATAGAAAAACCCAATAACACTTTGCTCGACTTGGGAATCAAACACAAGACCTGTAGCGTAGCAGTCGCATTTAGGACCACTAGGCTAACGAGGCAGTTTCCCGTAGAATAGGATAGAAAATATTTATAAATATTTGCTTAATAAGCACGTCTACAAAATACGGATTTTAACTACGCATAATGCCATCAATCTTAGTAACACTGAGCAAAAATGATTGCTTGAAAACGGTATGAAAAATCACCATTTTTGTAAGTGGACAATGTAACTTTGATTATAACTTTCTTAAGATAATAGGTAAGTAAGTAGGTAACCAATAAATACAGCAATCTATAGATTAGTTGAACTACCTACGTATCCATTACGTTCGCCAAAGACATCCTTAAGGTGTTCGGTAAGCTGACACAATATTTTCCCGGGTCCGAAGTCCGAATCCATTGGGACATTAGCCAGGTTAGACTGTTCATCTTGTTAATCCCCTCAATCACTAACTTGGAGACAGGTTACCTTGTTTTTGGACTTCCAAGGATTGTCGAAGGTTGGTTTTGAAAAGCCAAGGTGACCTTTTGAAGGCTTAAGATTTGAAACTTGATTATGTATAATATAATCTAAACTAATATTGTAAAGAGAAAAGATTTGTATTTTTGTTTGTAATGGAACAACTCAACACTGCTTCGTCGACTTCGTTCGCGTGGTTTTTTCACCCGCGTTAAGTTACATCTTTCGTTACTGCTCCTCTACCGTGCGTCGTAGCGTGATGTTGTCGCCGTAGCCTTCCTCGATAAATTAACTATGCAACAGAAAAAGACTTTTTCAATGCAAACCAGTAGTTCCTGAGATAAGCGCGTTCAACCAAACAAACAAACTCTTCAGCTTTACAATATTAGTACAAATTACTTCACCTATGAAAAGCCACACTATCAGCGAATAACATCAGCAGATTTATTTTTAATAAGTGATCTGGAAACAAATTCTACGCAGGGATAGTCGCGAGCAGAAGCTATCATTCATAAGAACGTGACAAAACAAAAGAATAATTATAATAAAGTAATTTGCTTATGTAAACTAAAAACGTGGTGAATGAATGAATCAATCAATAACTTTTATTTGTAAGGTTATAACAATATGCGAGGATACAAAATCGATAGGGTATTTTATATACTGAGGGCTTTCATTCATTCATACCTCAAAATTAATAAGTTTTTAGTTTCAAAACGAAATTACAAGATAAAGAGAGAAGCTGGATAAATATAGAGCTATATAGCCAAAGATATTATTGTACATCATTATTAATTGGCAATATTCCACAGAATACAATTCAATTTCACACTCCAGTAACTTTAAAAAATACTCAATAAATATACTCGAATGAGAAATTTAATCGAAAACTAGGTACTCAGAAAACATTTAATATCAGATCCAACTCAAGCTATCTTGAACATGATTCTTATTAAACTTAAACGAATAAGTCACTACACTTGAAATGCCATTTATATATAGAAATCAACGTAAATAAGAAATTGAATCGCCCTGTGTCTAGACTTTTAACGATTCCAACGTGATGTTATCAAGATACGACCAGAATTTTATCTGTGTATCACATTTCCAATCCATTGCTTCTCAAATACGATACCCAACTTCAACGTTCGCATCAAAAAACTCAATGGATACTATGTCTATCGAAACAATTTTCCATAAAAGGGTTCCGTAGTACGAGGTGCTAATGGAAGAGGGTAGGAGCAGTCACGAAGTCGCAATTAGATCGAAGCGCGCTACGGAACCCTTTGCTCGTAATTTGACGTAGTTAGAGCAAATGTGTCGGTACATTGACCCAATACTGGGGAACTTCGTTGAGGAAACTTGTAGATATATCAGATACCGATTTAATAAATTGTTAAGGGTGTTAATTGGGTATCACACGCTGCCAATCAATTGACGTACTTTTGGACGGATAGGAAGATATTGTTCACTATCCGTCTGAAAATTCTTGTCCAATAAATGTAAAGCAAGACCTGTCAAGCATTTTAAATCACCAAAAATAAACTGCAAACGGAATAGCGCCATTTTGTCTGTCTGTGCACTACAGATCCCGGTCAATACAGTAAGCGGCTTAGCCGGACACCGTTGAGTTATTGAGTCTGTATTGTCAACGACGTGCAATCATGCTGTCTCTGTCTTCAACCTCCCTTTCTGATTTTAAAGTACGGCTGCACCTGTTTTGGACAAGATAAGCTTGATTTATTGGTTAGCAATACAAAAGCATTCTCAAGTGACGGTAAGTAAGTGCTAAGTTTGATTCCGGTGCAATATTGTCAGTCAAACGGGTTACCAACTTAAACACTCGCTATTTTTAAAATCTGGTAAGTATTTAAAGGAGCCAGTTCTGCTATTCGGTAAAGATGTATTAATTGTATTTAGGTGAGCTGTCACCTAGGTGAACGGTGACACCAACTTTCTTATTTACTTTTTTTTTTATTTGTGGTAAGGTCACAAAGAAACCAGCTATGCTATTATGTAAAAATCTCCCTATTGAATTTAGGTAAAGTGAACTTCAGGGCATCCCTCCTGAAGTTAGGGATTGACAGCTCGCCGTTGTTTTTACAGAATTACATTGTAGCTCTGTACGGAAAAACCTTTTATGGTAACCCGAACAAATCGCTAACCTAATTTCTTTCTTTCAACGCTGCATGAGAAGGTGTGATGCTCCTTTTTTGCTTCATCTTTTAGAAGGATAATTACATAATACCCAAAAGTGACACGAGGACCTAGTGGTTATGACGCCTACCTCATGCTTAGGTTACGAATTCGATACCCAGCAAGAACGAAGGTGACTTTTTTAATGCATAAGTACTTTCTAAGTTTATCTGGGACATCAGTGGAAAACCCGAACTTATAAGGGACTAAGTCTGAAATCGCCAATCCGCCTTCAGCAAGCGTGGTAACTACCGGTCTTAACTTCTCCGTATGTAAAGAGGCTTTTGCTCTGCAAGGGGACAATAATAGGCAGGTATTTTTACAACCATAAGCCTATCCAATTAAAACATTACAGCCCACACGCACCTCGAGGCGCGTATTAACAACAACTACTATCAGAAGCCGGGTAGGCGGATAGCTACTGTAGACGCTAAACACGGTCACAATTCAATCCGACTTGGTACCGCGGTCGCCCACTAATGACTCGGCCAGCCTGGCCAATCGTGATTTATATGCCGACACCGATAGCTATAAATGTGGTATAATTTATGTACTAACAGCGGGACTAATAACTGTTCAGGTGGGATGCTTGTCGACGAAATAAAAGACGTATGCTAATGTACTGAGACTCCAAAGTCGCCAGATCAGCGTTATTTGCGCATGGCTAAATTATTTTGAAATATTCAGCGTGTAAAAAGACATATAAAGAAAAGGCACATGAGACATTTTTTTCAACCTCGTCTCTGGATGCCAACGCATTTGCATAGTAGGCTCTGGTATTGCAGATGTCTATAGGTAGCGGTGACCACTTAACATCAGGTGGGTCGTCGGCTTGTTTACCATCCAATGACATAAAAAAGAAACCTAGCTGTTTACTAAGCATACTGCTCATTAAACTAACGTAACGTAACATTTAGCAAAAAAATATTGCTGGAAAACAACTTTTATTTTAACTGTGATAAATCACAGTTTATGATAGCGAGCAATGTAACGCATGCAAAATATTGTACTGAAAGGTACATCTAACAGTACAGGGGTTCTACAGGAATCTAAAGAAAATTTCAAACTTCAGATTTCGTGTAGAAAAATACAAAATTAAAAATTTTCGGTAACCCGCAAAAGATGAATAGAAATCCCTACCGCAGCTGACAAAAGAGCTGATAAGTTTGAAGACCGCTGAACTGATTTCCATCAAACATAGCTAAGCACACTCCCGAATAATTCACCTTTCAAATAAAAAATCAAAATCGGTTCATGCGTTCGGGAGCTACGATACCACAGACAAATACATACACCGCGTCGTTTTTACGTCGGGGGTTAAGGAAATAGAAACTTTGACATTCCAAATCTCCGTAGGTACCTAACCAGTTGGCAGGAATGGACCAGAACTAAAAAAAAACGCAATGAGGGAAAGAACACGTAACCTTCAGCTCCACTAAGTGTCTTTTTACACCGCTATAAAGTTTAGCGTCCTTAAGAAGGCATGCGTACTTACTAGCTCCAATGCTAAGCCCTTTTTCAGGTATGAGGTACACAAGGTTGATACTTTCCTCCGTAACATTCAAATTTAATGGCAAGATTTTTGCCACGAGCGTAAACACTTCAACATTTATATACTTAGCAACATTGTCCATTCCTCCCAAAGGATTGATTAAAATGTAATGGTGTTACGAATATCACATTCTCGATCTCATACTACTATGAACCGCCGCGGTAGACGCTCCGGACGTCGGGAGCCGCGAGACGACTCTCGGCCACCGTAAACGCGGGCCTGTGGACGGTGAGCAATGGGTAGCTCATTGTCCGTGTGTTGCACAACGACAGGCCGTGTCGTGTTCGTGTTCCACGCGCACTTTAAAGAGATGTCAGCAAATCGGCGGGGCCAGTCAGGGCCCGCAGGGAGTTCAAAAGAGATGCCGCGCCTACGAAACGTAAAGGGCACAAGAAGGAACATGGCTGGGTTTTAGTCAGTAACAGTCAGACGTTCCCTCCCGCCCCGCCCGGGCGGGGTAAGTAATTTGATGATATCCCACCCAAAGCAAAAAAACACTAATATGAAGTCGGTCTTATCTCAACGATGCAATCCTTATTCACGAGTAAATAGCTTTTAAATTTTGATTTCTTTATGCTAGCGACTATACATTATTGCCATACACATTCCATGGCCCATAACTCCAGACAGACGATTTAAAGTAAACCTTTAGGCCCCCTTTCTACCGTCACTTTTACTTCGAATGTACAAAAAGTACCTATTCCCCAACCCGCTTCCTCTTCTTCCTCAAACCGAGACGTTACGCGCACCTGCTACAAACTTTCGATATTCGAACGCGAAAACGATAATTGGTTCGATTGGAACGGTTGTTTGTAAAATAGAGGACCAATTAAATTTTGTTTGAACTTACCTTGGCGTGACAGGGTACGGAGGCGCTTGCCACATTGTTATAAAGTGATTTAGTGGAGGCTTTCTCAGGTGCCCATGTTCGAAGTTCACATTGCACAAGACACGGTGATTAAATCTGTTCCAACAAGAACTAATACGCCGCCCCGGTAGTAGTTAAGCTCAAGCTTGGCGATGCTGCGTGCAACAAATATTTACATACATACCATCACGCCTGTATTCCCCGAAGGGTTAGGCAGAGGTGTACCAATGTACACCCACAGTTCGCCGGTATGTTTAGGTCCTATGTAATAGGGGGCGAGCCTATTGCCATTAACCGAGCACAAATCCTAACTCCGAGCTGCTACTGAGAATTTCATAGAAAAACCCAATAACACTTTTTGCTCGACCTGGGAATCGAACCCAAGACCTCTAGCGTAGCAGTCGCGCTTACGACCACGAGACCAACGGGGCAGTTTTTATTTTCTAATATTATGTGAAATAAATATATAATTTGTGTGTTAGTATTGGCAAAACATAGCGCACTGTACGGTTTTACCTAAGATCCTTTGTTTAACAAATAAATGGATTCTAATTTCGAACTATCACCACTTAAAGTGGCAAATTGAAATGCATTCCAATCTTCGACTACTGTGATGTAAAACATTTCTTGTCCAACAAGGGGTTTAGGCGCAACCTGTAGTTACATACTGTGTACAGTGATGCACAACGTTGTCAAACACATGGAGCGTCAATTGTTACCCGGCTGTATTTGTGTGGTCACAAACGTGAGAGGTGAGATTCTGATTTACGTGTGTGTCGTATTGCTTTTAAAGATGGCGGACAGATATGATTCACTGTTGATTTAGCAGACCGACTGCGGTCTGTGCTGTGTTTGAACATGTCTTTGTGAATGAAGAGAAATATTCGAGCTAAGCTATAGACTACGGTAAGCCACTTTAAGTAGAATTGCAATATCGGATGGTACTCGTTTAGTAGGATGTTCCTATGTGTATTAAATTATGTAAAATAAAGAACTAAATAAATAAATGTTTTTCTAATTTAACACCAGATCTAAATGTATACTAACTATGTATGTGTGTAACTGCGTCGTTAGCCTAGTGGTCCAAAGCGCGACTGCTACACTACAGGTCTTGGGTTCGAGTCCCAGGTCGAGCAAAAGAGTTATTAGGTTTTTCTATGAAATTCTCAGTAGCAGCTCGGAGTTTGGATTTGTGCCCGGTTAATGGCAATAGGCCCGCCCCTTATTATATGGGACCTATACAAGTATACATACCGGCGAACTGTGGGTGTACATTAGTAAACCTCTGCCTAACCCTTCGGGGAGTACAGGCGTGATGGTATGTTATGTTATCTAAATGTATATAAAACATCTAATTTAAAAATATTATAATGTACAATTTAAAAGAGAGATGGACCTCATATGGTGTCAAAAACTCGTCCATATCGTTGTCACGAGACAAGTACTGAAAACGCTGGTAACATTGCCACGTTGCGTTGGATGGCTTGCTGATACCGCTTAATAATATCCCGAAAAAAAAAATCAAATTCTTTAGTGAAAGTAGCAATTTAAAAGAGGTTTGACACCTTCAGTAGACTTGAGAGAATAATAATGATAATTAACTAACCTAAAACTTTAATTGATAAGTTCCTTGCCAATATAAATACTTTTACAAATGTGAACTAATAAACATTCCGTCTGCGAAAACCATTCTTAGTGGCGACGGGAGTTGGATTAAAAGGCTCGACAAGGCAATTGAAGACGTCGGGCACACCGACTAAGTGCCAAAGGATAATTACCAAGTTCTGTGTACATTAGATAAGCATTGTAAGTGAAGGAGTACCTAGTTCCTCGCTGAAGGAATCGTGAAAAATGCAAATATTGAAAGTAAGTTACATTAAGACACACATAATTATTATTATTGCTAAAATGGTTCCGTACTATGTTGTAATATTTAACACTACATATAAATAATATTTCAAGTGTCTACCTACTACGACTCACGACTCACTACGGATGATGGACAGACAGGCAGCAAGGTCGAGTAATAGTGTCTCATTTGGCAACGTTTGGATACATAACCCTTCAAAAGAAGAAAAAGAGTTCCTATTTTGAGTTAAAAAAACATCTATATTTTACAGTTTTTCTTCAAAACCCTCCACTTACCTCGACAATTTCCTCGTGGTAGCGTTTCAGTAGAATATTATACGGTAACGCCGAGGCTAGTGCTCCACGCATTAAGGCTATTCCTTTGTAAAACACTTTTCATACATGTTTCATTTCATGCATTTCTAGGGCCGCGGGCCGCCTGCAAGCCGTATTGCTTAACTTTAGATGTTTTTATTATTTGATCGAGTAATTTAGAAGGAAATGTTGGGTTTAAAGTTTAATGGTAGAAGCTTTCAGCTATTGAGTTAGCTCAAACAGAGCTGCTTGAGCAGATTTTATTGATAAAGAATTTAAAACAAAAGTCATAGAGTTGAAAATTGCGTTTAAGATTATTATTACGAGAGGTATTTATTTCTTATGAGCAAGGTTTCTCTATTTCGAACTTCTATATACTTAGATGGAGGAGATAGAGAGAGATGGAGATAGAGGTGTGACTCCTTTGTGTCTTAGAACTTTCCGTAAAGATGTAAAGATATTGACCCTGACCTTCCCCTAGTTGTTTCGAATTGCTGTCTCATCAGAATATGATGAGGTGAGAAACAAGAGAGTACACATGTGTTTGCGTACCCACTTTCAACCTAATGTATATCCTGTGTAGTTGGCTAGTCTATATAGATGTTTGCCGATGACCGAAATACGTTCGTAAGGATATTGTGAAAACTTATATATACTAGTCTCACCTTACGACTTCGACAGATTTTTTCACCCAGGTTAACTTTTTCTGGTTACTGCTCCGCTCCCGTCGACCACAGCGTCATAATATAGCTTATACTATTCTAATTGAATCTGGCTATCATATACAAAAATAAATGATCTAGGCCGACTGGTAGTCCTAGAGATTAGCGCGTATAAACAAACAAATGAAAAGCTCTCCACCTTCATAATATTAGTATAGATTAAAGTCGAATAAAAACGCCAAGCCCTACAAATATCATCAACTGTTCTCAAAATTTGGTCAAAAGACCAAAAAACTCATATAACAACTACGAAACACAATTGCGAACAGAATGGACGACCAAAAAACTCTGTTACAATGCGATCGTTTTAAATCAAGCAGGAAAAATTACTAGGAGCACTTTTGAGTCCGCTCCAAACTTTGCTCTCTGATGCTCCACTCCCTCATTATATTGTGTTCACGTTTCGGATGGGTGGCCATGGTATACACTGAAGCGGGTTGATCAAATTGAGCTTAGTTCTACTAAAACGAGCTAACCCACAACCACTCATTAATTCAATCAATTACGTCAAACTAATTCAATGTGTCAAATAAGTACGTGAAACTATACAGCAAAAACAGATCAATGTACATGTAACAGTGTATCTAACCTAACCCGTGTTCAATTAAAAAAAAAATCTCTACAGTTTTTTTATATTAGTATAGATACAGAAAAGACTATTCTGTCTATTTATCCAACCATTCAAGACTTTAAAATGTTTCAACTTCTTCGAGGACCAAATCGCTAACTTCTGGTCCTTCGAGCCAACCAGCGCGAAGTATTCCGGCGAACTGTGGAGCAGACACAACGTTCCCAATCTTATTTTTACAATCTACGTATCTGAACCAGGTTTTATTGCACATCCGCTTGAAGTGACTGAGGTTTTTGATATCACAAATCAAGTGTAAGATGCGCGGATCAAAATTTATCGTTCATGTTAATGGTCCTACATAAGTACGTACCTATTATAGGTCTATATACGGTGAAAGGGACATCGTGGTATAAACTCTTACTATGGATTCAGTACACAACTCTAGACACCCCCGTTTATTTTAAATTCGTCTTCGTTATTTAAAAAAGAAACCAAAAAATCAATCAAAAGATCTATACAAATGTCAACATCCACAAGGTTAAAATGAATGAAAAGCGAAACATTTTAATTTTTTTATGGCGGAGTCCCTTATACCGTGTATGTTAAACAAAAAATAGAGGAATCAAAGTTTTACCGAATAACTGTCCAAATAAAATTTGAAGATCTTTAAAGTGACACCAAACTCACAAGTACTCATGAATATCATCAACTTTTAATAAGGGCCTTATTCCAATACATAAATAAAATCAACAAATCCATATAAATGTCTGACACGATCGAAATTATGGAACAGCTGATTCTTGAAATCTGCATGCTTCGTTTGTTTATTTAAAGCAACCAACGGCGATACAAGTAATATATTTCAGAAAAAAGTATTCCTCTATTCTATGTCTAAAAATAGGAAGGCATTTTTTCACATACTAAACCTCATATAAGTATATAAAAATATCTAACTAATTACAGCAGAGTGAAGCTGTAATTATAAACACGGCTCCACATATAGGCAGACCGCAGCCGAGCCGCTAAAACGTAGCAAAGCGTGGCGCTGACAAGGAACGCGTATTAAGATTAAAATGCCGCACGCGTTCATAAACAAGCAAATTGAATTTAACTACGAAGTATGTTTACTTCTGTATGTTCTTACCATACGTACTGTATATGCTGAGCTTATATCCGTAATTTTCTGCTGTAGAAAGGTATCATTGCCTAAAGTTAAAACTACTTGATATTGGTTAGAACTTCCTTTCAAAATATTTCGATGACTGCAGGCGAATAAAATGAAGTAAAAAAAAATTAAAACCAACTTTTAACAATGAAATCAAACTTTTGACTAGAAATACATATAATTAAACTCAATATTTTCTTTTGTTTGTTGGTATTTAGGAGTGTGGGTGCACATTGGTACAACTCTGTCTAACCCTTCAGGGCATACAGGCATGATGGTATGTGTGTGTTAATTAAAGATATTTCACGTCTCGAACCACGCAGTTGAACTGTTGTAATATTTGATGGAAGACACCGGTATATTTTACTTATATTTATACAGAGTACATAACACTATTACCAATTTACATCAGCTGATCCATACGTTTATGTTTACGTAGCTCAACAAAAATTATTCTTAATACCTACCACTGTTCAGGGTTTTATTTTTTTCAATTACACCTTGTATAGTTGAATTTAACCGACATCTTTTCGAGATAATGCACTCAGTAGCACTTCATAACTCCTGCTGTCACTTGCATAGTACTTAGAGGTTGAATCAGAACAATAGCATGCATTCATTTCCCAGCGAGGGAGAATATGGTACCCACATGGACCAGTTGATTTTAATCATTTTCAGTCCTAAGGTTTTATTTATTTATTTTACTAACTAGTATTATTTTCTAGCTTCAATATGTAATTATTGCTGTTTTACATAAATCAATGGAAATGTAATCATAAAATCTGTTAGGAAAACTGCTGTCAATACTAATATAATAAAGAACTGAAAATGTTCGTTTTACAGCGGTAATTTTGAAAATACTGGTCCTTTGGCTACAAGTTCTTTTACCTAAAGAAAGTTACACTATTTATGATTATCATAAGATATTTTTATGGTATTCCTGACTTACACGTGGATGAAGTTGCGAGCCGAAGCTAGATACCTATTTTTAAAGTGTACATAATTTCTTTAATTTGCTTTAGAGTTCAGATACAATGTACCTTTAAGTAATCATTATCACATGTCGACATGTCTACCTAGCTTCCGCCACGTGTATCCGAAGCCCCGAAGCTTGTCGCTCCACGGCGACATGTGACAAGACAGTCATAATTCACGACCGCCACTGATAAGGTGAAAGGTTGTATGTAAATAGGTACCAACATGAAGCTTCTGTCACTCCTGTCACACATAATGGGACGGAAGAGAGACGTTGCTACTTTGTTTTTATAAGGATATGGTAGACTGAGTTTTAGTAGTCTGTGACAATTTTGTAACGTTTATGTTGGTTTCAATTCTTGTTTGTGCATTTTTCTTAAAAAATACTTATAATTATGAACTGGACAATTACGCGGTCCATTGAATTACGAATTGGATTTTTTTTAAATATTGAAACATGTTTGTGAATTTTGACTGCTAATTTAATTTCACAATATGTATAACAAGGGCACCAAAAAAAATCTTCTCGTAAGTCGCATTCAAAAGTGCTTTTTAATGATCTAAGTAATTGAAATAAATGACTTGACTTGGACGTTACACCAAAAAGAGTAAAGAACACTATACATTAAATGAATTCAGACCAAACGACTTCTAACAAACAAGGCCTTTCAAAACTCAAACAAACCAAACTCAAAATAACATCCTTTTCTTTCATTGAATAGTTTCCCAACGGTAAACATTTGCCAACGATTTCTCCGAAGCAATTTTCTTTACATGTAGGTACAAAAGAATTAAATAAGTAAGCGGTTGTTTCCTAGACCACTGCGCTCAAAGCGGCACGGCGCGGAACCAAGGACCCGGGGGGACTAAGCAAACTTGTATTCATTATGAAATTTGTAATGCAGCTTTGAACACGTGGCTTTGACGGGAGAAACTAAGATTTTAATGTGGCTTTCGTGTGCTTTTGAAATAGATTTGGAGAGTAGCTTGTTCATTTAGAGGTTTCTAGACTTAACAAGAAGATATAAAAGAGAGAGATAACAAGAAGCTTCGGTCTAACATGATGATAACATATTTTATTTGTTTCATTTAAAATTGTACCTCGTTAGTCTCGCGGTCGCAAGCATGACTACTGAGCGTGGGACTCTGGATTCATTTCCCCAGGTAAGTCAATCTGTCAATGGCTTTTTCTAATAGGACTCAGTAGAAGCCCGGAATTTGGAAGTAGGTTGTGTGACATACCGGTGTCTCGGAAAGCGCATAAAACTCGTCACATGTAGTCAGAAGCTTAAATGTCTGACATCCAGTCTTACCAAGGGGTATCGTGTTACCCAGTAGCTGGATTGTGGAGGGCAGTAGCTCCATGTAAAATACTGGTATTCAGTTGCCGTCTATTAGGCTGGAAGCTGACCCCAACAAAATTGGGAAAAGTCTTTTTTTTTCTGGGGGGGAGGGGAATTCATCAAATAACTTCTCCCGCCCTGGGCGGGGCGGGAGGGAGTGTCAGACTTTTACTGACTAAAACCCACCCATGTTCCTTCTTGTGCCCTTTGCGTTCCGGGGGCGCAGTATCTCTTACGAACAACCCGCAGCCCCGGCAGGCATCGGCCCTCAGTGGCCCCTTCCCTTTGCTGACATCTCTTTGAGGCGCGCGTGGAACACGAACGTGCCGTCGACACGGCCTGTCGTTATGTTAAACGTAAGGACGGTGAGCTACCCATTGCTCACCGTACACAGGCCCGTATCTACGGTGGCCAGGAGTCGTCTCGCGGCTCCCGACGTCCGTAGCGTCTACCGCGGCGGCTGGGACGGGAGAACCGCTGTCTCAAACCGTCCCGCCGCCTCCTTCTCTTACATTACTGCCTGACTGCGCGAGAGTTCGCCGCCGCCGATGGCCGCCACGAGGACTCGGCGATGCTCCGCTCAAGCGGGGCATACCGCCACGGTGTGCTCCACCGTGTCCTCGGGGCGATCCACACAATGGTGACACCCGGACGTTTCCTCCCGCCCGATGAGGTGCAGGAACCTCCCGAAACACCCGTGTCCGGTGAGGACCTGCGTCAGGCGGTAGGTGAGGAGGCCGTGGCGCCTCTCCAGCCACTCCTCAAAGAGGGGACTTACCGCCTCTATTAAGGCGTGCCCATGGGAAAAGTCTTGGCGAAGGATGAATGTAAAATAATTATATTTAACTAAATTTGGTTCATTTTTAAGCAGACTTCGACATGGACAGATCATTGAACGAAGGCTAGAAAATAATTGTGATGACATGTTTCTAAAGACCTGAGTATTGTAGCAACTCCAAGACGTTGGATTACTGCTAATACTGGGATGAATTTCAATCTACTATGATTGGAACACTTTATTTCTTGTTATTTGCGATATTTCATAAAATTATAACTAGTTTTATTATATGTTAGCTACCAGGCGTAGCGACGGTCTGTAAATCTTTCTTAATTTAAAAATAGTATTTATCTCATCGACGTGGACACATTAAAATAAGTTGTGTCTGACTCAGTCAGCCAGAGCCTCTACAGTAGCAACATCAACATCTAAGCTAAGAATTGTTGAATAATATTCGTGCAAAACATATTTGAAGAACAAAATATTTACGTCCCGTACATACCTAAGCTAATTTCTACTGAAAGTTGTATCTCAAAAACAGAAATAATTGTAAAGGGAAAACTTTGATGAAGTTCCAAGGGGCAAGACCGAGACATACTTTTCTTTTTGTTAAATTTATAAACAAACTTGGAACCGCTCTGCCACTCAGTGCGTTCTTGCTTAAAACATTGAGTAAGGATAATTTATATGCTGAACTTATATCTCCGTATTTATTTTCTTAGAGAAAAGTACCTTTTCTACATAGCTTTGTATATTGAAACGGTATTGGCATTTTCGCTTAGTTTCTTTTTTTATGTGGCAATAATATTGCCAGCCCATTTAATAGTAAGTGGTCCTGGTACCTTGGGACATGTAAACATCTGTAACAACAATCTACTAAACGTGGGGTCCTATGTTTGATCTCCAAATTAATTCTTCGACTAGGTATCTCTCAGAAGCAGCCCGGAGTTTAGAAGAATATACTTATAGTGGCGGTATACCACACCCGTGCATTGGAAAGCACGTGAAGCTGTTGGTCCTGCGTCTTATCGGGCTATAAGAGACAAAGAAGAGGTAGTGCACCTGAGTTTGCGAACACACTTGTGCAATTTAATGTCTGCGGCATGGCTAGTCTCCATTGAGATAGACCACCGTGACCGTAGTTCGGTCAGAATAATGGATTATGTACAGATACGAATCTTACATACACCAACCAGACCCGATTGAAGTACAATCCTTATAGCCGTACAAACCTTTTGTGCAAGGGAGTTCCCTGTGGGCTCTGAGATCTCTTTTATATCAGACAGATTTTGTTACTTCCTTGAATGAAACCCAATATCTCTTCAAAATAGCTCATGTTTATGCAACTGTCTTGTTTCCACTCTCACTGAATATTAAGAAATCCTGATAAGACTAGTAAAGACTCCCAAAACACCCAAAATGTATGTAAAATAAAGTTAATTTCTATGAATTTATGCGTTAAGTAAATATTGGAGGCTTATCAAGTTATCTTACGGAGTCAATGGGCGAGATAGGGGGGCTCATTACCGTATCTTCTCGAGAGCTTTTAACCTACACTGTCATGTTACTAGAAGCGGCATAGAAAATTTCAATAATTTTGGTCCTTTTGGATTACGAGTGTCTTGTAATGTGTAGAGTATAAATAAATAAACAAAAACTGTATACTTAATGTATTGATCATTAGCGCTAATGCAAGGAATTTGGTAGTGAGTTTAGTCCCTAGGTAAGTCAATGTTGAGCTCGGTTATTGTAAGTTCTTACATTAAAAGTCATGCGTTGATACCCCACAGAATAAAAGGAAACGTCTCTGTCGTCTTTACATTATAAAGAGCAAAATCGCACTTACTCTAGTTGAACGCACTAGTGTATTCTTTACTACGCTTTCACTCCCCGAAACTTCCAGTTTTACTTAAATCCCGGTTTGATTCTTCACTCAAGCCAAGATCATTAAGTTGAAGGGTCTCTAAGTAGTAAACTTTAATAACCTGCCAGTAATTGCGGCAATCTTTACTGTTTCTATCAGGTGTTACTCAAAGTAATGTCTGTGTTTAATTTCCTTTACTTGTCTAAGAGAAGATAATTATGATAATTTGTGGTAACGAGAAAAGATTGGATAACATTATTTACGTGACAATTTGTGATTAAGAGCCTTGATCAAAATAGGAGTAAGACCAACAGCATTGAAGTATATCTCATATGAAACTTAATAATTGATACTACATTTCACATTTGGCCAACAAGCACCATAGATTCATAAAATAGAATTAAATGGTGCATTGTCACACTCATGCGGGGGAGAATCCAGTGACTATAATCTTTATAGGAACTAACGCATTCTAAAATTACCCCCCATCGGTCAAAAACACCTTTATTAACATATCATCAACATACCATCACGCCTGTATTCCCCAAATGGTTAGGCAGAGGTGTACCAAAGTACACCCATAGTTCGCCGGTATGTTTAGGTCCCATGTAATAGAGGGCGAGCCTATTGCCATTAACCGGGCACAAATCCAAACTCGTTCAAACTGCCTCGTAGGCCAAGTGGTCCTAAGCGCGACTGCTACGCTAGAGGTCTTGGGTTCGATTCCCAGGTCGAGCAAAGTGTTAATGGGTTTTTCTATGAAATTCTCAGTAGCAGCTCGGAGTTAGGATTTGTGCCCTGTTAGTGGCAATAGCCTCGCCCCCTAATACATGGGACCTAAACATACCGGCGAACTGTGGGTGTACATTGTTACCCTCTGCCTAACCCTTCAGGGAATATAAGCGTGATGGTGTGTTATGTAAATCCAAACTCCGAGCTGAGAATTTCATAGAAAAACCCAACAACACTTTTACTCGACCTGGGAATCGAGACCAAGACCTGTAGCGTAGCAGTCGCGCTTAGAACCACTAGGCTAACTTTACCTACATTTTTAAAAACTTTTTTTCAATCTTTTGTCGCTTAGATATGTGAACAGATTTTTTGTTCCGTTGGCTTAAGCCTAGTGTCTGTATATGACAGCCCAAGGTCCTTTGTCATCTGATAACGTTCTCGTAAAGCAAATCACTACTCACGAAATATACCTGCAGGAGGTAGAATAGACCTCAAACATGGCGTGCGGGCGTGCCCTAATACAACAGCATATTATCATGGCAGCGCTATATCACGCACTCAGCGCTAATCGTGTATTAGCTCACGTGATAATGCCGGTAATTACGAACCAGGCAAGTATAGTACGTGCTACATACTCGCAGCTACCTTCATAGATAAATAATGTATAAATTATAGAACATAATACTTACTACCTCCTCTTAATATATACATTTCAAATGAATGCTGTAATTTAATTCTCTTCTCTTTTAAATTCAGTAGGTCACATACCATCATCATATATTATTCTATATCATCATACTATATTCCCCAAAGGGTTAGGCAGAGGTGTAACCATGTACACCCACAGTTTGCCGGTATGTTTAGGTCGCATGTAATAGGGGCGAGCCTATCGCCATTAACCGGGCACAAATCCTAACTCCGACCTGCTACTGAGAATTTCATAGAAAAACCCAATAACACTTTTTGCTCGACCTGGGAATCGAACCCAAGACCTCTAGCGTAGCCGTCGCGCTTAGGACCACTAGGCCAACGAGGCAGTTCTTGATCTTAACCTTTCTTATACAACATGTCTTATGTCTGTATCCTTTATTTTTATAATGTAGTTCCTGTGTGGGTCTAATATAAATATTATTTTTTCTTAATGCATCAAACCCGGGTGGTCTGGGCACCTTTCTTTAATTATAATCCAGAGCCATGGATGTTGAGATAAATGAAGATAAATAAAAAATGCAATTACTATAATTAACTGCTCCTTTTTCATCTAAACGTTGCTTTAGCTATCCGACTTCATACATAATGTATTAAAAAAATCCGTCATATACACTCTAAAATATTTCAATCATAACTGTGCTTATTTTGCAACGTTTTTGATACCATTCGAAACGGTGTACCTTAATAACGAGTTTTGGCACCCCAAAGTCATGAAAAGCGACTTCAATCAAACTTTGGCCCCAAAATATTGCAATAGATTTAAAACATATAAATCAAATTCAGTTGACAAGTAAATATTCAACAAAATAACTAGCACAGCTGTGGACGTTTCTAAATAATTACGTCGAACAAATCCAGTCGATGTTTGCCTCAAACTGTGATGGATGAGCAATAGTTAAGGGCTATATTTTAATAAAATGTACCCTTTATTTCCCTAGAATGTTCATTGAATACGGTCTAAATAAAAAGGCGAGGCTTTAATTAATTAAAAAATATACATATATAAACAGGCCCAGAAACAATGGAATATCGCTGTAAATATATCTGTTATTAACATCTATTATTAACTAGCGACCCGCCCCGGCTTCGCACGGGTGCAATTCAATGAAAAAATTTTTAAATTTAATCTTTCTTACAAACCCTGTCGAGCACACCAAAAAAGACATCCAAATCGGTCAAATGATAAGTGTTATCTTACATACATACGGTAATTGATTTTTATTAATTTAGATTTTCGAACGCATGAACACCTCCTTTATGTAGTCGGTTAATTAGTAATAGACACTTTCCGAACAAAATGAATTATAAAGAGCGTTCCACAGATACAATACATTACGAACCTTTGTATTCAGTTACAATTAATACGTCTGAACCTTAAGCGCGCCTTCAGTTATTCCAAAACGAGATTCCATTCAATTAGCGAATTACAATTGTTTACAATATTAATTAATTTACCTGACATGTTTACAATTGGCTAGTGAATTTACTAAATTGATTTCTACCACTGCACTGCTCCAATGTGCCGATTACGAAATGAACATGATATACGGGCATTATTTTAATTCTTTAATATATTGGTATTGCAATGAGCGAATATTAATAATGTAGTTCATTTCGGTAATATGTTATTGATCACTGATGCCTCATAATTTATACATGAAGATAAAAATGATGGTAGTCGACAAAGATAGAAATATTTACCACAACTACTACTGAAATCACGTAAGCCCACAAAACAATAATTGTTTTAAATAAATACAGTATACCACGTAACTTGCTGATCTCGTACCCAAGGACCAAAAAAAACTGGGTCCTAGTCCCAGCGGGGACATAAAGCAGGACCAACGTCGTAAAAATACTGAAAGTATGGCAACTATCGACAGGTGTGAAGATACTGTTTTTGTACTGAAAAAGAACTGGAAGCTTTTGTTTAGTTTTACTCGTAAGTGTTAAGAGCTTTGATGTGAAATATTTTATGATTTGTCATGTCTACCCGTGTTTTTAGGGTTCCGGTAGAGAGAAAAAAAGAATTCTTATAGGTTAATTTCGTTGTCTATCTGTATGTCCATGAGTCAATACACTTTTGGTCTCGAGTTACGATTGTCAGACTCTTTACGACATACAATTTTAAACATGATAAAGACGCCAAACACGACAAAAGACATATAAACGGAAAGTTTAAATTTAAACTTATATTAATGAGTTCATACATTAGGTATTTTGCATCACAAAATAATGTTAAAACAATAAAATATTGTTCCATAAAATAACATAAACTTTCGATAAAATAAAAGCACACAGCTATCAGCATTCGCTATCCAAAAACTATTTACCTCAGACGCTCCTTACAGAATAAAATGCTTTTCACAGTTCGGTAAATGGCATGAAAACAGTTGCATTTGTATGTAAATAACAACATTCAAATACAATGCGTATTAGACCATACAGGGAAGGCTTCTAACTTGAGAATAGGATGCCAAAGTAGGCAGATACAGTTGGCAAGCGTTTCTAAACGAATTGGAAGTTTGTATCTTTACTAGTATATTTTGTAGGTACCTTATATGACAAGAGAATTGATAAAAAAAAAAAAGAGAATTGATTTTTCTAGATCATTTTCGGGGCGACTGTACCTACTTACATGGGGTAAAAATAAACATGTAACCATAACCGTTTCCTATGTATAAATATAAATAAAAAAGCCACATATTTGTTCCTAAAAAATTACAAAAAAGCATGCTTACTCTTAAATAAACTATATTATAATCTTATTCTTAATTATTTTGTGGTCCTAAGCGCAACTGCTACGCTAGGGCAGCGTTCGATTCCCAGGTCGAGCAAAAAGTGTTATTGAGTTTTTCTATGAAATTCTCAGTAGCAGCTTGGAGTTAGGATTTGTGCCCGGTTAATGGCAATAGGCTCGCCCCCCATTACATGAGAGATTCTATTGGTCACTGTATCCATCCAATGACAGCCAGCCACTTGTATTATGTCATCTGTCCACCGGGCAACCGGTCTCTATGTATACTGCTGATTAAAAATTAAGTAACAATAAGCAAAAATTATTTTTTCAAAATGTGTTTTAATTCTGGTGAGAAATCTCACTGTCTTCCCTTTTTACGTGCTATATAATGCACGCAACATAATTATTATGCCAACAGGCCATCCAAAAGTATAGGGGTCGAAAGTATTGCCCAGAGACAAAAAAAAAGGATTGCAAATTCTAACCTTGTTTTACATGCATAATTTTTGTTTTTTGGAACTTGTCTTAAGGACCGGCTTCTTGACTACCAAAAATCATATGTACACAGCCTTACAATTATTGGACCAATATTTCCACTAAATTTACACTAAAATAAATAATAGTTTACAATGCTGTAGAAAAAAAGTTTAGAACCAGCAAACTACATAACATAACCTTAAAAAAATATTATCATTTTCTTTTTCGTCTTCAGTAGACAACGCAAAGACTTCTGTTCCGCCAGCATTAAGGTTTAGAATCCTAAAAGAGCGTCAGTTGCACTTCATGCTATACAGATGATCTGTGCTCATTTCAATGCTTGGCAACAGCCAGCAAAACAAGACCACGCAATCCCTGGACATCTGTCTCCATCGGCATGACGTGTGAACCCGTCTTAGACGCGAGAGCCCGGTCCGGAGTATCACAAACGGATCGTGCCTCCGCATAATGTACCTATGTTTGTTTACGGACAATTGAGACATGCTTCAAACTTCATACATAATAATGGAGCCCGGCTTAGAACTCGGGTTACTGGTAAAATATTGGGACTATCAGTCTTATGTTATTAGGTGGTATTATCAAGTTGTAGGTTATAATCGTACGGTTCAGTTATGGATCGCTCATTGTTTTGGTGGAGGGTTCACGGGGCAAGGGAGGTGGTAGCGACGAGGTCGGGACCTATACGGGAGGTTCGCGTCTCACTGAAGATTAGGGCTGCTATTCATGTTTCACTTTCAAGGAGTAATGTAATGTTGGGACAAATTACTCTGGCGTTATGTAGGAGAAGGGAGAAAATATGTAATTGTACTTTAAAGTTCATTGTCCAGCAATTGTGCACCATCGCAGGACAAGCGTCACCTCTTAAGTCCCATCGTGCACAACCACCTGCACCATCCAAGACCTAAACGAGGGCAATGAGAGAGCTGTACAGGTTACTCGATACTGGTCGAACACTATTTGAAACAAGTCAGTCGATACGAAAAGAGCTGCGATTTCGTCAGCGTCAAAGTTGATATAGCATCTTATGGAAACCGTACATTTTTCCAGGATAATAATATACCTATGTGCTATTTAAGACTATAAACTATGTCTATGCCAAATTTCATTCAGATCCGTTCAGCCATTTTGGCGTGATTGAGTAACAAACATCGATCCATCAAAATTTTCGTATTTATCACAATTGCAGTAAGATGATCGCTGATCTGAATAACGTTCTTCAATCTAACTTTCATTCGGGAAAACGCTTCTTGAGCAAACGAACGTCAAGATATCGTCACGCACTTTTATGTAATTCTCAGTATCCTAACTTAAAGAACCGTACTTAAAATAATGTCAAGACAATTTTCCCATAAGTACAATAAATAATGTGATAAGGTATGGTAAACCCCAAAACGTTTAAATACGTATAACATTTTACACGATTTTTACATTTAACTTTTTCCTCTTTGCGTCTTTGAAATAAAACAAAAGAAGGAGTTATAGTTTTCCACCGTTTTCCAGCCACATCGGCGCCATGTTAAATGCCTTCCGAGAAAAGTCGCCATTCGTTGTTGACAAGTCCGAGGAGACTACATCTACAATACTACATATTTTTGATTAGTTCCCGAAACTCACCCATGTTAAAATTGTTATATAATTAAAATTTATATGAAGACAAAGTGCTGATAAAATAAAAAAAAATACGTTACTAGCGACTATAGGGGTTTCTATGAAAAGGAACAAGGAAGAAACTTATAGACACACAATTCAATCGAGTTTTTACAAAACCCTGGTTACATTGTTCTTGTGATGACATAGTATCCAACACTTATTTTTTTAAGATACACTTAGGTTCATGTGATTGAAGCGAAATGTCAATAATAACTTAGCCTTAAAATCCTGAAAACATTATCATCTGAACTGAACCGCTTCCACTTGATCTGCGTACAAAACATGGCGGAATTTAATACAAATCCTCGATCCCGTTCCTTAAACATTTGGGCTGCCTGTCAGCCCAAATGTTTAACCTTTGAGGTCAGCCCTATCGAACCTGTAGGGTTAGATTGATTCAATTTGATTGATAGAATATTTAGACGTGTAAAGGTAAATGCGTAGTTCAACGAAGCGAAAAGAAATTTTCAGAGCATGCGATTAATCTACGTTTAGTTTGATTATTGATATTGTTAACTCGCGCCTAAACAATCCTCCGACTAAACTATCCGAGAGGTTAAGCTGTCTTCAAACTGTGGATTAGTGACAGTTCGTTAATGCCTAGGTGAGAAATTAATACGGGCTAACCACCAGATCACACCCGACTAGATTTGGCCATTGGCATTACACTACAGTTCGATCGTGGATGTTAAATTATTCGGAAATTGTTTCGAAAATCAATAGGTACTCAGCTATGTTTTGGAAGTAGTGACACTGTAATCAAAATAGTTATAACAAGCTCAGCCTATTATTGTCCCACAGCAGGGCAAAAGCCTCTTCTAATACAGAGAAGGCACAAATGATCACGGCACTTCCTCAGAGGGAATTGGCGATTTCAGACTAAAATTTACATTAATTATAAGTATCTATAAAATTACAAACACGTAGGTACTTTTTAACAATTATCAATTAATTAAAAACCCATAGAAGTTGCAGATAAAGGATAAATCACTTTATCATTTCTAGGCTTTTTTTTTTTTTTTTTTGTTGCCGGGGTGGAAAATCCTCATGGATGTCCACCGCCCTGGGGAGGGCGGAGGGGTCTGTCAGACTCTTACTGACTAAAAACCACCCCAGTGTTCCCTTCCCACACTTACGCCGGGGATCCCGGGAACTGATGCGCCTTCCGCGATCCCCGACTGGTGCCGGTCCGCCATTGCGGGCCTCCTCAGGTCAAGGGAGGGAGTGAGGTGTTGAACTCCCTCCGCGACGTCAAATAGGGGCGCGCGTGGAACACTACGCGCCGCCGCCTCGGGTCCAGTTGAATAGGGGGTAACGGACGTCCCCAAGTCCGCCGCCCTTGGACCCATTTAGGGGGGCCGGAAGAGGGCGTTGTCCGCCCTCCGCCGACGCCCGGTGCGCCTGCTGCGGGCCGGGAGAGAGGTTGTGATCTCTCTCTCCCTTTCCGCAGCCTCCTTCTGCGAGATGACCGCTTCGCAAAAGAAGACCACCGCGTCCAAGGACTCCTCACTACCGACCATCGAAGTGACGACGGCCGACAGCGACAGGTCACTGCCTACTTCAGATATGAGGGCACGGCGCGGCTCCTCCCAAGCGGTACACTCTGACAGCGTATGCCGCGCCGTGTCCTCCCGACAGTTCGTGCAGTGGTGACACCGGGCGTCCGGCTCCCTGTTTATGCGACACAGGTACTTCCCGAAGCAGCCGTGCCCCGAGAGCACCTGCGTTGCCCGAAACGTCAGGGAGCCGTGCCTTCTCCCGAGCCAATCCGCTAGTACCGGCCGGATCGCCTCAATGGTGATGAGGCCGGCGGAAGGGCGTGAAAGCCTGTCCCGCCATTCCGCCACCAGGACCTCGTGAAGCTGCGACCGACGCAGCTCAAACTGGCGCTGCATAGGCTGCTCGCCTCGCGCCCGCGCTTCCTCACGCCACCGGTACAGTGACGCGAGTACCTTCGCCTCCAGGTCCCAGGGCGGGGATCCAGCCAGAACGCAGGCCGCTTCGTAGGAGATCGTGCGATAACCCCTTATGACTCTGACGGCCATCGCCCTCTGCGGTTTCCGCAGAACGATGATGCTGCTGGCCGTCAGGTCAGTCGCCCAAATCGGGGCCCCATACAGGGCCATCGATCGCACGACCCCGACATATAGCCGCCTGCAGGCGGTGCTCGGGCCCCCCAGATTGGGAAGCAATGTTGAGAGCGCGCCAGCGGCGCCCAACAACTTGTGCGCCAGCCGTCGGAAGTGGGGCCCGAAGTCCCACCGGCTGTCGAGCACCAATCCCAGGTACTTCATGGTAGACTCGACAGCGATTCGAGCCCCCCCAACCACGATGTGTGATCCGGGTGGTGGCGCCCGCCGGGGGCCATGAAACACCATGGCCTCCGACTTGCTGAGGGCCACCTCTAGGCCTAGGCGACGTATGCGGCTTACCACCTGTGAGACCGCAGCCGTCGCTAGCAACGCTGCTTCCCGGTGCGAGCTCCCCCAGGCAGTGACCAGGGTGTCATCTGCGTAGCAAGTAAGGGCTACTCCCGGCCTGAGCTCGCCCCTCAGCACCCAATCGTACCCGATGTTCCACAGTAGCGGGCCCAGAACCAAGCCCTGTGGAACACCGCACGACATTTGGTGCTGATAACTGCCATCGCGTCCCATATAGGTAACACACCTCTCCGACAGATAAGCCCCAACGATGTGGCGGAGGTAGAGAGGCACGCGATGATAGCGCAGTGCCTCCCGAATACAACTCCAGGGCAGGGTATTGAAAGCGTTAGAGATGTCCAAGGACACCGCCAACAACACCCCACCCCGGGCAGTGGCCCGGGGTGGGGTGTTGTTGGCGGTGCTTCCTCCGCCAGGACCCTCACTCGCGATATCGCAGTGACGGTGGAGCGCCCATGGCGAAAGCCGAATTGGCTATCGTCCAGGTTCGGCCCCTCCCTGCACAAGTGGCCGACGAGGCGGACGGCGATAATCCGCTCGAACAGCTTGCCTACCTCGTCTAGCAGCACTATAGGCCGGTACGCGGACGGCGAGTCCGCAGGGCGCCCCGCCTTCCTGAGCAAGACCAAACGACCAGATTTCCAGGCTCATCATTTCTAGGCTAGGCTAACTATACTAACAGAAAATCTAGAGTAGGTACTTACTGGAGTTTGTGTTTTTTTTATTATAGTTCTATTTTACGCAATTGGAATTTTTGTTTCTTTAATTCACTTTTTTGTTTTAAACTTACTATAGTAAAATTAAAAATTAGTTAAAAATTCGCCATTTTTAAAACTTTTATTTTCAGTTTTCGCATCATCAAGACGAATCGAATGACGTACCATTTATCAAAATCGGTTGAGCCGTTCAATAATTACGAGCAGACATATTCGTACATAAATACATACATACAGGTCAAACATATAACCCTCCTATTGGGCTTCACCGCAGTCGGGTAAAAACAAAAGAAAAACAGAAGAATACCGTCCCCTTTCGTAGGTATTTCCAGCCAACCTTTTCAAGCATGCAACACACAACATATTTATTTGTTTGCGAGTCTCCGATCGTAATTCTACATGATCCATATGTACAAAATGTTCGTGTTTTCTTATGTTTATTTGACGGAATCGCATTTGATAAGATTTTCCTATATGTTTTTGCCTTAGAGAAATCGGAAATCAACGTCAGCCATTTACGTTTCCTATCGATGTTGGGTTCTACAGCCTTAGTATTTACCTGTGTAAGTAGTACTTGGTTCTATTAGGTATAAAGTCTTGCATAATTATGTATATTCGACGTGAAATCACAAAAATGTGACATACGTATCATCTACGTAAATAAAATTGAAGTGTCTGTTTTTAATGTCAAAATAACAGCTTTTTCTAAAGTAAATATATGAATTTTGAAGCGGTACTTACAGGAAAAAAAATATATTTTAAAATTATTGTCATTACTCTGTTTGTTCTTACTTACCTCCGAAACGGCAAAACCGATATTGACAGGACATTCACTAACAGATGGCTGACGTTATTTTGGATGAAGACAAAGAATTATGACCCCGCGTAAAAATATTAAATCCCTATGAAACTGACATGCACGCGAACAAAGTAGCAGGCAGAAGCTCGTATAAAATAAAATTCATTAATGACTTATTATAACATCCCACAAAGACAATTTTTACCATATATAAATATAACAAGCATCTACAAAAAACAAATTAAGGGACTTCGTACTATGTTTTCGAACAACGAAGTATCAGGCCAGTACGAATAAGTTTTGATGTAAAATAATAAAACTATTCTGTTTTTTCCGGACGCCATTCGCCCCCCACCCAATGTTTGTATTTATTCAGCTACCTCGTTAACATTCCTTGTTTTATTAAGAATAAAACTTTCAATGATACTGTTTGTCTAATAAAAGTAGATAGAAAGTACTATATGAGTATAAGATGAAGGATAATAATAAATTATGTTGATTCTAAGTCCTCTCGGGGACTTAACTTTACAAGTAAAATATTCGGCAAATTGTAAGTACATGATTACCTATATTTATTTAAGAATAGATCAATCTATATTCTTGTCCCTACAGATTGCTACCATGATGAAAAGTAAATTGAATTGTATCAGACATCAAAGTTCCATAACGAGGGGAAGAGACATTTTTAGTTTATTTAATAGCAGCCCATTATTGTCCCACTGCAGGGCAAAGGCCTCTTCTCATACAGAGAAGGCACGAGCATTGATCACCACGGCTACTCAAGGCGGATTGGCGATTTCAGACTTTTATTCATTATAAGTCCAGGTTTCCTCACGATGATTTTCTTCAGTGACGTCTAATAAAAACTAAGAAACTACATATGAATTAAAAAAACTCACATTGGTACTTGCCCGTGGCGGGTTGCGAACCCACAGCCTCGTGAATGAGAGCTTTAACCACTGGGCCATCACGACATGGCCACCCCGCATGCTACACAGGTGTAAGAAAGCTCCAAATTCCTTTTTTACAATAATAAAATGTGTTTAAAATAAGATATATAAACCAAGTTTTACTGCAATTAAACTTTAAAGTTACCTCGGTAGTGTCAATTATTATTTTGTTCGAGAACTAACTGAGAAATAACTAGAAATGTTTTTGCTACAACTAGCTGCTAACAAGCACCAAAAACAATTTTATGTAGATACTCTCCACTATCTATTTATCTAGTCTTTTCTCAACTATGTTGGGGTCGGCTTCCAGTGTAACCGGTTGCAGCTAAATATCAGTGTTTTACATGGAGCGACTGCCTATCTGATCTGCACAACTCAGTTACTAGGCAACACGATACCTCTTAGTAAGACTGGTTGTCAGATTTCCCAGCTTCAGACTATACGTATCGATTATCAAAAATCTACTCATGACAGCCGAGACCAACGGCTTTCCGACCTTGGAATAGAATCCAGGACCCCGCGGATCATCAGTCACACTTGCGACCATAAGGCCATTGGTGCAATTACTGTCCACAAACTACATAATTATATTATTAGCTAATAATAAATCAGCTTTACATCAAGAGCCTCGACGAACACCTGAAAAGGGTCTCGTTTGGCGGTTGAATCAAGGGCTTGATTGAAAGACCGGTACTCCTGGACACTTCGCTTATTATAAGATTCTTTTCTCAGGAGACTGCCTCGGTAGCCTAGTGGTCCTAAGCGCGACTGCTACGCTAGAGGTCTTGGGTTCGATTCCCAGGTCGAGCAAAAAGTGTTATTGGGTTTTTCTATGAATTTCTCAGTAGCAGCTCGGAGTTAGGATTTGTGCCCGGTTAATGGCAATAGGCTCGCCCCTTATTACATGGGACCTAAATATACCGGCGAACTGTAGGAGTACATTGTTACACCTCTGCCTAACCCTTCGGGGAATACAGGCTTGATGGTATTTTTTTATTTTTATACTAAAATGAAATTTAAATATATTTAGAATTAATTAATGATATATGAATATCAGACTTCAAAAGTTTTACTAAAATAGCATATTACTTGAAGCTTCTGATCTAGAAAAAAAGCTGGTCATATGCATAAAAATGACAAAGATGACAATTTAAAAACGAAAAAAATTCTAGCCGAAATTAAAAACGTCATACGCGAAGACTAAACCCTAAAATACAGATGTGCACCAAAAGTGAACCATTATTTCTGGGTTAAAAGTTTCACCCCGACTTTTTTATCGTGATTTCAGTTTGGAATCGTGTTTCCGACAAATTCTGATTTATTTAACAGTGTGTTGCCTAGCTTATAATAAATTTGATATTCATGTTATCAAACCCCTATAAAATGCCAATATAAAATATCCGAACTAGGTCTACATTAATAATAACCAAAGAAATATTAAAAAAAGAGGTAAAGTTTTTTTTTATATTGTAAGAAATAATCTATGGAATTTATTAATTGAACAAATCTGAGACTACACAAGATTTAAAACTAATCTAGTTTAACATCTAAAAGATTCTTGCTCACATGAATCTATACCAATATTATTAGGAAAGATTTTTTGTTTGTTTGTTTATACCGAATAGGCTCCGAAACTAATGAACCAATTTGAAAAAAAAAATCACCAATACATAACTACATTATCCTGAGTAACATATGCTATATAACAGCATGCTGCGATACACGGGAGTGGAGCAGTAACCAAGGCCGTTACGTATCGCGGGTGAAATAAGTCGCAGGCAATTCGCTAGTAGCCAATAAACTACTTCTGAAATTCAATGTAGGCGACACGAAAAAACTGAAATTAAAAACGTCACAAGCGGGAATCCAACCCTTAAACACTGACGTGCTCTAAAAGCGCAACATAGAAAATTTCATCCCTTTTGCTAGTACCTAACCAATTGAAGCAAAGTGCATAATCCGGCCGGCTGCCACTTAATGGGGCAATTTAATTTGGTCGTAACGACCGTCTCTATGGCGAGTGGATACTTTTAGCTGCGTGCCAACTCTGATGCTAGTTGAGATGTTAAGCTTAAAACTGTTTAATAAATTATTAATAAGCCTTCGTGGTTATTTCTTGTATTCTTTGTGGTTGACAACTAGTGTGGAAAAGATGCATAAGGTGACGTGTCTTATCTGGTAGCATTTTATATCCGTGTGTTGCACACTTAACGCAAACACATCTCCTCCCGTTTCTCGTCTATGGTATTTATTAAAGTCCAAAATCAAAACAACAACTACAGAAACCTTCTAAACCGATTGTTGTTGTTGAACTAAAATATGATGTTGTTAATGAAAGTCAGTCGGCTGTTTCATTAGAACAAGTAAAATATGAATTAATTTCTTCATCCCGCCCATATGTGAGTTAGGGAGGCGAAACGCAAATATCGATGAAAACTATAATTCTTTGCTAGTCCGCGTTTTCCGATAGTTTATATTCTGGAATTTTTCAAGCCTATGTAACTGAAAACTATAGCATTATAAAAAGTGGTATTGAAGTAAAACCTAAGTGTAAATACAATGGATAAAAATTATTAACAATAATTTATTAATTTGAATCAACTTTAAAAGACAACCTCTAATGGCATACCATCATCATATTAACATAAAAATAATTTATTCAATAACCAAAGAAAATTTAAAAGCCTCACCAGTAGCCCATGTTTTATTATTGCTAAAGATACACAAGTCCGAAACTCCCGTCGGATAAACTTTTATTAAAAAAAGGAAATCAAAACTTTTAAAACCTTTAATATCGATGCGCCGTTGTTTACCGCGTCCCTAACTTAAAATAAATTCACTCGCGAATAGCATTAGTGTTTAATTAAAAGTTCTCTCACACTTCTGCTGTGCTTGACGCAGTTTTCATAAACAGATGGGTATGCGGTGAGTGTATTCAATTGTTATCGCTTAGACCCCTTTTATGAACGTAATGTTCTGAATTGTTAAAGTTTTTGTTAATTATCGGCAGATGTGAGAATTGAGACACAAAGCTCTGAATGCTAATAAAAGTCTACTAATAATAAACCTTCAAAATTTAGTCAATCTGTAATCTCATTTTAGCGACAATCAATGTCAAAAAATTTAAGTATTGCATTCTGACAGATTGCGGCTGAGATTTGATTGCGATCGTTCTGAAATGTTAATACGATTACCTCCCTGTTTTTGGTGTTTTTTAGATTTTTTGTAATAAAAAATATGTGTGTGGAAGCCCGGCTATACTTGAGTGGACAACTTGCGAGTGCGGACAGATACTACGGTAATATACCCAGAAAGCGAATGCCCGCGCTGGTGTGGACGCATCCATACAAATTCTGCAGCTGTATCTGATCTTATGCTCAAGTTGTCCGCTCCAGTGTGAGCGAACACTTTATAGACACATCGAATTTCAAAAAAATATTGTTATTCTGTTTACATAGACAACGTTCCATATGGCCAGGCTTTTTTTTTTAAATCACTATATAACATATTAAAGGTCGGTTCGGTTCGATTACTAGTGACTATTTACCGACAACATTGAAAATAAGGATAAATTCAATTAAAAAAGAACTGTAAAGCCACGAATTTACATTATTTATTTACGAAAAAAAAAGAAATTTAATAGAAGCCTTTATTCGAGGTAAAATAAATGTATTACCGAGAAGCTTTCTAACAAGCTTTTGATTACCGAAAAAAAGATAAAAAAATGCGATGACAAAAAGGCGTGACATTTAAAATTCTATACGCGCACAATCGGATCGTTTTACATTATTTTCTCATTGAACCAAATTGGGATTTGGGGACAGTCCTCTACGAACGTCGTGTGGAAACATACGGGTCTGGTCGAAGGACGGTAACGCCTGTTACTACGTTTTCAAACATACATATTTCCGTGGCGTGAAAAGTTTCTAAAACTAAACGGCATATTTGAGTTAGTTGACTTTAGAAATAGCCTGGATATACTTAAAGAATTCCTTTATTTATTGGGTGTACGTACCTAACCTAATTAATCGTAAACCAACATTTTATTAATAAGTAAATTATTCGAGGAACTTATAACACACTGGCTGCTGATAATAGCAGATGATAATTACGCAATCACAACTACCTAAAATTTTTCAAAATTTAAAAAACTATATCTAATTTGTTAACCCAGAAAGAACAACGTTTAAAAAATAAAAATCATAAAAAAAACGCGCGTCCCCGCCCGTAATTCTCTAATTGTCCGTATATTTCGCAGTAAATCGAGAAATTTTAAAAAGATCAATGCCTAATAATCCAATATCGAATGAATTGCCTGTAAATTCGAGTGGGACGTGTCTTGCATAGCGTTTGCAGTCTGGCGAGCTTTTTCTTGTTACTATAGAGTAGGTGAAAAAACAGAGTGGTCCAACAGAAGTTATCGAACCAGATATTTTATTTTTATACACTTTAATTTTAATGTGGGACATGATGTGAGTGAATAATGGGCAAATGTCAATGGCTTTGAAAATGTCAATGGCTTCATTTCTGATATGAAAAATGTATATTTATGGTAGCGCGCACAAAACAATACAATACGCTTACAATACGCTTGCAGATGCTAGCAACAGTACCTCCCTTTTTTTTACCTATGGGAAATCATCAAATGTCATACTTTTACTGACTAAAACCCATCCATGTTCCTTCTTGTGCCCTTTGCGTTCTGGGGGCGCGGTATCTCCCGTACGCTGTACACTTTGACAGTCGATACAGGTAGTCAGAAACCAGAAAGCCTGACAACCAGTCTTACCATGACCATACTTTCCCAGCAATGTGTATCTACCATACAGGGCTAATAATGTTTTAAATATTGACGGGCCAAACAAGAAACGGCTACAACCCGTCTAGGAGGACCTTGAGAAACAAGAAACTTGAGCGAGGTTCTATAACGAGAAATAAATAGGATGGCGTTTTAATAGATTCTAAAGAACACGCAACGAACTAATTGTAAGATACGTTTACATTAACTTTATGTTTAAGTCAAACCAAGTGTCTAATTACCGTGTTTTAAAAATAAAAGTTCTTTTACTTAACCCCAACAACCCACGGCAATAGATACGTGAATTAACAATTATGCTGATTTCTGGCATTGAGAAATCTTCTGAAGTGTCACGTTAGCCTAGTGGTCTTAAGCGTGACTGCTACGCTTGAGGTCTTGAGTTCGATTCCCAGATCGAGCAAAAAGTCTTATTGGGTTTTTCTATGAAATTCTCAGTAGCAGCTCGGAGTTAAGATTTGTGCCAGGTTAATGGCAATAGGCTCGCGCTCTATTAAATGGGACCTGAACATACCAGCGAATTGTGGATGTTAATTGGTACACCTCGGACCTTGTTGCCGCCAGACAAGAGACTATTAAGTATTTTTAAAAAGCGCGCCTAATATCGAACTGTCCATAACACCTTTACTGCCTTGTTGTCAAGGGCTTGTACAAAAGTGGTTACACAATAGATACATCACAGACATGATTTAAGAAAAATAGGCATGCCAACCAAATTAAGGTACTTACCGAGACAGCAAGCCGGTGCACAGTTCAGGGTCACGGATTATGCATGTAAGTCTATCTATTTGTCCACTACCACACCACAAACACTACACTACCACATATACTTATTCTACACCATCACCGCGGGTTATGCGCAACCATTATTTCATGTGTGAAAAATAGAATCTACAAAATTATCTGCAATTCCACCAGTAGATGAGTGAAAACTGCAAGCAAGACGGCGCGGCGTTCGATCTCGGACGTTCGAAAATCAAAATATTTGAGGGTAGATTTCGTTGGACTAAAATTATATTATTATGCACCTACATACTTGCACCCAATTTCCATATTTCAAAAGAAGGTAGGTATAGTTTCGAATTTGTCTATGGCATTTTGAATCCCACGACTATTTACCAATTTTTTTAAATTAATAATAATTGTTGCTTTGTTTTTTTTTTATTGTCTTTCAACCTGATTTGTACACCAGCCATGGTCAAACATGTTGAGCCAAAAAATAGTTTGTAACACCTATAATAAGCATCATACTATGTATATTATATCTACACATATTTTAGCAAATAATTTACATTGTATAAATAAAGACGAAAATACCTTGATTACAATTAGTTTTTCTTTCTTGTGTGTTGTAATAATTATGTGGACCCATTAAAGGGATTGCGCTGAGGTAGGCCACAAATTAAATTTGTGTGACTTTTTTGCTACAAATTATTGGCACTACGACTGCTGCGTTATTTGTATGAACATACTTACGACCTAATACAGTAAGAAAAGTATATGGTTGGACACTTTGACGTAACCCCAGCATCCTTAGATCCACGAAATACACTAATAAATAAGTGACTATTTACAAAGCCTTACTCGGAGATTAATGAAGAAATAAATAATAATTCCCATTGGCATTCTCCCACAGATGGGACCCTCAAAGAATCCCCTCATATCCCGTAGGAAATGAGATTTTACCCAGTTTCCAATCAGCGGAACAAACATACGATATTGTTCTATCTGTATTATGTTCGATATTAAATCGTTTGTTTAAATTATTTACTCAGAATGATTTGGTTGAACAATAGGTTTATGAGGAAATAAACATAGAATATATTTTGTTCTTAATGCTTTGATCGTCTATTTAATTATTTGACTTTCTTTCGTTAATTCTTTTCTAACTTCGTTTTTAAGAGCTGGTCTTTTTTGGACAGCACGAACAAACTAACTTTCTTAATAATGATTCAACGTAAAGGAGTCTGCCTAATACACCGTACCATATCATGACCGCGCTATGATCGTATCAGACATGGAAAGAAACATAACTAAGGACTACTATGGCCCACTAGTACGTATCAATCAATAAATTATAGTTTACGCCCCGTACAGAGCACGCAACGGTAATACTTGGTGACGAAACGGTCTAGTGTATGTAGTCTTGCTTTTTTTACCTGGCTCGTTCCTTGCCTTTAAGGCTAGAAAAAAGTCCTTGTACTTGCAGGGGCCGTTTTTCTTATAGTGGCAAATTTCCCAGTCGTCGTGATGATTCATTCAAAGTCAAAGTCAAATCATTTATTTCAATTAGACCATTAAAAGGCACTTTTGAACGTCAATCACATGTTAAATTAAAAATATTGAATCTAGTTGCCCATTCCAAAAGGTAGTTTCGTATGGAGAAGAACGGGCAAGAAACTCCATACATACTCTTTTAAAAAAAAAAAAAAATGTATTACAATAAGTTGTACAATTCCATAAAATTATACTGATGTCAAAACGATCTATTAATAAAAGTCACTCAAAGTACTGCAATACGTACTCAGTGCCACAAATTAGAAATGAAAGCTAAGTTAATTGTAATATTAAATACATTTATACATTTCAAAGACAAAGAATCAGTGTGTGAGGAATACTCAAATGTAGAATTAATGTCGAAGAGAAAAATAATTAATCAAAACAAAGTACTTATATAATTAAATTAGCAACCAATTGATTTTGTCAAGAATTTAAATTGTCCTATGGAGCAGGACCAGCATGTTCCCAAGCATTGTTATCTTGAATATAATCTTCTAATTTGTAATAAGCTTGTTTACAAAGTGTACTTTTGATACATTTTTTAAATTGATTTTCATTTAATTTTAATATATCACAAGGTATTTTGTTGTAACATTTAACACAGTACCCCATGAAAGATGTGTGCACTTTAGATAATCTAAAAAATGGCTGCGCTATTTTGTTCTTATTTCTAGTATTAAAATTATGTCTATCACTTATTTTATCAAAAAGATGTACATTTTTTCTTACAAACATAATATTTTCATAAATGTATTGACAAGCCACTGTCATAATATTAATATTTTTAAAAAGTTCTCTAAGAGATTCGCAGCGACGGAGATTATAATGGCATTGAAATAATCATCCCCAAATATTCATCAGCGTAAATGAGGCTAAGGAAATCTCCACAACACTGTGCCTACAATTATAAATACAGTTTATAAGTTAAAATATGGAAGAGGCCTGATATCACAAAACACGAAACCACATAAAGGATGGAATCAGCATTTTAGAGGAGCCCTATTAATAAACTCCTGGCCTCCTCCCCCAGCCTCCAAACCCTGCCCCCTCTGTCGCCGTCGGTTCACGCGTTCGTTCGTTGTTTGCCGTGGTACAATTAAAATGCTAATTATTTGCCGACAACTCAAATTGTGGACTGTGTGGAATTACGTAACGCAAAATATATTATTGAGTTGCTAAATTATAATGTACTTTAACATGGTCAAATACATATCGCCATTCATGTAATTGGCCCCGCTGTTTACACGGAATATTTGCATTGAATACGCAAACAGTGTCATAGATTGGAGTTAAACTGTTCGATGAGTGACTATTAACGTTTAATGGACGCATGTTTTATGCAACAGACAATAGTTTTATTGTTAACAATTCCATTTATAGTACGAGACCAGAATAAAACTGTTTAATACTGGTCTTGCTGGTTAAAACTGGTCCTTATTAGAGTTTCGTACCAAAAGACTTATTATAGACTCCGCTGTCTGTCCGTCTGTCAGTCATAGAGGTGTATCTTTTAAACCGAAATAGGTGAACACTTGAAATTTTGACAAAATATACTATACCCGCTGTAACAATAAATAAAAATATATAAAGTAAAAAATCATACATACAATCTAGGTATTGTATGTATATTGTAAGGTCGTACGAAATAAAGGAACCTTTCGTACGCAAATCTGGCTCGCACTTAAGTGGTTGTAACCTATGATTATAAATTGGTATCTAGGTAGGTATCATTGGCAATCTCACTTTATATTAAACTGGCTTCTGCTCGTGACTTCGTCGGCGTAATTTTTTCGCCCGCATTAGGTTACGTTTTACGTGTTACGGGTTACGTGGTTACTGCTCCTCACCTATTGGTCACAGCGTGATATTACATAGCCTATAGCGTTTCTCGATAAGTGAACTATCCAACACAAATAATTTTCCAATTCGAACTAGTAGTTTTTGAGATTAGCGCGTTCAACCAACCAACTAAACAAACAAACTCTTAAGCTTTATAATGTTAGTATAGATATATATCAATACAAATATTAGAGAAAATGTCACCACGTATTGAAAATGTCACTGCCAACGTACTGAACCAACATTACATTAAAGTCCATTCAGGAGCGTTAAAGATCCTCTCCCACACATTCACAGGCCATTTACGCATCGCTCCATTCCATTCAAATTAGTACACCAATTACCATTCAAAGAATTAACTCCCAGAAACGCGCACTCTAAACATTGGGTCTTCCAACTCTTCATCGGATTGCAAAGTCAAATGTTTGCGAATACGATAACAGAATCGCTTTATTTTCACTCTCTAGAAACAGTTCGAATTATTAATTAAGCGCTTGCTTCGTGAAATACTGCGGGACTCTTCGTGTGAGAACACAATTCAAATATAATTTTCGTTATAATAAATTGTCGTGACATCACGTAATTGATTAATTTGCGTGAACATGAAAGGGGTAACAAGTGCCAACTTCGCGATATGCCTCTTGATTTATAATCTAATTAATTTTGTTTAATTTAGTATGAAGGCGTTCGATTGTTTGGTCCTTGGTGGCGGTGTTGTTGTGCTTATCAATGAAGTTAATTAACACTTGCTACAGTCTAACACCTTGTGACGAACACAGGTGAGACAAAATACTAATTATTTTATTTTAAAACCTAAAATTACGATGTTCGAGCTCTACAGTTAAAGATAGAACTGATTGTACTGACTCTAATATCGACATCAGTGGTTGTGGTTTTGAAACCCGCTAAATTCCAATGTACTAGACAAGACAACCAATTACAAGACTTTTTCAATTTATATACAGTGCTTTGTGAAACGTATCGTAAGGCAACCTAGATTTAAATTAATATTTGTTTAAAATCGCCAATCTGCCGTGAGCAAGCTTAGTAATCAATGCTTATGCTTTTTCCATATAAGAAGAGCCTATTGTCCTGCAGTGGGATAATAATAAGCTAGTATTATTATTTGACTCTAAACTAGGGCAAGTTTAACCTAACGTTCCGGCCTCAAAAATATGTCAAGTAGACGAAACTAACAAGCGAGTGAGGAGGTATTCGGTGAGCACTTTTATTCTTAAACTCCAGACGTTCAAGCTATGTAAGGGGTTATAGTGAGGTCAACAACATCATCTACTATTGCGAATGTTGGAACGCATCTAGTAACAGAGTAACTAGGACAATATTTCAAGCAACGTACCATTAAAAATACAAAGAAAAACTGTTGTCTATTTAAACCTACAGATCAAAATCGTCGGATTAGCGACATGGTTAGCGAAATGGCTGCTAAATCGGGTTCGATAACCGCTGGAAACAAATATTTGTATGGCACAAAGGTATTTATTCAGTGTCTGGTTATTTGTGTTTATGAGTTTGTAAACGCATCCATGACAAAGGAGAAATTAGTAATGAAGCTTTTTGCACATAACATAAAAATCGATTTCAGCTTAACGTTGAGTTATAAAAGAGTACAAACTCGTGTTAGTACATCTTCTCTGTAATTGAAATACTTCCGGAAACAAGGACCAAAGAAATCTCCCAAGACCAAACACAACAACATGTTTGCCATTCGCCCATCACGATGGAACACGTTCGGTCACAAGTAATCCGTAAGTCCCAATCGGAAACTCTCGACATACGTTTGATGTTCGGCTCCCTTCGAGCTTTCTTCTTGCATTTAATGTGGAAGACATCAAAGGTTAATAATTATGTATCGTAGAGATGGGAGACAGCGGTGAACTGAAGAAAATAAAACATGGTACTATTACCCGCCCCGACCTTGCACGGGTGTAATTTGGCCGGCGGATCTTCCAAAAAAAATATTTTAACGATGTCCAGATAATGAACAACACATTAAAAAAATCAACAGCCGAATCGCATAGTCATTTTCGAGTTTTTGCGAGATTAAATGGAGAAAAATTAACTAATACGATTACATAACTGGAGCTGAACGAAAACTTTATGCAATCCTATTGGCTAATATTCTTCGTTTCTTCGCTCTACAGCCTCGCTCTGCTTCTTCGAACAGGCAGCCTAAACCTGGGCATTTGATTTTGTATAATAGTTCAAATAAATATAAACCACCCCACCACCACCACCAGCCTCGTTGGCCTTGTGGTCCTAAGCACGACTGCTACGCTAGAGGTCTTGGGTTCGATTCCCAGGTCGAGCAATAAGTGTTATTGGGTTTTTCTATGAAATTTTCAGTAACAGCTCGGAGTTAGGATTTGTGCCCGGTTAATGGCAATAGGCTCGCCCCCTATTACATGGGTCCTAAAAACATACCGGCGAACTGTGGGTGTACATTGTTATACCTCTGCCCAACCCTTCGGGGAATATAGGCGTGATGGTATGTTATAAATATAAACGTTTAAATAATGTTACATGTTGTCATACGAAGTCAGTATTAAAAGGTTTCAAGTACAGTCCAATTTCCTTGTAAAGATAAGTTCGTTAAACCTATTAACGATCCTTATGTTCATAGCCAAGTTGATTTACAATTTTTCCTCTATCTGAGCTCCCATCCCTACGAATGTTTGGGATTACCCTCCATTGCTGGACTCACACGGAATCATTAATGACCCTTAACGCAATGGGAATATTATATCGCAATAGTGACGTACGGATTACAAACGTTTTATTTTGAAGGGATAGAATTAAGCTCCTTGTTTGCCAAATAGGATTACAAAATGGTGCTGTTGAGTTTGGGGAATTTGTAAAGGTATTTGGGTATCATGTCAGTCATAGTGATTAAACTTTGTGTAAGCCTATGTGGCGGTATTAATGGCTTAGCCTTTAATATTCTTAATGAGATTGAAGATTGGAGAGCAAAGTTGAGTGCGGTACTCAATATAATTAAAAATCAAACGCTTTGGTTTATTTTGAGTACGCGAGTATGTACTTTCTAGCTTATACTTAACTATCTTTTGCATGCGACTTCACCCGCGTGATTTTTCACACTGATTCCTAATTTAATAAAAAAAAATATATAGACATAGACTATGTTACTCGCTATCACTAATAATGTGGCTTTCCATAGGTAAAAGATTTTTTTAAGTCGATAAAGTAGTTTTTGAGTTAATCCATTACTAACAAAAATATGATATACTCTTTATAATATTAACTAGCTTCTGCGAGCGACTTCGTTCACATAGTTCTTTTCTCCCGCATTAAGTTACGCTTTTGGTTACTGCTCAGCACCTATTAGTCGTAGTGTGATATTATATAGCCTTCCTCGATAAAGGAACTATCCGACACAAAAAGAGTTTTTTCAATTCTAACTAGTAGTTCCTGAGATTAGCGCGTTCAACCAAACATACAAACAAACTCTTCGCCTTTATAATATTAGTATAGATTTAGATTCTTGTCTCTCGGAAGTCGAAGTCTAATTGTCATCATCTACTTAGCCTTTTCCCAACAATGTTGGGGTCGGCTTCCAGTCTAACCGGATGCAGCTGAGTACCAGTGTTTTACATGGAGCGACTGCCTATCTGATCTCCACAACCCAGTTACTGGGCAACATGATACCTTTTAGTTAGACTGGTCGTCAGACTTCCTGGCTTCTGACTATCCATAACGACTGTCAAAGATCTACGAATGACAGCCGGGACCAACGGCTTTACGTGTTTTGCGAGGTAGGAGGGTGTCACACCACCAACTTCCAAACTCCGGGCTGCTACTGAGCAAAGGCTAATGGAAAAACCCAATAACACTTTTTGCCCGACCTGGAAATCGAACCCGGGACCCCGTGCTCATCAGTCGCGCTTGCGACCACGAGACCAACAGGGCAGTTCAAAGTCTAATTGTAATTGTGAGAAACTTAAATTAACTTGAAAAAATACTTAAAAAAAAACGTCTAACCCGAAAAACTAATGCTAATTATACTGGAAAGCGAAAAGCCGACGCCACAACGAAGAAGACAAAAAACAATCGACAACTAGAAACACACTTGGTACACAAACAAATGAAGCACTTAAGAGACAAACAAATCGTAAACGCGAGCAAAATGAAGTCAGTGACAGAATCTCAAACAGAATAGTGTTATTTAAACAGGCACTAAACACTCCGTACTGATTAATTGTCTGTTCCTAAATAAATAGTGATGGCTTAATGGTAGGGGATGGTAAGGTTGGTGGTGTAGGAGAAGCTATGAGAGGTGAATTAAAGACAATATTCGAACGTTCATCTTTCACTTTTACAGATAAATCAAGCTATAGGTATTCTTTTCGACTTTCTCCTGTGTCGACACAAGGTTTAAAATATTTAACTTATGTTAAGGTTAGAAGAATAGCCAGTAGTCAGGTTGGTTAAGCTGGATAGGGTATTTTTTATGGTATACAAACAAAGACGTGGCCAGAAACTAGTTACTAACTATTTTTGAGTCTCCTCAGACCTTCCCTCCCCCCACCTATTCAAAAATTACAATTAAGATATCTAGTAAAACATCTTATTAGGATATATTATTATTATCTAGTATCCAGAACCAGTGCTTCCAGAGATTACCTCTTACAAAAACATTTTACCGCTTTTTACTATTTCTTTAAACGAAGGTTCGTGCTCACGATGCTTCTTGTGTACATTTAACTATCGCCACTCTAAGAGCTATTCTAATGCACCCCATCGCTTCCACTCATCTTGCTATACAAAACTCACCTAATCGACTATTCCCAAAATTCTATACAAATTAACATATTTTGTCGGAAATTCGGGCCCAAATTAAGTTGAAATAAGATTAGGTCAACGTAAATAAGTGGACGAGCCACGACATCTGTCCTAATTGACCCAGACGAGGGGGATGCTCAACTTCCCCTCATTATTGCGTTAACGGACTCTTAATTTTGTGATTTTTTGTTGAGGTTTCTCTTGATTGTGGTAGAGTGGAATTGAAGGAGATTACGTCGATGTGTTTTTTAGAAAGAGATGGACCAAGTATAGCGTAATATTGTGAGACAAAGTATATACAGCACAATATTGTGAGACATGAAGATGGTTTTTATTTGACCTCTGAATCAGCTGGTCAAGTCAAAGTCAAAACATACATTTCAATGAACCATTAACAGGTACTTTTGAATTGTCAAAGAGTCCGTCAGTTAGAAAATTGAAGCTGGTTACTCATTACAAAACGTTGGTAGATTTCTATGGAGAATAGCAAGGAAGAAACGCAACGGACACTCTTTTAATTCAGGTTTTTATAAAATCCTGGTTACATTATTCTTGTTAGTTCTTTACCTATGTGAAAGGCCTGTTAGTTGGTTTTACGGCTATGAACGCAAAAATCTAGTGTAATGGGCACGACTTCAAAAGATTTTTAGCAGAGTCCTAGTATTCTTTTAAAAAAAATTGTAAATTAATTCTATATTAAAAAGTGCAGTTATTAAATTTACCTTATCTTTAAAGCTTAATTGAAAGCTTTATATTCACCATAATTGAACTATTACAACATAGAAAGAAAATTAACAAACAGTGCATCAAAAACACCCTGGCCAAAGCACAATGATTTCAAAGCTCCATTTTGTGTTTCCCATAAATATGTCCTTTGCAAAGAACGGTATAACCTCCATGAGAAGGACAAAGGTCAAAGGTTGAGCCCGAAAATGATTAATCACTACCCGTATAGAGGACATTAAAATACGGGTACAGTGCGCCACCGATACATCATGTGTCCATTGTCACAGATAACATATGGCTGGGTGATACAGATGCAGAAGTAGCTGGACATTATTTTTAACGTATAAGGCTTAGTTTGAAATATTACGGCTTTGAATCTTTCATCTTTTGATAGATTAGAGATTTTCTACAGCCCTAGGTAGCATTTTGAAGTACCCATAACAATATGGTTTACATCTTTAGTATTTTTCTATGATTTTATACCTTTATTGTTTTCACATAATTATAGAAGCACCAAGAATACTGTAACCAAGATTTTGTTAAAACCAAATTGAAAGAACAGGGTCTCTGTGGAGGTTCTTGCTCGTTTTTCTCCTTATATACCTACGTTTTGGAACGAGCAACTAGCTTCAACTTTAAACTGTTACTTCTCGACCATTCAAAAGTGCCTGTAAATGGTCTAATATATCTTCTATCTATGCTTTTGTCTTAAATTATAATAGTTATCCAAATTTGGAAGAAAACCGAATGAAATTGTATGTACGTACCTATATTTCCTATATGCGGCACTCGCGGCTTGGGTTGGACTAGTGTAATATAAATATTGTCATTTACTATGTCATCACTACCAGGTAAATCTAGTTTATATTCTATACAAGCTCATTTTTTGTTTATCACAAACCAGAAATTGGGTCATTATACTTATCATGACGATCAACTTTTATCATGGGACCAACCCTGAACTCACGCAAAAAAATATCAACAGACATTTTGTCAAATTATGCGAACATTAATGTATGGATGAGCTTATTTTTCTCTGCTTGGTCCCATTGTAAACACTGTTCATAATTTTGAGTACAATTACTCCTTTTCAGGTTTCTGATATGCAAAAAATAAAGTTGCATTTCTTAATAATCAAACTCCGTTTATTCTCGAGTCTTACAATACATAGCGACCAAAACAATGGAAGAAAGAAAGTTACGAAAGTTAATATAAATTATAATACTTGCTACAGCTAATTCTTTAGCTAAGACGTAACACAAAAGGTCAATTTCATGACGTAATCATTATCTTAATCGTCGAGGACAATAACCTCAAAAGGCCAATGATTAATTATAGCCCTAAGCCTCTATTGAAGCACTGAACTAAGATGAAACAGTCCCCTTTGTTCCCGCAGCTGGTGGAATCTTAAATAACTTAATAAAGTACTCTTTAGTCTAAGAAAGAAAGAATAATGTTACCTATCAGTCACTTCTTCCTAATGGTTTTAATACTTCTTTCGATAAGGCTCGCAAAAGTGACCATAGACTAAATGTGGGAAAAACGTAATGACATTTTTTATTCTATTCCCAAACACTGCAGGTCCTGGAAGCCGGAATCATCAGTATACCTAAATTAGATTATAAGTTGCGAGAACCTTCCACCAATTTTTTTAGAGAAATGGTATGGGTATTGATCCTATTTTTCCTTCAAATAGGAGCTGAATAGCTGCAATAAAACAACAGTGGTCAATTTTACAATAAGCTTTGTAATATATTTAGTACCGAAGGACCAGTAGCATAAACACATTGTTTGGTGCTTAGTGTAACACTAGTATTTACACATTAACCTGGCTGCGTGAAACTTGGTAACCGAAGCCACATTTTCACAGTTAGAATTTCTAAACAATTTTGGATGATATCGAATGGCGTTGCGAGAATGAGGGGTTCTGTTCGATATCAAACGGCGAATTGATAATGAAGACAGAATTATAATATGGAGAGCAAAAAAAAAACTATTAAGAGTATGAGTACTGTGTAAAAATGATCTGTAATGTCTTTGAAAGATGTTGCATTCTATAAACATTTATCTAATAGCTTCCACTGGTGACTTCATCCCCAAGAATTTTAGTAATCGATCCAGTACTTCCAGAGATAACCACTTAAAACAATCATCTGCTTAGCCTTTTTCCCAACTATGTTGGGGTCGGATTTCAGTCTAACCGGATGCAGCTGAATATCAGTGTTTTACATGGAGCGACTGCCTATCTGACCTCCGCAACCCAGTTACTGGGCAGCACGATACTTCTTGATTGGCTTGTTGTCAGACATCCTGGCTTCTGACTATCCGTAACAACTGTCAAAGATCTACGAATGACAGCCGGGACCAACGGCTTTACGTGCTTTCCGAGGCACGGGGATGTCATACCACCAACTTCTAAACTCCGGGCTGCTACTGAGCAAATGGAAAAACCTAATGCAAAAACCCAATAATACTTTTTGCCCAAACTGAGAATCGAAACTGGGACCCCACGCTCACCAGTCACGCTTGCGACTATGAGACCAACGGGGCAGTTAAAAACAATAAAAAATAAAAATCGGTTTAATAGTATGAAAGAGAAAAAAAAAATCTTTTGTTAACCCTTGTAACAAAGTTTGAGTACGGTGGAACAATTGTACCAACTTTTAGGAACTATAGCAATCTGATCTATTTGTACACAAAAAAATATTTTCTATTTTAAAAATGCCTCTATTACATTTGACATTGACAGTCGCTGAGAAAGTCAAAGTCAAAACATTTATTTCAATTAGACCATTTACAGGCACTTTTGAATTGTCAAGAAGTTACTCATACAAAATGTTGAAGCTAGTTTGCTCGTTCCAAAACGTAGGTCTCTAAGGAGAAGAACGAGCAAGAAACTCCATGGACACTCTTTTCAAATTGGTTTTTACAAAATCTTGGTTACAATATTCTTGTTGCTTCTATATGTGCAAACAATGAAGTAGAATATAAAAGAGGGAGATGAGATTGAGTATAGATTTTTAACATTTTTAATCAGTAGAATTGGTTTTCAGGTGTCTTTTTAACACGAGGTGGAAATAATAACTTCAAGTATCAAAATGCTTCAGGCATAAACTTGATCTACATAACCATTTATGGACGAATACATCGCCGACTGACCTCAAAATCAACAACGTTTTCTCCCTAAAATATTACTCAAAATACAACCCTCGCACAAATAGAGTACACACAAACTTTTTACACAGAAAACCGTAAATGGATAATGTATATTGCAAAGTTTCGAATACAACTTGCACATAAGTTGGATTTGTTCCAAAATGCACAAAATTGTATGCCCGGTGGGCCCATTAAAAGTTGCCATTTTCGCCCTCAGAACTCTGCCCTGTGGACTGTTTAAAAACTATTGTTATAACTGTAGTGGACACATAAATTGGACATGTTATTGTGAAAATGGTTTATCCTGTTGAATTAATAAATTGATCTGACAATGGAATGGAACTGCATTCGAAATTGTTATGGATAATTGAAAAATTGCACATTGAATTGCGTGTTATTGGAGAACGACATGACCGTTGCTTGTTACTGTGCTTAAATACATTATAATATTTCTGAATGTTGTTCATGTTATTGCCTGCGCTTTCTGTATACTATTTATGCTGGACGCGCCCTGGATGTGAGCTCTGTCCGCTATGAACGTAACTGATTTAACTTTTAATCACAACATAAGCTATTTTTATTAGGGTTCGTATCGAAATGGTAGACAAGGGTGAGCCTTATGAGCGACTTCATCTGTCTGTTTGTCACAACTACTTATACCATAACTCTTGCTGTTAACAGAGATGACATTTATTGCTATCTTTTATCGTTTAAAAACAGTCCCCCCCTCTAAATTCTCCATATATGGATGGGTTTACAGACTTATGAATAAACTCACACTTACCTTACAAGTACCATACAAATATTTACTCCATGTAGAAATCGAACCCGAGACCCGCCGTAGCCAATAACTGAGCCACAGCGCGAACCGTATCGTCAACGAACGATGTGTGAACGTAGCTTAAATTAATATTCGCCCATCCGACTAATAAAGTAGGATGCTTTTAGTTTAAAAAAAAAAACTTTTCAATGGAAAAGCGTTGAAAATTTTAACAGAATTACTTATTATAATAATATTTCACTCTTTATACGAGGGTAGGGTTGTAACTGAATAATAGCGTTATATACTCTTCATCCCTTTCTGTCATAAATTATATAAATAAAATTGAAAAGTTTGTTACACGTCGGCTGGGAACTTTTATAATATTTTTAGGGTGTCTAAAGTTATTTAAACAGGCACCATCTGTCCATACGTTTGATCATAACTTTAGCACAGACCATTAAAAATATATTTTCTGAAAATACTTTTTGAAAAACTAAAGCAAAAAAAATGTATGCATTGGTAGGTAACACATAATAAGAAGTCCTTATTCTCCGTCAATTTAATTCTTACGTGGCATACGTTTGACTGTACATTAGGTATATTTATCAGATATACAATTATATTTAAGCATCTACTGGATCAGTGATGTTTATCGTCCTGCCGTCGTGCGTGCGCGGTATGGGTGTCACTTGACGTGTCAACTATATGATACTGAACTGTGTGCTAATGCTGCAGTAGTCCGGTACCAAGACCCTTTAGTCGATCAAAGACACCACTAACTTACTTAGGTACTACTTTCACCAGAAGGAAACGGTTCGAAATCTGAAACATATCATCACGCCTGTATTCCCCGAAGGGTTAGGCAGAGGTGTACCAATGTACAGCCACAGTTCGCTGGTATGTTTAGGTCCCATGCAATAGGGGGCGAGCCATTAACTGGGCACAAATCCTAACTACGAGCTGCTACTGAGAATTTTACAGAAAAACCCAATAACACTTTTTACTCGACCTGGAAATCGAACCCAAGACCTCTAACGAGCCACTAGGCCAACGAGGCAGTTATATAGTTGTTAACTTTATTGGGCGTGCTGTGGTCTCTTATACGACGTATAAGACGTTTGTTGACCATTATTTGTGTGTCATGTTTGTATATATTGTTGGAGATCCTAAATATAAAACTAAAAGACGGCAATTATAGGCTGCCCCAAACACAAGCCCTCAACACTTAGTCAAAGTCAAAGCATTTATTTCAATTAGACCATTTTCAAGCAATTTTGAATTGCCAAGAAGTGGCAGTTTAAAGTTGAAGCTCGTTTCTAAACGTAGGTCTCTATGGAGAAGAACGGACACCATTTTCTTTCACTTGCCTTCCATACCACCGACCACTACACAATTAGCCAGCTATACAACTCATATCGCTTACCCTAACAGCATACAACAAAGACTAAATACAGTTATAATTAATTATATTATAATGAACATGTCAACTCATTACCTTCAACTTAATAGCAAAACAACGGGAGGGATGTAGGGCTTTATCTAAATAATGTGAGGGAATCCTCCCTTTGTTGAAGGGCGGGATTAGGGGCGCACACGCGGGTATACGCGGCATTGATGCTAGTGACCTACTTTTGGAAATGTTACTTGCAGAAGTGCAAGTAAGGCAAAGATCTCATGGTCGTCAAACCTACGTCATTTAAGCATTGCTGAAATTTTAAGACTAGATACAGGAATATGTGGTTAAGGTAAGCATAGCGGCTGATGTATAGTGGGTAGTCCCTGGAATTAGCTGTCACGGATAAAACGCTACTCTATTCTTAAGCTAGTTCCTATGTTTTTAGGGTTTCATGCCCAAAGAGTAAAACGGGACCCTATTACTAAAATTTCGCCATCCGTCCGTCTGCCAGCAGGCTTCTCATGAACCGTATTAGTTAGACAGTTGAAATTTTTACAGATGATGTATTTCTGTAGCAGCTATAAGAACAAATACTAAAAACTAGAATAAAATCAATATGTGAGGTGCTCCCATACAACAGACATGATATTTTTCGCGGTTTTTATAGTTAATGGTACGGGAACCCTTCGTGCGCGAGTTCGACTCGCACTTGGGCGGTTTTTTGATTTATTAAAACTTTATGCACAAATGCAAAAAAATACATTGTACAAGGCGGACCTAATGTCTTGGGCATTAAATTTTTGTTTTTTTTTCTATGCAGACAAAGTCGCGAGCAGTAGCTATAATATTCAGTCATAAAAGATATGAAACGTGAAACTAACACCGTAGTAAAGTAACTATTCTGTCTAATATCTCCAACTAATAACTTTATACTTAAAGTCTAAATCTAAGTGATTATGAAGTTTTAACGGCGACTCGCTTCCCGAGACTTGGTGATAATTTTATGATCGTCTGTAAGTTATAAAAGTAACATACTCGCCCGCTGTAAGCCTGTGTGTTCACCGGTAACTCTGTAAGTGATATGGGAATTTTATTTTTAATACTAGCCATACTCAACAGTTTCACCAGCTTTAAGTTACGTCTTTGGTTATTGCTCCGCTCCCATGAATCGTAGCGTGATGTCATATAGCCTGAACTGTACGTCATGAATCTCTGAATATCTGGGATTTAAAAAAAATCGTCTTGTATAGAAGAATATTTTTTTTTTACTTATTTGTTAACAATCAAATTCCAATATGTTTTGACGAAGCTCTTTTTCTTATACCAAATTGAAATAACGACTATTATAATAGTAACCATTTACTAATATCATAATTTATACAATAAACGCCTTTTATATTCCATTACTTTCCTTTGCTGGCCGGAAAGAAAAATAATAAGTCGTCCATTTCCGGATCCCCTCGAAGTTAATGACGTCAGACGTCGTTAATGACCTCAGAACTACGGCCTCTTAATACCACGTCATAGTTTCCACTAAATTGTATCTATGAGAAAATAGTAATAATGTTAGTTTATATATATTGCCTTGGTTGCAGGTCGTAGTGCGTGCTCGTTATCCTAGTAGTCCTAAGTGCGACTGCTACGCTAGAGGTCTTGGGTTCGATTCCCAGGTGGAGCAAAAAGTGTTATTGGGTTTTTCTATGAAATTCTCAGTAGCAGCTCGGAGTTAGATTTGTGCCCGGTTGATGGCATTAGGCTCGCCCCTATTACATGGGACTTAAACATACCGGCGAACTGTGGGTGTACATAGGCACACCTCTGCCTAACCCTTCGGGGAATACAGGCGTGATGGTATGTTATCATCCTAAAAATCAGAAATTTCAAAGCTTTCGTTTTTCACTTCCTAATTAACACTTCAAATTTACCGTCAGTGAAAAACATCAAAACCAATATTCATTCAGAACAAATCACATTAATACGTATGAGAAACTCTAACCTGCTATACATATATATGTTGTAAGGTTTAAGGCACATTTATAGAACATTCCCGAATACTTTCTATGTACAGCGAGTGCTGACGGGCTGGCTTTGAATATCAATGCTGTAAAGCTTCTGTGCTTTGTTTTGTACGGAATAAATAAAAATAGCGAGGAGATTTACCTTTTAGATTAAAATGTGAGTTAAAAAAGAGAGTAAGAACATAAAAAATCGAATTGGGTAGTTGTACTTTTTATAATTAAAACAAGATTACATAGATTCGTGTATAGCAATGTGACGTCACTTATTTGTTAACTCAGTTGATTTTATTATCCTGAAAGTAGCTAAAAACTAATTTTCCAGTTAGATAACTTAAAATTAATCTAGGATTCAGGGCCATAAAGTTTTCTTTTGACCCAGTTAGAATTACTTCAAAAAAGCTTTATTAAAACGAACTGAAAACATCGTCATAAACTCAAAATAGATCGACACCAAATAACAAAGGAAGGTCAAAAATTACATCACATTAAAGTTCAGTAACTAGAGTTTGTTGAAAACATCGCGGTGCTCTCAGGATTCAAAAGACGAAGAAACAAAGTAATAAAATATCCAACTTGTACTAATAAAAACTTGAGACTTTAGACGAACATAATTTCGATCACGTCTGTCCATAAAAGTCGTACCCTTTACCTACCTACACTGCACAGGCTAAGGATTGAAGATAAAATTTTATCGAGCCAACAGTTTAACGTCGGTCGTAAAATACAGCACTTATTTTTACAAGCTAGTTTTATTAGACTTTTACCAAATAGAATATTTTACAGATCATCAAAATGTAGCTTCCTGTCATCTTGTGTAATGATTTGACAGTTACTTCTGTGCCTATGAAAAGACTGATATCAATTCCTTATTATCCGTCATTAAATACTTCTATTACAGAAATAAATTGCGCTCTTTAAAAACTTTTTTACGAGCGAAATAAAATGAATATGAAAGGTCTTTCTACGTTCCGTACTTTTGGGATTGATACAAAAGCCTACAATGCTTTACAATTTCAAGAAAAAGCGACTCAAATTCTGTTGTAAACTATCCTGTACTTAGCAATAGATTGATGTGATTGTAGAGAAACTTAACAAGACTATAGGTAGCTGTAGCTCATTACTGGTTAGTAGAACCTACTGCCTCGATAGCCTAGTGGTCCTAAGCGCGACTGCTACGCTAGAGGTCTTGGGTTCGATTTCCAGGTCGAGCAAAAAGTGTTATTGGGTTTCTCTATGAAATTCTCAGTAGCAGCTCGGAGTATGGATTTGTGCCCAGTTACTGGCAATAGGCTCGCACCTATTACATGGGACCTAAACATATCGGTATACTACACCTCTGCCTAACCTTTCGGGGAATACAGGCGTGATGGTATGTTATGTCAGTACCTACTGCATGTGTAATTTTTAATTCAATTAACGCATAAGCTTGATAGGTACAAAAATACAAGTATGTATCTGGCAAAGCGCATTGAAGGAGGTAATCAAATTACTGATTATTTTTATGTCTAAGTATATTTTTTGATATAGTTAATATGTGCGTATTACAACAGCTTGAAGTTGTTTGTAAAATGTTGAACTTATTATTATTAATAAATAAATTATGGCTGTTTTGGTATAATTTCTAGATCACAGGCAATCTCTGCAATGGTGTAAACATTACTAAGACTTACTTTATTAGTCTAGTGATCGTAATGTCGACTGCTGAGCCTGAGTTCCTATGTATGATTCACGAGTAAGGAAAGCATTTTTAAATTTTTCTTCTCCAACCCGGAGATGATTCCTTGCTAGGTGATCTTCAAAACATAATGGCGGGAAAGTACAATGCGGTTACCCCTAAGGGCATACAAGCATTCTATAATAATTATTACGTCGCCTTCCGAGAATAAGAAAAAATATGAAAATCCTTTGACAAAAAAATAAAAATTCTTCAATTCTATTTTATATTCAGACTACAAATAGAATCAGCGGTTCCTCGCCGTATCTTCATGACGTAATAACTACGTATGAGGGACAGTCTGACAAGTAATTTCCCTCGGGAGGCGATGGGAAAGTCTCCGTGTGGTATGTAATTACTTGGTGTAAACAACTTGGTATGAAATTGTTTTATGCTGACCTTTTAAAGAGCACCTTCGCTTGGTTTTAGTGGCGGATTTACTAGCAGGTTAGCCTAGCATTATTTATTTATTTCAGACATCATTCTGGTCCTTAGTAATAGTTACATTTATAAACTAATTCAAAAAGCGAAAAATTCCAAAATAAAAATATATATATAACTGCCTCGGTAGCCTAATGGTCCTAAGCGCGACTGCTACGCTAGAGGTCTTGGGTTTGATTCCCAGGTCAAGCAAAAAATGTATTGGGTTTTTCTATGATATTCTCAGTAGCAACTCGAAGTTAGGATTTGTGCCTGGTTAAAGTCAATAGGCTCGCTCCCTATTACCTGGGACCTAAACATACCGGCGAACTGTGGGTGTACATTGTAACACTTCTGCCTTCCTTTTCAGTGTACATTCAACGGTACCACAAATCAGTTCATGGCCTCGAACCAGTAATAAGACTCTAATACTACCCACACTGTGTATGAAACTCTTGTAGGAATCTTTTATAACTTAAACTGACAACTGTAGAAGTAAAAGGTAAGAGAGAGAGAGAGAGTAGCGACGGACTCGCTACTGAGGATGATGTTCACACCACATTAGAGTACTGTTTCACTCCTCGTAACTTCGATCCGATAAATCGGATCAGTATTCTAATACTGTCATGTGTGTAAACTCGCTCATACAACTACATACATATATACCATCACGCCTGTATTCCCCGAAGGGTTAAACAGAGGTATACTTATATACACACACCCACAGGTTGCCGATATATTTAGGTCCCACGTAATAGATGGCGAGCCTATTGCCGGTAACCGGGCACAAATCCTAACTCCAAACTGCTATTTAGAATTTCAATAAAAACTCAATAGCACCTCCTCGACCTGGGAATCGAACCCAAGACCTCTAGCGTAGCATCCGCGTTCAGGACCACTATGCTATCGAGGCAGTCACATCTACATACGTCATGGCGAAATAAAAACGTGCACGATAAAGAGGTCCTGTAAAACGGACTTCAATGTGAACGAGCACTAAGTCTTACCCTTCTCACAACTAGTAAACTAAGTTAAACATTTTCTTAATATTGAGATGAAACTAGTTTAAAAATCTTTTCCGATCGCTAGACATCTTCTAAAGTGTAAAATCGTTTTTTCAAAGTCAAGTCAAAGTCAAAACATTTATATCAATAACACCATTTACATGCACTTTTGAATTGCCAAAGGGTCGATCAGATAGACAGATTATTACGACTTGAGAGAGTTGCTCCTTCTAAAATATAGGTATAGTTTCGTAAGTTTCAGATTTTGAAATATTCAGAGAATATAGTATTGTTTTGTATTTTATAACTGAAAACCTGTTATTGTCTGTCAATCTAATTTACTGGCAGTAGTCTGTTTTTAGGTGTAGGTAAGTCTTCCATATTTATTAAATAATCTAATTTTATTGGCCTTTGACATAACTGAGAAAAATTGTACAACAGTATAACATGAAGTGGAAATCAGTGTTCATCATTGTAGCGCGAAATATAACGCACGCAAAATATTGTGCTTTCGGGTGCTTTACAGCCTTAAAAAAGAAAATAGGAATTTTTTAGTGCCATATAGTATTAGTTTTTTGTTATTATTAACATTTAAATCGTTTTGGTACAAAAACGAAAAAAAGTTGGACCTTTTTGAAACCTTCAATATCTCCGTAACTTGAAGGTCCCTTATATTACCGAAAACAAAAAAATTACCAGAATGATGGAAAGTTCTTTTTTACACACGTTATTTAGTTAAATAATTTTTGACAAATGAAGAAAAGTACGGAGTAGGCCAGTAAAGAATCAATATAATATTTTGAAACTTAACCCAGATCTCACGCAGTCGATAATATAATCTGCTACGTAGGTATTAGGTCTTAAACTTCGTTAATTCTATTCACTAATTACCTTTGCCGACTGTCAGTTAAAACTGATGGTGATTCGCTAACGACCCAACAATTCTACTTAGCTGCATGACTCGACGGACAAAAATAGTTTTCTTGGGTTAGGGTGGGGTGGCTTTTAGAGCTAAGCGAGAAATGAGATGAGTTAAGACACGAGAGTAGAGCTGAGCTGTGCTTTCGTCTTCGGCTGATATAATATAGGCATATGTATGTATTCTCCAGACCGATTCCGGCCGCGGCGCCTGCAAAGTACGTACGCAGGAGAAATTATAGTGCACAAGTATGTGCGCAAATACAGGTGTACCCTCATAGTCCGATGGGACGGCAATCAGACATGACCGAGCAGAGATCAGGGGCAGGACCAACGGCTTTACGTGCCGAAGCACGAGTGTGTCTCACAACCAACTTCCAAACTCCGGGCAAAAAAAATAACTATAATCAACCGATATATGACCAATAATGCCTGTAAAAAGAATAGAAAAAAGGTCAATGTATTCTAGCCGACTACTATACAACACACGCATGTTGTGCATATGGTAGATACAGGAACAACAGTGGTTGTTTGCAGTTTCAATATGGCTTGTTGCTCGGGTTACATCTCAGCGCGAACCCTCACCGCACTCAACGCTCCACTGTGATCTGTGAGGTGATCTTGTCAGAATGTTAGAAGTACTGCGAGAGGAATGCATAATAGGTATGCAACTGAATAATTTCTACCTACTTTTGTTTCATCCAACACATGTTTTTATCAAATTTATGTAACTACATTGCTAAATTGATAATTAGTTTGCCCGTTGTAAATTAACAAATTAGGTAATGAATATCCAGCTACAGCGGAGCTCGGATAAAAAAACAGGTGGACAAAGTCGCAGGCAGAACTATTCTCCTAGTAGACTTACATAATAAATGTTATCACTGGAAACCTATCAGTTAGTTGTCCTATTCAGAACCGTCTAGGTATTCAGAGCTAACAAATATTTCAGTTATAAGTAGTCGTAGCAGTATGACGCTCCATTCAAAGCTAAGCGACGGAGTTTCTCCTTTCATCAGACTCGATTGCGCTTGAAACGGTTTCAAATCGATTCGATTCTAGATAGGACAACTACAGTCGTATGTAGTAGTAGCTTAGGTACTAAATAGACAAACTAAAAAAGATTTTAAACATAACTTACTTATAGAATGAGAAAGGCTTAAGATGGAGCAGTTTTTTTGCTGCATTTATACTATACTCTGCTTAAATAAAGGTCAGAACTTTATACAAAGTTATATTTAGGAAGGGTCTGTCAAAATTGGATGTTGGTTGTATACAATATATTGTAAAACATGTGGAAAATTTGTCGTCTCACTTGAACACAAGTGAATAAGGTAGCTTTTAATTCTGATACCTGGAAAAGGGTCCAGCGATGAAACCAGTACGTACGCATACTTTCTTAACGACATATTCTCTTAAATATATTAACTCAAAGTTCTGCTGTGCTAAAATGGCGTAGGTCTGCTGACTCTGGGATCTGAAATCTAGAAACTTGAGTAGTTTTACAGTTGCATGACAATGAAAGTGATACTGCTTAGCGAAAACATGTCTTAAGAAGCAGCAATAAGTATCAACAAAACGAACCATCTCTTGTTAAGCATTGTAATTCGTGAGATAACATCAATAGCAGACAATTCTTTTTTTTTTAAATGGAGTTAAGTAGATATCTCCATAAAACCCTTGAAGATTTCACATCATCTACTGAAGACTGTAAAACGTGTTTCAAAAAGTTAAGAAAGCCAGATGGAGAAGCAAAAAATGTAATAGAGAAAATTCACAGTGGCGATGAAATAATAATATGCAAATATTTTAATCAATTCCCACCTCTAGGGGATTGTAGCAACTCCTTTGAACTTTCAACTTGGGTATGCTATCTAGTCTCAGATGTATTGAAATCACAAGTTACATAGACAAATAACCATAGTTTTGGAGATGTGCTACCAACTGCGCCAATGTGGCCTTAGTAAAGGAGCTGCTTCCAACAGCTTTGCTTGTTAGTAATGGTTTAAAATTAGCAAGAACCTTTTACAAAAAAGACAACCGCCTTAAAGAACTTCAAAGTGTTAAATATTAAATAACTTTAGTTTCAGGAGTCGGTGTATTTGCTTTCGACAGTTATTTCGTACTCCTTTTTTGAAGTTGGTTAAAAACTCAAAATTAAAAATTTGTGTTGGTGTTTAGACAGTCAGAGATTAGAAACGAATTGAATAATGAATTACTTGTCTTGTAATATTTGAAGATGATAATCATTTTATAGAGCTTTTAAATTCAGAAAGTATTTACTTATACTTCACTTTGAATATTATGGGTACAGTCGCAAGCATAATGACTAGAGTTAGTAAACTGCAAGAACGATTTTCTCTGAAGCTTTTGATTGTAATTATGCAGAAGCAGACAGAATCTGTGTTGCACAGACGGAATCTTTAAACACGAAAGCGGCGCTATTCTGTAAGAATCTTAGTGGCTCCACCTGGTGGTAAGTTTCACTAAGATATTTTTTTACAGAAGAGCCCGGCTGTCATCTGCCTTATATTAGAAATTGACAGCTCACCTCAAACTCACTTCACGTAAATTCACAGAGGATATTTTTACAGAATCGACCGGCTTTCATCCCAACTAAGAGTGCCGTCGTGAGACAATCGATGACCGATCTTTGTGTCGAAGAGAAGTGAACATATGAATTCTAATATACAAACGCACACGTCGTACTAAAAGTCAGTTCTACGAAACTATGTATTTTTGGAACAGTCTGATAGTTGGTCCTAAAAAAAGTCGGACATGGGCGGAGACCCTAATGGTCGAGATTGACATCTCACCTCAAACTCACTTTACGTAAATTCACCGAGAGATTTTTTTGCAGAATAGGACGGTTGTCATCTGCCTGATAATAAATATTGACATCTAACCTGAAACACACTTCATGTAAATTCACCGATGGTTGTTTTCACAGATTATATACAGTTGAGGCTGATACAATTTTAATCGTTACTTCTCATGTTAATCGCTATACTGATGAAGCCCGTTATTGTACTCTAACTTTTTCCCTAGGAACTAACTAAAGTTTCTTTTATAATACATCTCAGGTTAACAATGGCGCCTTGCCTCTCCGCTCATTAACCAGCCTCGGGGCGCGCGGGCATAAAATTAAGTAATAAGACGAGTTTATTTGTTGCCCGGTATAACCTTCTTTGCAGCCACCGTCCCACGTTACAGCGCGTTCAGGAAATATGTTCTTTGTAAACCCCTTTTGTTTTGAACGTATTGTAAGCATGAAAGGAATCTGGAGTCAATAGCTTTTTATTTATTTGATAGAGAAACTTCTTTTTCACTTACGATTATTTTACTGCCTGGCTCGGTAGCCTAGTGGTCCTAAGCGCGACTGCTACGCTGGAGGTCTTGGGTTCGATTCCCAGGTCGAGCAAAAAGTGTTATTGAGTTTTTCTATGAAATTCTCAGTAGCAGCTCGGAGTTAGGATTTGTGCCCGGTTAATGGCAATACGCTCGCCCCCTATTACATGGGACCTAAACGTACCGGCGAACTGTGGGTGTACATTGTTACACCTCTGCCTAACCCTTCGGGGAATACAGGCGTGATGGTATGTTATGTGATTATTTTACAAATTATGGATTCGTAATCATTATTCTTTATTTACATGAAACACGATAATACAAATGTTTAAAGTTAAAGATAAAGATCAATTTTGTTATATTAACATGAGTATATTACAATGCAAATGCATGCAATGGTGTTAAATATAAGTACGTACTACATGTTGTACCATAGAAGGTGTACAAACCTTACAGGGTTTCACCAAAGATGGTCATGCAAATGTAAAAATTATTGTTTAACAAGAAACTAGCTAGCTGCAGTGATGGCTCCTTTTTTTGGTGTTAAGTAAAAAGGCACCTTACTCATTTACTTTCAATTGCAGACGACTACTGGTTTTCATATTTGTTTTACGGAATATTGTTAAAACCATGATAGTAACCACCCGCTGATATACATGCAGCACGTAGGTACCCTTGTTTGCATTCATTTTGTATTATAATCTACTCATGTTAACACAAATGAATTGATCTTTATCTTTAACCATTATTTCAGGACCTTTGCGTAGGCGTAGGCGGTTTAAAATTCCAACCTTTCACTGAATTGACTGCTAAGTATTATGCTAATCGTGAACCTCCTCCAGTACTCGATGTGCGCACAGACCCGATCGGAGCGCGAAGAGCTTAGAAATCAACACACCGATAAAAACGTTTCGCTCCAAAAAATGCTATTTCGTCCCAAAAAATGCTATTTTCTGGCAAAAATTCGGGCCGTCAACGCAACCACGTCGGTCACACGTTGGCTGCGAGCAATATTGTCGGTCAGTGCCGCCCGGAGTTCGGATGGCCGGCTCGATTATACGGACCGGTAACCCGGCCGGCAAAACTATTTCTATTTTATTGTTGAATGTTTTGGAAACAAATGATATATGTGTTGCGCAGAATTGTATTTGTTTCAGGAGATTTGAGTTTATGTAACAATATGCTTAACTGATTCTTCTTCGTCTTCTCGTGTGTTCTATGACAGTGCTCCACACTGCATTTGGCCAAACTAGTTTTACAGCGGCCAACCTGGGTCTGAGCTCTATTGAGGGATTTCCAGATTGACCACTGTAGTTGTGCTTAATTGGTTAGCAGTTCTGTCTACGTAGTAAATGAGAACCAGATTTTGACATCCATGAAAAAGTTACATCCATTTTGGAGATAAACTTCAAAATATGCATCAGATTATAAAACATATATAATACCCAGTAAATATCAATCAAACTTAAGTTAATTAGGAACACAAGCAGAAACCCTTAATAAAACCAAAAGTGATCTGTTCTATCCATTATTGCAATTATTTTTTGTTAAGGTTATGGAAAATTCCAACATCTTTTTAAGCTTTTTTTTTACAACATTTCAACTTTGGTGAAAAAAGGCCTTTGAATAGAATATTCACGCGACACCTGTACTGTTGCACGCACAATGGTTTGCGGGATTTTTCCTACTAAAATAAAAGTCACTTATCAGCAATGTAACCTGCGATTGGTCCGCCTGTCGGACCAATCGCATGCAGCGTCGGCGCCTCCCGCCTCCTTCATTCCTCCAAAGAGACCAGAAAATGAACTTGAACTCGTTCTGGTAACTATATGTTAAATGTCTTTTGAAACCTTGTATATACAATATTTAATAAACTAATGTTGACACCTTTTAATGGGCTACTTACTAAACCACAATTATTAACCCATTTTGTTTAAAGACCAATAAAGCAGGAGTTACGACAGTTAGTCACATCTTGAAGGCTCCATCTGTATACACACGGCTTTATGATATCGTAAAGTTGTAACTAAGTCGTTTACACAGTGTCCGATGTTCACTCTTCATTATTATAATGGTCTCTTCTATGTATTCTAGTATATTGACAGGAACCGATTAAGAATGGGCTGTCTATTATTAGACTTTCACCTCTTTAGCCTGTTTTGATCACAAGTTCTTTCATTGTAATTTTCAAAAATGTGATGTTTTTTTTTATGACGTTAAATGGCAAACAACCTGATATTAAGTGGTCACCGTTACGTATAGACATCTACAATACCAAAGGCCTTGCAAATGCGTTACCATCACAGAGACAAAGTTGAAATGTCTCATGTGCCTGAACACATACCCTTCAAACCGGAACACAGCAACGCTGCTGTGCGGCAGAAATATGTATGGTGGGAGTACTTCCCCGGACGAGCTCCTTTACAAAGAGCTCTACAACTGCTATGTTTGCATTTTGACGCTCTTGAATTGAAATGAATTGCGATTGAATCCGCGACACGTAGCGCAGCAGCCAATCCCTCAGCCACTACGCCAGCCGCGTCCACAAAGTCCTTTGACTGCTGAGCCGTTGGGCTGCTTGCCGTTTCAAATAAATAGACGGAACCGAGTATAAAAAGTGCAGCTAACACATTTTGTATACAGCAAAGTTTCAATTAAGTCAAATAAATACAAACATGCGACTGGAAGTGTGCGAAGTGAGTGGAGCGGAGTCCCTTAGAGGATTGCGGTTAGGGCTGCCTCACCTTAGACTTTCTATGATTTTTATTGAATTTAATTTATAGTCTGATTAGTTTTTTTATCCAGTAATATGCCAGTACTGGGCAAAGGATTATGAATCATGTAGCTTCAAATTTACACAACAACTTACACATTTTGGACACTAAAAAGTTAAAGCAAAAAATGTTATGGGATTTTCCATGAAATTCTCAGTAGCAACTCGGAGTTAGGATTTGTGCCCGGTTAATGGCATTAGGCTCGCCCCTATTACATGGGACCTAAACATACCGGCGAACTGTGGGTGTACATTGGTACACCCCTGCCTAACCCTTTGGGGAATACGGGCGTGCTGGTATGTATGTAAAACGTATACTCGTACACGAGTATGTTTTTTTTATGAAATTGTAGTACACTCTTTCAGAAAACTTTTTAGGACATTTAAATAAACTCTCATTTCAGCTTATCTTTTTCACTTTCCCAGCAATAAACTATACACAATAGAAACTATTTGAGTACTCATATTTAGTTTAAACGTTTTTAATGTAAATAAAAGTCAAAACTCGGAATCATAATGCCCAATTTCCATTCATAGAATGGTTTGTTTGCATTTCATGCAATCCAATAAAACCAACAAAAAAACCGCTCCACGGTTAAAAAAAATCTACGATAATATTACTGCATGCAACTCGTTTAAAAAAAAAAATTAAAAACAGGAGGCTAATCAAATAGTGCCAGCCCTACCATGATAGCGATGAAAAGGGAATAAAATTCGATCGTTTGTTACATTTTCAACGTTATTGGTGTTACTTGATGATGACTGAGCCTGTATGAGCTTGTGAACCCCATGCGTTTACTTTTAACTCACTGTGCTCACTGCCCAGAACAGCATCAGTCGGTCTATTCTAGAAAAATCATCCTGTTAGCAAAATGGGTAAGTGAGTGAGCTAGGCAGTCATCCCACCTGGCTAGGCATTGATACCACAAATTCACTTCACCTAAATTAACCGAGTGACTTGGGAGATACACTATGCCCAGCTGTGGACTAAAAAAACGGAGTTGAATCTATGCATGAATTGGTTCGCGTGAACTTATGAACGGACCCTAGAAGGAATATCTGTCTATTAAAGGGGAATTGGATGCTATTTAAACATTTACATTAGTACATAGTTACTTTACCATCAAAGCAATTCTCATACAAATATACATACATAACATCCTTCCGACCGAATTTCGGTCCCGACGCTAATTTCAATCGCGACCACCAATTTCCGAACTCCGGGCTGCCACTCAGAAATTCCTAATCGAAATATCCAATAAAACTTTTGATCCGACCTGGGAATCGAACCCAGGACCCCGTGCCAATCAGCCGCGCTTACAACCACGAGACCAACGGCCTATTAAATAACACACAACAGACATATACATATCTAGATATAGTCGAAGTACAGTTCAAATATAAATCATGAGGCAATCACTATCAATGTCCTTGATATATTTTCAAGCACTGAGATTAAGATTTTGTTTTTATCGAGTACCTACTGTGTGGTGTATTTAATAGTTTTTTCCGTTAACTGAACGTCACTGGGTCAATATTTGGTTTAGCTGTTATCGTTATCAAAGTGATAGTGGGTACAGTCGCGGGGAATCGTGTTAGTATTTTACTTTTACTTTCTTAGGTAGTTTTTTATTGCTTTTTGTCACATTATGACGCCATTTTGTAAAGTTTACGCTAGAGAAAAATAAATTATAGTAATCATTTGGGAACTCGAGTTTTGTGAAAAAGAACAGTATATACAGTGGTACATGTACAGTACAGCGTACAACATCAATAGTGTGACAAACAATAGGAGTGCGTATTTCGTGTCAGATGCACGCAAAAAAGTTAAATTTGTAATAAATACGTTTACTTTTAAAAATGTTTGTCCTATAAAGACACAATATTAAAACATTCATAATTTTAAATGTTGTTTATTGCGCAAGCACTGTTGGTACCGACAGTATCAAGTAAATGTGTTTTTACCTTATCTTTCTAAAATCTCGCAGTTGGCTACGCCATTGTGACCGCGTTATACAAAATACACTAAAAAAAATAATATGAAATCCTTATTATTATACATTGTGGCCATAATCATACTTATGGGCGAAACAGAGTGTTTCATTGAAGACACCACAAGCATTAAAATTTTGGAGGAACAAAAGATACTCTTAAGGAAATTGCAAAATTTCCAGGAGCCGAAAGACGAAAAGCCTTTGACATGGAACGAGATGCTCGCCGACGTATTAGTGAACAGAATAAAGATATTCTCATTCCACAAAGTGAACGACAACGAAATAATCAAAGAGAATACTAAGCCGTCAAAGACCACAAACATAATAGTATCATGCTTCAGCCAAGTGATGCTGTTCTACAAGAACTGTATCTACGATAGATGGGCGACGAAGTACGAGGAACCAGGATTTGTGGTGGACGAAACAACGACTGAGGAAAATACTGAAGTTATAAAAAACACATCAGAATGGGACAGTCTAAACGATGACGTAGAAATCATAGAACCGAAGTATCATGGGAAACTAGCGGAAGGAGAAACGGATGATGATGAAGAGGGAGTCATAGTGAACTGTCCTGAAGAAACAGTGAAGGATCAGAAAGGGAATTGTGTGAACATACATTCTCGTTTACTTATATCAGTGCCAAGCCAATGTCCTATAGGGTACAGGCGCGATAGACTGGGCAACTGTAGGGTGGTGTTTTTTTTTTAAAAGCTAAGGTTTTGTGAAATAATGTTTTGTGCGTTTTGAGAATCTAATTGTAAGTAAAGCATATGTAATACTCATGTAATAATATTACTACTCCAATACTATTACTATTAATTGATAAGAATGAGATATAAGGATAAGAAGATATTATTAAATAAAATTGATTGGAGAATGTATAGCTAATGTCTTTGGATTGTAAGCACCTACTGATTATATATTCTACTGGCTACTAATCCATAATTAATACGCAATTAATATTACAAATGTGTAAGTCTGTCGATCTGTAAGGCTTTGACGACTAAACCACAGATTTTTAACCGACTTCAAAAAGAAGGAGACTATCAATTCGTATGTTTATTTTTTTTTTATGTATGTTCGGGCATAACGCCGTCGTGTATGGACGGTTTGCAAAATTCTTTTTTTTATTTCAAAGGGGTTTATTCCGAAATGGTTCCATTTAAATTTCATATAGATCTGATGATGGATTCCGGGGACAGACAACGGAACTCTTCAAAAAATTACAGCAAATCAACCGCGATTGCTGGCATCGCATAAATATGCATTGTTGTATGAGGGTCATCATATTTCAGATATGATCCCATATAATTTTTTTAGTGGTCCCAAGCGCGACTGCTACGCTAGAGGTCTTGGGTTCGATTCCTAGGTCGAGCAAGAAGTGTTATTGGGTTTTTCTATGAAATTCTCAATAGCAGTTTGGAGTTAGCATTTGTGCCGGATTAATGGCAATAGGTTTGCCCCCTATTACATGGGACCTAAAGATACCGGCGAACTGTAGGTGTACATAGGTACACCTCTGCCTAACCCATCGGGGAATACAGGCGTGATATTATGTATGTATACCTTACTTGCTATTATTATGTTGCCGTGCCCTTACCGGGTTTCATGTTGGAACTTACTTTAAACTCATATATTCATTAAGGAGTTCAAGGGTATTAGTTTTAACCAAATTAGTACGTACATATTTATAGAGTAAATATTCTGACGACATTCCTTCTGTCTATTTACACTGTTTTACGTCAGCATTTTTGTAACTTATCTGATAAACAACTGAATCATTTTAATGAATTTCCACAGGATACTAATATAATATTATCTTTATTTTTTTTTATGTTAAACACGCATAGATTTTTATTAGTATTGCTGTAAAGTATTCTTTACTTTATACATAACATACCATCACGCCTGTATTCCCCGAAGGGTTAGGCAGAGGTGTAATAATGTACACCCACAGTTCGCCGGTATGTTTAGGTCCCATGTAATAGAGGGCAAACCTATTGCCATTAACCCGGCACAAATGCTAACCCCAAACTGCTATTGAGAATTTCATAGAAAATCCCAATAACACTTTTTGCTCGACCTAGGAATCGAACCCAAGACCTCTACCGTAGCAGTCGCGCTTAGGACGAGTAGACTACCGAGGCAGTTTGCTTTAAACCTATTTTATTTTAAATATACATATATAACTAATAAACAAAAAAAGTTATCTCTTTACTGTACTTGTACAATAAAGTCCTTCCTCTTGAATTCATCCCATGAGAACATGAGAACCAGATGAAGGCGCGCGGGGAGGTGGAGGAATCATTGATGCAATTTTATTTAAAAAAAAACTATAATTTTAATTGTTACAGATTACATCACTTATTGCGTACACGGTTAATAACTCTTTAACTAGGCCTTAACTGAACAAAACTTCTCAAAATCCTACCTAAATCAACAACCAAACAATCGACAACAGATTACATGGAGTAAAAGTCAAGATTATCGAAATTACGAAAGAACAGGAACTAGATACGATCGTTCACCAAACAAGTCTTTTACATTGGACAGACAATCGAGCGAGTCAATTTCACGGTATGGCGAGCCTCAAAAGAAGGCCGGATATAGGTTCGTACCTGGCTTCAAACGAACGCTTCAAAGAACTCTCGATCGCCACAAATTGACTGCTACCTGAGTAAGGTTGTACACTGTTTATTGTCTCACGGAATTATTAGGTTTTTAGACCTAGGTTTCAATTAGAAATAAATATTCTGGGACATCGGTGCTAGGGTACTTGCCTAAATAATTTCACCTGTGTGGGTGCTACATCGCTTCGTGTAAATTGAAAAAGCTAAACGTTTTTATACAGGACACAATGTAACAACTGTTCTTTTTTGTTTTTTAATGTAACTTACAATTTATTTAGATGTGGTAACACAAAACTTAAAAATAATATTGAAATTACAAACTATGTCCAATTTATCATCATCTTCCTGCCCTTATCCCATGTTACTTGGGGTCGGCGCAACACGTTTTCTTCTTCCATGCTGTCCTGTCAACCCCCCTCTCATCCCCTCGTCTCCCCCCCATCTTTTTCATCTCCTTTCTCCTATCCCTTCTCTTTCATATCATTCTTCACGCAATCCATCCATCTTTTCTTTGGCCTCCCTCTTCCCCTCCATCCATCCACATTCATATTCATAACTCTTTTGGTCACATGCGTTTCATCCCTCCTCTTCACTAACTATGTCCAATTTATACAAAATGAAAAAATAATCTAAAGTAGATAGAGTTAAGACAACAACTCTGAAGTAGTTAGAGTTAGACAACAACTCCGTTCGCCTGTCCATCTGTCATGGAGAATTAATAGGTAGATATTTGAAATTTTAACAGAGCGTGTATAACTGTGAGCATTGTAGGAGCAACTAATGATTAATTTTTAATCGCATAAGTTACGTATTTTTTGTATGCGTGAAGCAGAACTCTCCGAATACGAGTCCGACTTGTACTCTGTGAGTATTTTTTATTTAAATGAGGTTATGGTCAAACTATACATATCTGATACAACGCAAGATCAGCGCAAGATTGCTAGAATACTATAACCAACTTAAAGATCCATTCATGAAAAATATTTCGAATTAAGTTTCGACAACGTTGCCAGTCGAGTATTGTAATTGTCCATCAGTTAATGATTGTTGCGTTTCACTGATGAAATAAATAATTGCGATTTATTAATTAGGTACTACCTATATTCAAATCTATTTATTTATTTAAATTGTAATAATGAACCTGAACACAAAACTTATAAATAACAATAAAATTTATTTATATAAAAGAATGATGTAATACTTATTATCGCGTATTTTTTTTAAATGGGACAAGCCCGCCACGCTATTCTCAACCACTGCAACTTCTGTAAGCCAGAATCAACAGTGGAGACCGCCAGAAGAGCGCCGAGGCAATGAAGCTCGAGGAGTCCCGGAGAAACGATATAACTGTCTTGGATTCTTTTCCTTGGATTATCGCGTATGTAAGTCTATTTTAATTAATTAAAAAACGTAACATTCAATTGTACCCATTTAATTTGAAAAACCGTATTGTTATTCGATACATGTCCCAACCTTCCATTCACCCTTATTACAAATCTATAAGGTTAAGAAAACTGGAACATTAGTTACATATTTAATTCTCATTTTATTTGTACTTTTAATCATTTGCCTGTAAAAGCAAATTTTGTCATTGTTACGTGCAGAAACTTATAATTGCTCAAGTAGGGTGACCACTAACCAGTAGGATGAGCACGATCGACTCGCTAACGTAAAAGTGTTTAATTCCAGTATATTTTCGGATTGGTACTACAACTATTCTATATCATTTTGGTTTATTTTTATTCGACAAGCACAATATTATAAATGTCATCCTTCGATTTGAATTAGACCTTAAAACTAAGTACATCTTATTTGGGGAACCAGTAATTTCTAATTTAAATATCGAACGAATTTGCGATACGGATACACTCGAGTTGGCCCTTAAAAAGGAAGTTAAAACTTACATCACCATAACATCGGATGAGATGATCCATTAGTTAATCTGTGCTATTCATTTATTTATTTTGTTAACATATTAGATACTTTTAATATTAAAATTAAAAATCTTGTTTAACTATAGGTACCTACCGCTGTTTAATCCTGAATGTCTACCAATTTTATTGTTACGCTACACACAGGTAGTGGGGACCATTTAGTAAATTCTAAGGTGCGCCATCTGGTGGTGATGCTCCGAACCAATTAACAAGCGATAAATAAAATTGATACCTTTAATATCCAAACTCGGTTAATACTGAAATTGTGTATCTATTTAAACTTTTTAATTATTAATAGTATAAATATGTTGTGATAGTTTTAGGTTTTAACCGAAAATTTCGAGTATCAATAACTTTACTATTTTCAATTTTTAGAATTATTCAACATTCAGGTTATTAGGAAAATAACGACAGTTATAACGTTATATTATTAAAAGGACTATATTAAACGTTAATGGTAAATAGATTACGTAAATTGCTTTTTATTTGTCGTAAAATAATAAAACTGAATGCACGCGTATATCGAAATAACATTATTCGTCTAAAGTGGTCGTGAGTATACCTACTATAGACGTTATTTAATTTAAAACAATTTCTTAAAAGTGATATGTATATTTAAACAACTCGGTTGCTACTCTCACCTTAAACGGAAGCCATATAATCACATCTACTTCAAAAACTGCACTCTCCCAATTTTATTTTACCAAATAAAACACCTTTTGTTATTTTAAATGCACGCCATATTTTGCGACGTAATAAACTTTTCAAGCTCCCAGAAAATCCACGCGTGATTTAAAAACAACATAAATTCTGCAGGCAAAATCAATTTTGCTGAAATTCCCCCTTACTTTATGCATAACGGGGGAGAGCGGGCAAAGTTGCAGTAACAAATTGCAGACATCAGTCGTGTGTCGCGTACAGTAATTAGTCAAAACTACTCCAACTTTTAATGAGAGCAAGAGTGAGGAGAGTGGGGTAAACTTTCCGTTTATAGCGACTTTTTTTGTTCAAGAGGCGAACGGAAAAATGTATGTTAGGAAATTGTACTGAGATGTGTGTGTATTAACGATCCGCGGATGATTTTAGAATAGAATAGAATATGTCTTTATTTGCTAAGAATGTAGGTACATAAAAATAGGATGGTAAATTACAAAGTTGAGATCCATATACATTCTGCCTTATTAGCATGCAAATCATTATGTATAATATAAAATTGACAATTAGGTTATTTAAGTGTATCATCGTCTAAGAAATCCTGCACAGAGTAATAACATTTCTCTACAAGTAATTTTGTGAGACATTTTTTAAATTTTGACAAGGGTAAGTTTTTAATTTGTTCAGGAATTTTATTAAAGATAACAGGAGCCATACCGATCACACTTTTTGTTAGTGTTAGTGAAACGAAAAATAACTACCCCGTTGGTCTCATGGTCGCAACCGCGACTGATGACCACGGGATCCTGGGTTCAATTCCCAGGTCTGGCAAAAAGTGTTATTGGGTTTTTCCATTACGAAATCCTCAGTAGCAGCCCGGAGTTTGGAAGGTGGTGGTGTGACACCTTCGTGCCTCGGAAAGCACGTTTAGCTCTGTCGGTCCCGGCTGTCATTTGTAGATCTTTGACGGTCGTTACGGATAGTCACAAGCCAGAAAGTCTGACAACCAGTCCTACTAAGAGGTATCGTGTTGCCCAGTAACTGGATTGTGGGGGTCAAATAGGCAGTCGTTCCATGTAAAACACTGGTACTCAGCTGAATCCGGTTGGACTGGAAGCCGACCCCAACATAGTTCGGAAAAGGCTAAGCAGATGATGATGACGATGATAAGTGAAATGAAAAATACCTACAGTCGCATCTTACAAAATGTATCATTTTATTATTTCAACCGAATATATTACGTTTTAACATATTAATAAGTATAACAATAAAAACAATAAATATTACTAAAAAAATATTATCATTACTGAGTTTCTAATAAGCGCATTCAAAATTTACTGATCAGATATACTCCTCGCTTCGCCGTCTAGCTTTGTTTAGAACATGATTGTGTTCCATCACTACTAATATATTGATGTTTATATAAGTCACCATTATTTAATCGCTTGAACGTTTAACAAAGAACATAATTATAATTCAGCCAAACAATGCCCGTTATAATGATTGATTTGTATACAAGTAACTAAACACCACATTAGTACATGCCTCTAATTCCCAATGATCTTCAATCATTCAATTAACACAACGTTAGCTCCTAAACAATTACATGTCCCACAATCCGAACTGAACTTCACTTTTCCAGCTACACGCGAAACCGCGACACTGTGCCGCTTTTATCTTCGGGATTGAACTGCAGTGTCTACAGTGTGTCTTCCGTGTAACAGTTCGAAATTTGTGTAAAGTTACGCGTTGCAAACTTAGCGAAACGCAGGTGCTAATTACGACTTTGCTGTCACTGACGACCAGTGACCCTTGAGCCTTCCTTCCCCTTTTGTTCCTAACATAATCGACTGAATCGGAGAGGATGTTTAAGAAATCTGAAGTCAAGTAATTCTGGTCAGTGTGCTTAGTTGTAATATTATCAGGCATGTTTAAATTAACAGGATTGCCCATAGGACCTGGTTATTAGAATTTGTTATTTACTAAAACTGGTTTTTAAATTCTTGTAGATTTGGATAACGTCCCTAAAAGTTACTAGAATTGCTCCCATAGTTATTTAATGTTTAGTTATAATATTTTAAACGAAACGTAACGTAACGTTTTTAACGTTATTGTTGGTTTTTCGTACTTATATATTTATTGGCACACCTCTGCCTAAACCTTTAGGGAATACAGGCGTGATGGTACGTATCGTCTATACACATATTATAAAGAGAAAAGATTTTTTGTTTGTTTGTAACGAATAGGCTCCGATACCACTGGACCTATTTTTCCGACTTCTTCACCAATTGATAGCTACATTATTCTTGAATAACATAGGCTATACACTATCACGCTACGGTCCACGGGAGCGGAGCAGTAACGAAAGACGTAACTTAACGGGTTGTTCGTAAGAGATACCGCGCCCCCGGAACGCAAAGGGCACAAGAAGGAACATGGGTGGGTTTTAGTCAGTAAAAGTCTGACACTCCCTCCCGCCCCGCCCAGGGCGGGAGAACTTATTTGATGATTTCCCACCCCTAGAAAAAAAAACGCGGGCGTTATAATATTTAAAATTTATTTTCACAAAAACCGTAAAATAAATGTTAAAACATTGATCTTCAATAGCTCCATAACGAGAATGTTCTCAAATAATGTCTAGAACAAATGTTCCCAATAATGGGAAGATCATGTAACTTACATATAGTGTCTCTTTACTCCCTTTACGACACCATCGGTAACGTAACTAAACCTCCTAACTCCTAAATACATATAAGGTAAAGGAACAGGCAATTTTACGAGCTTATTACTCTTTTTGAGTGGTTCAGCAAACTTTCGTGAGTTAGCTATTAACTCAACGATGCTCTATAGGTGAGGGACTCCTTGGTTTACGTTCAAGCGAGAAGTTTTGTTAACAAAAAGTAGATGGAATAAGATTTTAATATATAAGAATATCGAACTCACTTTCATTACATAATAATACTAGCATATTACTGTCCCACTGAAGGATAAAATCCTCAGAGAAGGCCCGAGTATTGATCACCACGTTTGCTCAAAGCGTATTGTGACATGATTTAATGCTTAAAACAGTTACTAGCTTCTGCCTGCGACTTCGTCTGCATAGGCACGACAGTTGGAGGCACGGTTGGCGCAGTGATTGACCGATTGGCTGCTGCGCTGCGTGTCGCGGGTTTGATTTCCGCACAGAACAAATATTTGTAAAGCCTACAAAAACTTGTTTGTTAACGCAACCATGACACAGGAGAAATTCCTAGTGCGAGGCAATATATAAAAAAAAAAAATTATGGCCACTCATGTGTTAAGTTAGATCAAAATCTATACCTGCAGCTTAGGCTTCACATTTGCCACCTTTAACTACCTCCATATATCTAAAAATATCACTTAAAACACGTTCTAACACGAGCATAGTAAAGCAAGCCCTTAAACTATGTAGTTACTATGTACTCGCACTAAATCGGCTCGGAAGCCATTCATAGCCAGCCGACCAGCTCTTTATGACTACGCCTCAGGATTCGTGACGTCATCGGCTGTAGATTAGGGCTGAATCTGACTTAACTGTACCGTGATATCAAGCCAGTATTTAGCGAAGTAGTAAAAAGAAGTGAATAGAGACTTTGCACTATCACATATCTTTTCTGATGAATTTAGTTGTGGGATCCAAGACTGTTGTATCGTTTCTCCGGGACTCGTCGAGCTTCATTGCCTCGGCGCTCTTCTGGCGGTCTCCACTGTTGATTCTGGCTTCCAGAAGTTACAGTGGTTGGAAAAAGTGTGGCGGTCTTGTACCAAAAAAAAAAAATAACCAGGCACTAATCAAAACTAGAGCTCTAAAGGTCTTTGGTTCGATTCCCAGGTCGAGCAAAAAGAGTTATTGGGTTTTTGTAGGAAATTCTCAGTAGCAGCTCGGAGTTAGGATTTGTGCTTGATTGTTAATGGCAAGAAGCTCGCCCCCTATTACAAGGGACCTAAAAATATACCGGCAAACTGTGGGTGTACATTGGTACACATCTTCCTAACCCTTGGGGAAATACAGGCGTGATGATATGCATGTATATAATCAAAACTCCGGGATGCTATTGAGAAATTTTTGATGAAAAACCCAACATCAATAATTTGTTAATTGCACCGTACTGTGCAGTTTTTATATATCATTGGATGGCAATCAAGCCGACGACGGCCCACCGGATGTTAAGTGGTCACCGCTGCCTATAGACATCTGCAACACCAGAGGCCTTCGTGCGTGCCATCCCAGAGACAAAGTTGAAATGTCTCATGTACCTGTAATTACACCAGCACCCATACCCTTCAAACCAGAACGCAGCAACGCTGCTTTGCGGCAGAAATAGGTATGGTGGTAGTACTTCTCCGTACGAGGTCCTTCACAAAGAGCTCTACTACACAGCTACACTTTATGGAGTAACTAAGGAAACACTGCACGCGATCGGTCCCACTGACAGACCAATCGCATGCAGCGTTGGCGGCCCAAAAATCCCAGAAAAGGACCCATAAAACCAAAAATTAACTTGACATTTCTGCTCACGACTCGTGGCGACGAATATACCATTGTGTAATTACATACTAATAACATTTATTATTTCAGTTTATAAAGCTAAAATGGAGAAGCATACATAAGAGAACGGCGTGTTACGATGAAGTGGGCTTCTACCCTACGGGACTAATCACACTTTCATTTTAGTGGCAGTGAGCTACTTATGTGAAAGAGTTCGTACTGGGCAGTACTACCACCATACCTTTACTTTTTACTGTTCCTATTTTAAAAGAACCTAGCCTAGAGTATTTATTTAGTTCTATTTCATTCACTTGCACAAATCCAACTAATAAAAAAAATATATATTACACGTTTTAACGTGTTTGGTGACATGTTTGGCGCAGTGGCTGAGCGATTGGCTGCTGTGTTGGGTGACGAGGGTTCAATTTTTGCGCGAAAAAATTAATTGTATAGCCTACAGATACTTGTTCCGGGTCTGTCTGTTCGTGTATGTGAGTTTATATGTTAATAAACACACCCACGATACATAAGAAATTCCTAGTGCTTAAGGGTATTCCTAATAAAAATATGTTATTTAAATTTTTTTTATGTCCTTGGCTGGTAAACAAGCACACGAGCCTCCTGATGTTAAGTGGTCACCGCTACCTATAGACATCTGCAGTACCAGATGCCTTGTAAATGCGTTGCCTTGTCTAAAACAATGCTTAACTTATCTTCCTATCTCCAGTAAAAATAATGATTTCTCACAAATTCCCGATCTAAGTGCTGACTACTATCCGAGAGTGACTCGTCCCTGAATCTTTACTTATTGCCAGCAGTCGAGTTACAACAACTAAAGTCGGCTTGCCCTTAGTTTTATGTTTCATAGATTTTATGGGCGTAACAAAAAAGTATACCAAGTAGTCGGTAAACTACCTATAAATAAACTAGTTCAACAAACTTTGTTAGAATTCGTAAAATGGATGATTGAAGGGAATGTTCAATTTATTTAGTTTTTACCACGTCTCGTTCAGATATACGGGGTAAAAATTAACAAAATCTGAAGTCAGGTACTGCCTCGTCAGCCTGTAACTACTACGCTGGAGGTCTTGGGTTCGATTCCCAGGTTGAGCAAAGTGTTATTGGGTTTTCCTACGAAATTCATAGTAACAGCTCGGAGTTAGGATTTGGGCTCGGTTAACGGCAATAGGCTCGCCTACTGTTACATGGAACTTAAAAACAAATAATTATGTACCGGCGAACTGTGGGTGTACATAGGTTACACCTCTGCCTAACCTTTAGAGAAATACAGGCGTGAGCGTATGTTATGAAGTCAGGCAATAATTTCCCAATTTTGTTTAAAAAATGTCTACCTCAATATAAATGGGGTTAATTTGAAAATGAGAAATGTTTTCCAAAATTTTCATTTGATTGTCGAGAGCTGGGCCGTTATGTAGTTATTGGTTAAAAACATATTCTATAGAAAAATACGTCGTGCAAATTTTCATATTTATTGATTTCTCGATTGTGAGATTTTAGGTACTTAAAAACAAATAGTTCAACTGAATAATTCTACTGAATCTGACAACTCATCCACTATTTCAAAAGTATTCTTTTGTACGAACATTATTTTTGTACGGTCTCCATTTTACTGTGAAAAATTATATGCAGAATAATAAGCTTACTGATCTTATAACATAGATAGGCATAGAAGCGGTGATATTTAATTTTAGTTTCAACAATCCTGTTTTATTTAAACATACATTTGTTTTCCTGAACTAAGTACATATATCCTATCTTTGTCAACATCTGCTACAGACAACCAAGCCAAACCAAAAGGATTATACTATGACAATTTGGCGCATTTCGTTACACCTCTGCTGAATAAAATTGATTTGTATTTTCAATGCAAACGTAGATACAAAATATTATCATGATACAACCGTGGGATATACTGCCAAATCTGGGAGCACCTCTAGCCATAGGTTCCGTTATTATTTGGCGGATTTCCAAAATAATTACTTACGTAAACCAGTCGTCCGGGAACGCGGATCACCGTCTAACTGAGTTTGGTAGTGTCGTGAGATGTGGCATTAATATATTAACTAGCTACTCGTATATTTACCCCGAGATATCACTCGCGTTTACTACTTAGCCCCAATGGGGGCTACCAATGGGTCGTAGCGTGATATTCTATCTGTTGTGTAGTTTAAAAAATCTAAGCGTACAGACGGCGTGAAGCGACTTTGTTTCATACTATGTAGATATATTTTTATAAGCTGTTTATGTATTTATAGCAGTGCAAATAGGGTGCTTCTTATACAGAGAATAAACTTTTGCCAGTGACATAGTCTGCGTAGTCTACAGGAATAAGCAAAAGCCCTAAATTATCCCACGAGCACAGACAAAGAGAATAAAAATAATATGTTTTTAGCAAGATTAATGTCTAATGTGTGCCTCCGCTAATTCCGTTTAGTCGGAGCGTGAAGGAGTAACATACATCCATACGTCCGTCCTCAAAAACTTTCACGTTTGTGTTAATATGTACAGAAAGCGTCATCAACTGATAAACCTCTTTTCGAACCAATAATGTAAGAGGGGTTACCAATTGATGACGCTGTCTGTACTATGCAGTACAGTCGGATTTCCTTCTTTATCTACAGTAGGAAGGACAATACAAATAATATACTTACATACTTTCCAGATGTTTTTGGGTAATTTCAGACTACTACTTCTACAGTGAGAGTATCGTCTGAGTGAAACTATATAATGAAAGCTATCAAAAATAACACATCCAATAGCATATATTTTAAAAACTAATTTCTAACATCTATGGAGCAACAAGCCAATACGAGCGCTGTATCAAATATTCATTATCTCACGTAAAGGGTACTTTGAAAGCGAATTTCGGATCGAGAACAGAGTAATTTGGCAACTACGGGCGAACAAATTAAATGCAATTATTTTTGTACCTCATCCATATCGATAGATATCAATTTAGTTGGAATCGATTACAAGTTATTCGATTGATTGGGGTCAACGTGCAATCGACAGAGGCATAGTTTGGGTCCCGTTTATCAAATTTACACAAACATTATTATTGTCACAGCATTTTGAACCATAACAAGCTTTTACTTATAGTCGTTTATGGGGATTGGCCCGAGAAGGCAACTCATAGGGATGAGTGAAAGGCAATGGAGAAGAACTTTACTCAGCAGTAGGACAATACAGGTGCGACTTTGTCAGTAAAGAGATTATTTATTTATTCAGTAAGTGATATTTGAAATTATTTCATTTTATAACACATAACAAACCATACGCCTATATTCCCCGAAGGGTTAGGCAGACGTGTACCAATGTACATCCACAGTACGCCGGTATGTTTAAGTCCCTTATAATAGGGGGCGAGCCTATTGCCATTAACCGGTCACAGATCCTGACTCGAGCTGCTACTGAGATTTTCATAGAAAAACCCAACAACACTTTGCTCGACCTGGGAATCGAACTCAAGACCTCTAGCGTAGCAGTCGCGCTTAGGACCACTAGGCTAACGAGGCAGTTCAAATTAATAATTTATTTATTTATTCAAAATGTATAATGAAAACTGACTCGTTAGCTCTCTCTAACTCGCCCCCTATTACATGGGACCTAAACATACCGGCAAACTATGGGTGTACATTGGTACACCTCTGCCTAACCCTTCTGGGAATACAGGCGTGATGGTATTATTTATTTGCACTATGTAAGGTGACGTGTGTCTTCAATTAACTTACTAATTAACTTATTTAATTTTAAAATGCATTGTACAAAGAAAAAAAAAGCTATTAACATCTATATTTTGATACCTATGTCTTTATTTCCTTAGACACTATGTCTAACCAGATAAAGACGTGGATACTATTATTTTTATTAGAAGAATGCATGAATCAATGGCCTTACGCCTTTATATACAGATCACATGTAAAACAGGATTTAACCCTCCAGCAACCGCTCTTTGAGTCGTATTACAAATATAAAGTGAAGTAAAACCCCCGTACTGCATTCCACCTGATTAGGTGCCTGTCTCTTACCGAAGCTCATGCTTTGATGCCAATCACTGCTTTGATCGTATGCGACTACATTACACAAGTACATGTAGCTGTAATTAAGCGTCATTTAAGGTTATGTATTAATAATTATTTGAGATGGAAATAGCTGATAGGATAAGGGCGGGAAGCTTAGTGAGGAGTACGTTAGGTAGAGGCTCTGGGCGAAGGAGCCGAATACAAACTCTTTTCTTTAACGATCTTTATGCTATATGATAGATGCTAGATTTAACAATAAGAAGTGACTGAGCGTAATTTATTCACACTAATAATAATATAAACAGGAAAGATTTTTATGTTTCTAACGAATAAATAATAATAATTTCTGAACTGATTTAAAACATTCTTTCACCAGTAGATAACTACATTATTTCCTGAATAACATAGGCTATATAACATCACGCTACGACCCACGGAAGCGGATGAAATAAGACACGTGGACTAAGTCGCGGGCAGAATCCAGTAATTAATAATGCAATAAACGAAGTACAAAATATACGTATTTTAATAGTAGTGAGATAGATCCCTCCACCTCGACTGTACCTATTGGGAGAATTTCCCCTCGCTATGAGAGTTTACCTAGATAGGTTAAAAGTTATAAAAGCATAATTATCTAAATCATTGTCATTTTATAACGTGGAAAGTATAATTTATTCTATTTAAAAATATATAAGCCAGTTCCGTTACCTTTTTATTTACATCAGGCGGTATTATTATCTATTATGAACGTAAAAATTGCTGGGTCGAAACAAAATTAGCTGAGCACACGTGTAGATTTTGATCTAGTTCAAAACACTGGATATGTAATTATTATCTCGTTTTGTATTTCTGTAGGATAATTTAGGACGTTGGCTTAATTCTAAAGTCTATGCAGATGAAGTTGCAATAATATTTTGCTTATTTATTTTTATTTTAGTAACTTCAAAATAAAGACAGAAAATTCTTGTTATTCTGCGAATATTTTTGACAACATTTCGCGTCCTCTGATTATTTCAACGGGTCAACACAACGCCGTTAATTTTGTTAAATTAATGGATTCCTTAATGAATTACACGGATGGGGATTGGCACTTGACTATTTTGGGAACTCTTATTAAATATTTATGACAAAGGCAGGATGTTGAGGCAGTCTCATTTTTGGTTTAATGTAACTTAAATAATTGATAATCTTGGTTATATATAGCGTAAAATATACCTTCCACTTTCTTTTTTATCTTAGTGCCTGTCTACTTTTAGGGTTCCGTACGCAAAGGGTAAAACGGGACCCTATTACTAAGACTTCGCTGCCCACCGTCTGTCTGTCACCAGGCTGTATCTCATGAACCGTGTTAGTTAGATAGTTGAAATTTTCACAGATGATGTATTTGTGTTGCCGCTTTAACAATAAATACTAAAAAACAGAATAAAATAAATATTTAAGGGAGTTCTTTAGGTGCCCAAATGGCAAAAAAATCATGTCGGTTGCATATAACAGACGTGATTTTTTTGGCATTTTTATAAATTTTGGTACAGAACCCTTCCTGCGTGAGTCCGACTCGCACTTGGCCGGTTTTTAGAACAAATAAGTAACCATAAACTAGGTATAAAAATGCAAATTACATATTGACTACCTATACAGCCTATCAAAGTACAACTTTGAGCTAAAATGATAGGTAGGTCCTGCCGGGGCTGGAAGTTGTTCGTAAGAGATACCGCGCCCCCGGACCGCAAAGGGCACAAGAAGGAACATGTATGGGTTTTAGTCAGTAAAAGTCTGACACTCCCTCCGCCTCGCCCAAGGCGGGGGAAGTCATTTGATGATTTCCCATTGGTAAAAAAAAAGTAGGTACTGGTAATCAAAATAAATAGTTAATAAGCAAAAAATATTGCTGGGAAATGACTTTTATCCACTTCGGTGAGAACAATAACTTTTTATGATAACGCGTAATTTAACGTATAGTAAACTTTATGCTTACAACAATATGGTCGAAGGTCACATATTAAGTTGAGAACTTTAAAAACGTGTTTCCGAAAACAATTTCTAGCAATGTAAAGTTGAAACTTTGATCTTCTATTTCTCTATATCCGATGGCTCCCAGGTATCATAGTTACACACATAAACATACCATTGCGCCTCTATCCCCGAAGAGTTAGGCAGAGGTGTACCAACGTACACCCACAGTTCGCCATTATGTTTAAGTCCCATGTAATAAATAGGGGGCGAGCCTATTGCCATTAACCGGGCACAAATCTTAACTCCGAGCTGCTACTGAGAATTTCACAGAAAAACCCAATAACACTTTTTGCTCGATCTGGGAAACGAACCCAAGACTCCTAACGTCGCGCTTAGGACCACTAGGCTAACGAGGCAGGTATCATAATTATGTATCACTAATTATGTATGATATGAAAATATCATAACATTTGTGACTTTCGACTTTAGTTTTCTTTACACCCGGTACCCATACAATATACAGCTAAAGAAGCAATTGATTTCCTAATCATTAAGACACAAGATTAGCCAGCCTCTGTAAAATGCAAAGTTACAATAATCGAATTAGTTGAAATGTGTACGGAAAAAACAGACTCAAAAATAGCTGAATCATTTTGCTTAGGTAATGCACATAACACAGTGTTTTCTACGCTTACAATATTTGCAACCTGTTCAACAGAATCACAACAACATTTCTTTCCCCTCCAGCGCATTTCCTTATTACTAACCTCAACAAAAAAATAAACCCAAGAATTGTTCGTTCAACAAAGACGGTGATTTCAATTAACCAATAAAACTTGGGGAACAATTCACCCCTCAGCGGTGACGCGCGACGTCGCTTGTCGCGCGAACTCCTGCGAAACCAATTTAAAGTGTCGTGCGAAATAAAATAGTGTCGCGCGGAATCCGCGGCGTCATACTCCGCAAGATGAATTATTGCACGATATTAGATACGTCTTAAGGAAAAGATTAAGATGAATTCTCGTTTTATTTTTTATTTGAAAAAGATTACGTCGTATTATGTGCATTGCTTTCAGATGTACGCTGGTGGTTTGCGAAAGAATAAGCATCTCTTTCTTTCTTTGAAAGTGAAAAATGAGAATTTCAAAGCCGTTATGTAATTGAATAAAAATGCCAGTATTTGTTTTCTTTTTTTTTTATTTGATTAAAGGGCTTTGTCGATTGGTGACCACATCGCCCAGTACAGAAAAATACAAATTATTAGTGACAACAATCAAACAATCTATCTGAAGACTAACTCTTACAGCTGTTTAGCGTTCTCGAACATTGGATAAGTGAGTATTGTGTTACAAATACCAATATCAAAAGGTTTACAGCGCCAAAAAACATTGATCGTCTTATTTTCATTCTAGACACAACTCCATCAGGCTATGAAACACATCATCAACCACTCCACATTCATCATCACAGTTTGAAGATCAAACTTTCTTCATTAAGTAGTAGAATGTATTTGATGGAGTATGTCCGGAACAAGGTCTTAAATATATAGCAATTAGCTTTCTATTTAGACTAAAGTTAATCCACGGAACCCGAGGGATCTCTGGCTGGATAGTTTGGTACTATATCCCCTTTTCTTTTGACCTTTCGTTAAAATATTCCTGCCAAAGTTCTAAGAATTGTTTTTTGCCTTTCCAAAGTAATCTGAATACAGTGGGGTAATATTCATCAACACACGCTTGTTTGGCGAGCAAATACTTGTTCTTTCGTGTAGAAATTAAATGTTGTGTGCAATATTTCATAGGTAATACTTTTTTGACAGTTTACATATAAATCGTTGCAAAAAAGCAAAGGATTTAGTGTTTATGTTATCGAATAGGTATCTAAAAACCCATTCATTTTCCATATTTTTCATATACACAAAACAGAACATTGTGCAGATAAAAGTTGTTCTATTTTTGTTACGCTTCCTACTGTCCTTGCAAAACAGTTGTTTTATATGCATTCGTTGTTATATAATTTTAGAACTAATGGTAACAAAAATGTCTTACTTTCGAAAATAAATAATGCCCAAAGCTAAAGTTTTTCAGGTATGAAGGCTTCAGCGTGTAACAGACCGATAATCCCTTACATTTGACAATTCAACAATATTCATTGCGCAATTTACGTTGTCAATCAGACAATTGTTTTAAAGATATGAGGCAGTGGACTATGTATCTTTCGAAATTATGGAGAATGATGTTTGTAAGTGAGTTACACAACAATCGAACAATGCTGAGCATTTGAAACATTTTACTGTAACCCGGAACTTTTTCTCGTCTACTTCTGGTCAGTATTTTCCCTCGATGCGGTTTATTTATATTGTTTATAGACACTGTCCGGGCTTTGTTTGCTTCCCCTATGTCGTACACGGAGACATCTTCGATAACTCGCCAGCTGGTGGCACAAAGTGTTTTCTCAATGTTTTCTTTTAAAGGAAATGCGTTCTACCTTTGTAGTAAAAGGTTGTACAATTAATAGTGTGTTTACAATTAATTGAATTACGAATTGTAAATATTCATCATACACAATGGATGGTATGTGTCATCATACACAATTTTTAACTGAATTAATTAGAAAACAGTTATTGGATTATAGGCTGACTGAGGCGTCAGTAAACGACAAAAACAAACAATGGCCACTGGCCAGATATATTTACTTCAATCTACAAGTCACTCATGACTAAATAACGTCAATACCCAATCATTCACACTACCATTCTCGTACTTCTATCATTTTACTCCAGTAAGTGTAACTACCATCTCCCCTATACTCCTCGGGTTAGGCAGAGGTGTACTAATGTACACCCACAGTTCGCCGGTATGTTTAGATCCCATGTAATAGGGGGCGAGCCTATTGCCATTAACCGGGCACAAATCCTAACTCCCAGCTGCTACTGAGAATTTTATAGAAAAACCCAATAACACTTTTTGCTCGATCTGGGAATCGAACCCAAGACCTCTAGCGTAGCGTAAGTGTAACAACTAGTATAAAACTAATATACACCGGCTCTAAAACTATTCAGAGGCAACAAACACCAGGATATGGTGGCAGCAAGAAATACATACACCTACATTGTTCAGTTAACTGAGAAACTAACTAAACTTTCTCACCGGTAGCAAATGGATTTTGTTGTTAGTTACATTGAAAATAGGTGTTCAAAACCAAAATGGAGATTTTTTTGCATCTCATTTGAATCATCTCACTGAAACTCACCTAAATTGTCATTTAAGGAATGACAACGTATCTTAAGCGTACTGAAGAAACAGGGTCGACATATTATTTCCAGATATTGTTAAACTTGTTTTTGAAATTCAAACACAAACATGACATTTACTGTTATGCATAAGTTAACTTCATTAGTAGCCTAATAAATAATTAAATAAATAAATGCAACTTTTCATTTCCTGCAATGGCCCTATAGTAGTTTGGCAGCAACTTGGCAAAGGTTGCCCATGCCTGCCTTGTAGTGGGTATAGCACTACAGTATCTGTAGTAGTCGCTAGGCGACTAGCAAACTACCAGGCGTACCAACCCTCGTTGAGCCCTTTTCAAACCTCGACACAGCATACTAAAAGCCGCTCACCTAATACCAGCTTCTTTTCTAATAAACCGTCGCAAGTGAGGAAGAGAGCTAAGCAGTAATGAGGTGCGGAGGATTCCCTCCGCGCATCCGTCAGCGCGGATGGCTTAATTGCTTGGAGAGGTGCCAAGCGGACTATTTGTTCGCAAAGCTGATGCCTTCTGCTTCATTACGAGGCTATCGATTTGAAAGTCTATGCTTTTGAGTGGAAAATATAGGTGAAGAGGTGAAAAAATCTTGAAGGGAGATAAAGAATACGATCATTTGAAGGCCAAATCTTTTAAGTAAAAACTTCGAAAATGTTTTTGTAATCTCATCTCAGCAACAATCAACGTCAAACTTGTTAAAAATGTAATTAAATTAGAGATATTAATTTAAAAAAAAATGAGTTTAGAATGTGATCGTTGCTAAACTTACGGAAAATCCTCTTTATTGTGTGTATTATTTAAGCTTTATTCCATTGTAAATTGGTATTTTACTCACAAACATTCGTCATCTACTTAGCCTTTTCCCAACTACGTTGGGGTGGGCTCCCAGTCTAACCGGATGCAGCTGAGTACCAGTGTTTTACATGGGGCGACTGCCTATCTGACCTCTACAACCCATTTCTCTCTCTATTTTGCTAACAAACATTGATTTGTACAATTACACAATTTCGTCAGAACGGCTGAACGGGTCCGGATGAAATTTGGCACAGAGATTATAGTCCAAAATAGCACATTTTTATCCCGGAAAAATGTACGGTTCCCGTGGGATATAATTTTAAATTGACTTGATTCTCAATTTTTTTGACTTTCGATTTTCATTTCTTAACAACATAAATAAACAATTCAAAGAACAAAACGTCATACAGTTGTGTGGGAATGATCTAAATCCTTCCTGGCGGGGCTGATTGTATTTTGATGCGGGACTCAACGGACAAACCTCGAGCTGGGACCCTGGACACTGACCGTTCTATAAAATTAACGCTGAAGCGGGAATCCAGAAGCGTTCAGTGATATTTCATCTTCAAGAGTTGTGTAGATGACACCACTAATCAATTGACGTACTTTTTATGAGATATCAAAACGCGATTCTCCCTTAGATTTTGTATGAAAATACTAAACGATGACGTCACTTTTTGGTCATCTCAATTTACTGACTATTTATTGATTTCAATGCAACTAAAAATCGAATTTTATAGTTATTTGAATTAAAAATTAATTGGGTTTTCAGGGCTACAATAAACTGTGTCTTTTGAGAAGTTGTATCTTGAAATTATTATTGAATGGTGTCATCTACCTAATTGCTGATGTATGGATTACGCTGCGTTTCATATTAAAATTCATACTTATCTTGAAATTATTATTGAATGGTGTCATCTACCTAATTGCTGATGTATGGATTACGCTGCGTTTCATATTAAAATTCATACTGAGTGGAATATATGTTTTTTATTTCTCCTCCGCGAATCTTTTTTGATTAATATCGTTGCGGGATCCAAGACATTTCAAGAGATCGGCGCTTTTCTGGCAGTCTCCGCTGTTGATTGTGGCGTTCATTATTGCAGTGGATAGGAAGAGAGTGGCGGGCTTGTCCAAATTAAAAAAAAAAAAACTTAAAGTGACATAATAAAAATGCACTTAGAATAAAATGCAAGTACAACCGAGCCTGACGGCACAAAGATGGCTGAGGCGCGCGCAAATGGCGATATTCAAACAACCAAAAAGTATTCAGTCATTATACCCTTCGCTTACTTTCAACGTAATATAATTTTAAACCAATCATCTTTTTTACTCTCCGCTTAGAAATAAACTAAGAACAACAAAGCTTATCCAGCAACAGAAATACATCGAAGCTTTTTATTCCGCAAGAAACATTTTCCAGTACCATATTTGTGTTGCATTGTACTATTTGATTATTTCGTATTGTAGCTAGCATTTATAGTTGTTTTATATTATACCAGCGTCTATCCGCGACTTGTCTGCATGAAGTAGCTGCATGGGTAGCTTTTTTCATTTTTAAGATACAATGTTTTCAAAAACTTTTACTGTTTTTATTAAGTTCTTTAATTAAATTTTTCATGGTTTTATCTTCAATAATGACGGACTCCCATACAAACTTTCATTCCCTATTTCAACCCCTTCAAGTACTTTTTTCGAGAAAAAGGATAACCTATGTCCTTCTACAAGATCTAAACTATTTCTGTAACAAATTTCATTAAAATCGGTTGAACGGTTTACCCGTGAAAGCGTAACAGAGAACGACCGCATTAAGAATATTAGTATGGATTTATTCTATGCCAGAAATTAAAAAATAAAACCACGTTGCATCACGCCTTTTAATAATGTCGGATAAATGTCGCGATTCCCTCATGTATTGTGGCACATCTTAAGAGCGGGATTACCCGGGATTTTTTCCCACTAAGCTGGACGTAATTGGATCCCAAATTGACCGTAGAAGGGGAACGTTTCGACGAGCAATCGACTCATTTGTTTTAGATATTAAAATAACCTCTGCTACTTCCTACCTGCTTTTTATTTCATTTTTTACTAGTTTTAAGCCCCGCTGTGTCGCCCGCGTTCAGGTACGTCTTTAGTCCTACACCCTAAACCATCCTCTTGAATCAGTGTATCAATAGATGGAAACTGCATTTTTTTTTTTAAGTATATCATAAATAACTGCATTATTAACCTAACCGTGACTGCTACGCTAGAGGTCTTTGGTTAGATTCGTAGGTAAAGCAAAGTGTTATTGAGTTTTTCTATAAAATTTTTAGTAGTAGCTCGGAGTTACGATTTGTGCCCGGTTAATGGCAATAGGTTCGCCCCCTTAGAACCTAAACATATCGGAAAACTGTAGGTGTACATTGGTACACCTCTGTCTAACCCTACGGGGAACTCAGGCGTGATGGTATATATGTAAGTCTATCATACAGCTCTCAGGGAAAACGTAGCTTACGATTAACAAAAGAATTTAACAAATCGGGCCAGAAGTTTCAGAGATGACGTGCGTTGAAACAAAAAATAACAAACAAACTTCTGATTTATAATATTTGCCACAATGAACTATCATTATTAGGCACCTAGTACATATTAAGCATATCCGCTCATTTAGTACGCTGTGAAACCGCGAGAGTCCGCCACTAGCAGTTCGTATACATTTATATTGTAGTTAAAATTCCGCAGAAACTAATTACAAACCAGTGGTCAACAATTACAGCATCGTGGTATTTGTTGCTATTACTGTTTGTAATAAGCTTATGTGTGTTAGTCTGAAACGTTTTCAGCACTATTTGGGTTTAGTTCTGTCAAAACAAACCAAATTTCATCGGTATTACATTGATAAAATTAAATGTTAACGAAAATTACATGTATTTCTATTATTATGATATATTTTTTTGTTTGTGACCATACCTGGGGATATTCGAGCTGAAAGCTCCAAGTTTTTAACATATTAACATACCAACACGCCTGTATTCCCCGAAGGGTTAGGCAGAGGTGTACCAATGTACACCCACAGTTCACCGGGATGTTTAGAGTCCCATGTAATAGGGGGCGAGCCTATCGCCATTAACCGGGCACAAATCCTAACTCCGAGCTGCTACTGACAATTTCATAGAAAAACCGAATAACACTTTGCTCGACCTGGGAATCCATCCCAAGACCTCTAACGTAGCAGTTGCGCTTAGAACCACTAGGAAAACAAGTTTGCAATGTTCTAAAACTTTGAATACCTCCGTTACCGCTTCACTATTGGTTGCACGTAAGCACAATGTTTAGCGTCGGTTACATTTCAGACTATCGTAATCAGCGATTTTTTACTCCAAAAATTAGAGTAATTTCAAAGCGATCATGTTTGCTCTATGTTACTTAGTTATATGGGCATTATACGTAGTTAATGGGTGTACAATTGTCTTTTTACATCCCTGTACATGCTGGAACACCTTAAAATCCTACTAGATGCTACTAGCCTTGCCAAAGTACATTAGGTCGGCTTCCAGGTGCGGTTGAATATGTACTTCCAGCATATATTTATTGGAAGTTCGCCGAAACTCTCCACACCTAGGTCGTGGTACAACAATATACTAAAGACTGGAATTTCATTAAGTAAACACAAATTTCACTGCATAATACTAAAAACAGAAACAAAACTTATATAGAGCCGGAGCGAACTCAATGCAGTTTGAGGTGGTTTAGTGAGGGGACGTACAGCGTATTATGAAATAATCGAGTTTTATATTATATTTTAAATTATAGAAAGAAATTTTTCTTATTCAAGGTTATTTTACCTACAATTCAGACTTAGAACTTACTTGCTTATTCTAATATAAAAATATCTATATAGGCATTTTTTTTTTTGGGGGGTGGGAAATCATCAAATAACTTCTCCCGCCCTGGGCGGGGCGGGAGGGGGTGTCAGACTTTTACTGACTAAAACCCACCCATGTTCCTTCTTGTGCCCTTTGTGTTCCGGGGGCGCGGTATCTTTTACGAACAACTCGCAACCCCGGCAGGCATCGGCCCTCAGTGGACCCTTCCTTTTGCTGACATATCTCAGAGGCGCGCGTGAAACACGAACGCGCCGTCGACACGGCATCTATATAGGTATTAAGGTATCAATTTATTATAATCGTTTTGATTGTTGTGTGACAGCTTACTTTACTCAGCTAACTAAAAGGGCAGTAAAACTAGTAATAGTAAGTAATTTTAGTCATAAATGATAGAAAGATATGTAAAATCTAATATTTACGATTTCAGAAACAGTTAGAATATATTCAAGTAAGCGCCGCTTTACTTTATTATGCACTTCAGAAGTTCGGCAACTAAGGACGAATTTTATCAAAATATAATAATAATAATAAATTCTTTATTTCAGACATAAGTCCACTTTGTTAGTAACATTTTAACTTATACACTATGTTAGTAGAAAATTGCACATAAATAATAAATTAAAAAAATTAAAAGTAGGACGCTTCATTCTGGTTTCGATCGAATATCCTACTAAGAGGTTCCTCGATCAAAACCCGCATAAAGGCCTTCATGATTGGAGAATCGAATTTCTCCGCAATAACCTGTAAGATGCTGCATCAAATGCATGATGCTAAATTATGCATTTTTGACTGTTTTTCCGCATAAAAATTGCACGACATGAAATTTAATCCATGAATAAGAAACTCATACTAGGTATTAAAAACTGCCCTAAATCTAATAGGGGAAAATCAACCTTATAACTTTATCAAAAATCTTTTCATAACCTTCATCATCATCGTCATGTCAGCCGTAAAACGTCCACTGCTGGACATAGGCCCCTCCCCATATATTTTCCAAAAGGACCGAATGTAAGCGGTTTCATTACCTTAAATACATAGCATCACGCCTGTATTCCCCGAAAGGTTACGCAGCGCTGTACCAATGTACACCCACAGTTCGCCGGTATGTTTAGGTCCAATATAATAGGGGGCGAGCCTATTGCCATTAACCGGGCACAGTCCTGACTCCGAGCTGCTACTGACAGTTTCATAGAAAAACTCAATAACAATTTTTGCTCGACCTGGCCATCGAACCCAAAACCTCTAGCATAGCAGTCGCGGTTAGGACCACTAGGCTAACGAGGCAGTTCCTTCATTACCTTAATCTAAACTAAAATTAACATCAAACAATAAAACTATCGCTAGTTCGCAATACCACTCGGATGACTCGCCGTTCCCAACACTACCATCCCTTACCTTCCTTGTAGAATGCAACAAGCATTTTTCTTTCAAAATGTTTCCATCCGGTGGAAAATTTTCCCTAGCTCACATTTTGCGGCCTTTCTTTCGGAAAATACGCGCGTATAGTTAAATGTAGCAGGTTTTCAGGTTATATATTGAGGTGAAAGGGTTTTTTATCCATCCTGTCCTGCTGGTTGGTCTTAGCTAAAATACATTTAAATACCACCTGAGGGCCCATCTACTTCAATTAACATACATACATAAGCTCATGCATTTTTCCCATGGGTATAGGCTGAAACCACAGAACGCCACCTGCTACGATCCTTAAATACTCCTCGCCTCGTCCACGTTCATACATCTGGTCATACAAGCTGGTTACGAGTACTGCGCACCCGACATTTCTGAAGAACCTCATCAATAAGGTTACAGTAGGTCTTTTTTTTTTTGTTTTTTTTTTTTTTAAAAACGTTGCCCCACACTAGGAATTTCTCCTGTATCGTGGGTGAATTTACAAACATATAAACTCACATACACAAACAGCCAGACCCGGAACAACTATCTGTAGGCCATTCAAATATTTGTTCAGTGCGGGAATCGAATCCGCGACACGCAGCGCAGCAGCCAATCGCTCAGCCACTGCGCCAACTGTGCCATCTATACTTTGCCGTGTGTACTTTCTAGAGCGTCCCCTCCCGGCGTTGCCACACACATCTGCCATATAAATAATTAAGTCTCAATAAATGCCAATGAAGATATTTTCGTTTGTCAACACTCACGTGTCTAGAATAAGAAAAACGTATGTTGAAAAAGATTACATCAAGACGACAAACATCGTGTCTACTGCTATTATCAACAAATGATGCTACCGATTTCAGCTATTTGTGCGGTACAACTCATACGATGGCCCATCTCACATTGTGCCCTGCGCGCCACAACAGCTCTACGCAGGAAAATTATAGCTGCCAGCAACAATGCAGTCAAAGAGGCCACGTTCTGGACCGCAAAAAAAAAGAGTTTATCATCGAAACGCAAAAAAGAAGGCTTTTTTGAAGTTAGGAGGTCTCTATCCTCAGCAGATAAGAATACACTTTCTTTGGTGTTTAAGACATCTATCAAACGCAGACGGAAATATAGATACAGCTTTCAAGTTTGTTTGTAGGCAAAACTGGGTACATTATTCGATTGCCTGTCTAAGGAAATAACATTGTCGAAATCACGTCTGTGGTGACAGCTCTGACTGATATTACCTGCTATATAGCGTGTAAAAGTTGCTCAAACAATCTAGTACCAAACCTTCTCACAGAGAACTTCCATCCACATTCTAACAAAAATATATAATCACAAAATTACAGAAACATTTCAGCCAACTTTTATCTGCTTTTTATTACGTACTTTAGGGTCGCGCCGTGCTATTACCCGCAACGTATCGATAACATGTCGATAAATCCGGCGAACAATCTGCTGCTATCGTAAATAACTGCTACAGGCTGCTACAGGCTCGACCAAAACATTTCTGTTTACTCTAATGGCCTGTCCAATGATCGTACAGCGAGAAACTTTTGCACCGTTTGGTTCTCCGTAAAGTATATCAAATCTAGAAGGCCACATAATTTTTGGAAGCTGACTGACTGACCGACTCCTTGACAACCCAAATGTGCTTGTAAATGGTCTTAATGAAATAAATTCTTTGGCTTTAACATCTAATGACAATTAGGTATGAAGAAAAACGCTTTTTTCTTTTTAAGCAAATAGTTGGGTAATGAAAAATTATTTATCGCAACAAATAGAGTCTATGACGCGTGAATCAAAACAGCAACTAGCAACTGGCTTAAACTTTTAAATGTAACTTCTTGACAATTCAAAAGTGCCTGTAAATGGTCTAATTGAAATAAATGTTTTGACTTTGACTTTGAAAGGATTCTAATGACTTACTAATATCAGCTGCGAAGTTAAAATAATGTGCCTGTTTGTCACCCTTCCAACCAGAACACAGCAATGTCTGGCGTCTGAAACAGAATGGTGGTAATAGGTGTTAGGTATTTTTCTGAACGACCTTTGTTACAAGAATCTATCTATTACTTCCATCTTTTAAAAATTAAATAAAGATATATTTAAAATATATATAAGACTAGGTACACAACATACGCAATCTTCTCCGAACCAATTCACCAATCACATAAACGACAATTCCGCCAAACTTAAAGAGGCTAACTTGGCAACTGTGCTTAATGTAAAGAGGTCTGCGCATGACAAAAATATGAGAAAACTTGGCCAATACCGCGAATATTGCAGACTTCGCCTTTTTATACGGAATACTTTCGATTGCCCTCGCGATATAAATAGCTTCGTGGGATTTTTTTTATGTACGACCAGTCGTGTTCATATCGTAAGATGTAAATAATTAATATGTTAATAATTTACAAGAGAAACTTCTAACGTACTGCTGTATCTACACTTAATGGAATAGAATAGCCTTTTTTTTTCTTATAAAACATTATATTAAATATAAAAAACAATGGCACTTATTATAAATATACTAATTTCGTGGTCACAAGCACAACTGTTGAGCGTGACTTTCTAGATCGATTCCCAGGTAGGCACAAAGCGTTATTGGGTTTTATTAGTAGCCTAGAGTTTTAAGATGGTGGTGTGACTCCCCCGTGTCTCGAAAAGCAAGTAACCGTTGGTTCTGCGCCTAACCTTCTCCGGTCGTTTCAGTCCCATTGGACTATTAGAGTGAGAGAAGAGTTAGTGCACCTGTGTTTGAGCACACGCTTGTGCACTGTAGGTAATTTTTCCTGCGGACTTGGCTATTCTTTGTTGAGTTTGGCCGCTGTGGTCGAAATTTGGTCGGGAAAATCTTTCTTCTTTCTTCACAAAAACACAATTTATCTACAAGAAGAAAAAGAATAACACAATATCAATGCTTTCTAAAATTTTGCTAAAATTATTCCTTTTATAATTAATGCTGGGCCAACCATTCTTAAAGTTATAAATAAAAATATTCATAATTTCCGTATATTTCCCGTATTCTGAGGGTACAAATAAACTCGTGGGTTATCTGCTAAACTTCCACGAGGATCCTTCGGTTCCAGTCGGTCTCCATTGAATATGAATAAGGGTCTAAAGGATGTATTGTTTTCGCTCCAAACTTTTCGTTTATATTTTGAAATGTTTTGACTTGCATAAAGATGTTGGGAATTTTGAGAACTTTGTGTTTCTTGTTACGAATTTAAGCAATGAATATTAATTATATTTTTATGTACGATTTTGCTTTTTGTTATGAATACCAACATGATATAGCCATGTTGGGATTTATTATATTGTTGGTTTATGTCAAACGTAGATGATATGGGTGTAAACACCGATAATCAAATTACTTACTTATGATGGGCTGTCAAAAAGCGACACCTATATACTACAGATCTTCTATAGCAATACCGGACTATGACGTCACTTTGTTTACCAACTCGACACTCCACACTCTCAACACTATTTATGAATTTTAAGGCATTTAAAAATCAAATTTTATAGTTAATTGAAAATTAATCCGGTTTTTCGAGCTAAAATTAAATGGTAGTTCAACTATGAGAGCAGACGCCATTCATTCTAAGGTGTGGTGCGCCACACCTATATCGTAACGATTGAAACGATTGTTCGTTTGTTGTTACAAACAGAGATATAAGCTGGTATTCGCAGGTGTACAAAATTGAAAGCGACCGAAACTAAGAGAAGATTCTTGTAAGCTCTTGTATCTAAAGCTTCTCGTTTTGTTGACGTCTTGCGATACCTACTTCTCCATGAATATTTCTAGGTTCACTTGTCTTTGTAATCCAATAGTAGCTCTCCTTAAAATACGCTGAGACGGGGAAGGTCGAGCGTTAGATACAATTTTGTCGAAGAATTAAATTATCTTTTACATACTAAAATAATTTAGCGAGACCTCTTTAAAGACTCCTTATAGTGAATTATTTCAGTCACTACACCGTACCATACCATGGCCGTGCTATGAACGTATCAGACACGGAAAGAAACATGACACGGACTACTACGCCTATTAAACGGTCGGGGACGAGACGGTATAGTGAGCATAGGCTCACTCATTTTTTTAATTCAAAGGATATTTTTTACCTAATACGTTCCTAGCACGGTCATGGTATGACACGGTGTAGAAAGTAGACTCCTTTAAAGTATCCAATTCATACTATTATTCACACTAATGCTAATATTACAAATATTGAACGTTTTTGATGAAAGGTACGGGGTAAGTTTGAACCCCAAGAAAGAACATAGGCTACTTTTTATTTCGATAGGCGACATTTATGCAGACGAACATAAAATAACAAATAACAATCTTAAAGTACTGCCAACACTTGCCAAATTAAAAGAAAATTTTCTCAAACGTCCTCAAAATACGAAACGGTCTTAATATGGAGGGTCAACATACACTGTCACAAATTAACTGAGAGTCAAGCGAGCTTGTTAGGGAACTTCATTACCGAGAAACTTACCGAGTTCTTGTTAATTTTTTTAGAGATCCGTGAGTAAAATACTCTAAACGTGTCTTGCAATAAGAATATGTGTCTTTTTATACCATTTTTTTGATGAATAAAAATTGCTTACTTACAAGTTTTGTATAATGGGTGTAAAAAGGACACCCAACGAAACCAAAGGCTACATCGTCTTCTTCTCCTTCTCATTTTATTTCTATATTTCTTGTGTTCTGGGTCATACCTGGAAACTGTAAGGTTACACAAACATTAAAAGTCAATTGAAAATTCTGACTGGCTTTTCTAAAATGTAATACCTAGAAAGTACTGTATTTTGGATAGGACTACAACTAACCAATTACATAACGTTTATTTACAAAAGCACCATCATTTGCCGATTGTGATTGGTGACCATTTTTAAAATAGGTGATGGATTGTAAATTCTCGTCATTTATGTATTAACATAACCCATTACGCCTGTATTCCCCGCAGGGTAAGGCAGAGGTGTAACAATGTACACCCACAGTTCGCCGGTATATTTAGGTCCTTTGTAATAGGGGGCGAGCCAATTGCCATTAACCGGGCACAAATCCTAACTCCGAGCTGCTACTGAGCAAATCCTAATGGAAAAACCCAATAACACTTTTTGCTTGACCTGGGAATTGAACCCAAGACCTCTAGCATAGCAGTCGCGCTTAGGACCACTAGGCTACCGAGGCAGTTCACTTAGTTTTAACGAGTATTTATTTATGAATTAAATAGGAGACTAAAGGTACAATACACTGTAGCTATCATAGCTATGTTATCGCTTCCACAACCTCCCCGTCCCCATTTCCTCGCAACTTTCCCTCATGTATGTTTCCTAGAAGCTCCATAATGACAGTTCTCAGTTCTAAGCCGGGCGGCGATACTTCGTCACTAGTTTAATTAGCTCGAACATATATAGTGAGAAACAAAGCATGTGGCTTCGTGTTCACCCTCAGGTCCCTCCCACTATGTTGTTTATGTAACGTGATTTTTAAAAGACTTAGTGTAACGAAACATGGGTGCAAGTCACTTCATACAAAACATGATAGGAGAAGGATGTAAGAAAAAAGTAACTATTACCTACATAGACAGTGTAAGACTTAGAGAAGGAAATAAATATTATGGCTTACACGTTTCTGAAATAAAAACCACCCTTCATGCTTTTGCAGGCTATCTCTTTCTATTACTATAAGTCAGAAGAGAAAAGAGCTTATTCCAAACTGTTAAAGGTCATTTTGTTTGTATCGCTTTCTAACAGAGTAAAACATCCATAAGCTAGATAGAGCAGAGCCATGTTCCGCAAATACACACAGACACACCAGTTACGGCATGGCAGGCACTGCGGGGAACTTGTGAAACAGGCGAAACCGGCGGAATCTGTTTTTTCGGTTTTAAGATATCTGGTCCATGTTGATATTTTTAAAAACCTGTTTTTTTAAACTGTTTCGATAAAAACGCCTCCTACGTCCGTGCACAGTCTCCCATCCTGCGTCTGCTCACTTAGTCGCCAAGCCTGACCGTGATGTGTTCGGCGACAAATGGAAGGCGATCTTGTCAGTTTGTTTGGAGTATTGTGAAAGCGATTAAATGTCGTAAACTAATATAATTGGCCATTGACCGTTTGTTGTTAAAGTAAAATAAATAAGGGCAGAATCACGTCAATCATTCGCAGAATTACAAATCACTTAGTTTCAACGAGTATTTCATGACGTAAAACACTTTAACTACGTTGGTTTAGATTTCACAACATAACATACCCCAGAGGGTTCGGCAGAGGTGTACCAATATACACCCACAGTTCACCGGTATGTTTTTAGGTCCCCTGTAATAGGGGGCGAGCCTATTGCCATTAACCGGGCACAAATCCTAACTCCGAGCTGCTACTGAGAAATTCATAGAAAAACCAAATAACTCTTTGCTCGACCTGAGAATCGAACCCAAGACCTCTAGCGTACCAGTCGCGCTTACGACCACTAGGCTAACGAGGCAGTCTTTTAAATACAAATCTAAAAAAGAAATCCATTCATTATCAAAAGAAAACCCCCGCTTAACAAGTACAGGACCGTACAAAAAGCTAAACTTACATCCCTATCCAACGAGACGTCCCGAAGCAGTCACAGCCCCGAATGCTAATTAGAAAAATCCTTATAATCTCAAATAATTCTCGCTAATTAAATTTTACGACCGAGGCTTGTATTACACCTGCTCCCAAAGAAATTGCCAACAGTTACTGTACTCCATTTTAACGTAAAAAACAAACGAAAAGACGTTGTAACTGTCTGGTTTATTAGTATTTGTGTGTTACCAAGTTAGGGTGCTCAGCTCAGAGATACTGAAACTTGAGATAAATAGATAAACACATGTACTTTAGTAATTAGGGCAAGGTTCATTGTGGGAACCCTAGAGTCTCGTCTACAGTGGTTCCATCGTGTTCTAAGGCTTCACCAGTATTATGTGACTTCCTCTTTTTTTAATGGCGTTTTCTTTGTAGTTAGGTAAGTAGTAGATATCAAAGGGCTTGATCTGTTTGCTTGCTTAAACACGATGAGGATCTTAATTAGTAGGTTTATGAAGTAAGTGCGTATTTGTGGCTTAGGATGAACGGAGTTCTACTTTAGTTATGTATGCGATGCCTAGTTTCTTGCAATCTGCAGCTTAGTATCAGGTTGTAGGGTAATAAAAAAAGTAGACACGACAGTAAAAAATATGTATTGACAGAATTATGATCATTTCAGCTTAACTTTTCAAGTTAGAATTATTGTCTGCAACAAAAATGTACGTGACACTAGCCTATTTAATAAAAACATGATTCATTAAATAGGCTACGTTGCGTCTAAACTTTTTAGTAACATACAACCCGGTGCTAAGCTGATGAAGTAGTGGAACTATTTAGCAGTAAGCTACATGATTGTAACCTAGTTAGTTCCTGTCCTGGGTTGGGTCCTCTCACGGTCGCCACCATGAAGTATGGAGGGGAGAGAGAGAAACGCGTCTGGTCAAGACAAGCGTTTATTACGAACTAACTAGGTTACAATCATGTAGCTTACTGCTAAATAATTCCACTACTTCAATGCAAATTGCAAAAAATGTTGGAAAATTTTAATTTTGCGAGCTGCCTTACCGCTTTTGCCTTAAAGTACCTATGTAGTATTAAGGATCATAAACTGTTATAACTTCAGTTTATCGTATACTAAACTGCGGCTAATGACTACTTTTCCAATTCCATTTATCCTTACAAGGGGATCTGACTGTTTTTTCATAGAAAATCCCTCGAAATGTAAGCGCAGGGCATCAAATATTGGTGAAATTGGCCCTTAGGTGCATATTTACGTAAGTTTTCTAACGTTAACCAGTCCATAATTAAATAAATTACTTTTTCTTACATTAATTTTATTAGAACGAGCCCTTTCATAATAAAAATGCAGAGGAAATATTCAGAAACAAACCAACGGGGAGTCAATCTCGTTAAGGCAACACCGTAATGATATTTACATTAAAAATTAACTAAGAGATTTGGAAACATACGTACTTGTAAAGTTGGTAAGGCCAAGCTTTTTTCACGGATTTTATGGCAATAAAACCCTGTATGTTTTCCTGTTTGTTTTAGTTATTAATTATAAAACCAGCCTATCATTGTCCCCTGCAGCCCTCAGCTCGAGGCGGATTGGCGATTTCAGACGTATAATAATAATCTAAGCCCAAGTTTCCTCACGATGTTTCTTCACCGCTATCAGTGATATCCAGGATAAACTTAGAAAGTACATATGAAAAAGCTGTAATTTTTGATACTTTTAGTTATTGTCTCAGAACATTGTTTAAATTTTTTTTATTACTATTGCAAGGTACCCGAAGTTTAGTGATATAATTTTAGCTAATGTTATGGAATTTATAAAAACCATTTATTTAATATTTTCATCGAAATTACCAACGTTTTACATTCCTAATGGAATGTTGATTACAGCACTTTCCAGCAAAGCCAATAAATAACGTAACAAGGTACTTACATTAAAAAACCATAATTATAATGAAAATGTGTTTGCTGTTCGAGAATGAGTAACAAGATGGGAAGACGACATACATACATAAAATCACGCCTGTATTCCCCGAAGGGTTAGGCAGAGGTGTACTAATATACACCCACAGTTCGCCGGTATGTTTAGGTCCCATATAATAGGGGCTTTTGCTTGACCTGGGAACCGAACCCAAGACCTCAGTCGCGCTTAGGACCACTAGCCTAACGAGACAACGGGTAGAAGAGAAGGTAAGTATTAAAACAACGAATTTTAAAAGCTCATAAAAATATTCACTTGAGTAAAGAATAAACGTTCCCGTCCAAATTTCGCTCCCGTTCGACCCCCCCACAGCTTTGGGCATTGAATTTTTCTCCTTCCGATTAAAAATTAACACTTTCAGCGACCTCTGTAGGATTTTAGGCGAAATCTTGAGATAATAATGAATAATAGAAACGGTTCTCTGGTCCCAAATTGTGATACGTCTCGACCTTAATAATGTTTTCATAGTATTTTCAGTTTTAAAGTGTCGGCGCCGCGCAACTTTTTGTCAAGAGTTTAGTCTTCAACAAATTGTTGAATTATGCACGGCGACGAGAAAGTGCAGTACTATAAATATAAAGCTTATTGTTTCAAATTGTTTCAGTAGCTGCTTTAGTAGTTTAATTAGTTGAGAGAAAAAAAGGATACATTAATATTCTTGGAGTTTTTAGAGCGTTATTATTATTCGCCTGTCTCGTTAGCCTTGTGGTCCTAAGCGCTTCTGCTACGCTAGAGGTCTTAGATTCGATTCCCAGGTCCAGCTAAAAGTGTTATTGGGTTTTTCTATGAAATTTTCAGTAGCAACTCGAAGTTAGGATTTTTGCCCGGTTAATGGCAATAGGCTCGCCCCCTATTACATGGGACCTAAACATGCCGGCCAACTGTGGATGTACATTGTTACACCTCTGCCTAACCCTTCGGGGAATACAGGCGTGATGGTATGTTATGTTATGTTTAAAAAAAAAGTGCAATGCGCAGGAGTCACGCACGATGTATGACATAAACATGAACAGTAAGTTGTATTCCAACTCTAACCTCTGCCAAACATAAAAAAAACTTAATTAGCATTTAAAAATTCCTCTTAAAATTACAAAACCCAATTGTTTTCCAAAGAACAAAATAATATTAGTTGAAAGTGTATAAACTACGCTTAGTTTGTGAAATAACTTTATTTCATTATTTTAATGCTCAAACTTATTTTAAAATGAGCAAAACCTATGAACGAGTTCCTGAAGTAACCAATTAATTTTAATATTACATTTAGATTTTTGCACTAAAATCGGCCCTCGGTTTGGAAGCGCCATTAGTGAGTGGTCCAATACGTAGGCAATGGCGACTTTATATAAACGGTTATGCATTATTTAAGGTAGATTTTGCAAGGATCACAATTTTTTTAATGTCTTATGTCATGTACCTGTAATCCATTTTTTTTGTCCACTGCAGGGCAAAGGCCCCCCATTCTCATTCTCAATCTTTTTTTATCCTGAGCTAGTGTGGACTAATCCTGCCTGCAAACGTCAAGCCAACCTACAATCTATGCGAATTAAAATCTATTCTACTTTGTGGTTATACCAATTACTAGCTTCTCCCAGCGATTTCGTTCGCGTAGTTTATTTAACCCGTGTTAAGTAACGTCTTTGGTTACTGCGCCTCTCCCGTGAGTCGTAGCGTGATGTTATAGGGGTTAAAGCCTTCCTCGATAAATAAACTATACAACAGAAAAAAAACATTTCAAACCAGTCGTTTCTGAGATTAGGGCGTTCAACCAAACAAACAAACCCTTTAGCTTTATAATATTAGTATAGATGAAAGAATGACTAACAAAACACATTTTATGAAAATTGTTTAAGATATTTGCCCGAAACTTTACTGACGTGATCCGCTACCGCGTGTGATTTATCCAGACCACACGGAACAGGGGTCTGTGTAATGGCCAAAGTTGTTTTCCTTACCATTCTCGCGACTATTACGTACCGGTAAGGTGGGACGCAAACGATTCGGACTCACTGTGATTCCGCTTATGCACACTGCAGACGGGTATCGGTTATTGTATAATAACACCATTATATCACTATGATAATAACATACATACATACCATCACGCCTGTATTCCCCGAAGGGTTAGGCAGAGGTGTACCAATGTACACCCACAGTTCGCCGGTATGTTTTTTTTTGGTCCCATGTAGTAGGCGGCGAGTCTGATAATAACATACCTATAGAAATTAGATGAAGAAGGCGATCGTCAAGCCACGCACTGGCCAACTTAGGTCTTACCCCTTCGCTGCTGGCGGGGCATTTTTTATACATTATAAAAAATATTTTTCAGTATTTCTTTTTTTGAACCAGTAAAAACATATGTAGAAACAAGAAATAAGAAACAATAATACTACAATTATACAACACTACACACTTGGTGATTTGGTTTGGTGATTGACACTTCCCGCGACCCAAAGGCTGGCTTTTACCTTGGCCAGAGGTTAAGCATTGCCATACAACGTGGCAATGCCGCCAGTCTTTTGGGCACTTTTCCGGTTGACGGTGATGCGGAGGAATTTTTTGATGCCATTTAGTTTTAGTTACTTTTTGTTTTTATTAAGGATTTCTAATTATAAGGATGTAAATATTATTATCTAAGTTAGTTTTATGATTGAAACACACCAACACTACTATAATTATAAATACTCATCATGCCTTTTAGCCTACATAGAAGCTACGACGTAGGTATTCTAAAGCTACGAGGCCTACGCCGCTACGACCGCGTAGCTGTCGATTTGACGTACACGCTACAGAGGTGCGACATCGCCCGAATCTAGGAATCATTCCCAAATCTTGAATGACTATGTTAAATGAACAAAAAATATAGATGAGGTATTATATTAACCGGGTTCTGGACGACATGGTAGGCGCAGTAGCTGAGCAATTGGCTGCTGTGCCGCGTGTCGCAGGTTCGATTGCCGCACGGAACAAATAATTGTATGGCCTACAGATAGGCGTTCTGGGTCTGACTGTTTGTATATGTGAGTGTATGTATTTGTAAACGCACCTACGATACAGGAGAAATTCCTAGTGTGGGGCAAAGTTTTTTGCGAAATAAACAAAAAAGATGGCAAGACTGTATATGTCGCCAGGCGACAAATCGCAGGTCTGTACAGAAAGTAGCGGTGCAGAATAATGCCAACTTTTTCAATAATTCGCTCGGTTCCGCTCTGTAGGCACAATTAAAGGGAAAAAGGAAGAAAACGGAAGGAAAACAAAAGGTCACGCGGCCCCGAGACTTTAAATTACAAAGCAAGCGGTTTTAACAGAAATAAAAATTAAAAATCACTTCTTGTCTTTGTTTGGTTGGATTTGGTAGCTTCACGAAATTATCGCGATTTGATTGTTTTAGAAACAAACATTTAGGTAAATATGAAAACAATAATTATGAATTTGTGAACATGAACGTTTTGTACCACACATACCATCACACCTGTATTCCCCAGAGGGTTAGGCAGAGGTGTAACAATTTACACCCACAGTTCGCCGGTATGTAACTCCGAGCTGCTACTGAGAAATTCATAGAAAAACCCAACAACAATTTTTGCTCGACCTGGGAATCGAACCCAAGACCTCTAGCGTAGCAGTCGCACTTAGGACCACTAGGCCAACGAGAAACATAAAAAACATTTTTTTTTTTTATATAATATATAGTTTTTTTTTTATATATTTAGTTCAAAGTCAAAGTCAAATCATTTATTTCAATTAGACCATTAAAAGGCACTTTTGAACGTCAGTTACATGTTAAATTAAAAATATTGAATCTAGTTGCCCATTCCAAAAGGTAGTTTCGTATGGAGAAGAACGGGCAAGAAACTCCATACATACTCTTTAAAAAAAAATGTATTACAATAAGTTGTACAATTCCATAAAATTATACTGATGTCAAAACGATCTATTAAAAAAAGTCACTCAAAGTACTGCAATACGTACTCAGTGCCACAAATTAGAAATGAAAGCTAAGTTAATTGTAATATTAAATACATTTATACATTTCAAAGACAAAGAATCAGTGTGTGAGGCATATTCAAATGTAGAATTAATGTCGAAGAGAAAAATAATTAATCAAAACAAAGTACTTATATAATTAAATTAGCAACCAGTTGATTTTGTCAAGACTTTAAATTGTCCTATGGAGCAGGACCAGCATGTTCCCAAGCATTGTTATCTTGAATATAATCTTCTAATTTGTAATAAGCTTGTTTACAAAGTGTACTTTTGATACATTTTTTAAATTGATTTTCATTTAATTTTAATAGTTTGCAAACAAGGCGACGGCCCACCTTATGTTAAGTGTCACCGCTGCTTATAGACATCTGCAATACCAGAGGCCTTGCAAATGCGTTGCCATTCTAGAGACAAAGTCGAAATGACTCATGTGCCTACAATTACACCGACACCCATACGTACCCTTCAAACCGGAACACAGCAACGCTGCTTTGCGACAGAAATAGGTGTGGTGAGCTCTACTACTACTTAAAGTATTGATTTAAATTATAACGTGTTAAGTAATTGAGTGAACTTGTTGTACACATAATTATGTACAACGAATACTTACTACGAAAAACCCCCGTGTATTAATAGTTTCATATCTGGCTTTACGAAATTATTCATCAAAAGAGTTACTTTTGTAAACACGAAAATATTATTTATCACACTGACAATCAATAAAAGTATTGCCATAAACAAAAATCCGACTGTCAAGTAAATACAATATACAAAAATATCGGTATCAACAGAATTGGTAAACAAATCCGAGCGTGCTAATTGGTAACACTGACGGGTCCGAGGTGGCCGCGAGCAAACAGATATCGATAAACTATCGAATTATACCAATTATCGATGTTGGACTCGATACATGGATGTTGCATGTTGGATTAGGTTCGAGTATTGTGATTTTAATTCGTTTTTTTATATATCGAGCTTCGAATTAGGTGCTTTTGTGTGGCGATAGCTTAGAATGCCATTTTGTACAGTTTTCTATTGTAATGTGGGCTACAATTGGATAGTAAGCACCATTAACCAGTAACTACCACAATACCTATTTCTACCTAAAGCAGCGTTGATGTTTCAGTTTGAAAGGTATGAGTGCTGGTGTAATTACAGACATATGAGACATTTCAACTTTATCTCTGGGACGGCAATAAATTTGCAAGACCTCTGGAATTGCAAATATCTATAGGCAGCGATTGCCACTTAATATCAAATGTGCCTTCGGGTTGTCTGCCATCCAATAATAGAAAAAAAATAATAAAGTATAAAGTGTTTATAGCTCCCAAAAATAACTGCAATATGAGATTTTTAGTAGTGGCTTAAATTCAATAAATAGTCACACACGAAATATTATGAAAAGTATGTCAGTTGATTGGTCGTATAAATATAAATTGGTTATTAGAAGATTTGGCCTGTTATAAGTTTCGAGAGATACTAGCTTATCCCCGCGACTTCCGTTGGTTATCACTGGGTTTTATTTCCATTGTGCGGAACCTTAACTGATTTTCAGAAATCAAAGTAGCCTAAGTTACTCCATAAAACACCAGTTATCTGCTAGTAAAAGTCCAGTCAAGATTGGTCGAATCATTTGAGAGATTAGCCGGAACAGACAGACAAACATTACTTTTTGTGTAAATGGGAACATTCGTATGTGTATTTCTTAAAAATCTTTTATTTTGACATTACAAACAGACACTTCAATTATGAACAGTATAGATTTCGTTAGTATTTCGAGAGAATCTTTCTACAATTATGACGTTATCAGTCAAATAGATTGGCGTCAACATTCTCCCGTTATATTTCTTGTAAAGAGATCAAAGGTAGGTACGACGCAGAACATCTAAGGTTGTCAATTAATATTAACTTAGATTCCGATTGGTATCAGATACAAACAAGCTTGGTCTAAGTCGCGATAAACTCGGCGGTTGGTTTGTTTCAGACCTCCATTTGTGTAGCCATAGACGTTGGCGGCAAATTGGTGAGAACGCTACGAGACTGTGAAATGTGATTTGTCGCTACAGCGAGTTGTAACTCCGAACATCTTCGATTTTGTACTCAAGTTCAAAAGGAAGTAAGTCCATTTTAAATATAAACAATTTTAAACCCTATCTTTTAGGCCTTACAGTCAAATCTCCCAAAATACACGAACAGTGTTTTATATTCTTTATAACACAATCTTCGATTTTGAACGCGAGGTCGGAGAAGCGTTAAGAATTTTTTACTTTCACGCAAATTCCGACTTTATTGTAATGAGGTAAAGAATATTTAACAACAAACTTAAGTCGGGTCATAAAAGTAAATTTTATGATGTTTAAATGGAAGTTAGTTGAGATAATTACTGTCAATATTTTGATTACAAACATTTAAGAAGAAGGTGATGCTATTGTGGTAAAACAATTTCGAGCAGACAAATATTGTTTTAAATTGTGTACTTGAATTTAAATGCGACATTCAAACTCATATTCACGAACATCCAAACCCGGAACAACTATCTGTAGGCCATACAAATATTTGTTCCGTGCGGAAATCGAACCCACGACACGCATCGCAGCAGCCAATCGCTCAGTGCCGTGCCGTCAAAATAGTAAAAAAAAAAGTATAGTGTTTGTACACGATATGTAAAATAACTTAGTATACTTAGTGTATATAGGTATATAGGTGAAACCCTACAGAACAGAGTTTGAAAAAATATACATAAATATAATACAATAATAATAAAAAAGACTTGCTTTCCTTTTTACGCGGGAGAAAAGAGTGCCCAGCAGGCTCGGTGGAGCTCAACAGTAGGACAATGTATAATTTTGCCTTAATACTAAACTCTTTACTAATTTCCCGATAGTTCAATAGGTACACAACTACACATTCTGTATGTTTACATTATTTTATTTTACTGTAATTACTACAAAACAAATAACAGATACACATAATACTAACATCAAAGCGTTTATATTATTTACGTACCATATAAATGTCACACAGATCTTATATCTCATTCATGCACACATACACACGAATAGGACATTATCGCTACTGCTAAAGGCCGTTTCGTAACTCGCTCATATAAAGACTATAAACCGAAGTACGCAACTATCGATCACCTCTTTTTTCCATAACAAAGTAAGCTGAACTTTACGGTGTACTTTGGTACACTTTGTCCCTCAATTTCAGTAGCTACGTAATACGGAAACAGGTTTACAACTTACTCTTGTTGTTATTGATTGTTTCAAAGTACCTAAAGGCACACAATATATGTAGGTATTGTTAACGTATTTTGATAACACGAAAAATACAGATTATAAGTACACACACTGATTGTTTATTCACCAAATAAAATGCTCAATGTTTCAAAATTAACATACACAAAACAATGGACAAGGAAAAATTTTACCACGAATTGTCAACTCAAATTCGAAATTCGAATTTACAAACAGACAGCAACACGCCGCTTCTTCGAATTGGCGCCAAAACATCCGCCATTAGCGCTCGTCCCGCTAAATATTTTCTCAAAAGAGTCTCGGATACAAAGAAGTTGAATGGAGTACCATAAACAAGTTAGCGAACGTAAAGAGGTCGCGTTCAGAAATCCGTTTGGGCGCTTTCATCAGTGCAACGGAAATGGAGACACGTTATTAGAACCGAGTGATTGCGATGCACCTAAACGCCCCTACTAGAAAGGGTTGTGAGAGAGAAAGAAGGAGGTAGGGAGTAACTACATTTTAACTAAGAAATCACACGCACATCGATAGACAACTATGGAATTTTGCTATTACTGGAATTACAATTATGTACAAGCACCCATCAAGAGCCCATTCATTAATATTAATCGTAGATAATTCATGGTCTCAGCAATCTGGGCTTCTAGTTGTCCCCTTTATGCCTATTAGCCTAGTTCTGTGCTGTCTCCTGCTTATTTGGAGAGAAGTGGAAATTATGTTTTCTCTTAGTCTTCAACTGTTCTTTTTTTATTAATTTCGTTGCTGGATCCAAGACAATTATATCGAATTTGTGGGACTCGTCGAGCTTCATTGCGTCGGCATTTTTCTGGCAGGTGCCACCGTTGATAATGGTTTTCAAAAGTTGCAGAGTAGCGGGCTTGTCCCATAAAAAATGACATCTATGAGTACACTAAACCTATCTTACAAATATATTGCAAATCCGGGCAGGTAGGAGATTCACGTGAGTACGAGGCGAGTTCAAACAGTAACACTCAACATTATTATTAGTAGATTCAATGAGCAACATAAACATCCACTAGGGAACGAAACTCGACGCACGAACGCACTTCGATTCACATCAAACGTATTCATTTTAATCGGAGAACTGTATTTTTATTCTTGTTGTTATTTTTATACAAGATTACAATATTTGTAACTATCTCGTTAGCCTAGTGGTCCTAAGCGCGACTGCTACGCTAGAGGCCCTGGGTTCGATTCCCAGGTCAAGCAAAGTGTTATTGGGTTTATCTATGAAATTTTCAGGAGCAACTCGGTCTTAGGATTCACTCACTACACTCACTCACGCCTGTATTCCCCGAAGGGTTAGGCAGAGGTGTAACAATGTAACACCCACAGTTCGCCGGTATATTTAGGTCCCATGTAATAAGGGGCGAGCCTATTGCCATTAACCGGGCACAAATCCTAACTCCGAGCTGCTACTGAGAATTTCATAGAAAAACCCAATAACACTTTTTGCTCGACCTGGGAATCGAACCCAAGACCTCTAGCGTAGCAGTCGCGCTTAGGACCACTAGGCTACCGAGGCAGTTCAGTCTTAGGATTCGTGTCCAGTTAATGGCAATAGGCTCGCTCCATATTACATGGGACCTAAAACATACTGGCGAACTGTGGGAGTACACCTCTGCCTGAGTCTTCGGGGAATACAGGCGTGTTGGCATGTAATGTGTGTATACAATATTTGTGAAATAATACAAGTTGATAATCTACGCATTCTAAAACAAAAAAACTAAAACTTTCCATCAAACAAAGCTAAGAACACTCTCGACTAATTAACCTTTCAAACACAAACACAAAATCAAAATCGGTTCATGCGTTCGGGAGCTACAATGCCACAGACAGACACACACACACACACAGACACGTCAAACTTATAACACCCCGTCGTTTTTGCGTCGGGGGTTAAAAAATAATTAAATCTAGTTGCCCCTTCCAGAAGGTAGTTTCGTATAAAGAAGAATGAGCAATTAACTCCACAAAGGACTTTATGAAAGTGACCTGTGTTTTAAATGCGAGGAAACTTATAAATTATGTATGTATGAAAGTCATCTAATTTAATACTGATTCACAAGAAGTAACAAACTAGGATGCTACAGTTTTGGAGCCTCAACGGAACAGTCTTGAAAAGAAACCTAGAGAAGAAAAGAAATCTAGATCGTTCGTCATATCTAAAAGTTTATTTCGAGCATCGAGCACCAACTAAAACTCCTCTACGGGAAAGTAACGTACACTTTTTAAATCCACAATATTCCCTTTTCAGGCGTGTTCTGATAAATATTTCCTGGAAAAAAGTCCGATTGTTCACTATCCGGGAAATATATTCGTCGAATTTTCTGTTTTCTTTTTGTTTCTCTGAATGTTCGATTTTTCTTTAAAAGAAACTCACTATATCTGTGTTCTGAAAACCAAAAACATTGAAAGAGTTTATGGATTGTTTTGTGACTTTAAAAATAATTTCATTAAAGAGTTTTTAGTGAGCAGTAGTAGCTCGTCCGGGGTACTACTACCACCGTGTCTATTTCTTCCGCTAAAAGAAAAACTATTTTAAGTACTACCTCGGTAGCCTAGTGGTCCTAAGCGCGACTGCTACGCTAGAGGTCTTGGGTTCGATTCCCAGGTCGAGCAAAAAGTGTTATTGGGTTTTTCTATGAAATTCTCAGTAGCAGCTCGGAGTTAGGATTTGTGCCCGGTTAATGGCAATAGGCTCGCCCCTTATTACATGGGACCTAAATATACCGGCGAACTGTGGGTGTACATTGTTACACCTCTGCCTAACCCTTCGGGGAATACAGGCGTGAGTGTACATATATATATATTTTAAGTACTCAATATTAGAATTGACATTCAAACAAACACATTTGAATGTGCGTTCCAGTCCGTAGAGCTACCTCGTATAAGCTGTATAGAGAGACAATTTGAACATGTTAACAACACCAGAAACATTTGTTTCGTTGCCAATAACTGGCCATAAGTAGCCACATACAGAACCACAAACAAATGCAGTTACAATTTATATTAGATTCGAAAAATCACGTAAACCACCGATAAACTGCAGTGGTGCAATGCAGACTAGCTCCACAGTTTCGTTCAAATCCGAGGTTTATCCATCCAAAGGCAAGAAGCTTAACTTTGTTACCCGGGAGCAGCGATTCAGGCCAGAATTAAAACAGAATTAAATCAAACTGGCAGTCTGCACTGACTCACCGCTACAGAGAATAAGATTAGCGGTCATTAAAAAAAAGCAATTTTCGTTGGCTTGTATCGTGAATGTCGATGTTTGCGTTTGCTTGATTTGTTATTTAGGTTTTTGTTTCAATATTCATTATAATATGTATTTGTAAATAGAGCAGATATTTTGAAATTTACCAAAATGACATATAATAAAATGATGGTTGGAAATTTTAAAAATGTCACCAGGTCTAGAAATCTTAGAATGGTCTCTTGGGTGCACGATCGCAGTCAATAGTGGCAGGTATAGGTTCGACGACAATTAGGGATACCCAGGTCTTTTACCCAAACTGACGAATGGGTCGGATTAGAGATCAGCCTGTGTACGGAGCCCAGACACAAGCGACTACGACGCTACGCTGAAGCTACGGACGTAGCTACGCCGTAGGTGCGCCTACGAGTTTTGCTACGTTGCGAAAACTTGTATTAGACAAGCTTAATTTCTACAAATAACTTTCTTGGAGCTTTATTCTCTCAATTCTCACACACAATATAATTAATTTGATCTATCTACTTGCAAAGCAATAGTGGTGACTGGTGAGCTTCGATAAATTCAAAGGTAGATGAGTTGTGTAGCCAACTTACTTAAAAATGGATGTACATAAAAAAGGATGCCTTAGGTTATCGAAAAAAAAGAACAATATTCAATCTAAATCGATCGTGGACAAGAAATAGACGTCACATAGTGACTAGTTGCTCTTCTTGACCCGACAGGACGCTGCTAGTCTTTGGTGCGAGGAAGTGTTTTCCATAAAAACATTTATGATAATTAGTAACAACTTCCCCTACACTATATAATATTTTCCAGGCAATGTTATGATTATTACTATATTCGATTTCTCGATCCTCAATTTCATTTAGCTTTTGCACGTGGACAAACGGCAGCCGCACAGTGCGCTCAATGGAAAAATTGTGTGAAAAAAAATGTGTCGAACATGTCAAAAGCCAAAACGCTGCGTTTCACTTTGATGTTGAATTCAATCCGTTTCCATTACTTGGGATTCGATTATAAAGGAATGTTTTTGATTCTGTTGTTTTTTACACAGATAATTTCATCTGTCTTGATGTACTGCATCCCCAATTAGGGAGGGATATGCAAAACTAAATTTATTGGCCTTGAGAGGGGAGAACGTTCCCTTATAAAGTTAATGTATTTTAAGAACAGGCGATTTCCTACACTAAGCCTTTACCAAATTACCGACTGACTCTCCGTGAGAAAACTATATATTATTAAAACTATACTTAATAAACTGCCTTAATTAACAGCCTCGGTAGCCTAGTGGTCCTAAGCGCGACTGCTACGCTAGAGGTCCTGGGTTCGATTCCCAGGTCGAGCAAAAAAGTGTTATTGGGTTTTTCTATGAAATTCTCAGTAGCAGCTCGGAGTTAGGATTTGTACCCGGTTAACGGCAATAGGCTCGCCCCCTATTACATGGGACCTAAACATACCGGCAACTGTGGGTGTACATTGGTACACCTCTGCCTAACCCTTCGGGGATTACAGTCGTGATGGTATGATAAAAAAAGCATGTAATTTTTGCATCGTTAAGTACCTTTTTACCCGACTGCGTCAGAATGTTTATCAAGTGTGTAAATGTATGTCTATTTCTTTGGCACGCCCTTCAGCCCAAACGGCGTGGTCGATTTGTGTTGACAGTAGAAGTAACATAGGCTATATGAAATAAAATAAAAATGGCAGATTTTTTTAAGTATACAAAAAAAAAAAATTCTAAAAACCTGTCTAGTGTGGTATAAAAATAAAGGGGTTCATTTATAACTTGCAGACATGTATGCAACAATTTGCAACCCTTCAATATAAATCGTTTTAAATATGGCTTGCGCAAATATACATATTGGCTAGCAACCATTCTCACTAAAAAGTGTAAAACGAAAAAATAGATTTAAAAAATCCGACTACGTACAAAATGAATTTTAAATAAAAACTGAAAATAAAAAAACAAGTCCAGTAGTCTGAAGTTCAGTTATGTAACAGTCGGAACCCATTAAAAATCTAGACCGGCTCAAATCTTCCTAATAATGGGTCCCGAGTAACAAAATTATAGACTACTGGACTTGTTTTTTTCTTTTTAGTTTTTATTTAATATTCATTTTTTACATATGTTAAATACCTATCATTATGCGGTATCAATAGTATACGATAATTTCAAAACACGTACCCAAAACCGCTACATACCTACTCTTTTTCTTCTGCATTTGTTATGAGAATATTAATTCTGATATTCAATCCAAAATTATCCTAGCGCTAAATTAATATTAGCAATAGCTACATATAATATCAGCGGCCAGCCGCCGTTTCATAGTCCCTTAATACGATACTGAATACCACATCAGCAAGTAGCTATCAAGTATATACAATAACGTCACCGGATAATTGCAAACACCGTTAGTTTATATCTTGAGAGATTATTACAGTTGAGAAAATCTCTAGGAAGAATTTTTTTCCATAACAGCACTGCAGGTTATTAAATTTACAACAGTGGAAATGTAAATTACAAAATTGTGTTATGTTTCAAAGCGCTGTAGGCAAACCATAGTAGATTGGAACAAGTCAAATTAAAAAATAGAATATAAAAGTCTGGAAGGCGGCAAAATAAAATTAACTTCAATAACCAAAAAACAAGTAGAATATGCAGAATAAACGTCACAAGCATTTACCCTGCACTGGTTTGTAACAACTAAAATTAACAAAAACTGCAGCTATCGAACATCGAAGCACCACTGGACCGCTCCTGACAGCGCAGTGGTTTCAGCAGGCAATCCAAGCTGCCCCCCGGGACTCCAGCCTCGCGATAATTGCCCGAACCAACCGGAAATTTCTCACATCACACATTCCCTATGTGCCTATTGACGGCAGTAGCGGTAATTGTGACAGTTTGCCCGCCATTTACCGATAATGGCCGACAAATCGGGGATTGTCTGATTGAGCAAGCTTTTGCCTGAAACAGAAAATTGGAATTAAGAATTAATTTGAGGTTTAAAAGGAAAGTCTCGGTGACATTGCTTTGATAGTTTTAGCAATTTTGTATAAATGTGTTTTGTTTTTTTTAATATGATACTTGGAAAATCATGCAGAAAATTTTAACCTAAATAATTAATTCCTTATTAAGTATAATAGTCTAAAAATACAACTAAGGTAAATATCGCCATAGTCTTCTCGCAAATTGAAAATGATAGATTATCTCTAACAAAATTAAGTCGAAGACGAAAATAAAATGAAAATCAGCCCAAGAGACCAAATAACGAAATTCATCCATCGGCAATTAGAGGCACAATTTTTTGTTCAAAACGACGGACTCGAACCAATTAGAGTACCGACTGATGTATCGACAATTTTATATCTTGATCAAAATTTATATCCGGTGGGAAATCGAGGGGTATCCGTAATTGTTGCCGGTCCGTCGGCCTGCGATTGCCGGATTACGATTTCGTCTAGACTCGGATAACAGGGAAAAAGAAATGGAAAAAAACGGAATATTTTTTTTCTTTTATCTCGTCTCGCTGTTTGATCAATTAGGTCGGTACAAATACAAAATGTTCTGTGTTGCTTTATTGCTGTGATGCTACAAGTTTGACAAATCGCACGCTTCGTTGCTCAAGTGTAGATGGATTCTATCGAGATTGTTTGCATGGAGGAGGATGCTGTAACGATTTCGTTTTTTTGTTACGATAAAATACTTACATTTACATTTTTTTCCTAAACTTTAGCACACACTAGGAATTCTCTTGTATCAGGGGTTCGTCTTATAAACGTATTAACGCACATACTCAAACAGCTTACCGGATCAATTATTTGTAGGCCATACAAACATTTGTTCCGTACGTGAATCGAAACCGCGGCACACAGCGCTAATCGCTCAGTCACTGCCCCAAACGTGCTATCGAAATAAAATTAGTACCCCACCCTCCGGGTTCCTCGACTAGCGATTAAGTTCAGAAAACACTCAAAACATTGCTCCAAATATGAGCACCAGCAGAAAATTACTCCGAACTAAGTCGTACTGTGAACTGAATTCAAAGTCCTCCTGCACAAAATGCGAGCACGAAACCACCCTAAACAGGTATTAGGGGCGATCATAAAAGCGGCGTACCACTGGCAACATTACCGGTCTCCGGGCAATATCCGTCGCCAGTCGACTAAAGACAGATTAACAACACACGGATGAGATGATGCGTATTTAATAATTCAATGGATTCCGTGTCGCGTGTGCTGCCATCTAGTTAATCATCGTAAGACTTCTCCCGCCCTGGGCGTTGCGGGAGAGAGTGTCAGACTTTTATTGACTAAAACCTATCCATGTTCCTTCTTCTGCCCTTTGCGTTCAGGGGGTGCTCTATCTCTTTCGAACAACCCGCGGCCCCGGCAGGCATCGGCCCTGTCTGGCCCAGAAGGCAGCAGAAGATGAAATGATTAATTTGACTGTTTTTAAAAAAAAAAAAATTTTATTCGTACGCTCATGGTCTTAGTGGACGAACTGAAATGTATGTCAAGTATGAAGAGATCAATTGTGTCAGTCATAATATCACGCCACAATTTTTAGAATTCGCAGAGTTTTGCAAACCGACTAACTTCTGCCCGCGACTTCATCCGTGTGGTTTTTTCACACATGTTAAGTTACGTGTTTGATTACAGCTCCGCTCCCGGTAGTCTTAGCGTGATGTTATGTAGCCTATGCAATTCCTCATGAATCTGGCAATCATATACAAAAACATTGTTGCTAATTCGACTGAAAAATTCAGAGATGAACGCGTTGAAACCAAAAACACAAAATCTCATCACCTATATTATATTAGTAAGTAGGTATAGATGAATAAAATAATCTATATATAAAGAAAAATAGACAAAATTTACAATTTTAAGTAATCCCCGACAGAACAAAGAATCGCTATCGTAGCTAACAAAAGAGCTGATATCTTTGAAACCGCTGATCCGATTACCATGAAACAGAGCTATGAACACTCCCGACACACACTCCCACACACACTCTCACACATACACACAGACACGTCAAACTTATAACACCCCGCAGTTTTTGCGTTGGCGGTTAAAAAAAGAACAAAAGTATAAGTTCACACACACAAGTGATAAGCTCCCATTATCGCATGAGTTTGTGATAACTTAAAAAAAAATTAAAAAAATATTCGAAACACTAAAACAAGTTTACAGAGTCTTTATCCAATAATTAGCGTAAAAGTAAAATTACTTAATTTACTGGAAGTAACGTCTTAACTAGCGAACTTTTCCTATAATAAGTGGTACTTAGTTTTATAGCGTAATATTTTTTTTATAGTCCGAACTTGTCGTTCATAATCTACTTATTTTGTCTGTACTAGTATTTTTCGTAGGATATTGTTCATCGAACAAAACGATTTTATCTCATCTTTGAGATTTAGGTACCTGCCTACCTAAAAAACTTTTAATTTATCTATTACATTTCACATATTCATTTATTACTTACTATCTATCTACCCCGCTGTATCACCCGCCTTTATTTACGTCTTTTGTTACTGCTCCGCTCCCGTTAATCGTAGCGTGATGTTCTATACGTATGAACCTTCCTCTTGAATCACTCTAACTATTTATCAAAACAGCACTAATATCCATCGCAGAGTTTAAAAGATCTAAACGTACAGACGGCGAGAAGCGACTTTGTTTCATACTGTGTAAAAAAAAAGAAAGATATTTGATTGGTTGATGTTACCTAGCAGTTTCTATAATTTTGACAGTTTATTAGCAATAATATTTAAATGGTCAACTGCCCCGGTGGTCTCGTGGTCACAAGCGCGACTAATGAGCGTGGGGTCCTGGGTTCGATGCCCAAGTCGGGCAAAAAGTGTTATTGGGTTTTTCTATTAGGAATTTCTCAGTAACAGCCCGGAGTTTAGAAGTTGGTGGTGTGACACCCCCATGCCTCGGAAAGCATGTAAAGCCGTTGGTCCTGCGCTTGATCTCTCACCGGTTATGTCGGTTTGCCGTCCCATCGGACTATGAGATAGAAGGAAGAGGGAGCGCACCTGTGTTTGCGCACACACTTGTGCACTATAATATCTCCTGCGTACTTGGCTAGCCTGCATCAAGATTAGCGGCCGTGGCCGGAATCGGTTTGGAGAAGAATTTTTTTTTTTTTATTATTAACTTTCATTTAAAAACGACCACCGGTTTGGAAGAAAACTTCAACTGTATGAGACGATCTGATTAATTATCTCTTTTGTTGACCGTACAATATATGGTTGTAGAAACCGGGTGGAAGCCTGTAATAAAAAAAAAACACATCTTGCAGATGGAACAATACTGGTCCAGCAAAGCACCAGGATTTATTTTAACTCCTCGTTTTCAGAAGCAAAAATAACAAGTACTTAGTTTCTCGTTGTTGGTATTTCACTGAAAATTTTCTTTCTATCCTGCAAATTGTTCTCAATTGATTTTCATTTCCACGTAACTTTTTTTAGCTTTAAAATAAGAAAACCCTACTGCAATCGTAACATATTACGCAATTCTTCCCCATCATCCACTCCAAAATAGACACAACTTTTGCTACACATTAATCGCCAGCTATTTAGCGTTCAAACGCGGCAGTTGAACAAATGCAAAGCAATAACTAACACACTAGAACTGCCGGTAATGGGTGTGGACGCCATCTTTTTCTTTTCGCGCGCTCCGCCATGTTGCCGCTGTGTCGGAACCGGACGGCGTCACGGCGGCGCCTCGTCCGGAAACGGCGGGTCGGGTGCGTTCACAAACTCTCACTTGAGACTCAATCGAGTGTGAACGTGTGTGAGGACTTTATTTAGTAGACGAATAAGTTACACTACGATGGAATAAAAAAAATGTTTTAAACTGGCAGTCCGCCCGCTCAGCTCTTTGTAAGTTGTGCCTTCTTATTGGAATGCTATTGTCGTTAATGCTGGCTTGGTTTCCACTAGTTCCGCTGAAATTGTGGAGAGAATATTTACAGTTAAGTAGTACAATCGTAAGTACCGAAATAGAAATACTCTCTGTACTTTGTATCAGCGTAGGAAAGTACACATAGTTGCGAACAAAAACCAAAATAAGTAGATCGTTTGCGATCTTTACGCAAAACGATAAACTCATACCTAAGGTATAAGTAACTACTTACTACTTAAGTAACTTCGTCTTTTATTTCAAAGTTTAGGTAAGTTCCGAACCTGGGTAATAAGTTGATTTTTATTGAATTTCCAGCTAGTTTCGAGTTCAGATTTTCCAGGAATGCCGAAAAAATTAAGTATCGCATATCTGAACAATTTTGTAGGTACCTCCAATATTTATTGCCTTCTAGTTTTATTTCTTTGTTTTTCTTTGTCCCGAACTACGCCTAAAGAACATGAAAATTATTATTTGCAAAAGTATCAGAAAAAGGGTATCATTATATTATGTAGCATAGCATTAGTGAACAGTTCGCTTCACAAATGACAACTTTTGATAGGCGTCGAGAAAAAATCTAATAGATATGTAGGGCTGGATAATGTGAGTCTAATATGTTTGTTTACTGCTTACGAATTCGTATGACGGCACGCGAACGATGGCAGTTTATCGCTGTTTTTCCGACTTATTTACATTTGAAACGTATCCAAGACTGCTCGAACAAATTTCAGTCATAACCTTCCTTCCTGTGTACGTAATGGTGATAATATAAAGCAGTTTGTCATAGCGAATCGTTTTCATGTGGTAAGTAGATGGAGTTTAGCTGGCCATTGGTCGCTGGACGAGGCGAATTAGAGAGTCATGAGGACCATTAACATAGACCTATCCTGTACCTACCCACTTTCAGCGATTTAAAAGAGAGGTAGGTACCTCATACATACCATAACGCCTGTATTCCCCGAAGGGTTAGGCAGAGGTGTACAAATGTACACTCACAGTTCGCCGGTATATTTAGGTCCCATGTAATAGGGAGCGAGCCTGTTGCCATTAGCCTATTACCGGGCACAAATCCTAACTCCGAGCTGCTACTGAGAATTTTATAGAAAAACCCAATAACACTTTGCTCGACATGGGAATCGAACCCAAGACCTCTAGCGTAGCAGTAGCGCTTAGGACCACTAGGCCAACTTGGCAGTCTTAGTAGGTACCTCCTACTAAGTTAATAGTTTGTCACGTAATTTAATGGCATGGTGAGAACTCAACATCAAAGCCAGCTTAGAAGTACCGATAATAATATGCTTTAAAATGTAGACTGACAGAATGTTGATATGGCTGTATATTACCTATATTGTGTAATACAATACAAGATGGATGGAAGCTGTGCCATGCATTTTGACTTTGTAGGTATTGCAGTTTTGTATGAAATAGCAGAATTTGTACTTAAGCACCGATATAGTTTTAGATAAAGAGTTTTTGATAAAAGATTGTGCGTCGATGCCGCGCCCACCACCTTTTATTTCTACTTATCTTAATAGAAGGAATGTATGTACATACATACATAAACTCACGCCTTTTTCCCATGGGGGTAGGCAGAAACCACAGAATGCCACCTGCTACGATCCTTACATACTTCCTTCGCCTCGTCCACGTTCATGCATCTGTTCATACAAGCACGCCGGTTTCAAGTACTGCGCACCCGACCTTTTTGAAGAACCTCACCAATTAGATCATGGTAGGTCTTTCTAGGGCGTCCTCTCCCGGCGTTGCCACCCACATCTGCCATATAAATCCCTTTTGTTAGTCGCCTTTCACTCATTCTCTCAACATGACCGAACCACCTAAGCGTACTCTTTTCTACTTTTGTCACTACCTCTTTTAATCCGTAACTTTCTCGTATAATTTCATTTCATTATAATTTAATAATTTCAAGGAATGTATGTATGTTTTACTTAATCCTCCTATTTTCGTCACAAACTACATCAAATTCGTTTTGTTTGTAACAAACGAAACATCGCCACGCACCAGATATTCTAATGCGCTCACAAAAGCACTAATTTTATCACATGAAATCCATTGTCAACTAAAATTCGAGTAGGTAGGTACCTAACTAAACTGCCCCCTTTGTCTCGTGGTCGCAAGCGCACTGACGAACGTCGAGTCCTGAGTTCGATTTACAAGTCGAACAAAAACTATTATAATACTATTTGGTTTTTCCATTGTAAAATTCTCAGTAGCAGCTCGAAGTTTGGAAGTTAGTGGTGTAACATAGTTGTTACGGATGGTGAAAAACCGGGAAGTCTGACAACCAATCTCACCAAGAGAAATCGTGCTCCCTAGTAACTGGGTTGTGGAGATCAGATAGGCAGTCGCTCTATGTAAAACACTGATCTTTAGCTGCATCTGGTTAGACTAGAAGTCGACCCCAACATAGTTGGAAAAAAGGTAGGCAGATATATATATAGGTACCTAACTAAACTCCGTTTCTATGTATAGTGCACCCAGCCATTAGCGGGCACACAATTTAGTTTTAATTAAAACACACGTATCTGTGTGTGTTCAGGTTGGCTTGCTTTGTACCTCCACGACGCCATTTTGAGTTTTACAAAAGAAAGTGTAGAGTACCTATAGAAGTAAACAACACGGACTGGAATTAGCATTTTGTTGTCAGTTGATAAAAATAGTGAAAAGTGATAGCTAAAGTGTATTTTTCATCTTAGAGACAAATTTTACAGTTTCATATTTCAAACATAAAAATAATGTGCTTTTGGCACATATAGCACACTATTTCTATGCTGCCAAATTAGTCTCTGAGATTATTTTAATGCCCCGTAGGTAAGGTTTTTTTTTTTGTTGGGTGGGAAACCATCAAATAACTTCTCCCGCCCTGGGCGGGGCGGGAGGGAGTGTCAGACTTTTACTGAATAAAACCCACCCATGTTCCTTCTTGTGCCCTTTGCGTTCCGGGGGCGCGGTATCTCTTGCGAACAACCCGCAGCCCCGGCAGGCATCGGCCCTCAGTGGCCCCTTCCATATGCTGACATCTCTTTGAGGCGCGCGTGGAACACGAACGCGCCGTCGACACGGCTGTAGGTAAGGATAAGGTAGGCATTATCGTGTGAGGCAACATTTGTTTACGATGATCCTAAAAACTAATTTTTTATTATAATTTTTTGATGGCATTTAGTTTCAGTTTCCTTTTTTTTTTATTATTGTTTTTGGTGTTATCTTATTTTAAGTCTGTAAATATTGTACTTTATGTACTAATATTTTATTCAAAACATATTACGTGCACCTACTTACGTATACCAATACAAGGGACTGACATGACTTTTCCTATTTCATATATTCTTTCTAAGATTAACTTGGACATCCTTGACATAGTGGAAAAACCTCGACTTATAATAAAAGTAAGTATAAAACTGCCTATCCACCTTAAGCAAGCGTAGTGATCATTGCTTTATTAATATTATTCATTTATTAACTAAAGTTACAGGACTTATACACAATTTTTAATACATTACACACACAACAGATCATACATTACATTACACAACACACAATAGAATACACTTACATTAATGACCGGTGACAGTACCACGTGCAAGTCACTGCAGTGTCTTATGTATGGACAGTCAAGCCTCTCCGCTGTGATCATCAGGACGGTGTTGGGGCTGCCGCACCGCCACGCGCCGTGCCGTTAATGGGCTGCAGTCCAGGGCCCCGGGGATATTAAGGCCCCCCATTAATGACAATGCTACTAAATACATGCATTATTATAGTATACTGTTATTTGTCAAAATGGCAATTAATTTAAATAATTTTGACAGGGCTTGGGTGCTGATGAAATTACAGGCACTGCCTCTGGGATGGCAACGCATTTGCAAGGCCTCTGGTATTGTAAATGTCTATAGGCAGAGGTGACCGCTTAACATCAGATAGGCTGTAGGCTTGTTTGCCATCGAAATATGTTTAAAAGTTAGGCTCCCCAATTCCGGTCCGGCGCCCTGCTGCGTCTCTGTATAAGAACAGCCAAATTATAGGACAGTATTTTTTCCTATTTACCTACAATCTAGAAATATCACAGTGAAACTTGTTGATAATACGGACCCGTGTTTGGTAAGTGGACGGAATTAGTGATTCCGACTGTAGGAAAACCCAACTCGGACTAATTGATGCAAACGAGACATGATTAAATAACTCACCTATTCGGCCCCACGCCATTCAGCAGGCAGATCTACTCACCTACCTATTAGTAAATTCTAGGTTAAAATAATGTATTTTTTTTAATACGTTGGCATTGGCTGCTTCGCTTCGTGTCGCAGGTTCCATTCCCGCACAGTACAAATATCGGTTGTTTTTCCTGATCTGACTGTTAGTATAAGCGAGTTTTTATGTTCACGACACAAACTCGTAGAGGGGGGCAAAGTTTAAAAAAAAGGGAATCAATTAAAGATTCGATTATGTAAAATCTAAATCGTAATTAATATTTTGAGGTCCTAATTTAATTAAAAAAGTAGTTAACTACCTTTATTTCTGCTCACAACACAAAGTTCTGAAACGCAGCTAATATTTGCATAGTCATTCATACGACTTCATCATATAAAGTGAGAGGGCGACCTGAAATAGAACGTGGACGCATTCACCAACACTTGTGGTAGACAATGAAGACGCGCGGCATTGTATCCGCTTCTAAACGCCCGGCTATTGTGCCGGGTAAACGCTTTCGGCGACATACTTACTCACATATGATTTGAAGCGCAAAGAAATAGGAGTCAGCAGCTAAGTAGATAGGGTACATAGGTACGTCTAAATTTATTATTTAATCAGGTAGTCGGTAGGTTGTAGTCTAGTCTAGCTGAATATAAACAACATAAATATTACCATAGTTTTAGTACCGATGGCCTCTTCTTATGCAGAGAAGGCACGAGGATTGATCAAGGCGGATTGGCGATTTCAAACATTTTTTCATTATAAGTCGATGTTGTCCTTCACCGATGTCAGAGTTGTTCAAGATATACTTGGAGAGTTCAATTATGAATTGAAAAAGTCACATAGGTACTTGGTCGGTACTAAACCAGGAACCTCATGCATAAGAGGCGGGCGCCTTAACCACTACGCCATCACGACATTACTAGTAGTCTACCTATATTTTTCTGTATTTTGTAAGCGTAACCTTATTGATGAGGTTCTTCAGAAAGGTCGGGCACAGTACTCTTAACCAGCGTGCTTGTATGGCCAGATGTATGAACGTGGACGAGGCAAAAGGAGTATGTAAGGATCATAGCAGGTGGCGTACTGTGGTTTCTACCTACCCCCATGGGAAAAAGACGTGAGTTTATGAATGTATATTTGTGAGCGTTCCCAGATCTTTTTTCGGGCAAGTTGACTGATCAATCTAACTGTACCTTCCCGTGTGTCCTGTTCTGTCTATCTCGGTGGATAGGTATAGTGGTCGCCACGATTCGTGAGCACAAAAATCGAGTTAAGACTTGGGTTTTTGGGTTCCTCTTCTGGGTTTTTTGGGGCGCCGGCGCTTCACGCGATTGGTCCGACTGACGTACTAATAGCATGCGGTGTTGACGCCCCAAAAAACCCAAATGTTAACTTGACTTTTGTGCTCACGACTACCATAAGTAGATACACACAGTTCACAGCTACCATTATAACTTAGATATAACTTTCTTCAGCTGTTGTTTTAGTTAGATAATGAGAATCATTCGTTGCTTTGGCTTGTTATATTCGACACTATGGCGGCAACTAGGAACTTTTACTCATTATTTAGTTGTTAATCAAGAAACAAAATAAATTATTTATAGGCTCGCTGGACAATGGCTCATCCTTATCTACGCCACATACTCATAGCTGGATTATTTTTTTATCTACGGGATTCTAATAAATAGGTCGAACAAATCTCTGGAAGTTGCTTTCACTAACCTCGCTTGTTGTGATGGGTTGACGAAATAAACAGTTATCAATGAACAATCAACAATTACTTTTTATGACCTGTCAAAACGCCATTCCCCCATAGATTTTGTATGGCAATTTTAAACTGTGACGTCACGTTTTGGTTGGCAAAACGTGACGTCAGATATCTCTTAACGGAGGAATAAATATGGCGGTTTGACAGCTTTTGTATAGACGTTAAGTCAAACTGTCATATTTATTCGTCAGATAAATCTTTTCTGACCATTGAAAAATCAGCCCTTAGTTGTTTAACTTTTTATTGATTTTACATACATACCATCACGCCTGTATTCCCCGAAGGGTTACCCAGAGGTGTAACAACACCTTTACACCCACAGTTCGCCGGTACGTTTAGGTCCCATGTAATAGGGGGCGAGCCTATTGCCATTAACCGGGCAGAAATCCTAACTCCGAGCTGCTACTGAGAATTTCATAGAAAAATCTAATTGGATGAAAGATGTGACAAACTTATCAGTGCTTCGGTTTACTTTCTGTTTCTAAAGATGGCGTCTCTGTGACCCTTGGAATGGCTTGGTGTTCCACTTATCTTTATCGGGATTCGGATATCAGACTTTATTTAAAAATGAAACTCGCATAAAAATATCAACAAGTACTTATAATATCAGATTAAGATTCACAATAATTTCAAAATATACCTATACAATATTATAATTTGCTATATTTGTACAACATAGTTCTTACTCCTTAACTTAGGAAGGGGCCACTGAGGGCCGATGCCTGCCGGGGCTGCGGGTTGTTCGCAAGAGATACCGCGCCCCCGGAACGCAAAGGGCACAAGAAGGAACATGGGTGGGTTTTAGTCAGTAAAAGTCTGACACTCCCTCCCGCCCCGCCCAGGGCGGGAGAAGTTATTTGATGATTACCCACCACCACCACTTAACGGAATATTGATCACAATCATGTTAAAAATTGGTTCAGCGGTTTCAAAGTTATCAGCTCTTTTGTTAGCTGCGGTAGGGATTATTATTCTTCTGTCGCGGGTTACTTAATTTTTTTTTATTATATTATATTATCGAATTGATTTTGATTTTTGAGATTTTCATTTTGTATTCGCATAAATAAGGCGAGTGAAGTGTGAGCATGAAACATATCACAAATATTGAACCATAAACATTATTTTATACCTGCATGCTTTTATGTAAGGTAAGAATTTCATTTAATAGTTCTATATTATCAACAAAACTTGACTTTAAAAGTTGAAAACACAATCATTATTTTGTTTTAAACAATTTTTTTTTAAGTTTTTTTTTTAACTAAACATTTAAAACATTACCTAGACATCTACATAAATGTTCATTTTTAAATACATATTCTCACAATTGTACTACTTTATCTAGGCCTTACTAATGTGAAATACTTGCTTAAGCTAGTGAATTTCCCTGTAGATGCTTATTATCTTACTTCCTGCTAATATTATAAATGCGAAAGTTTGTGAGGATTGATGGATGTATGTTACCTAATCACGACACAGCGGATGAACGGATCTGGATGAATTTGGCACAGAGTTACTTTTTATCCGGGAAAATGTACGGTTCCCTTGGGATAATATATCAACTTTGACGCGGACACAAGCTAGTAAATTATAATCAGGTAACATTTATTACACTTTAGAGAATCGGACCTGCATCATCGAAATCGGCGTACCCGTTTCGAGGCACACAACTTAGGGCAATAATTGTAAGTTTAACAACGATCGCATTACAATTCTAGTCTCAATTCGTCAAAAATAACTCTTATTTGCTTACATTTTTGAGATTGATTCTCGCTGAGATAAGATTGTGACTAGATTTTTAAGGTTTTTATTTACGCGAATTGGCCTTATTAAAACTAGGTATTGGCTTGGATTGCAAATTGAATTGGAATGAAATTTATTTAGTCAGTAGAATTAGCCTTCTAATATGAGAACAGACTTAAATACATACATCACGCCTGTGTTCCCCGAAGGGTTAGGCAGAGCTGTACCAATGTAAACTCACAGTTCGCCGGTATTTTGAGCTCCCATGTCATAGGGGGCGAGCCGATTAACATGTCAGACTTAAATAACCCTTACTATTAAAATGATTCGTCATTACACAAATCTCCGTATAAACCGCGCCCAACATTTTTCTCTCTGTACTTCGGTCTACAACTAGGCCCCGGCAGAGTCTGAGGTCTGGCTGACGGCGCTGGGCTTCACTGTCTGAGCGTCCTTGTTGTCCTGCAGGTAGTGGTAGTTGATGAAGCGCGCGCCCTGCGTGAGCTGCGCGCACTCGTTGGTCACGTGGCACGCGAACAGCAGCATGTTGCGCGGCTGCACGCGCCACGCGAACCGCATGAACATCAGTGAGTACAGCGAGAGAGCTGGAACAATGAGGCAGTGCTCTTAGCAGTGGCAAGAACTCACTCAAGAACTCAGATACAAATCGATTCCAACCGTCTGAGTAGGTACCCACTACCATAAAAAAATGGCAATATCAATTGTGACTATTACTTCAAAATAATATAGTCATACCGTCATTATCTGCGTAATTTAAATAGGTTAGTTGAACTAAACGTTGAAAGGAAAACTATATAAAAATGCATAATTATATTATACTACTTGCTTTAACTGCCTCGGTAGCCTAGTGGTCCTAAGGGTGACTGCTACGCTAGAGGTCTTGGGTTCCTAGGTCGAGCAAAGTATTATTGGGTTTTTCTATGAAATTCTCAGTAGCAGCTTGGAGTAAGGATTTGGGCCGGTTAATGGCAATAGGCTCGCCCCCTATTACATGGAGCCTAAGCATACCGACGAACTGTGGGTGTTCATTGGTTCACCTCTGCCTAACCCTTTGGGGAATACAGGCGTGATGGTATGTGTTGACTATAAATTTAATCAAACATACAAATTAAGCGATTTCGGCTTCCATCTCGCGACTATTAACTCTTCGCCACTGGATCTCAGAATAGCTTGGCAGGCGATATTAGGGCTGATGCTCACCGTACAGATGCGCTAGCGCAATTTAAAAGGTGTTTACAGTTACCTACGACAATCCTAGCCATGTCGCAGTCTTGATACCTACCGAAAACAGAATATTGAGATTTTAAAACACAGGCGCTCCTCTCTCATGCATGAATGCGGTTTCAGCCCTGGGCAAATACAACGTGAGTTTTTCAAAAAATATGTACTTTTTAGTTTATATTGGACATCACTGGCATCGGTAAACTAAAACGTAAAGAAATAGTTGATCCAAAAACACAAAACAAAACATTTTAAATAACCCCCGACAGAAAATAATATTCCCTACCGCACCTAACAAAAGAGCTGATAACTTTGAAACCGCTGAACCGATTTCCATCAAACATAGCTTAGAATACTCCCTACTAATTCACCTTTCAAACAAAAAACTAAATCAAAATCGATTCATGCGTTCGGGAGCTACGATGTCACAGGCAGACACACTCACACACACAGACACGTCAAACTTATAACGCTCCGTCGTTTTTGCGTCGGGGGTTAAAAATATAAGTCTGAAACCGCCAATCCGCCTTGAACAAGCGTAGTGGTCAATACTCGTTCGGTTCGGCTCCCTTTAAGATGGTTGAGCTAAATGGTGCTAATGCGCGCGTCATGTTCGTGAACGGGCGCTGTCGGTTGGGATTGGTCATCTCTTAACTGCTATGGCTTACATCTTTAGTAGATACTATTTATTATTTTTTTTTTCTTTTGTTGTATTGTTTTATATTCTACTTCATTGTTTTCACATATAGAAGCAACAAGAATATTGTAACCAAGATTTTGTAAAAACCAAATTGAAAGAAAAGAGTGTCCATGGAGTTTCTTGCTCGTTCTTCTCCATAGAGACCTACGCTTTGGAACGAGCAACTAGCTTCAACTTTTAAATGTAACTTCTTGACAATTCAAAAGTGCCTGTAAATGGTCTAATTGAAATAAATGCTTTGACTTTGACTTCGTGCCTTCTTTGAATGAAAAACGGCCTTTGCCCTGCAGTGGAAAACAATATGTTAGTATTAATATTATTAGTAATTCAATAGCATTTAAAAAACCATCAGTTCTGCTTACTACACTATGTGTAATAGCAGCTATTTTTTTAATTACCGGAAACCGTCGAGTTTATCAATATTAAGATAGATATTATTATCTACCTTACTTTTAATAACTTCGACCGTTTACCTTCTTCATATTTATACTGCAGACTCAATAATAAAAAGGTATATGCAACATAATAGAACTATTTTCATAGTATATTACGGTCAACTTATCTTGTCGATCCTGAAGTTAGCCGTTTGGCTGCGCAATGGATCTTTTAGAACCAAAATTGTCTACTGCGCAGCTACTCGGCTAAATTCAGGCTCGGCAAGATACGTCTACCGTACTGTAAACACTAATAATGAAGTGTAGGTACCAACGCTTCAGATAATGTAAACTTTATAACTGTGATAATAACTTGTATCTTTATATAGGAGATTTAGCTTGATCTTCAAGATAATTCCTGCTCATTTATCATGATATACATGTATATGTTCCCACCTGTACATGACGTCCCCATTTATTTTACCTTTTTATCCGAACTCAAATTGTAACTTTTATAAGGGCCTTGTCACACTGGCGGTTTCCGGGCCAAAGCGACCACGCTACGCAACGCTTTCGCCGAATGAAATGGGGCGGAGCCCGCGGACCTAACTGTCGAATGTGACCGTACAAAATAGCTTTCACAGCAAATAGCAAATAGCTTTGACAGTGTTATTCGCTCGGAAAAATCAAAATAAAAACTTACCAAGTGTCATTTTGCCACTTATAAAACTTGGATCTCTTTGTATGTCTGCAAGACCTGCTATAGGTATTGCCCAATTGACAGCGGGACCCCAGAATTGGGTGCTAAAATTAAAATGAAACCTATTACATAAATAAAAAGTTTGCATGAACAATTCAAGCATTGGTCACCACATTCGCACAAGGCAATTTTAGGTTTTGGTATATCCGGATTGTCTTATGTTTGTCTCCACCATAATCACTAACATCCAAAATAAATGAGTGCACATAATAGTACCTAATATCATTACACTATTTGGACTATAGAGCAAGAGCCTGTGATTGCCAGACCTACGTTATTTTATAAAAGCTGAAACGTTCTCAGTGCATTGTCCCTAACACGGGTAACAACGATTGGCTACTATGAAGTTTGGGTCATGGTGGCTTTGGCAGGGAGCCGGCAGCAAAGGTGTGAAAAATCCTGAAAAAATACGTCATAGTGAAAAGGCTTGTTTATTATTTTTTTTAATTTAATTAAATTTAATTAATTTCATTGAATTTTTTTCGCCTTTGGCTTACTATTTACTACAGTTCTTTTATGGTCTACATTTTTGTGGTAAAGGCATCTCATGCACGAAACTGTGAGTTCGCAACCAGCAAATACCTATGTGAATTGTTCTATTTCATAATTATGTACATTCTAAGTTTATCTTGGGATATCACTGATGTCAGTGAATAAAATCTTCAGGAGGAAACCTGGACACAATAATTAATATAAGTCTGAAATCGCCCATGTCCCTTGACCAAGCGTGGTGACCAACACTCGTGCTTTCTCTGTAAGAGAAGAGGCCTTTGCCCCACAATGAAAAAATAGACTGTATATTAATGCTTTTTTATACTATTTATTTTACCTCATTAAATACTGTCTAAACTCCTTGCTTTTCAGCTGTTTCCATAAATTTCCAACTATTTTTACTGCACTCATTTTTACTGAAATGAAAATTTTATTTTAATAAAATTAATTTCTGCCTGGTTAGTCTAGTGGTCCTAAGCGCGACAGCTACGCTAGTGATCTTGGGTTCGATTTCCAGTAGTTCCTGAGATTAGCGTGTTAAACCAAACAAAGTCTTCAGCTTTATAATATTTGTATAGATCTGCCAGTCAACTAACTGACAGGTATCTGTTCATAGTCAACATCAGGCACAAGGAAGCTTATAAGTCAGCTGTTCAGCACTATGGAAATAAAATAATATGATACTATAGTACAAGGCCTTTGAATATTTTGTACATACTGTTCCCATGCACCATAAGCTCGAGTTCTTTGCCAATTGTAGGAATAGAAAACAGCAAAAATGCAAAATGAGGATTTGTTATATCTGCAGTTCTCTATATGAAGCTTGTCAATTTGACATAACAAAAGAAAAATAAAGTAAAACCAACAAACACTCATACAACACAATCCATGTCCCGTTTTTACAAAAAAAAAATTAAATCCCAAAAAAAAATTAAGAGTTTCCAAAAAGCTACTAATGAAGCGTAGAAGTTGAAGATATTTATTTCTATACATTTGTCGAAGGTCAGTAACCAGTTTGTGCGGTCCATTGTTGTATCGAGTAGCCGAAATGTTAGGGCTCGTTTATGGAGACGCATGCCCATGAATAAGATCGTTTATGCAAAAACGTTTGTATCTATTACACGCTGCGGTGCTCACGGCGTCACATGCGTGTACAGAAGGTGCCGGTGTAGGCAGTGGCGTATCTTGGGTGAGACAAGTGGGGCTCGAGCCTCGGGAGCCAATCGGAAGGGAACGCAAAAATCGCCAATTATTTAAATCAAAATATACTACAATAAAACATTTCATCCTGTTATTTTTACTTCGTGAATTTATGAAATCTTACGACTATTTTATTTTGTAAATCTGTTTTCCCTAAGCGCCATTCTCTATTGGTACGCCCCTGGGTGTAGGAGTCTACTCGGAAATCGTAGTGGCGTACATGGACCCGTCGCTGGTACCGCCACGTTTTACGCGCCGTATTTCCCTAAACGTGCCCTAATCCTGTTTGCACAACACACTGTCATTAGCCCAGTAGATATGCATACATAATGTTATCACGGAAAGTAAGGAGTCACATGGTGTGTGTGGTTAGCATAGGAGACCATGGTAATACCTACCAACACTTTTGTCAGTCACCTTGTGAGATGGTTTGTATTTACATAATGCAACCAACAGTGGCTATTGTCGCTAATGCCATTGCAAACTTACTGCGATCCTCAAATCGTTCGGCAGGCTTCTGGCCTACTCTAGAATAGAAGTCGATATACTGATTCTGAATAAACTATCAGGTCAGGGGGTACGTTCAGGTTTAATGTGTACAAAAAATAACGTTGTTTATAAGCATGTCAAAAAAGTATCGCATGGACCGAAACTCGGCTTAGTAACCTTTTTACACCCATCATTAGTAAGTAGTAATTTAGAACATATCTACCTAAAACTTTCTGTTTCTATTTTAGTACCTGAAAATCTGCCAAAATGATGAACAAAATATCAAAGCAACTGCAAAGCAAAGAGTTCAGAGACTATTTAATGAGGTAAGAATAACCGCTACACCTACATGAAAGCAGTTGCAATGGCAAATGTGAAACTGGCGTGGGCCGCGGTAGGTTACATGGTTATGGTTGCTGTAATTGAGATGCATCGATTTTCCGCCGACAGTGGCATACTCGAGTCGAGACAGCTCGTGTCGAGGTTGTCTAAATACCGTCCTCGAGTATTCGCCTCTGACTCGGGCCCATTTTGATGAAAGGTCCTACAAGAAACCTTCAAAGCTCACTCTCCCTATTCTATACCTACACGTGTTAATAATGATCATTGTTTTTTACAGCACCCACTTCTGGGGTCCTGTTGCTAATTGGGGGATACCCGTCGCAGCTATCGCTGATACTCAAAAGGACCCTTCAATTATCAGTGGAAAAATGACAGCGTGTAATGTTATTTTATTAATTTTACAGTTTTACCTGTTCTTTCGAACAGGTAAAACTGTAAAATTGCCATTCGTAATAGTAGCGGCAGGGCTTCCTCTGCTTACCGACCATTACTATTTTTGTGACAGTGATCCGTAAGTTATAGAAGATGAGTCATAGATAGAAAATCAGTTTCTACAGTATAATCCAAAAAAATCAAAACATACATGGGGGTGTTTTGGAAAGAGGAAAGAGACTTCCAAAGGACTTCTCGTTAGCGTTACTAGGGCCACCCTGTAGTTGCCACATCGGCCTTTTTTTGATATTCTAAAATCTTTCAGTACCCCGAAGAGAAGTCAATTTGCCGCGATAAAGCAATTAACTATGTTTTATAATGACCGTCAAAGAAAGACAGTTGTACCTATAAATAGGTACCTATAATTTTAATGAGTTTTCCTACCTACCAAAGTAAATCCGCAAATGCTCATGTATGTTGTTTTTATTTGTATCAAAATATTACAAACTGCGCATTGAAGGTTCGGCTCTCTTCATCTCTCATAGATGTAATGCTCGAATTGTACAATTACAGGTTGCGCACTGTATCCTACCGTAACTCAGTTCGCCTCACTCACTGATGAATGGTCGACTCTATAGCGTGAATGCTCCCAGTGAGGAAGAACCTTTAGAAAAGCATGCAGGCTTGCATGCCATTGGGGCATTTAGCAATGAGAAGTTGTTACAGTACAATGACATGCAAGCAACTTGCTTAACCGATTCATTGCCACCTCCATTTTGGTTCATTGTCACACTGAGCTAAAACGTTTATTCGATGCCGCGCCAGGGGCGTCATATTTAGTTTTAACGTGTTTTTAACCCCCGACGCAAAAACGACGGGGTGTTATAACCTTGACGTCTCTCTCGGCGTGTGTGTGTATGTGTGTGTCTGTCTGTCTGTGGCATTTTAGCTCTCGAATGCATGAACCGATTTTACTTTTGTTTGAAAGGTGAATTAGTCGGGAGTGTTTTTAGGTATGTTTGATCGAAATCGGTTCAGCGTCAACTCTTTTGTTAGCTGCGGTAGGTATTTTTATTCTTCTGTCAGGGGTTACTTAAAATTTTAATTTTGTGTTTATCAATCATTTTTAGCCGCGCTAGGTGCGTCATCGGCCTCACTGAATATTTTTACATGACGCCGCTGACGCGGCAGGTCGGCGGTCAATCGGTTAATGTTGTGTCAGTTACAGACATCTATATTTAAACTTTTTTTTTTCAGCTCTCACTATATATTCGTTGTTGTTTATGAGGTTTGCGTGGCTAGTCCAGCCGCGCAACACGCTGCTCTTTGTCATGCACTGCGTTAACGAATGCGCGCAAGTCACACAAGGCATTCGGTTTCTTAAGTACCATTACGGTTAACGAATGCGCACAGATCATACAAGGCATTCGGTTTAAGCACAAAGGCAAAGTAATTTTATAAAACAAAATGTTTTTACTTAAAAGTAGAGTAATAGTGTTTTTTTTTTGTAATGATAATAAATGCAAATTAATTTGCTTAAAAACACGTCGTTTGCATAATTATTTATACCGCCTTAAGTTGCGTTCCCCCCGCGTATCCCCCCCCCCCCCCTTCAACACAATTAAGTTCAACTGAAAATTGAAAGAAACCTAAAATGCTAAGGTCTATTGCAGTTGCAATTAATGCGTTTTGGTGTCGAACAGCTGCGACGTCCCGAAGCGCTGCGGGTGTCGTACGGCACTCGGACGGTTGCAAAAGCAACGAGAGTCCTAAATACATACGTTTCCTAGCCTTTTTAGCTCCTGGCAGGGTTGCAGAATTTGTTCGAAAGTCACCGCGGCCCTGGAACGCAACGGGCATTCGGAGGAACACGGATGGGATTTAATCAGTAAGAGTCTGACAGTGCCTTCCACCCCCTTGTGCCTATTGGCCTAGTTCTGTTCTGTCTCCTGCTTGTTTGGAGGGAAGTGGAAACTATATTTTTTCCTACTCCTCCGCTAATCTTTTCTGATAAATTTCGTTGCGGGATCCAAGACAGTTATATCGTATCTCCGGGACTCGTCGAGCTTCATTGCCTCGGCGTTCTTTAGGCGGTCTCTACTGTTGATTCTGGCTTACAGAAGTTGCAGTGGTTGGGAATAGTGTGGCGGGCTTGTCCCAGTCCCTTCCACCCGCCTAGAGCGGAATAAGTCATTTGATGATTACTAGACTGCCTCGTTAGCCTAGTGGTCCTAGGAAGGGGCCACTGAGGGCCGATGCCTGCCGGTGCTGCGGGTTGTTCGTAAGAGATACCGCGCCCCCGGAACGCAAATGGCACTATTTGATGATTTCACACCTCCCAAAAAAAGCCTAGTGGTCCTAAGCGCGACTGCTACGCTAGAGGTCTTAGGTTCGGTTCCAGGACTAGCAAAAAGTGTTATTGAGTTTTTCTAAGAAATTCTCAGTAGCAGTTTGGATTTGTGCCCGGTTAATGGCAATAGGCTCGCCCCCTATTACATGAGACCTAACGTACCGGCGAACTGTGGGTGTACATTGGTACACCTCTGCTTAACCCTTCGGGGAATACAGGCGTGATGGTATGTTAAGTTATGATTTCTAGCTATTTATTTAACATGACAAAATGTCAATACAAATAAATCGTTTATAAAGATTAGCATTGTCAAATCAAAAAAAATCAAAATGTTTATTAGCAGCTTAAATAACTTACGCTAGTTACAATAAGGAGCCTCCTTTTAAGCAATAAGTTTGCTTGTGTCAGGGTGCTCCGCCCTTCCCAAGTTACATTTATTTCAGTAGTTATTTAAGAAGTTTTACAAGGTATTCTTATAATAATATAAAATAACAAAAATAAAGTAGTATGAATAAGGTTAAAATATATAGCGCGCTAGCAATTGGGGATGTATTTGTGTGCGAGGGTGTGTGTGTGTGTGGGTGTGTGTGTGTGTGTGAGTGAGGGCGTGCGTGTGTTTGCGTTTATATATGTAAGTATGTATAAGTTTGTGCGAAATTGTATTACAAAAAAATATTTTTAACTAAAGGCGAGGTCTTAACTCATCCCACGTAAGAAAACATAAACATGACTATGTTTACGCTTAGCAAAAACAAGGTTACAAAACAAAGCTTGCCTACCTACTGATATTTACAATTTGCATAGTAATTGACTAGTCATTAATTCAATAGTAGGTACCTACCTACATGAAGACAATAAAGACGCCTGACAAGTGACATTATACTTATCCGCTTCTAAATGCCAGCTATTGTAAGTAAATACTCTCGGCGACGTGCCTACTCATTAGCATAATATAAGAATGAACAGCATCCATCCATTACGAATAAGATTTTTTTACATATGTGTTACGGGTTCGTCGTTACCAAGCACGCCGTCACCATAGAGACCGCAACGCGCCCTCACTTTCCTGCGCCATCCAAGGGAACTGCTGTGCTTCAGTCTGCGTATCGCCACCTCGCTAGTTGCCACAGAGTAGCAATTACGACCCTTCGTTGCCACTAGTACCATTAACAGTTCCATGATGGAACTATTGATGTTTTTTTTAAATCACGAATACCATTTTAAAATAAAGTGAATATAATGGAACGAATGTTGAATTTTTTTACTAGTTCAACATTATTATTTTAGGTACTTACCATACGCGTATCTAGTCGTCTTGTTGTCCGTACGCCCTCGTAAGAAAGGCCAGATTACTCTCAACAGAATTTAATTTGTCCATTTCATACATACATACATAAACTCACGCCTTTTTCCCATGGGGGTAGGCAGAAACCACAGAACGCGACCCTTACATACTTTTTTCGCCTCGTCCACGTTCATACATCTGTTCATACAAGAACGCCGGTAACGAGTACTGCGCACGCGACCTTTCTAGAACCCAACCAATAAGGTCAGGGTAGGTCTTTCTAGGGCGTCCTCTCCCGGCGTTGCCACTCACATCTGCCAAATAAATCCCTTTTGTTAGTCGCCCTTCACTCATCCTCTCAACATGACCGAACCATCTGTCCATTTCATTAATATATATACATAAAACCTAGATGCACAGTTCCTTACAAATATCACAAAAGTGTCGTGTATGGTTTAAAATAAACAACAAACAATTTCGACCTTATGCCCTCTAGATGATATGCCCTTTTTCGAACAGTTTAAACTAAATAAATAAGTAAATGAAATGAATCCCTGATTTGCGCTCGTTTTAACGCGACGTTTTTATTCTTTTAAATATCAATGGCTGATTTTGTTAAAATTGTTAACTCAGTACATATCAATCAAAGAATTTACAGTCTATTATTTTAAAGTCCTACACAATAGGCACTAAAGCCGAAAAACAAATGTATAACACGCCACGCCACGCCACGGTAATGTGACGCACTTAATGGTAACATTTTATATTTCGAAGTAATGTAATGTTTGGTCAATGAAAGCGTGCTGGGTGACATGGGGATATGTGTACTCTAACTCTTAGCGATATAGGAGGTTTTATCATACAAAAGTAAGGGTTATTCAACACAAAAAAAAACACATTAAAAAACGGATCAACAACAGAGTATAATATAATTATATCCAATAAATTCGTAATAAATATTAAAAATATACCCTTGTATAATTGGGATGACTATAATGCCTTGGAAGTTGGGTAGGCCTTTGGTGTGGGATGCAACATGCGTCGACACCCTTGCGCCATCCCATCTTCCTAGCACGACGTGTTGTGCTGGGGCTGCTGCTACTGGTGCTGAAAACCTCAAACGGCGCAAATATAATAACCTTATTGGAAGCTATATGTTTGAGCCGTTTGGGGTTGAAACACTAGGGCCATGGGGTCCGAGCGCTCATCTTGTTTTTCGTGAAATAGCCAAGCGACTGGTCGACTCTTCACGTGACCAAAGGGCTGGCCTTTTCTTGGGCCAAAGAATCAGCATTGCCATTCAACGTGGCAACGCTGCCAGCCTTTTGGGCACTTGTCCCATTGACAGCGATGCGGATGAGTTTTTTGATGCCCTATAAGCTTCCTTTTTTGCATTTTATTATTACTTAAGTAAGTTTTATAAATGTACACTGACATCGGTGAAGGAAAACATCGTGAGGAAACCAAGTTCCAAATCACGAATCCGCTAAGAACATGCGTGGTGATCTATACGAAAAGTATTAACTGTTCCCTTGTATAATGATTAACTACATAATTGTCTATTTTTGTACAACCTATACTATTTACTTCGACACCACACCGTCGTCTCCACGGGTACCGCGAGGGTATCGCGGTGCCATTGTAGTCATGGTCATGGGGACGGCGCTTCAAGGCTGACAAACACACTTGATAAATAATAATCACTATAATGCCGTGACACATCGCGCGACACAACGTTGCGACATACCACGATTCTATATAAACGTGCCCTAATGATGGACCGCGAAAACAATTTGCAAAGCGATTGCTGGCGGTGAGTAGATACCTTTATAATTAGTAAATTTAACTTGTAAAGACAGGAACAACTATTGTTCAACAAATTGATTTACGACTCAAAAAGCCCATAGAGTATTAGAGACAATTAACCAATAATTCCAAAACATAAGTTCTGTAATGAAATACTAATTTAGCCCTGAAAACCCGAATAATTTTTATTTAACTGTAAAATAAGACTCGATTGCTTTGAAACGAAGTTAGTCATTTGAGTCGGCACAAAAGTGACGTCACAGTTATCTTCTGCCATACAAATTGGGTAGATGACGCCATTAAACAATAATTCCATGAAACAACTTTTGTGAAAAAAACACTTTGTTTTACCCCAGAACACCTGATTAATTTTTAAATAACTAAAAAATTAGATTATTACTTAAATCAATAAATAGTTTGTGAATTGAGATGTCAAATAGTGACATCATAGTTTAGTATTTTCATACATAATCTATGGGGAATCGTATTTTGACAGCTCGTAAAAGGTATGTCGATTGATTAGTAGTGTCATCTACCGGATTGACAGGTCATAAAAAGTACGTGGATTAATTAGTTGTGTCTATTAACGAAATCAGTTCTACCTGTATAACTGTTTAACAGTCGTATGAAATGGGTTGACATAATGTGTCAATCTGTTAAAGGAATAACTTCCCTGCTCGTACATGCTTCTATGTTAGCTAAAAAGTTTCCAAATGTCAATAAAACATTATTTGACAATAAAAGGCAAATCTACCTTGTATAAATAACACTAGATACTTAAAAATAAGTATAACGGCTTAACACATCTGACGAAATTTATGTCGCTGACTCTCCGCTGGTGCAGATAGAGCAGCATGCTCGGGCAGTTTCCATTGATACAATTGACACACTAAATAGCAGCTAAATAAAGTTGAAAATTGCGTGTAAGATGTGCGGCATTTATTATCTTGCATTATCTTTATCACCATGATATTACGCAATTTTCGACGCTATTTCTGACACGGTTTTGTTAAATTATCATTATTCTATATTAATACCATAAAGCAGAAAAGTTTGTTTGTTTGTATTTCAGAATACACCATTTTCAAAAACAGAATCGCCTGTTGCGTATGTTATGTGGTAGCCGGTGTCGCGCGACTACCTATATTATTGTATGCGTAACGGGTTCATCGCCTGCCCGCCTACACCCAGCTCCAACATGGCTAATCACCTACTAAACAAAAAAACTAAATCCTTATTTATTTTATTATTGATTAGTGTTGAGAATCCTCCTTGAATTTCTGGAGGATGCAAAACTCCACCATTACACTACACTACGTCACATGGGGAGTAAAGCAGTAATGAAAGACATAACCTAACGCGGGTGAAACCGCGGGGTATTGCTAGTCAACCAATCAATTAAAACTGCTTGATATTGCTACTATGTCTACATTGAATGTTAGGCATGCTTTCCTACGTATAAAAGCGGGTTACTGGATTAGGTTCGGCATTGCCCATACAACATTAGCAAAGGTTATATTGAAAATGCCGAACCGATTGTAATTATACCGATACGCACGCCTTACCGGTTCACAACTTATTTGACAGAAGGAGAGTTTAATGTTTTCTAAACATTATAATTTATCTAAACTACGTACGCTACGAGAAATCGGCGATAACGTAAATAGGCAAGTACATATTCATGTTTCGGCTCTTATTAAAAATGTTTCTATAAAATCATAGTATAACAATTTCTACTTTATCTAGATCTTACTATTATTAGATACCCATACCATTAGCTAGTGGATTTACTTGACGTAGGTAAAATTCTGATTTAAAAATCTATCTGGAGACATTAATATCGGCCCAGCCGTTTCGACTCCCACAAATTTAATCAACAAATTCCTATGTGGACAAATTAATGATGTGCCCTTTGTATTGCATTAAAATAGTTCGTCAAGACCTAAATCTACATAATTGACTATGTCAAACATCTTAACAACAGAGCACTCTGTGCAGCACAGATCACTGGATTTTGAGCTTGAAAAACAATATTCAGAGATGTTTGACTGCATACAAATACAGGGTGTAAAAGTTATCGCCAACCAATATTAAAGATTGAACATTTTGATTCGAGTGGCGCCGGCTTGGTGTATAGCAGGCTTAAGATTAACTAAATTTAAAACTTGATAAGTGGATCAAAATTAATATAGAAACCACCAGTCAATAATAAAAATCAAATACACACCACATACACCTTCTTAATTTAAACGAAGATGATTTTTTCATAAAACAAAATTTGTTGTCTACAAAATTTAAGGCACTGGCAATATCCGAATAATGTTCTCCAACCTGTATTTCTGTGTCTTTCAATTAGGCCGCGGCATTGTCTGAGGTCTGGCTGACGGCGCTGGGCTTCACTGTCTGAGCGTCCTTGTTGTCCTGCAGGTAGTGGTAGTTGATGAAGCGCGCGCCCTGCGTGAGCTGCGCGCACTCGTTGGTCACATGACACGCGAACAGCAGCATGTTGCGCGGCTGCACGCGCCACGCGAACCGCATGAACATCAGCGAGTACAGCGAGAGAGCTGGAACAATTGTATTTTTAAGAAATTGTGACTAAATACAATTGGAAGATTTACATATAAAATATTTCATAAAACAAATCCTATAAATTGAAAAGTTTGTGAAGATGGATGGATGGATAGATGTTTGTTACTCTTTCATGCTTAAACGGCTGAACAGATCTGAATGAAATTTGTCACAAAAATAGATTGTAGTGTGGAATAATACATAAGATGATTTTTATCCTGGAAAAATATACTGTTCCTGTGGGATAATATTAAATATTAAATTTGAGGCGGACGAAGCCGCGGGCAGAAGATAGTGTACTTATCATAAAACAATAATTCCTCAAAAAAAAATATGTATCTATGAGTAGCTATGAAATTTGGGTAACTCAGTAAAAAGTATTTACTTACCAAGTGTCATTTTTCCGCTTATAAAACTTGGATCTTTTTGTATATCTGCAAGAGCTGCTAGAGGTATTCCCCAATTTGCTACAGGCCCCCAAAAATGGGTGCTGAAAAAATAAATCAAAATTATAAGTTCTTGAATTTATTTACCATTAAATAAACATACCATTACGCCTATATTCCCCGAAGGGTTAGGCAGAGGTGTACCAATGTACACCCAAACTTCGCCGATATGTTTAGGTCCCATGTAATAGGGGGCGAGCCTATTGCCATTAACCGGGCACAAATCCAAACTCCGAGCCGCTACTGAGAATTTCATAGAAAAACCCAATAACACTTTTTGCTCGACCTGGGAATCGAACCCAAGACCTCTAGCGCAGCAGTCGTGCTTAGGACCACTAGGCCAACGAGGCAGTTCATTAAATAAAGTATTTTAAAATCAAATTACCTCATTAAATACTGCCTGAACTCCTTGCTTTTCAGCTGTTTCAATAAATTACCGACGACTGCACTCATTATGACTGAAATTTAAAAAACAAGCCTTAAAAATGTGTAATTCACTGTTAACAATTTAATGTAACTGATAAACTAAGTAAGAACTAACAAGGTTTGAGCCTATAATACCTATTTCCTATTTATGGGCACCATACAACTGTCTAACTCGATGATTCATGTCAATTAGACCCGTCAAGCAGCAAGCCTACATTTATCTATATGCTAATGTACCTATGAAGAATGTACATATGAATAGGAATGGGCAAGAAACTCCTCCATTATATTATGGCACTTACAATAAATGTTTTACAATCATTTGTATAGGCACATTAATTAAATATTTCTAAGAATGTAAAGATAAAGAACATAAAATAAACACCATAGAGGCACTATGATAGGTACAGATTGATATAAATTAAGCAATGACAGCAAAATTAATTATGTTTATATTTAGATAAAAAATTATATAAGTAATATAATTAGCAACCCGTTGATTTTGACAATATACATTAAAATTTTATGTGTTCATGTACCTAATATACTGCAATTTGGGTTTGAGACCTGTCTCAAACCCAAATTGCAGTACATTAAAATCTTGATAATCACCATCTATAGTAGGTAATAGGTATTAGGTATAGTAGGTATGGTAGTAGATTAAATCTTGATAATTACCATCTATAGTAGTCCTTATTTTGGTTTCGGAGTTTTTAGAGATTGTCAATAGAATTTCTGTTTAATTTTAGAATTGAATATTATTTGCATGCCCAAGAGATTGTAGAATATGGAGGCCTATATTTTAAGAAAAAAACATCTATGCACCAATAATTACCCATGTTTGCCAAAATAAATGATTTGATTTGATTTGTCAGAAGCCAGGAAGTCACACAACCAGTTTTACCAAGAGGTATTGTGTTGCCCAGTAACTGGGTTGTAGAGGTCAAATAGGCAGTCGTTCCATGTAACACACTGGTATTCAGCTGCATTCAGTTAGACTGGAAGCCGACCCCAATAAAGTCGGAAAAAGGATAGGCAATAAATAGTAGTCATTATTTTGGTGTTTTTTTGGGGATTAGTGTCAATGGCTATATTAAACAGCACTAAGGAAGCGAAGGCGCCCTACCTATAACCCCAAAAAACTCATGTGGACCTATCAACTCTGATAATTTTATTATGAACTATACATATAGGCCACTGACTGTCGGACCTATAACCTTAAGAAAGCCTGTAAAAACCGGATTTCACCTATAAAAAAAAAAGTAAAAAAAAAAAAATAACCAAATTATCCGAATTAGATTGTTAGGGTATGACCGTATGGGTGTCATAAGTTAATGCAAAAGAAGTGCTAATTAAAAAAAGTACAGTAAATTGAGATGTAGTGCAATTTTATGTCAAGGTAATTTACGATAGTTGTAGGTAATATGTTTAATGAATTAAACGTTAAATACCTTATGCAATCAATAAAACACTAAGCTGTTTTCTATTTTATCCTGTCCTTAGTAGAAGTACTTACCTATTTATAATTTTTACTTTAAAAATACTTTTAACTTTCCTCGAAACTGCTCTGTCCTTCTCAGTTTCTTGCCAATGTCACTCAGTTCACTGTCAAACTGATAAAAATCTACGCTGATAAGCTACAATTTACTAAGGATGCTCGATGGTCATCGATGTTTAAAATTAAAACATCGATGTTACAGTACCACTAAAATCGAATCATCGATGTCATGTATATTACCGACCTCCATGTTAACTTACGCGTAAAGTAACAAAATCACAGAATATAGGATATTCCTATGAACGCATTCACAAGTATCGTTTGTTAAGTTCTAACTTCTGAACTCATCTATAAGATCACTGTCACTGTCAGACGGCATTCAGTAAGTAAGTAATTGTATTCATTGTATTACAATTTCTCTTCTTTTTATGTAAACTCATTAAGATGAACCTCATAACTTTTATAACAAACATTGCCCCACATACACAAACCACCAAAACCAAAACAACTACCTATAGGTATAGTAGTCGCTACGAGTCGTGAGCACAAATGTCAAGTTAATTTTCGGGATTTCGGGTTCCTTTCTGGGTATTTTAGGCCTTATGTGAGTACCATGGAGCCATTTACTTGTTAAGTCACTATGTTTTGTACACTATAAGCATGGTGGTTGAGAGCTTTGTCATGCTCACATAAGTGTCTCGCTGACGGTGGCGCGTGCGTTGGATCGTTCGGCTTCCTTTAAGATGGTTGAGCTAAATGGTGCTAATGCGCGCGTCATGTTCGTGAACGGACGCTGTCAGTTGGGATTGGTCATCTCTTAACTGCTATGGCTTACATCTTTAGTAGGTACTATTTATTATTATTATTTATTTATTTTTTGTTGTATTGTTTTAATACATCTTCATTGTTTTCACATGTAGAAGCAACAAGAATATTGTAACCAAGATTTTGTAAAAACCAAATTGAAAGAAAAGAGTGTCCATGGAGTTTCTTGCTCGTTCTTTTCCATAGAGACCTACGCTTTGGAACGAGCAACTAGCTTCAACTTTTAAATGTAACTTCTTGACAATTCAAAAGTGCCTGTAAATGGTCTAATTGAAATAAATGCCACGACTAGTGGCGACTAATGTGATAGATATTAGTACAGTGCGGAAATCGAATCTGCAAAACGCAGCGCAGCAGCCAATCGATCAACCACTACGGCAACCTTACCGTTGATGGTTTGGTTATACGTACAATAATTAATTTTGATAGTCATAAATACGGAAATCAATGCGTGGCTTTTAATGTTGACATCGATTTCAATATCGATAATTTTGCAAATGACCATCCCTATAGTTCAGTGCGACCAGCTTACACTAAATGTAAGCCCCGTTTAAATTGCAGTCACGTTGCGTTATTGTGATATATCGAAATAGTAAACGTACTACGTAGCATTTTTTACTTTGTATTTTATATGCATAATGTAGCAAATTTTAAATCGGTGCGACAATCAAAAGTACGTCTTCATCTTTCAATTAAGGTTAGGAAGAATTAGATTTCTAAACGAATGTTTTAAGCGCGGCGGCAATTTTGAACCCGTCACCCCTGTGCATCATTGACAATAATTTGCACGTCATTCGTCATAGCACGTCTTGTCAACAAACAAACTGTTCGATTTTGTAACTAAAATAACGATAAAGAATATTTCATTGAAAATGTGAAAGACATAACATAGAATTTTATAGAAAAAAAATGACTCTACCTTTTAAAATGCATACAATGTAAAATATGAGAAAACGGAAAATGTGTGTTCCGGGCGCAGCATGGGATTACTCCGCATATTCATCATTTCGTACATTATTATTTTCGTCGGAGTTTACTTCGGACTAGTCGCAGTACTGGTTTATGTTAGGACCATCGTCATACTCGCCAGCAAGTATGTAGAATATATATTATTATTATTTTCCTTTACGTATCTCGGGATCCTAGGATCCCGGACCTGTGAAAGGCGTACGACGAACAGAAGCGAACTCGCAGAGACTGCTTTTAAAATGAAATTAATATATATTTTTATTATTACGTATTAATAGCCTGTTAGGATGTAACTGTTAGGATGGCGACATGGGGTTGCTATGCAATGGAACACTTAGGTTGCTACTACTACACTACTAGATTAAGCACTACTAACTACTAGGTTGTTACTACTAGATTTCATTGATATTACAATGAAAATTACATGAATGCGAGTAGTTTTTTATCAGCGAGCCAACAGAATCCTGCCACTCTACCACTAGTAACGCCATGTAGGTCAAATAGTAACAATGTTGCTGCTCACAAATAGTCACGTCAGCTTTTATTTAGTATAGAACTTTCGCTTAAGTGATTATTAAAAGTGAATGCCTAGGTATTTCAGCGCTTTATGCTACAGCGCACTTTACGAATTAACGGGTTTACATACGCAGCAGTGGCAAAGGGTCGTAGGCGGGAAGCCGACGCAAAACTTGCTAATTTTTTTGTGTTAAGTTATGGTCTATGTAAATCACCTGCAGTGTGTGCGTGACTGCATTTTTAATAGACACTGTTGATTGTGCCATTTTTTAGTGGAGGTAGGGTCGCTGTCATCTAAACTTCTGTGAAGGGGAGCTAATAGAAATTGAGTTACATGGAGTCCTCGCCACTGGTACGCATTATGCGGAATAAGATCAATTAGAACATATCGCAAGAAATTGTAGTGCGAGCTGGTCATGTATTTTTAACAAATAAATTAATCCACAGACATCCAGTTTCCTGTACCTACCTACATGCTTTATCAGATGTCCATATCGTTGTGATAGAGGCGCCAATATGTAATCAAGGCATTTCGGACATTCAAGCCTCTTCTATGTATATTTTTACAAAACATATTTTCACTAAATTTTCAATCTATTTATTTTACAGCATACCTGAAGAACATTACATCATACAATAAAACTCATGTATACTTTAAACAAGTTTTAATTAAAAATATTACAAAAAAAGGCACTGTTAGTTGGACGCTATTTTGACATTGAAATACACTTCAAATATTGGAATGTGGGAAGAAAAATAAACACAGAAAACACTGCTATCATTCTTTAGTACTTAAAATTGGAAATGATAATGTCAATTGTTATTTTAATTGCGCAACATGTTGCATAATCAAGATATTTAATATTTTGACGTTGTAAGAATGAGGGTAGTTTGTTCGTCATAGAAAAAATCATAAAATATTATAATAAAAAAATGAAATGTATGAATACAAAATATAATGTTGCCAACTGAACGTTAGTAACACTTGAATTACGACATCCTATAGCCCTTAAGTCGAGTACGCACGTACGACAACTAACATAGCGAACACAAACATCAAACTTATACATTTGGTTCGTACGTAACGACGGCACATTCGAACACGAACATAGTTCGAATCGAGTACGCGCACAACAGTCGTGACTCAATAGCCATGGCGGTGCTGTTGGAAGTCAATTGTGAAGTAAAGAACAGTTTTGTTTTTAAAATTTATTAAATCTCTTCGAACACCGTCCGTACAGAACATACTAATAGTATCGCCTCAAACATGTTTGACGAACAGAGTTTTCGACGTTCGTTAGTGTTACGCGTGAACCAAATGCGTATCATGCAAAGCAACATATTTGTTCGTACGTGCGTACACAGCTTTCCGGCGACTCAATAAGGCCGCAGTTAATATCAAATTGTTACCATAGACGCGCAGGTAACTACAATAAAGTACAAAGTACCAGTCATTCATTTCTGATGGATAATGTAATAATGTGAAGTCATTAAATATATAACCTTACTGATTTCACTACGTATATCTCTTATTGTATTCGCAGAAAACATAAATCATTATCATAAGTTAATATTTTACGGCATATTTGGAGAAAACTGTTTCTTTTTTTGTATTATTATTTACCAATTTTTTAAATAAATCATTAATAATTCTAGTTGTTTTGCTAATTATCTGCTTTGATAGGTTCAATTTTTCAGTATGCTTTATGTTAACATACTTTTTAATAAAAGAAATGACAAAAAAAATAGTTATTGAAAATATACATAAAAAATAATGGTTCACCTACATCAAGGCGGTATTAATTCATATAACGAAACCTTTTAACATACAAGTTTTATAGCCGTGAATATTTTGCATTTTACCTTAAGTACTAATAAAGCTGCCTTCCAGCACATATTTAATATCGAAACTTACTGTGGACCATAACAACATACTTGAATGCTAGTTGCTGCCTTGGACTTTTTGAGCAATAGAACAATATGTTGGAAGGTGAAAACCAATATTGTTATTAGGATAATAGCTGCAGTCGTTTTCTTGTGCGTTCAAAACCCGCTTAGAAGTTGATTGGTTACATTTGTTCTTTCCCTACCCTCATTAGGCTTTTGTTAAACCATTTTTGGGTGGCAGTGTATGTGCTATAGATATGTATGACAACTTTCTCTGTCAGTTATTCGGCTACCCGGCAGCCGGATCATGTGAAAAGAGGCTAATTATCAAACTATAGTCCAATCTTTATAATAATATAGGTACATAATACACCTTAATATCTAAATACATATACTATACTTAACTAATGCTAATCTTACAGTTGCTATGAATGTCAAAAAGATACTGTAAGGCGGGCCGCATTTTGGATATAAACTTGTATCTTGCGTAAATGTACGTTATTGGACGTACTAATTGAGCGCGCAAACTGGTAGCGTTTTTCTTGAAATGGTCTGTCACAACTGCTACTTTATCGTAATAATACAATATAGATACATGTTATATTCGTAGTGTGTTTTAAAGGAATGCTTTAAAATCTTATCAAGTTGAAATTGATATTGAAAGTCGGAACTAATCACTCATACACGCACGTCTAGTTCGCACATCTAGTGTGTGCACAGTACGCGAGGAAGATCGGAATGGGTCGTGTGAATTCGTACAAAAACGCATCCCAAGTGCTGCTGGCATAATACAATATTATTCTAAGTCTAAAATGGACGGCTTCCTTGTTATCATGTACTAAAAATAGTACTTGTTACAAAATTAAGTAAATGTTTAAGTAAAAATGTAAGTGCAATAATAACATAATAATATAAAAATAGTGTCATAGTAAAATCATAAAACTATGTTGGATATAGCCCTGAAGATGCATACATACTATCTATATCATTCTAAAAGTTTAGTAAATGCATAGAGCCACAATACAACAAAAATACTAAAATATAATTGTGTAGGTACGTAATAGTTACTAAGTTATAAAGCTTCTATAAAAGGGGGGTGGGGGTCTACTAGCCATTTTGATTGCTCCAATGCTAGAAAGAGATGGAGTTAGGCACAGTCCCTTTTTCGCACTCTTAGATCTAGTCCCCTAATGAGATTCGCATTTTTAAATGAACCAGAGATTTCTTCCCCTTATATAAAGGCATATTAACATAAATGCATAAAAATATCTACCGTGTATTATTGCGTTATCAATCTTATCAAACAATCTTACAATGTAATAATAATATCTATAAATCAGATCTATGCTGGTCAAAAAGTCTCATAAAAGGAGCATGCAACACTTTGGGCACACTTCTCAACATTGCTCAACAGTGATGAGACCTATGTCATATGATAGCTCTTAAAGTATACTACATTTCATTCTATGTCAGCTAAGTTCAAATCCAGCGCGAAAACGGTCGCGAGACGACTCCCGGCCACCGTAGATACTGGCCTGTGGACGGTGAGCAATGGGTAGCTCACCGTCCTTACGTTGCATAACGACAGGCCGTGTCGACGGCGCGTTCGTGTTCCACGCGCGCCTCAAAGAGATGTCAGCAAAAGGAAGGGGCCACTGAGGGCCGATGCCTGCCGGGGCTGCGGGTTGTTCGCAAGAGATACCGCGCCCCCGGAACACAAAGGGCACAAGAAGGAACATGGGTGGGTTTTAGTCAGTAAAAGTCTGACACTCCCTCCCGCCCCGCCCAGGGCGGGAGAAGTTATTTGATGATTTCCCACCCACCAAAAAAAAAAAAAAAAAAAAAAGCGCGAAAACGGTGTTTTAATACATTGGGTAAAGATTCCAGTACCATTTTTTGCCCATGATTTACACGAAAATGACAAAAGGCACCAAAGCACCAATTTCGCGCTGGATTTGAACTTAGCTGCCATAAAATAAAATGGAGTATATCTTAAGAGCTTTCATATGACATGGGTCTCATCACTGTTGAGCAATGTTAAAAAGTGGATTCAAGAATCACACAAGGGTGCCCATGGTCCTTTATGGACTTGATTTTGCTTTAATTATGATTTAACATTGATATGTTTTAGTAATATCATACTTATGTTGAAAGAACACTTTCTTCTTATTACTAATACCTCTTAAACAGGTCTTACCTTGCGACCTACTATAAAGTCGCCTACCTTCACTGCTTAACATCATAATGATGGAAAAGACATCGAAACACCATCTTTTATCATGGATTCGACGAAATTTGTCTGAAACAAGAATCATGTATGTACTTCTTATTTTTCGAGTCAATACTTTCAGATAATCCTTTTCTGGCCACGTTTATGGTAAAAGTTTGTGTCCCGATGTGTATAATATACATACAAAAAAAACGACATCCTCAAAGCAATCGTAATGATTTTCTATCATTGGACATTGCTAGCTGAACCCACTGGATTGCGACGACAAAAAAAAAAGAAGAAATGAAAAATACTTCAAAATTATATCGATGCCGACAGTAAATAGTGTTGTAGTATTTGAAGAAGATAGAACTAACATGGAATGTGCTGAATATGACACGTTCAGGACATTTCCTCTGTACAAGAAGCGTCGCCATTGATTTCACAAAGACGTTTGTTGGTATATCACGTACCAAGTTGACGATCTGTACAATATTAAGTGGCTTGGAATTCTTAGAGGCCTAGGCTTCGTTTAGTCTCTCAGAAATTATTGTTTTTTTAAATGAATATAACTATAAAAACGCTGGCCTGTCCTTACCATTTTCTGTCGTACAACACAGTGGGTACTCACATAAGCATTTTACCTCAGCTTAAAAACCAGGAACAGGACAGTTACTAATACCACAATACTGCTTTGAATCGACGCCGCGCCGGCTAACCTGCACTTGAACATATCAATTCTTGTCTCTTTATCAGCAATAATGTTCTGGAATTCTGCTTCAACGATCTGTCCATCGTAGTACGTGATGGGGTCTTCAAAGGGGTACTCGTACCCTTGGAGGCACTCGCACTTGTAGCCACCGGCTTCGAAACCACGGCCCAGGATGGGGACGCACTGTAATATGAAAATGTATTGTGTTTATGTAAGCTGGAGCGATGAATGCAATATGGCGTAGGAAGGCGTAAATAGGCGGAGTCGTCACGTTGGAAAATTAGTCCTTTCTTTCTAGACGCAAGCTCGTCTGAACGCTAACCAATGTCAATAACTTTTCAAAAATATTTGTAAATTTCATTTCTATCAGATTGAGACTGAGATTAAAATATAAATGTTTTTAAAATAAGGGCGGTTCAACCAGAGGAATAATCGTTCCCGTATTTTGTACCAATTGCACATAGAAGCACACGCGATAAAAAAATCTGGTTACTAGGTTAATCTGCGCACCGTTTAGTCCGGAAATAGCTGCTATACCTACTGATGGATATCAGTAGGTATGTTTCAATAGCAACTAAAGCCGGATGCAGCTGGATAGCTGCATCCGGTTGGTACAAGATAGTACCACATAATTTTACACCCCCATATTTTTAAATACTTTTTGAACAATAACAAAATGCTACAATATAGTAATGTACTACTTACATAAGAAGAGCTCCTGTCGCACTTGTCGGTTCCCTTGAAAGCGTTCGGCACGTAGAACTTGTCAGGGCACTGGTTGATGTCCAAAGACATCAGAGACATCGTCACCGCTACCACTCCTCTGAAAGAAGATCGCGCAATGTTGGTATTGACAAGTGAATAATAAATACACAAATATAATATATCTAATGTTTTCTTAAGTTTTCTTTTTTATATTGACGTTTTTTACGCAAAGTTCTCGTTTAGACGCGATGTGATACGAAAAAAAAGTTTGTCCTGCTAGGTTCCCTCACAATGTTTTTCATCATCGAAATTGAATAATATGGCGTAAAAATCACCCATTTTAATCTTCATCATTTTGATATACATAGTTACACTCGAAAAACATAACCCTCCTTCTGGTTCAGACGGGTAAAAAGTCATATTACAAGTCTTTTTTAAGAAATTTGTTTATAGAAAGGCATACTCACTTGAATTCAAGTTTGACCTTGACACTGTCCCATCCGAAGAAGGGCGCGGCGTACGTAATGACCCACTGTTTCACATGGCCATTACAGTCGTAGTAAGGCCTCGTCCAATGTCCATGCTTTAAGTTGGCTGCCCGGTAGAACGTAGGGAACCTTTCATATTTCTTCAAGTACTTCCCAAGTTCGTCGCTCCTGATCTTCATTTTGAGGAAGAATTGCTCAAGACTGTCGAAGTTAGTCGACCAACGCTGTTTCAAGAATTGGAACCACGGTTTGTTTGTGTAGGCCTCCTCTGTGGAAAATTTATGGTGATCTTAAATAGTTCGTGAAGTTAGCTATTTATAGTATTTTTGTAAACACTGGATGAGGGATTTTCGTTTATGGTGTGTATATCTGTATATTGAAAAAAAAAAACAATAATTGTTAAATTCATTCAGGAGATCAACTTATTTCATTAAGGGCTAATTGGAGTAAACTTTTAAACGTCGCAGCGTCTTCTGTGGGTTCTAGTGCAGTAATTTTTAGTTTTTATAACATAACAACACATAGCACCAAGCCTGTATTCCCCGAAGGGTTAGGCAGAGGTGTACCAATGTACACCCACAGTTCGCCGGTATGTTTGGGTCCCGCGTAATAGGGGGCAAGCCTATTGCCATTAACCGGGCACAATTCCTAACTCCGAGCTGCTACTGAGAATTTCATACAAAAACCCAATAACACTACTCGACCTGGGAATGGACCCAAAACCTCAAGCGTAGCAGTCGCGCTTAGGACCACTAGGATAACGAAGCAGTTTTTATGTATATGTTTATAAATAAGTATCATAATGTTTATGAATCAAAAAATAACTTACAAAGATGACAATTTAATTGCATATATAACTGATTTAAGAGTGAGTAAATATTTTCTTTAAGGTTTAACATTTTGGTTAAATTCTTTCTAAGCAATCCACAATTACTCCAGCACAATATATAATTACTTACCAGTCTTATTCAAGCGCGCCAGATCCTCAAGTTTGTACTTCCTCGTGTTCAACTCAGTCTTGTAAGCGAATGGCGCGAAAAATGTTCTGTTTGTGAACTTATTTCTGTCCCAATATGTACCTGAAAATGATACGGTAAGATAAGTATCGACTAGAAGTGGCAATGGCTCGTCGGTAATGTGCAGGTTAGCGTGTTGAAATGTCCCGTAGGGGAGATTGGTGATACCAATATTACTTTGCCTTGAGCAGTTGGATTTTCAACGCTCGGCTCAGCGCCGAGAATTGAAAATCCCGTAACTGAAATTACAAAGGTATTATTTTAAAAAGATTGTTGTAAGTCCCCTGATGTTCTCTTCGCACCAGAGTCTATGGCTCTAGTCACCGCAGGACGCGTACGTTCACAAATTCACTAAATGTTCATATGCCTGTATTCTTTTGGCATCATTTACACCGGAACACATAGTGCTGCTCGGTGTTTACGCAAGTTTTAAAACACCTACTACAGGTAAAGTCATGACTATGGCCATGAAACTCACCGGCCGACCATATCTTGGAGTCTCCAAGCACGATGGAGAGGGTTTCTCCTATCATCTGATCTTCAGTAAGCGGCTTGTCCGCCACGCGGTTACCGCTGAACACTTCTTGGGGGTCCGACACCTGATTTTAACGAAAAATGATAAGGACCAATTGATGAAACTAAAAAACGAATTAAAATATATATGATACTAGATGGCCAGTATTGAGGTGGAACCAAACATAAAACAAAATATTCAAATTGGTCGAGCCATTCTCGCATTTTTGCGGGACAGACGCACGGCAAATGATTTTTATATAACCTGCTGTCGAGCAATTCGTGCACTAACAGTAGAACAGGCAATAATAGATTTTTGTACATTATAATCCACGGTTTTAGGGTTCACCACACAGACCTTTTAAGAGCATAAAAAACTTACCTGTAGAAACGCACTGATAAAATTGGCGAGGCGGACAGCCATTTTAGCTTGATTTTCAAACTGTTCTTCGTGGCCAAATGCAATGTCGCCATTAAGGAATAAATCCGTTGGGTTGTACCTTTAATGGGAAATATAGAAATATAATGTCAGATTCATTACTTACTCAGTGTGCAAGTAAAAGAAAGCCTTAACCAATTTTCACGATGAGCGAAACTAACAATGTTGCTGTAACACGCTTTTGCTCTGCTGCCACAACTGCCCGTAGTACGTGATAAAATACAGACTGGGCCCAAGCGGTATAAATAATTATTAGATAGATCATCGAAATGTATAGCAAATTAGCCTAAAATAGTATACTAAAAGTTGCATTACCTACGCATGAGTTGTTGCCAACCTCAGAACAATGCACATGCTATTGATAGTGGGAATTTAAAATTTAAATTATACCAACATCAGTTATATCCCATCAGTTATACCAACACGCCTGTATTTCCCGAAGGGTTAGGCAGAGGTATACCTATGTACACCCACAGTTCGCCGGTATGTTTAGGGCCTATGTAATATGGGGCGGGCCTATTGCCATTAACCGGGCACGACTCCAAACTGAGAGATGCTACTGAAAATTTCACAGAAAAACCCAATAACAGTTTTTGCTCGACCTGGGAATCGATCCCAAGACATGTAGCGTAGCAGTCGCGCTTTGGACCTGTAGCGTAGCAGTCGCGTTTTGGACCACTAGGCTAACGAAGCAGTTAAATTATACATATAACTACATAAATCTTTTGGACCGTAATGTATGATTAATTATATGAGAATCCTAATAAGAGTGGACACTGATACCTATATTAGAAGATATTAAGTTATTTTAGCATAGGTATTAGTTGCAACTCTAGCATGTAAACTATTGTAACTACCTGTCGACCTGTTTCTTTATGTTAAATTTGAAGGTGCAAATAAACTTTTTTTATTATTTATTTATAGTGGTACTCACAAGGAACAGTTGTTGGGCTGCACTCCTCGGATAAAGTTCAGCACTTCGTACACGTTGACGCGCTCGGTGTGCAGGGCTTCCGGCCCGCTGGTCGCGTTCACGTACTCGTAGTAGCGGTCCATGTACATGGCGCGGAGGAACGGGTGTGCGCGCTCCCACTGCACCGGGAGGCGTTGGATCCCTGGACCAATGTTACGTTTAATTCATCCAAAAGGTTATTGAACATGAAGAGCTTATAAATTATTACTCTATAGGCAAAACATCTTCAGGGAACATGTTTTCTAATGTACATATATTGTATTGTATTATAGTATATTATGTTATATCGTTTTTTAATTATGCTTTTCTGGGGGTTTGGATATTACTTATTCAAAAAGCTAAGTATAACACAAATGTAGTTGTAAATTAAGTGGAGTGTTTTGTCAGTAATACTTACATCCAATCTTCTTGCAGTCAAAGTTATTGTAGTACTGGTCGGAGGTGGCGCGCTCGATGATCTCGCCCAGGTAGGGGCGCCGCACCAGGCCGGGCAGGCGGTGTCCGGGCGCGCAGCGGCACTGGTAGCCGCCGCGACGGAAGCCCCAGCCGTGCAGCGGCTCGCACTGCCACGGGAATATCAACCATACATTAGCAACGATCGGCGACTACTATTAGCAGTCAACCTCTTAACACCGAATATTAAAGAAACTCACCTCAGTGGTTTCTTTGCACCGTGCTGTGGAAGCGAATCTATTCGGTCGATCGTTTCCTAAGCTCGGCGGACATTGATTAATATCTATCCTGTCATAGTCCAACTCCATCACAACAGCTGCCGTGTACCTGAACAACAAGATCGTATATATACAACTACCACAATCTGCACATTCACTATTTTCCTTCACAAGTTGGTGCATTTATAACATCAGTTTAAAATGAATTAATAAATCCATAAAGAGAGTATACGACCCACGCACTTGTGGAGTGGACACTAGTCGAAACAAAAGACATACAGAGAGCTTCCAGTTACACTTATAAATAGTCAGAGTGGTGATGTATGTCAGGTGGAAGCTGAACACTTAACCCATATCATCCCAGTGTTCCATTTTTGAAAAACACTAATTTAAAAATGCGTTCAAAAATTATAATAAAAAAATAAAAAAGTAACTGTTTCAAAAATGGAACACTGGGATGATAGGGGTTAAGCAATTAATTACCCAACTATGTAACAGCAAAGACATTTATACTTTTTTTTTGTGTGGGAAATCATCAAATGACTTCCCCTGCCCTGGGCGGGGCGGGAGGGGAGTGTATAACATTTACTGACTAAAACCCATCCATGTTCCTTCTTGTACCCTTTGCGATCCGGGGGCGTGGAATTTCGTTCGAACAACCCGCGGCCCAGAGACATTTTATACTAACTTCAATTTAAAATTTTCACTATGATCTATTCTCGTATTTTATGTTTTGTGGTGATGTGTGATAAGTTAGCGGTTATGTTTGACTTACGTAGGGTATTCAACATGCCGGAACTGCGTGTGGCGAGGGTAAATATCGGCTACGGGCGACACAGCCGCCACCAACCACTTGTTGAGTCTACCGCAATCGAAATATGGACGCGTCCAGTTCACCGGACCAGGATTCTGGAAGATACTTTATTTGTAAGACATAGAGAATCTTTGAAAAAAGAAAGGTAATGGAGTTTCATCATAGGATTAAATACCTAATCCCCTTGACATAAGGTGTCCATCCATCCCCTTAGTATTTGGCTAAAATGCATTAGTAGGTACGACACAGAATTGGTCTTTAATCTCATGAAATACGTCCTGTTTTCAGTGATAACAAACAGGCATGCAGGATCAAGGATGCTGAGATAAGCATATCCTGTAGCTCTAGTTTAGCTTCAGGATATATACTAATCGCAAAACTTCAGGATATTCTAATCTCAGCTTCCTGTCAGTCTTATAACAATATTATTATTCCATTTATTTATTTTTATATACATATAAGTTACATTTTTAAATATTAATATAAAAATAAAAACATAACCGCCTCATTGGCCTAATGGTCCTATGCGCTAGAGGTCTTGGGTTCGATTCCTAGGTCGAGTAAAAAGTGTTATTGGGTTTTTCTATGAAATTCTCAGTAGCAGCTCGGAGTTTGGATTTGTGCCTGGTTAATGGCAATGGGCTCGCCCGCTATTACATTGGGACCTAAACATACCGACGAACAGTGGGTGTGCATTGTTACACCTCTGCCTAACCCTTCAGGAAATACAGGCGTGATGGTATGTGTAAGAACATTTAAAAATATAAAAAATAGTAGCCCACCAGTATCGGGAACAGGGTCCAAGCTACCGGTGGTCAGGGCTCCTGAGAAAGGAATCTCCTAACAATATACGCCGTGTCTAGGAATACCGCTTTCTGAATCAAGCCCTTGATCCAACCGTCCAACGAGAGCCTCCTGAGGTGTTGGTAGAGCCTCTTGGCAATTACGCTATTAGCCGTCACGACTATCGACACAATGATTGCTGTACTCACATCCCACATATCGACTACCTCGCGGGCCACGTCAAGATACTTAATTTGTTCATTTTTCTCAGCTTCCACGAGGTCCTCGTCATGCGGGACCGTCATATCAAGAATCATTGCGCGACGCTCTAATCGATTTACCACCACTATGTCAGGCAACAATAGCAAGGCTAACAATAGTCCTGTCAGTGATGATAAATCGATCCCAATACAACGTGATATTGCCAACATCAGCTTCCAGGAAGTACTCCCTGAGACTGCATATCTGTTGTGCAGGGTTTTCGCGTTTAAGAAGCCTCGACCTCCACATTTCCGCGGGATATACAGACTCATTATTGATGACCATGGGTGATGCATCTGATTTGTGGTCAATAATGAGCAGACTCTCCTATCCAGAGCGTCAAGTTCTGTCTGAGTCCATTTGAGTATGCCGAAAAAGAACATAGAAACAGGCATGACCCAACCGTTGAAGGCGCACCTTATTTCCGCCTGATAAAAGCCTATTTAAAACTTTATTAAGGAGGCCAAAGAACACTCCTTCAGCAATTGCTTCATGTCAGCAGCATTAATACGCTATGACACAGAAGAGTAAGAGCATAACATAACACGGGTGAATAAAAAAACACGAACACAGTTGCAAGCAGAAGCTATTTGTTTTAATAATGTTCAGTAATAATAATATCTCTTTGCCCCCAATAAGCCAATCTACTGAAGGTAACAAAAACTTTCAGTAGTGCCATCAGGACGGAATTTGGTGTTTGAGTCAGAGATTGTGGAATCTGTGGGAACCCAACTCTCGGATTTCATAAACCTTAGGTTTCTTCCCTCAATTGCAAGCTACAAGTATTTGCGTATGTCGAAAGCATTGGGTATTAATGCTGCCGATATGAAGCAATTGTTGAAGGACTGTTCTTTGGCCTCTTTAATAAAGTTTTAAATAGTCTTTTATCAGGAGGAAACAAGGTCACGTTGTAGCGTGATGTTATAAAGCCCAAAGCCTTTCTCGATAAATGAACTATCCAACATAAAAATAACTTTTCAATTCAAACCAGAGCCTGAGAGTAGCAAGTTCAACCAAACAAACAAACAAACAAACTCTTCAGTTTTATAATATAAGTAAGGATGTGGCAAAACCTCCAAGGGTCAGAAATTAATAACTTGTAAGTGACACTTAAAAATAAGCAGCAACCCCCAGAACATTTCAAAAAGTGATGATTTCAAATGAATGCTAGCTGACAATAAGAAAACAACAGTAAGCAGGCTAATGTCTGTAATAAGAATGTCTTTACAAACCTCATCATTGCCAGGTGGCCCGTGGAATGTAAATGTCTCATTAGTATTATTTGCATATCTGATTTCCACTTGGTATGTAGTTTTAGTGTCGTGACGCTTAGCTACTCTGTCTGGCAGCCATTTCTTGTACCACTCATTGATTCTATAGAACTCGGACGTATAATCCTTAGACAAACTCTCTGGGTCAAATGCACCAAGATCTTCAACATGAAATGTGTTCATTGTGGAAATCTTTTGCAGATGTACTGGGTCATTGAAATCATCCGCCCGGAATGCTCTTGGTGCAAACCTAGGCATGGTTTTATTGAAGAATCCTCTATACGACGATGTGTATGACATGTTCGGAGAGAAATATATAGTACTAGCGTTTATGTACGGATTCGCCGAGACATCAGCAACTGATGATAGGAAGTAGTACATCATGCCGGGGTCGTAGGTATCGTTGATGGCTGGCCTAATAAACCGTGACTGCAGAATATAACTCCAGAAAAACGCTCGGTTCATAGCCATGTTGTGTAAATGCAACATCGCTGTACGATTCGGAAACACTGGGTTAATGTTGATTTCTTTCACATCAGGGTGGTGGGAAACCGAATCTTCTGGTAAATACAGGTCATCCAAATGTGTTATGAAGCAGTTATCTGCAGACACCCTGTCAATTTTACCTCGAATTTCGTCAAAAGCATCTCGAATTTGCCATTCATATTGGCCGGCCACACCCCACAATAAAACACAAAGTGATGTCGTTAATAAACTCCAGTTTAGTGTCTCCATTATTAGTTTTTACAATTATTTATTAATAAACGTAAAATCTTACTAGTTTAATACATATCGGTAGTGTAATCAGGTTCAAATAAAATCTAATGATTGTCGTTTACCCGCGACACGGCAACGCGACCACAAATCACAATCGCTCGATATGTTTTGAATATTGAAATTGAAACTGTCAGTTAGTTGATTCTGTCAGTCATGTCATCAAAATGCTAGACTTGCTACAATGTGACCAATTAAAATACATTTTCCGTCACTCTGTATCAAAAAACAAAGTTTCTAAATTAAATACGTTCGTATGTGTCATTTATACGCGCCGTGTTGGCACGGTAGGCGCAGTGGCTGAGCGATTGGCAGCTGCGCTGCGTGTTACGGGTTCGACTCCCGCACGGAACAAGTATTTGTATGACGTATATATAGATAGTTGTTCCGGGTCTGGCTGTTTGTTTATGTGAGTTTATAATAATATATGCTTGTAAATACACCTACGACACAGGAGAAACTCCTAGTGTGGGGCAACGTTTTTAACCCCCGACGTAAAAACGACGGGGTGTTATAAGTTTGACATGTCTGTGTTTGTGTGCATGTATATATGTGTGTGTGTCTGTCTGGGGCATTGTAGCTGCCAAACGCATGAACCGATTTTCATTTAATTTTTTTTGTTTGAAAGATGTATTACTCGGGAGTGTTCTTAGCCATGGTTGATGGAAATTGGTTCAGCGGTTTCAAAGTTATCAGCTCTTTTGTTAGCTGCAGTAGGGATTTTTATTCTTCTGTCAGGGGTTACTTAATATTTTTTTCTCAATAAATAAAATAAAATAAAAATCTTATAAAAAAATCTTATTAGATTAATTGCATTTTGGTAAAAGGGAGAAAATAAATGTTTGGAAACAGGACTGTAGGAGACAAAATTCCAGGTTTGAACCTCACCGAAGACCTCAAGACATACCAAGCAAAGAACAGCTGTCAAATTAAAGGAGGTGATTGTCTCTGGATAACCTAAAAAAGTCCAATCTGTTGGATTCATCAAAACAAATTATTTATCAAATAAGATTCAATATTTATCAAATAAAACTGCTATCATGGCGGGAACTTTCTTCCGTAAGTTCATAGAAAATGTTAAACCCTATTTGTTATGTGAAGTTTATAAATAAAAAGAAAATGTAACTTTTCTCTAAGTAATTGTTTTTTTTCAGGTTCCATGTTCACAAATACCTTAACATTTTATAAAAGTAACACTACCAATTTGGTAAGTATTTTTGATTCCATAATTACATCTACATCTTACTTGCTCTTAGAGAAATTACTAATATCACAATGAAGTAGAATTATATCCGTTTCAATGCCTGAACAAGGTCTGACATAAGCTAGGTTCTTGTGGAGTTGGTATATACATAGTCATCTATCTCACAATAATTATCAAAGAAAATTTTGTTCAATGAATAATCTGTCTATACATAATATCTATATCGACGAACCACTGACTGAGAATGGGTCAATTAATTTGGCAGTAATTTTGTTTTGTATGTAATATTTACCTATTTGGTTTGTTGTATAAATTATAGTTACAAAGGTAAGTGATTACCTATATAACATAATAAATTAAAAAGAATACAATTTTCTAATTTAGCCTTTATGGAACTAATTGCCAAACAACTTAAGCATTCATTTCTGTAAACACAAGTCTTTGTAATAAGTATGTAATAACTTAGGTATTCATTTTTATTTGTTTGTTTCATTACTTTTAGAGATCTCTGCACACTGCCACTGTGTCATATGCAGCTCGTAAGGGCACCAGGGCGAAGGCCCGTGCTAAGAAGGTCAAGGTCGAGGTCACCAAGCTGGGCTTCATCCCACACAACCAGAGAGGAAAGGATAAGTATGTTTCACAAAAATCTTATTTGAATAATGACTTACATTTGATTCAATTTGTAATCCTACCCTGTATGCCCAGGCAGGCTTCAATCTCCTTCTAATGTGTTTTAATTATATATGGGCTTATATATCCCTGTGATTTCTATTTATTTTTTGAGCCAATCCCAATTCTTTTTTCTAAAATGTGCACATAAAGACATGCTTATTATACTTCAATAGGTTTGATCCTACAAAAATGTTTGTTGAAAAAACAGATAAATAGATTAAAAGCATATCTTTTTATAATTATTTACTTTTAATAAGTACCTATATAAATTACCAGAGTACCTTACACTGTAGATTTTAACACTCACTTGTCTTGTCAATTTCAGGACAGTCAAGTCAAATATCAGTAAACATTTAGATGATAAATTCAAGCCTATATCTAAGGATGATGTGTACCCCCTGAAGTATTACCGCTGGGTTGTATATACAGCAGAAGAAGCAGTCAAAGCACATCAACAAACACATCACCCTACCATGTACAATGTCCCTGATGCATTGGTATTTGCACAGATTGAGTTCAATATGGCTGCTGCGAAAAAGGTTTATAGCAAATTATGTTTTTACTGTTTGTAAATAAAACCAGCCTGTTAATGTCTCACTGCAGGTCAAATGCCGTTTCTTATAAGAAAAGACACAAGCATTGGTCATCATGCTTGCTAAAGTTAGATTGGAGATTTCAGACTTATAATATTAATTGTAAGTCCAGGTTTCCTCTTGATGTTTTCCTTTACTAATGTTAGAGATGTCTAAAATAAACTTAATGAGTACATATGTATTCCTAAAGTCACATTTCTACTGCCTTAAACACTGGACCTTCACGACATATTACTGTTAATGCCTATATAAAAAAAAAAACTAATGTAATTATTATGGGTATTTTTTTAAATACTTTTAACTACTGTTTTCTCACCAACAGAACCGCTTCCTAGATAGTTTCACTCGGCTTTCGCTGCTGCCTAACCTGTTCCCTCGTGAGGAGGAGCGCACGATCCTCGCTTTCTGTAAGGGTGCCGAGCTGATCAAAGAGGCGACAGATGCTGGAGCTACAATTGCCGGCGGCACAGACCTTGTCAAAAAAATACAGGTGAGTGGAAGGATCTAATTATGAAGATGGACAATGATTTCTGAAGAGCCTAACTAGAAACATAGTACTGTATTGTTATCGACAGAATAGCTTTTGACCACTAAGCCTAAGTGAATACTGAACACCAATCAATCCAAAAACTGGCTATTGGTTATGCTTGTAAACCAAGTAAGTACAACTTTTATAACCTATTTTTTTTTCTACAGGAAGGCCAAATCAAGCTTGGTGATTATGATTATGTGCTAGCACATCCCAACGTCCTCACAGATTTGGTGCCGATCCGAGGGTTAATGAAAAGGAGGTTCCCTAACGTACGCACCGGTACCTTAGACCCTAACCTTAAGGACCTAGTAAGAAAGTTCTCCGGTGGCGTCCAGTACAGGGTCGTGAAAGACGAACTTCAAGAGAACTTTGGATCTGTCCAAGTGCCTGTTGGAAGGGTGAATATTACTCATTTCATGTTTTCGCATAGCATCAACACAAATCTCTCATACGTAAATAGCCTGACCCAAAAGACCCTGTCTATAGATCATGAAAATAATTTATCTGTGTATAACTAAACCTTTGACACGTAGTACAGTAACTCCTCCACAGTACTTATTTAAGACTCTTTCTTTCAGTTAAATATGGATCCAAAGCATGTTGCAGAAAACCTGGAAGCGTTGCTTAAGGATCTGCAATCGGCGCGTCCAAAACGAGATGGTCTTTTTATAACAAGGTAAAACCGCGTAAAGGTAACATAATTGACTATTATCCCCTGATCGTAATGGTTTTATAATTCATTATTAGCTAATCTATGTGATTTGCTTTAAATATGTTTTTTACAGGTGCTTGATTGTCAGTCCGCCATCCCGAGAAAAACTCAAGATTGACCCATTTGTTTATGTCAATGAAACGTTGTCTAAAGAAGTACAAGAAGATAGTGATGATGAAGGAGAAGCAGTCGCCGCTACTGCGTAATTATTTTAAGAAGACTTGTAGTATACTAGTGATATTAATGTATAAATAATAATAACATTTACATTGCGTGTTTGTTTTTTAATTAATTATTTATGAACGCATTCATATCGTACTCAAAAAAATATCCTATGAATGCATTTTATATGTTGGCAACTTACGTCACGTTTGATCTGTCAGTTAACAACGCAAAAGTGCGTTCTGAAACATTTTTTTACTCAAAACAGTTGGGCTCAAATTGATTATTGCCTAAGTATAAAATGCTCATTAATTTGTAAGAAAATATCTAGATACCTAACTACTAAAAGAATCTCATGTGATACAAGGTATCACACATACATATCAATTGTAAAACTGCAAATAAGCTTAAAAATTACGTTTTAAAATATATTATTTAAATACGTATCCTTACTGAAATGTTGAAATAATGCAAAAGTTTTTTTCAAGATGATTACCCGTCGGTTTTTTCGCTGTTCCTTAGTTACGAACGCACCCAAGAGGGGCGTAAAACAATTCGCCGCCATTTTGTCCCTATGACAATTTAGGATTTTAAATAGTTTGAAACCAGTATAAATCTAATTAATCTTTACATAAAAGTGATATTCCGGAAACTGTGCAGTGTTTATAAAACCTGTGATATTTGTGTATCCAGTTATTTTTGTTTACGTTTCATCTTGACGTTTTATAGTTGACCGATTTTGACGTCGATTAGAAGAGAGCTCTAGATAAATCAAAATGGGCACAAGAGAGGACGAATACGATTATTTGTTTAAAGGTAACGTTGTTTCTTTTCTGGAGTGGATATCTTCTAGTCCTACTGTTGTCCACAACGATATATTTTTGATTCGTAATTGGTTAGGTACTTTTCAAAACCATTGTTTCATCTCCGAATGACGTAGGAAAAAAAGTGATTGATATGATTTTCCTCTACCTTTTGTAATAAAGTTCCCTTAAATTTTAGTAATATAAGTATGAGGAGTGATTAAATGTTTGTATAAGGTGCATTTCCTACGAAACAAAGTGTTAGTATCACATCAGCTGATTGAGTCATATCGATCGATTTCTCGTAAATTTTCGTTATTAGTGAGTCACCTTCCAGCTCACGTATGATCTAATCATATACTGTTACGTTTCTAACATCAAATTGTGGATACTAACATGTATTTTGTGTTAACTTGCCTTTGTTAATGTTTCCTATTGTTCTTTGTTCCAGTTGTTCTAATAGGTGATTCTGGGGTCGGTAAAAGCAGTCTGCTGTCACGTTTCACTAGAAATGAATTTAATTTAGAGTCTAAATCCACAATTGGAGTGGAATTTGCAACAAGAAGTATAGAGGTAAATAAATCTATTTTTTGTTTTGTACACTTTATGTGAAGCATATGTTAATAACCTGGGCCCAATGTTAGCAGAGAAAACCTTATAATCCTTTGTTTACTAGTTGTGTTTTCATTCTTATTCAGTACAACTTAGAAACTTTGATTCCATAATGTATTCAAAAGTTCTGAGAACAATGTGTGTTTTACAAAATGGTTTTTATGTGTCCAATTAATTATCAGTAATTTTCCTGAAACTTAGACAAAGGACTTATTTAATTTCAACTGTTATTATCTGTGGCTTTATGATTAGAGGACTTTAATATCATTATCATTTAAAATAAAATATAAGCAAACATTCTACTAAAATATTTGCTAGCCCTCTTCTTTAAATTTAAAATCAATGTTGTTATTATTAGATTATAGCGATAAGGAATACTTATTTATGAAAATATACATTATTATTCAATAAAATTACTGAAGTAACATACCATCATGCCTGTGTTCCCGAAGAGTTAGGCAGAGGTGTACCAATGTACACCCACAGTTCGCCGGTAAGTTTTGTAACTAACATTTCAATTTGATAATGCAATGGCAACAAATGTGGCATTATACCTACATAATAAGTTTTTCATTTATTTTAAATCAAAATTAATGATAACAGATAGTTTTTACAAAAAAAGTTGAACAAAGTCATGTATTTATGAAAGAAGCCCTCAGCTGAACAAGCCATATCAAGGAATGTTAAAAGTTTTTAAACCCATAATCAAATCAAATGAATTCCTACCTTTCCTTACTAAACTCTATGATATAATTATGTTAAAATACAATATGAGTAAGTAGGAGAAACAATTCTATGGAGAAGGAAATCTACAAATGCTTCCTCCTTATCATAAGTGTCACTGATGCTTTGTTCCTATGTCAAACAATAACTAAACTACGAATGGAACCATGACTAGAAGTCCAAGTAACAATAGTTATGGTTAGTTATCATCATCATTAATGTTGGTAAATTTTATGGTCAACTTAGCTGTAAGGTACTTTATCTAGGATTGTTACTAACATATGCATACACACATAAACACACCTCTTTCTCTAAGGGTAGGCAGAAACCACAGAACGTCTCCTGCTACGATTCTTACATCCTCCTTTCGCCTCGTCCACATTCATACAAGCACGCCAGTTACGAGTACTGTGCACCTGACTTTTCTAAAGAACCTCACCAATAAGGTCAGGGTAGGGTTTTCTAGGGCATCCCCTTCCGGTGTTGCCACTCAAATCTTCCATATAAAGCTATTTTGTCAATGTCTTTCACTCTCCTAGTGCATATGAGTGGGTTTCCTTATTATCTACCAAGGTAACAGGATCTTTGCTTCATCGTAACTTTAGCTAATAGTATCTAAACAAGGAATTTACTTAACCAGCCAGCATTTTAATTTTTGTAGAATAAAACAATATAAATATATTCTTTTCAAAAATAGGTTTTCGTAGTAGGCATGGATTTATTCATGGTGATTTAAATGTAACTATTTCTATTTCCTTCACAGCCAGTTAACATTGGAAAATGAAAGGGGATTGGTACAAAAAAAAAATGTTCAGTAGGCTTGATGGTTTTTCTATATAAACTATGATTATACTTTCCTAAACTAATACTTACTGAAATAATTAACTTTAGTACCATAAACATAGCTTGATTCTTGACCTACAATCTATACAAATAAAATTCATTTTCTTCTGACTCATCTACATAATAGTCAGCAAACATCTTGAACTTACATTACGCCGACTTCGCAGGTCCTCTCTGACATGCATGAAAACGCGCCCTTCCACCCCAGACAGTCCTCAAATGACGCCGTATTATAGTACACTAATGTTCAATTTATTTGCCAGCAACAATACCTGACTATTCTCTGATGATTTGCATGAGACATGCCGAATGTTTATTTTAGATAAGCTCTGAGATAAACATTAATCGAAAGTTGCTCATTAGAAACTTTTACAGAACATATAAGAAATAGGTAATTAGTTATTTTTAATTATAAGAAGCCGTGTCTGTCCGCTATTTCGCCCACGTGTTTTTTTTCCACACGCGTTAAGTGACTGATTTGGTTACTGCACCGTTCCGCGTTCCCGTGGGTCGTAGCGTGATGTTGTATAGCCACAGTATTATTCCTCATGAATAAAGATCCACATATTTGCGCATTTCAATAAACAATAAAAAACGATTGAACTTTATTAAAATAAAGATTTTGTAAAAATGACATAGATTCTATTTGCACACAGTGCCACGCGTGTCATCGTAAAGTGAACTTTATGAATCTACATAACTACAATCACACAGTAAAAAATCTGAGCTATTGTTCGCCCACAAGTGAATTTAACAACAAAGATAATATCTTTTACTTTCTAAGTTACTGAGTTTCTGCTATAGAGAGGTATCATTGTGCTTTGCTGAATCATTGTCTCTATGTAACCCATGTGATTATTTTTGTGCATGAATCATTTACGCATGAACTTCTCAATGTCACTGCACGTCTGTCCAGTTTCAATTTTGGATAATCCGAACGATAATAAATTACGAATGTCTGCATTATTGACATTCTGGAATGAAAGCACCAACATTCATTATTTTAAAAAGCTTAACGCAAATACGCCGTCATCTAATTAAATAATACTAACTTCCGTATTTGCCCTAATTAAATTATATGAAATATTTAATTTTATGGGCAATTAAACATTCGATTGGTAACTCAGTAATGGCAAATCAAAATAAATCAGTCGAATCACTAGTTAATTAATTGTAATCTTGGGCGCCAATTACGTTCAATTGATTGTATTGAATTTCAATTGTGTTACATTTGTTAACAGATACTATTACTAGGGGACTATTATTTGGTCAGTTTTCGTTAGTTATAATCTACTTCTGGCTAAATCTAGATTTAAATAATATTTAGTTTTAATATCACTTGGGACTATTATTCTGTAAAAGAAAAAAATTGAAAAGTTATATGTGATAACAATTATTTGAAAATCTTCCGTTCTTTGTATTACTTTCCTGGTTTAATTTTGTACGTTCGTTATTATTCTTTTATCCGGGAAGCGTAGGTATTTGTGTAGTTATGAATAGAGTAACTTACGCTTATGCTACGGAAGCAGTATTTACTCTCAGTAAATACTACTTCCGTAGCACAAGAATGTTATTCAGTAATTGCATAGGAGTTCAATATATGGGCCATAGGGGATCGGATTATTGGATGCTTAAGTATTTATCTAAATTTAGACATACGTTGAGGTCCCATGTAATATCTAATATCCATCTAGGGTAAGATACGCCTTATTTTATTTTCTTCTTGGTACCTATAGTTTCTATGTACGATAAAAAATATAGATTTTCTCATGAAAAAACCAGTCATCAAAATGTAAAATTCTCCAAATTAATTATTTCTAGAAATCTTATCCATACCTTCCTAGCAAATAACTAGTTAAATAATCATCCCATTTTCATATCATTTTTTTTTCCGATCCCTATAACCAAACACCCTGATAGAAGGACGGTGTTATCATAAATTACCTGTATCAGTATTCCAGATCATAATATTAATAAGTACCAACCAACAATTTAAAATATTCCCACGTAATCGTTTTTGTTATCAGTAGATAGTGTACTATTGTCCGCGTTCAGTGCATGCCTCGTTCAATCACGTACCCATGAATACAGCATGTTGTAGAAGTTACGTCAAATCAACTATACTCCATTCAATATAACATCACAAAAATAGCGTTACAACGCTATCGTCATTTCAATGCGTGTATAATCTCCGTCAATTCACGATAAATACAAAATAAAGTATACTTTTAGTAATTTACAAAAATTAATAACATAAAAATGCAGTAAAGTCAACATACCATCCCGCGAGTATTCCCCGAAGGGTTAGGCAGAGGTGTAATAATGTACACCGCAACAATGTTCGCCGGTATGTTTTAGGTCCCATGTAAAAAGGGGCGAGCCTATTGCAATTAACCGGGCACTAATCCTAACTCCGAGCTGCTACTGAGAATGTCATAGAAAAACCCAATAACACTTTTTGCTCGACCCGGGAATCGAACCCGAGACTTCTAGCGTAGCAGTCGCACTTAGGTCCACTAGGCCAACGAGGCAGTAATGTCAACTTAGTTTCAAAGTGGCTTCCCGCCGTCTGTACACTGAGATCTTTTAAAATACGCAACGGATTATACGAAGTATATAGTACTAATAAATGGGAGTATAGTATAATTCCGTTGGCTGACAACTTTCATTGTTATTCCTTCCGAGTTCCACAGTCGGTAACTAGAATTTCCGGCACGAATCAATTGAGACAAAATTCATTTCCGCCGTCTCTTTCCAATGTAAAAGGTCGGAATGACGAAAGAAATCGATTCTTTCGTTATATCAATAACCTTCCATGTTCCATGCAAAATCTGTTTGCGTCACTTGCAAAGGTCAAGATTTATGTTTGTCGTGTTTCTTACTTACCAGTACCTAGCTACTAACTTGTATTATATACTATCAATATTTGGAGAATACAAAATATGTCTTTTATTATAAGACTATTTGCTATGTACTCCGCGGTATAACCCGCAATCAATTACGTATTTGCTAATTACTCCGCTCCCGTTGGTCGCAGCGTGTTGTTCTATACGTATAAACCTTCCTCTTGAATCACTGTTATCTATTGATAACAAGCGCATTAAAATCCGTTGCGTAGTTTAAAAGATTAAGAGCACAGACGGCGGAAGCGGCTTTGTTTCAAAGTCAAATCATTTATTTCTATAAACCATCACAAGGCACTTTTGAACGTCATTCACAAAAAAATATATAATAATGAATCTAGTGGCCCATTCCAATAATTAATTATCATATTGTGGTCTTATTTTGAAGTACGATTAATTTCTATTTCATTCATAGTTCAAAGTAAAGCGTAGTAAATTCTCCTTCAAACAATAATAGCGACAGAAATAGAAACAGACAGTAGAACTTCTATTAAAATGCCTTCGTGTAAGAATATTGATATTCCTTGATTACTTATTCATATTTGTGTGGCTCATTGTTGGTATATCCAGTGCGTTAACTATAAAAAACCTATAAAATAATTTCATTAAGTAAGTATTTTAGGTATACTGCTAAAAACGTAGTTAAACAAATATTAAAAACAATGTCGGTAAATTAATGACTGATTTCTTACTGTTTACATTGACTCATATTTGATTAAACCTGTTTGTTAATTGTTTGCACAGGCGCATCAGCGAGTCACTAGGCAGACGTGCAAATAAAGTGTAACGCCGTTGACGTCATCATTAAACGTAGTAATTTTGTGTCAACGCTCGTAAATAATGTAATTAAAGGACGTGCGAACACATTTACTTTGGAGGGTTATGAGCGGTGCTAAGTCTGAACGAGCCACGATTTCGGGGACCAAAAGAGCTGCATATTTTTAAAATACTAGATTATTCAAAAAACTGGCACACGACGAGTTCCGTACCGCTTATATTATTTAACACTACGTTCCGAAATACATATTTTTTGTACGGGACCCCCTTCAATTTTTTTTACTATTATTTTTAGTACTTGTAGTTACTGCGGCAATAGAAATACACACTCAGTGAAAATTTCAGCTCTCTACCTATTACGGTTCATGAGGTACAGCCCAGACACCCAGTGACAGACGGACGGACAGCGGGAGCTTAATAATAGGGGCATTCCGTTGGCACCCTTTCGAGCACATAACCCAACCCGAAAAATATAATGTCGCTGTGTCGTATTTGTTTCTCAGCTTAGACATCTAGAGAGGTCCCGCTAGCGTTACAGTTTTTATGAGGGGAGATTGAAATCACGATTACGGAGCCTTTGCACGATAGCACTTTTATACGATGATAATTTCTAACGCACATTGTCATGCATTATTTTTCATAAATCGTTGTCGTTGCGCTAACGTTATGGTTCACTCTCCCTACACCAGACACAGAACAGTAATGTTAGAACAGTGACCTCACTTCAACACACACACGGATACATCGCTAAACCAACCAATGACCCCCATACGATGTGCCGTTAATCGCAATGTAGACTCGTTATTGATCGAATTCATCAATGTGAATTATGAATGCGAGTTTTAAAGGAATCAGTAGTTTTTTAACCACCGGCCAGACATTTCTTCACATACGCAAATTCTTTCAAATTGGTACAGGTTTTTGAGCGTGTGTGCAAAGTTTGTTTGCTATCCCGTCTTGTATTCTTCAAATGTTTAAAACTATACAAAGGGCTTATTTGATACAAAAATATCACGTACGGGCTTTTTTTAACCAGTATTGAGAATTTCTCTGTAGACTGAACTTATCAAGATAAAATCGATGAAAGAAGGATTAGTTTTAAACAAAAAGTTCATGATTCAGCGTTTTTCACTGGTTGTTCAGAACCTATTCATAATGGCTATATAAAAAGACACGTGTGCTTTAGACCACACGACTGAAGTAAACTTCAGCCGCGCGCACTTCTCTCTCTTGCTTCTTCATTAATATACGAAACGTAACTCTCTCTCTTTCTATCTTCACGAATTTATATCTCTCTCTCAACTTCCGTTCGCCCGATCACATTCATTTCCGTAACGCTTTCGTCTTGCATTCATCAGCTTACTCCCCAAGTCAAGCGTGCGTGAAGAAGTTTTACTTCAAATAACCCAATACATAGCTGTATGTGTGTCTTGTAAATACAGATATTTTAAGAAGTTACATATAAGTAGGTACTTCATTAACTTTAATGTTAAGACGGCGATCATTTCATTCGGTTCGCCGTTCTTTGAAACGCTGCAATAAATAATGTTGGGTGAGGGAAACGGGGTCGCTAAGGTGTTCGTTGGCGTGGTCGCGTGGTGTGTCGACCTCCCCTAGCAATTCTATTGTCATCGCCACACGACTTGTATTAGAAAACTTGCTACGTTAGAAACAGAAGTTGGAATTTGTAGATTCATATTTGTAATGGTTTCTTTTCTTACAGATTATAACATTGTTAAATAATAGCAATTTATGAATGTTATCAAAACATTTGATGGTTGTAGATGATAATTTATATATATAACATTGGAATTTTAAGGAGACATAAAAAAAATATTTCCGCGTAAATTCCTAAAAGGGAACCACTCGATGGGACCAGTGGATACTGTCCGTCCCGTGCATACATTGAACACTTGTATTCCTGTAGTGATATTTTTAAAACCATACCACAGCTTTCTTTACGGTCTTTTGGTTATCTTATTCTACATTACATAGATAACGTGGCCGTTATATTTAGATGCGAGACCAAAACATAAAGTCTTATCTACTCAACTTCCAATTATCAATTATCCGGGTCCAGCTTTTTTAAATACAATTATTTGTATTTAAAACTGCCTCGGTAGCCTAATGGTCCTAAGTGCGACTGCTACGCTAGAGGTCTTGGGTTCGATTCCCAGGCCGAGCAAAAAGTGTTTATTGGGTTTTTCTGTGAAATTCTCAGTAGCAACTCGGAATTAGGATTTGTGCCCGGTTAATGGCAATAGGCTCGCCCCCTATTACATGGGACCTGAACATACCGGCGAACTATGAGTGTACATTAGTACACCTCTGCCTAACCCTTCGGGGAATACAGGTGTGATGGTATGTGTTGTATTTAAAAGAAAGTCTTTATTGGCATTTCATTACGACCATAGTTATTAGAAATCCTTGACCCCAGATATAGTATTTAACTGTGTTACAGAGATCAGTGCATTCTCTTTAATGTGCAGTAATATCCTGTAGGTCAGGTTAGGACTCTAGTTATTTCTATGTGTAAACTTATATGTTTGTAAACACACCCGATACAGGAGACTTTTCTAGTGAGGAACAAAGATATAACAAAATATTGGTATAGTGAGTATCATTGTTTTAAATTCTAACTTTTTCTTTTTGTCATCAGGTGGACGGCAAAACCATAAAAGCCCAGATATGGGACACGGCCGGCCAGGAGCGATACCGTGCGATCACTTCAGCGTACTACCGCGGCGCCGTGGGCGCGCTGCTGGTGTATGACATAGCGAAGCATCTGTCGTACGAGAACGTCGAGCGGTGGTTGCGCGAGCTGCGCGACCACGCTGATCAGAACATACTGATCATGCTTGTTGGTAACAAGAGCGATCTAAGGCATCTCAGGTTTGTGTGCTTCGCTGTTCTTTTCCCTTTAACCACCTGTTTCGTGATGATTTTTTAAATATTGTGTCTGCTTCGTGGACAGTATTTAGGCTGCTTCTGTTCACTTCCAACCAAGGCGAATTTTATTTACTTTTTCCCTCTAAACATACAAATGTCCTTACAGAATAAATGCAATGCGATATTGTGGCACATTTAAAATTTAAATAGTTCCACTGCTTATACCGCAGCAAATACTTTGAGCAACATAATAAGTTCACAAACTACTTTCCCTTTGTTTTTAACTTTATTGACGTGACTCCGCAGATCCATCCCAACAGAAGAAGCCAAGGCATTCGCGGAAAAGAACGGTCTTAGTTTTATTGAAACATCTGCTCTCGATTCAACTAACGTCGAGCCTGCATTCCAGAACATTCTAACTGGTAATTATACTTCGTTATCTTGTTAATGTGCTATTCATTAACATCACTATATTGAAGGTTCTATGGTCTAAAAAACAATGAACTAAAATCGTTGTCTGCTCAACTATTTATAAGCTAGATAATTTTTAAGGTGGTTTTATACCGGCGAAGCAAGAAGTGGATTTCAAGAACCCAAAGCCAATCGCTCATGGTCCTGTTTTTAGGGTTCCGAACTACCCTTAGAGTAAAACGGGACCCTGTTACTAAGACTTCGTTATCTGTCCGTCCGTCTGACCCGTGATAGTTAGACAGTTGAAATTTTTACAGATGATATATTTCTGTTGCCGCTATAACAACAAATACTAAAAAACAAAATAAAATAAATATTAAAGGGGGGCTTTTTACTCGTTTTCATAAAAAATGGTACAGAACCCTTCATGCGCGAGTCCAACACGCACTTAGCCGGTTATTTACATACATACAAACCTGAGTTTAGCCATAAGAGGAAATTCTTCTGTCCATATTCACATAGACAGTCACGTGGATAAAATCGATATGAATGTCAACGTCCGTCCGTCAGTTTGGGGCGTCGCTAACACCGGTCAGGGGCTATATTTAGATCTCTGCCACGCTATTACAATGTCAACTGTTTTGGGGTCGTTTCACCCGATGCGGTAGTGGGGTCAAGTGATAATGATGTTGTTTCTGTCTTTTATTGCTGGGACAGGAAAACTTCTTTTGACGTACGAAGTGATATTATACGTATTATTGAGATGTATACAGGGTATCTTTCTTACTGCCTTTTTTATGTTTATAAAAAACTATTTCATCATGTATTATAAAATCATTTTCAAGAGAAAACTCTCTTCAAGTCACAATTTACATAAAATTTTACAGGTCGTAGATCTGGGGCCTACCACCATCTCATAAAACAGTGTTATTTTAATATTACTTTTCTTTGCGCACTGTTGAATGTTCAACGCTAGGCCGAGAGTTGAAAAACCAACAGCGCAAGGCAAAGTAAAATTGATTCAACTGACATAACAAATTAATATTTAAATGGTACTGTTTTAAAAGATGGCGGTCCTGATTAAGTTTTCGTAAGCAAACCATCTTATATTTGTGTCTTAGAAAATAAAAATAGTATTTCCCACGAGGCAAAACTTCTTATGCTCAGGAACTGTAAAAGCGAATATGCCTTAAGATAGCACTATATTTTCATATCTCAAATTTTGTTGTTTTACTCTCGTACAATAATTTCTACCTGTCATGTTATCTCTTCACCACCTTTGGTTGAATGGTAGGGACATTAAGTCCGCCTTTGTACTTTTTTCTGCATAAAGTTGAAATAAATAATTATTTTTATGATATAAATGGTGTTTTCCAGAAATTTACAGGATCGTATCTCAGAAGCAGATGCGCGATCCGCCGGAGGGTGACGTCATCCGGCCGGACGCGGAGCCCACGGACGTGCGGCCCTCGCACACCGACAACGTGCGCAAGCAGTGTTGCCAGTAGTCGCAGCAACTCTATAGTGAGTCCGTACTCTCATTATCATTATCATACTATCAGCCTATAGCCGTCCACTCCTAAACTTAGGCCTCCCCCAAAGAGCGCTAATCAACCCGGTCCTAGGCAGCCCGCATCTATCCGCTGCCACCTTTAGATCTTCGGTCCACCGTGCAGCAGGGCGTCGCACGCTACGTTTGCCTAAACGCGGTCTCCACTCCAACACGTGTCGGCTCCACCGACCGTCTTTCCGTCTGCAGACATTACCGGCCCACTTCCACTTTAGCGTACCAATTCTGCGAACTTTTTCGGGGACTTTAGTTCTCTGGCGGATTACTTTATTGCGAATTCTATACATCAGACATACTCCTAGCATTGCCCTCTCCAACGCATACTGTACCCACAACTATTGATCTGTATGAACATTATGAAACTGAAGAGTTTGATTGTACTCATTAACCTCAGCAACTGCTGGTCTATTTCTAAAACACTTGTTTGGATAATAGAAAGCTACGTTAGCCCTGAGTGGAGTAGTAAAGGCTACATTTTATTATTAAAATAATACGGATCGTATTCACGTGGACGAAGTAGCGGGCAAAAGCTGGTCTTCTATATGCCTGAAACGCTTCTCATGAGATCATCATCGTCATTAATACCAGTCCTCTTCCACCCATTGCACTCCATTTATCTCGGTTCGGGTCTACTACTCCCACTTAGCTGCTACCAGTCTCCCTGCTAGTATAGGCCCTCTAATTGCCTGAGGGAAGCCTACTTTACGATATCTAATTGCAGACTCCATTCGGAGGCATAACACGAGCGCTCATAGTAAAAGTACACGGATATTCAACCGGAATTTTAAATTCGAAATACCCATTTTTAAAATAATATTTATTTAGATTGAAGGCTTCATTCTTACCAAAATGCTGTAGGGTAGCTTTTTCAATTAAAAATGGTCTCCGATCTAATACTTTATACCTTTTTTTTTTGGGGGGGTGGTAAATTATCAAATAACTTCTCCCGCCCTGGCCGGGGCGGGAGGGAGTGTCAGTTTTACTGACTAAAACCCACCCATGTTCCTTCTTGTGCCCTTTGCGTTCCCGGGGCGCGGTATCTCTTACGAACAACCCGCAGCCCCGGCAGGCATCGGCCCTCAGTGGCCCCTTCGCTTTGCTGACATCTCTTTGAGGCGCGCGTGGAACACGAACGCGCCGTCGACACGGCCTGTCGTTATGTTAAACGTAAGGACGGTGAGCTACCCATTGCTCATCGTCCACAGGCCCGTATCTACGGTGGCCGGGAGTCGTCTCGCGAATACTTTATACCTTAACACACTAATGAAAGGCTTACAATAACGTCTCTACTCGAACGATTTTCGGTTCTCCGGTTAATGTGACATATCTTTGCCTCTTGAGAGTTCTCATAGTTTAATCTAATAGTTTCCACAATGGCTTCACGTGGTAATCCCACAAATATTATAATACATAGCAAATTCAAACATAGAAATTCTTAGTTTTTGTGTCCCCAACGGAAACTAAATGTATAGGAAAGCTAGCAAGCAACGTAATAACGAACATTGTAAACTAGTGACTATGTCATCAGTATTACTATAGATTGAATTTTGTTTTCAGAAAGTCCAGTTTACGTCGGAGCCGGAGAGAGATGCGGCTGGAGATATAAATGCAATCATTACGAATCATTCCCAGACAATGGTGTTTACCAACATAATAACTAGGTTGTCGGAGCAAAAATATACTGTCTTACGCGAAAGATGTAATCTTATACCCATGAAGTTTGCCATACGTCAACTATGGCGCGACATATATTTCAATCTGGCAACAATAACACAAAAACGGTTAAGAGTGGCTCATGTAGATAGCTTTGTGTAATTATTGATATTTAGTGTCCGAACGAATAAAGTTAAAAGAATATATAATAAAGGTCGTAACGTGAAGAGACGATTCAATATAACACAACTTAGTAAAGGAACCATGCTTCGGTTATAGAAAGCACCCGAGTTTAATAATTTTGGCGCTAGACACACTATACCTGTGTAATTTATACCTGAATTTATCTTTTTTATTTAGGAGTAAACCATATTTTTCGTTATTAGATAATTCATGTTATATGCTATTTATTTAGTGAAATAAATAATGATGAAAAGTTACTAAAAACCGTTATAATTTATATCTTATTTCCATAGTATTAGGCGTAAATTCCTAAAAAAATGAGCAATAATTGGGCAGGTAAACGGAATTTGCGTAAAGTTCACTGTTTAATAGCACACAAATCATAGCTTTATAATTAAAGTACGTCTAATTGTTTTGTAATACACTAGCTGGTAGTTTTTACTAAGTAACGAGATAGCTTTTTTAAAAAGGGAATCCTTTTTTCTTTTACGAATACGTGCCTTCTATGGAAACGGCGTGACATGTACATTTTATTGAAGCTTTTATTGTTTATTTTGGCCTCATGTTGAAGTTATTGTTTCGGGCTGTGGGCGGGCACTAGCGCAGTTCACTGTTTAGGAGACGTCGGGGCCCGCCACTAGTCTGCAAGCACGCTTGATGTTCGCTATCTCATTGGGATAATATATTGTTAACTGCCGTGAACTCGCTACAGGGACACAATACTCAGTCAAGGTGTTCCCGGCCCGTGCCATTACTATGTATGGTCAGCGAATGTTTCTAACCATCGGCACTAAGGCCTCTGGCTGTTTTATTTCTCAAGAGAGGATGCGGTGTTTGTTGTATCTAAGAAATATGTTAATGTATTATGGTCTTCAATATGCATGATTATTTTTTTAGTGCCTACCTGTAATTACTTTATTAAAGACAAAGATAATAAAATATAATGTAAATTTCTTGCAGTTTCTTTTTTACCACTGACAGGTATTGTTTACCTTCACCTGCTTTGCTCATCAATACCTATTAGGTTCCTAAATCCTGCACTTGAAATGGTTAGACAGCCAAAATTCAGGCAAATTTTGTACCTATACCAATCTGCCAATTATTTTTTTTTAAATTACTGTGACGGCTTTTTATTGAGAACTTTTGATAATGGCAAGCAATTTTGGGCTGCTTATGGATATTTAAAAAAACAAAAAAAAAACTTCAAACTCAAATCGTGACTAGTGTACTTACGCGTCACAAATTACATTGGAGACCTTGACCGCTGTTTAGTATTAAGCAAAAATTAGGATTTTGCAGACATATTTATAGTTCCAATAAAAATCAAAGACACAGTAGTGTATTGAGTGCAGTTACCCGTGGGTTTATTTCCCAGATAAACAAACTTCATTCACATTTTCCCTTAAAACGCCTACCATCGTCCTAAATTATCTGACAGCTGAGCTGGCAGCACAGTAACCTGATAAGAATTATTAATAAAATACTTGATTGGGTAACGCTACACCACATATTAAACACAGGATGAAAATGAATAATTGATTCTATATTAATTATAACAAATTAATTGCATGGCAATAATGACATGGATAGATATGAGTAAATATCTTACACGCCTGTTTGCAGGCAGAATACATTGACTTAGAGGATATATTATAAGATCTTTCGTTGTAATTTGTATCTATTTTCTTGCAATTATACATTTTGATTCTGATTTGATAGTTATAGCGGCTGAAAAAAGGAATAGAAAACACAATATTTCTTAATAAAAAAAATTATTGCCTCATAAATCATTACCTCATAAAAGTACTTTATTGCATGAAGCGGCAAACCCGAATAAATATGATAGTTCTTTCCAATCGGCGTTATCAAAATTAACTTTATAATTTGGTCGAGTATAAAGGCATACGAGTCCAAGGTTACCCGGCTTTTAAGACTGACATCATTGGCTTGTATTTACCAGTTACTCTGTACAGTTTACACTGAGTGCACGTTAGGTAAAAGATAAATTGATAAAAGGTAAGTACATAATAGTTATAATAAAAAATTGTATTAACTTATCATGTTTTTGTTAGATAAGTAGGTACTTAACTAACTTGTTTTTATAGTATTTTCTGTGCTTTCAATAATAATAATAACAATATGTATTATACTGGTTGGGTACAAAGACTGCCGGCTAGGCTAAATAAATAATGGACCCCGTTCCATAAGTGACGGCTCTAACGGTAACAAACAACTGAAATACAGGATCTTCCATAATAAAGACTTTCCTTGGAGAAAAGTTTTACCAAACTTACAAAAGTTAAAATCTACATAAATCAATAAAAACCCGGTCAAGTGCGTGTTAAACTCGCACACGTAGGGTTCCATACATAAATAATTGGAGGTCCCTCTGTAATTGAAAACTTAATTTCATTTTTATTGTATGTTGTTATACCTGGCATAGTAACTCTGTGACAAGTTCAAGCGTCATCCTATTACAGTTCAGAATTTTTAGACTTACGAACACACAGGTAAGACTCGTAGTAGTAGGGTCACTTTGGCACGCTTTCAATACAACTGAAGCAAAAAAAATCCACACTTAGATACCTATTTGTGATGTGAGAGATAAGAGTTAATTTTTTTGTAATTAATATTTCTGAAACTGTTAAAAATAATTCTCGCATTTGAGTTGGAAAAAAGAAACAATAGTGTGATCAAATGGTTAAGTTTTGGTACAGTCAGCAACAAAAGCAGGCTAAAAGTTCAGTTCCAGATCATTATAAATGTAAACCTGCTATTTTTTGTGAATAATTAGTAATATGTTAGGTAGGAATACTTTCATAATATGTATATTTAAAATAAAATAATAAAAGAATATATTACATAATTAAATCCTTTAAAAAATCTACTATGTGTACTGACTGTACGTGATAAGTGATAAGATAAATAATTTAGTAAATGCTCTGTCATTCAAGTAAATCAACACTAGTGGTAACGATAATTGATTATCTATAAATAACAGCCAATTATTATGCTTCAAAAAGTCTAAAATAATTATCCAAACTTATAATAACATAACTGCTTCGTTAACCTAGTGGTCCTAAGTGCGACTGCTATGTGTGATTTGGTTTGATTCCCAGTTTGAGCAAAGTGTTATTGGGGTTTTCTATGAAATTCTCAGAAGCAGCTTGGAATTAGGATTTGTGCCCGGTTAATGGCAATAGGCTCGCCCCCTATTACATGGGACTTAAAGTATACCGGCGAACTGTGGGTGTACATTGGTACACTTCTGCCTAACCCTTCGGGGAATATAGGCGTGATGGTATGTAATAAAAATATGGCTCGACTGCCTTAAAAAAAACCGGCGATGATCCTTTTTAAAAATCTGTTCTCCTATACAAATTGACCGTGTAAGTTAATCTTTTGTATGGAACAACAGATTTTTCTAGAATCATGTTATTGAATTCATGGCAAAACGTCTTGTCACGATGTTCGTTCCACCTTGTATTATTATTAGTTTAAATTATATTGAGTGTATTTTTTTTAATGTTACCCCACATTCATAGTTTTCCCTGTATCGTGGGTGCGTTTACATACTTATTACATACAACCATGTTGGTTCTTACAGATCCAGGATGTCTATAGCTCTGTACTACACTCCCGGTTCGGCGCCGTGTCGACTAGTGCTCCTGGTGGCGGCTGCACTCAACATCCAGCTGGACTTGAACCTCATGGACTTAAGAGCCGGCGATCAGTTGAAGCCGGACTTCTTGAAGGTACCATGTTAATTAACATTTTAATAGATATTTTTTCTTTTAAATGACGTTCAAAACTGCCTCTTAACTCAATGGTCTTAAGGAACTAGAAATAATTCGGCATTGACTATAAAGCTAAAAGCTTTTTTTTTTATTAGAACGCGTTTATCTCCGAAACTGCTGGTCTGATTCTGATAATTCTTCATCTAATAAGAAACTACGTTATCCATGACTGCTATATCTTATTATGGAAAAAAATATATAAATATAAATATACCTACAAACCCGGAAGAAAATTCGCGCGGACTAAGTCTGTCCAAAAGCTAATTCAAATTTATTAATCCTGATTAACTGTACGAACCATAAACATGAGATTTCATGTACCTACCTAGGTGCTCGTAGTTTAACTGTACTTACCTATCACATATTTATTAACCTGCCTATTAAATCTAACTGCTTAAGAAACATTTCGGAGCGTGGTAAAAAACTATACAATAGCGTTTTGAGTGTAGTAAAGTAGGAAAAAATGTCGCGAAATGTGCTTTGTTAGCGTGATCATGATTCATTAAAATACTTAGTAAAGATCTAAAACACGTCCGAAACACTGTCGTTCTTGTGTTGCTTGCAAAGAATGAAATCTTGCATTCTACCAAATTGATTTCGACTCATTTAAATGTTTTTTTAAACCTGTGACCAACAGTGGATGCCACCCTGTGACCCTGCTGAATAACGATGATAATTCACGTCTATACTATCATTTTAACTAAAAAACTTCGCTACCTTTCAGCTCAACCCCCAACACACAGTGCCAACTATAGTTGATGGCGACTTCTCTCTATGGGAGTCTCGAGCCATCGCCAAGTATTTGGTGAACAAATACGGTGAGGACAGGAGCTTGTACCCGACGGAGCCAAGGGCGAGGGCGCTGGTCGATCAGAGACTGGACTTCGACTTGGGAACGCTGTATCCAAGATTTGCGCAGTACTTTGTAAGTTTTTCGTTACCTCCTTTAATGTATAGAGAAACGCACGTCCGTAGCAATATTAAAATCATGAAAACCACCCTTTCTGCTACTACATAATTACTTTTTAAATGTTATTATGGACGTGCGGTGGATTGTAGGTTCCTAATGATAAATCGATACAAAAGACACGGAAAGAGAGTTTGTAACATTTCAAGGCTGGCCATTTACAACATCAGTATTTCTAATAAAATATTTAGCACTCCAAACGATATAACTGCCGATAATAAACACTTTCTAGAGTCACCTTCTACACAATGCCAATGGGAAGCCATCATTCCCTGCTTTTAATTTATTTGACATCGACACAGTTACTCTCTGACTTTATACATTTTTATAAGCCATAATGTTAGTAGTCACTCCCTTGCTAATTAATCATTGGGTTTAATTTCTCAGAGCCCCCTGGGCTTTTTTTTAGTCCTCCGCAAATCTTTTCTGATTAATTTCGTTGCGGAATACAAGACAGTTGTATCGTTTCTCCGGAACTCGCCGAGCTTTATTGCCTCGGCGCTCTTCTAGCGGTCTCCACTGCTGATACTGCTCTATGTCTGGAACTATCCAAATAACAACTATAATTATTAACTCCTAGTATCCTCAAGCCTTCGGTGGAGCGAAACCCGACGAGGCTCAGCTTAAGAAGTTGGAAGAAGCGCTAGCGTTCCTCGACACTTTTCTGGGAGGTTCCGCGTACGCTGTGGGTGATAGCCTGACCCTGGCGGACCTGGGGTTGGTGGCAACGGTGTCCACCATCGACGCTGCGGGAATCAGTTTGGACAATTATTCTAATGTTCAGAAGTAAGTTGTTCATAGCCTGCCAGTTATTTTCTTTGTAACTGATTTCTTTCGTATCATTTGTTTTAGTCTATTCCTACCTTCAAAACATATTCCCTCTGCCCGCAGGTGGTTCAAGCTGGTCAAAACCACGGCACCAGGATACAACGAAGCAAATGAATCTGGCATACAAGCATTCAGAGAATTGTTAGCGCAGTTAAAAGCTAAAACTGAATTGTAACATCTCTTACTTGTATTAGAATTGTAATAACTAGACTTAGGTATATACTCATATAGGTACCTATTAATGATAGACGTACTATTTACTACCGACTCACGGATTACGGAACCAGCTTCTAATATTCAAACCTGCTTTAAACTTATTGTTATTATCTTTACATGTCATGCATGTTGCTTTAAATTTCACACAAAGCAACTAAATTTGTCACAAAAAAATGCTCTAAAGTAAAGATTTAATAATAATAATAAAACATCAAAAATTATATTTAATCTTTTAATCGTGCCTTAAAACCTAAACTTATAATAGTACATTGAGAATGTAAAACGGTGTAACTTGAAAAAACAACATTAATTGTGAAAGTGGCAGCAGTATGTAGGTACTGTGTATTAGAAATACGAATAAGCTCCATTCATTTATCCAAAATCTGTCAAAATCATCGTTTATGACATTCTTAGCTTCCTGACAAGTCTGTGATAGCTAGAATACACGGGTGCAACGAATGATAACGGCTTTAACATTTTTTTTGAACCAACGAAGACTTAATAAAAGCACAGCTCTCACTATACCTTCGTTCAACTTGTCATCTGTATAAACGAATGGAGTAAATGTCTCGGGTACGTCGTCTACTTCTTGAGCATGCTGTTGACAAGTCCCTTGAAGGCGTCCAGACCTTTCTCGTTGGCTTCTTGGTAGCCGGGCGCAGAGCTCTTCACTGTCTCGTACCACCTGCAAATCAATGTATCGTATGAACTGGCTCCTGATCTGTTTTAATTGAGTCACTTGGCTCAGCACTGCTGGATGGGTCGTCTGATGATAAGCTTCGCAACGCCCTTACGAGGTGCTATTGCAGATCGCGGGACACTAATAGAAAACACTGACAACTTGATGAAAAGCCCTATAAAGAGTACAGTTGCCGGTTGTCCGTTGCCTGCCTCATGGCAACAGCCTATTAAACTGGAACAATACTAGCAACATATAGAAGTTTTATTCCACCTCTACTCTGCTCCTTGGGAAATGCAAGCGTGATGCTATGTATAGATTTATTCCTCACCTCTTAATATTAGGGTACTTCTTGAAGTCCACGTCGGAGGCTTCGAAGCTAGAAACTCCAGCGATGAGACTCAGGTCAGCGACCGTCAGGTTGGGGCCGGCGCAGAACTTCTGACCTTCCAGGAATGTGTTGAGGAGCTGCAGAGCATCTTCAATCTTGGCCAGCTTTTCCTTGTCAGCGGGCGCGCCACCAAATACTTGTGGGTACTATAAGCGTAGAGTGTGTTAATGTCCGTCACAATAAGGGACCCGAGGTTACTCGAGAGCGTGAATGACAATATTACGCGGTTAATTTGAACACTGTTGGTCCCATGATCAATAGGATACGGATCTTGTAAATATATATCTGCTATTGAATCTCCACAAGAAAATAAAGCAGATAACAGGAAGAGGAAACAGCCTAGTTAGAAAAAGCAATAGGTACTCACGAAGTAATCAGCAAATCTCTGGTACAATGTGCCGATGTCGAAGTACAGGCGTTGGTCTACTAGGGCCCTTGCCTTCGGATCCTCAGGATACAAACTGCTGCCCTTGCCGTATTTGTTCACCAAGTACGTGATGATGGCTCGCGACTCCCAGATCGACAGGCCATCGTCGACCAGCGTCGGGACTGTGTGCTGTGGGTTGAGCTGGGGAAAGAGAAACACTTTAGAATCATCATTGTCAGTGAATCGAAATACATAAACTTCTGTGGCCCTTACTAACTCATCAGCCTAAAAAATCCAAAATCTATGTTATTATTTATTATTACTTATAATTAGCTTTCATATTTTTTCCATCGAAACTCATCCCGTCCAAACCCGTATCGCTATCGTCTGAATCTGCGCATTCCACTTCAAAGTCATTACGTTTTCGACAGCAACCGGTTTGGCTTTAATTTCGATTACCTGTGGATGGTACCGCCGCAGCCGCGCTTGTTTCTTATTATTTTTATATCTATATTTTATTTAAAACCCTTCCTTTCTTTAGGGAGATCTCACCCGGAGTGAGATTTACATTTAAAGTGTTATGGCGACTATGATGAGCAGGTACCTAATTGTGAACCCATCTAGTACATAGACATCAGCGTAACCAGAAGTCCCGATTATTAACTTAATTATTCGAGCACCCGATTTTTAACTATGCTTTCCAAGGGTAAAAGAATTCTTAAAATTGGCTATTTAGTTTCTGAGCTTATCCATTACAAACAAAAATACTTTTGTTTTTATAATATTGGTTTACAAAAAATAAAAATATTATATAAACATTAAAAACTCGATTTTCCCGAAAAAAAACTGGCATCGCTGACTTTTTTACTACAGAAGGTAGGTTGGGTACCTACTTATCTCTTTCGAAATGTGCGACTAAGTACACTCCTTTTCCTTCTGATCTGGTTATCGGTCAATGAAGCTATCATTACGACCTGCTGGGTGTGGGTACGATCACGACAATCATGTCTATTGAATTAAGATAAGATTTCTATATTTGCTTAAACATGTGTATTGTATACACAAATGCATGAAAGATATTATATCAGAATCCAGTCATGTTTGGCCATATGGAGGTACCTATCGACGTACATATATTTTCATTACTAAATTATACATATGAATAAGCTACTTCTCTACTTAGGTACCTTTTTGAAAATTCATAACTTCTTTATAATATTCTGTATATGTTTTTGTTTCTTTTCTAGCCTACTCTTTTTCACTGCCGGGCAAAAGCCTCCTTCAAGTCCATTACAAAAAATTATTTTGAAGATACCTTCAAATGTCATACAAAATAATGTCAGATCTTATTAATTAATCAAGAGAAATAAATCAATAAATATTATTTTTCAAATAACAAACTTCATATTGCAATGGAAACGAACGTTGTCCTCTTAAAGGTTCAATGACCGTAAATTCCAACTGCTAAATTACATCACTGACTGTCTATGCGACCTTCAACTACTTTAAAGGTATTTTGCACCTAACGCTGTAATATTTAGAGTTGAAAATAGGTTGTAAATGGTAATTTAGATATGTACCCCGATAGGAAACGCTGGCCGACTGCCATGGGTTCCAAGCATTCTGTACTACATTAGGAAATTGAATGAGACTTTGAAATCGAAACAGCAGGCGGCGACGACCGCGTCTAGAAGTTAGAATAAGTTGATATAGTACCACATAATACTTGGTACCTACTGATAGGTCCCCGGGGATTGCCCCGTTGGTCTCGTGGTCACAAGCGTGACTGTCGAGCGTGGGGTCCCGGGTTCCACTCCCAGGTCGGGCAAAAAGTGCTATTGGGTTTTTCTATTAGGATTTGCTCAGTAGCAGCCCGGAGTTTGGAAGCTGGTGGTGTGACACCCCCGTGCCTCGGAAAGCACGTAAAGCCGTTGGTCCCGGCTATCATTCGTAGATCTTTGACAGTCGTTACGGATAGTCAGAAGCCAGGAAGTCGGACAACCAGTCTAACCAAGAGGTATCGTGTTGCCCAGTAACTGGGTTGTAGAGGTCAGATAGGCAGTCGCTCCATGTAAAACACTGGTACTCAGCTGCATCCGGTTAGACTGGGAGCCGACCCCAACATAGTTGGGAAAAGGCAAAGTAGATGATGATGAAAAGTGGATGTAAATGGTCGAATTGAAATAAATACTTTGACTTTGACTTTGAATGTCGTAATGGCCCAGTGGTTAAGACGCCCGCTTCTCATGCACGAAGCCGTGGGTTTGCAAGCAGATACGGGTAAGTACCAATGTCTACTTTTTATATTGGACATCACTGACATTGGTTAAGGAAAATATCCAAAATAGACTTAAAAATCAACAAAGTTGGGAAAAGGCTAAGTAGATGATGATGACCTACTGATAGGTCCAAAGTCACCTAACATTTTCTGTTAGGTGTGGTGTGTAATGGCTAGCTTATTTATGCTTACGTAATTTCCGAAACAAAAATTAACGATGTGCCAAATCTAAGCCAATTAATTATAACAGTTGACAATTACAAAACTGAGTATTTACACTTTTTCAGTGGATTCAGTAGGTACATGATTCTAGACCTCCATGAATGAAAATTTTCGCCGATTCCTAAAAAAATAACGGCTATTCCATACAATATCTTGACCGTACAGGTGTTACACTTTTGTATGGGAAAACAGATTTTTTGCGACAAAAAATGTTGAATGTTGACTCTGGGTTTAAAATCCGTCCTTCTTCCACTCCATATTAAATATGGTAATCAACTGGTCAATGTTGGTCAGAGTTCTGTCACACGTTTTAGTCACTTAAAATTCAATTTGAGAGTTCTGACGTCATACATCGTCGGTTAAAACCCAAATCAAAAAAACTAAGTTTCGAGGTAGGTGTAAATGACGTGGCTTTCAGCCTACCTTTAATGAATCTGAAGTACCTAGTATAACCAGAAACAGGAAATACTTCATTTGTTATTCCAATTATTTGTTCCGTTAATTAAAATGACATAGGTTTTCCTGAATACCGACCACAATGGTATACCTAACTAATTATGATACGTCAAATGACATAAATAACAGCGTCTAGTGTGTAGATGTCGGTAGGTGGAATTCAAAAGAGATCTCGGCAGTACCTGCCTCAATCAAAATTCCGCGCCTTGCGATCATCCAGCCTTTACAATGATTTATTCCCTACCCATACAAATATGATGATGGCGAAAGTGACTCTCTGTCTGTCTGTTACGCTTTTAAGACTAAACCACTGAACCAATTTTGATGCGATTTTGTACGGGGTAAGTTGGAACCCCAAAAAAGGACATACGCTTCTTGTTATTTGGTAACCTCATCTGCGTCTGCGACTTTTATCTAGACAAAGTCGTAGGCCAAAGCTAGTCAATTCATAACGTAACAACCCAAATAAGAACCCAGATCATTCATGTGTGTTGAAACCTCAACCAATGCAGTACTCCAGTCTCACCTTCAAATACTCAGGCTTGAGGTGTTCTCCGTGGTGAAGATCCACAAGTTTCAGGTTCAGGTTGAGGTTAAGCGCCTTCGCAGTCAGTAGCACGGCGCGGCAGGGGGCGGAGCCCGGCACGTAGTACAGGTCGATGGGCATATCGCTAGAACAAGCAACATAAGATTGAAAACTCTGACCATTCAGAATGCCGATGCTCCACAAGACGTAGATCTGGAAAATTTAAACTTAAAAAATATTGCGTTTGTATTGGAAACTTTGTGTGCTTGTGAAACTTGTAATCTAATGGTGATGGTGCATGAATGAACAAAGTCGAATAACTCGTTCCCTATCATATACCTACCTGCGTAATTAGAATTACCCTACTTCTCATAAGATTAAAACATTCGTTATTTAAAACACCGCGCAACTGCCCCGTTGGTCTCATGGTGGCGAGGACGACTGTTGAGCGTGGGATGCTGGGTTCGATTCCCAGGTCCGGCAAAAAGTGTTATTGGATTTTTCCATTAGAAATTTCTCAGTAACAGCCCGAAATTTGGAAGTTCGTGGTGCGATACCTACGTGCCTCGGAAAGCACGTGAAGCCGTTGGTAATGCGCTTGATCTGTTCCCGGTTGTGTCGGACTGCCGTCCCATCGGACTATGATAGTTAGGGAAGAGGGCGTGCACCTGTATTTGCGCACACACTTATGCACTATAATATCTCCTGCGTACTTGGCTAGTCTGAATAAAGAAGAGGCCGCCGTGGCCAGAATCGGTCTAGAGAATACATACATTTAAAACATGTTTTGAGTTCAAATATTAGTATCAGGACAAATCAAGCAAGTTTCCTCACTGACAACAAATAAAAAATCTTGTTGTTTCGCAATACTGAAACTCGATTTGTTATCAATATTGATTGGTAGATTAGCTGCACTACCATGGCAAGAAGTATTCCGAGTTAGAGCCTCAAACAGAGAAAAGACTGATGAGGAGGATGACCATCACTATGCTGACTGCATTAGAATGGGGCCTATAAGCTAAATGCTAGCTTGAATACTGTTACGCCTTGGTTGTCCTCGGAAAATAGCCAACGTTAAGTTGAGGACTGTGTCGACTTTTATTATCCCCCAAACTCACCAATTAAAATTCAAAGCAGGTGGTATTTTAACAAAAGAAAAAGAATGTAAAAAAATTAAGACTTGCATAAAAACTGAAGGCATGCCCTTGACGTCGACTGCGGAAATTAATCAAACAAATTCCTCTGTAATTGAATGCTGTGACAAAAGGTAAGGTCAGGTCAAACGAAATGGGTAACGAAGGACAGTAACAACTGCTATAAGACACGCGGAAAATTGGTGAAATGACAAAGTGGTTTGGGGAAGTAATATAGTTAAGATTTCCGGGTTTTAAGAGTCATTTTACTCCCTACTTTCATGACTAACGACTTAGTGGGACATGTTGGAATGGAACAGGTATTTAGTTCTTGTCTTGGTGAATAGATATACCAGTCGGCAAGGTAGGTAGGACTTGCTCAGTGGCCGCCATGCAATTGGTGACGATAGTGACTGACTTTGTAGGCACAATTGAACACAAGATAAGTACCTAAATTCCGTGATCTAAGCGTGGAGGCTATGCATGTATGTACTTTGAACAGGCAAGTAAACTGCTTAGAGAGGTAGTCTGTTAAACTACAGCGAAATATAAATAAGTAAATATAAACACCTAGGAATATTATCTGCTTCACCAGCCATGGCTGCTTTTTAAGTCTTGCTGTTTATTTTAAAATCTATTAAATGGTTCTGAGAACTGTTTTGACGTAGATTCCTGCAAAATTATAGCCAAACATGCAGGGTTGTCTGTTGTCTTTGGCCAAAATGTGTTTTAAATCAAAGGTTGAATAGATTTAGTGCTTTACTCTTTGTTTTTTGGCCATTGGATCACGTCAGCGAAAATATTTTTAAATGTTTTAATATTAATTATTGATTTCTCGATAAGCTCGATTGATTATCATCACCATAGAATACCAACATTTTAAATAAATCATTACATGAAATACTTAACATCTAATTTTAAAATCTTCTGTTTTAAAATCCTTAAACTTTTATGTATCTTACAGGACTGTTTTAAAAACAAGTTTTATAATGTTCGTACTGAAATGTAACAATGTTAGTTACACATAATTGCATCGACCTAGTTTTATTTGTTGTATTGTTGGAACTTTGGAAGGAAGTTCGAAAGTAGCCTAGTCACTTCACAGTGAATTGTAAATGGATTATCAAATTGATTTTCGTGCTTGGCGTATCTTTTTCCTACTTTAGGCACCTACACATGAAGCGAGTTTTCTATGTTATTTGGTTATTCACATTTATGTCATTAAGTAATGTAGGTAGATAACACACTACAGTGTGTCAGCCAAGTTCTTCAATATTTTGAACTAGGTACTTTTTAAACTGGCCAAGTTAGGTATCCGATGTCAAAGAAAGTAACAAATTGTTTTTTATTTCAATTGAAGAATGTTGTACATTCCTACTTATAGATATGATTAAAGGACCTGCTATTAAACTTGGCACCAGTAAGATCTCAACTGTTTTATAGACGACAGTGACATCGTTTAACCCGAAAGTTGTTGCCACCGAACTTGGCCAATTTTTTACGTTTTTGTTTTTGTAGATATTACTAACTTTTGTTGGTTTCATGTTCATAATTTATCGATCCACTGGCAGACCGCAAGTGAATATTGTAAAGGCCCTAAAAAATTACATGACACCGACAAATATTTCCATGATCTATACTAATATGCTAAAGAGGAAAGATTTTTTGTTTGTTTGTAACGAATAAGCTCCTAAACTATTGGACCGATTTTAAAAACTTTTCACCAATAGATAACTACATTATTCCTGAGTAACATAGGCACGGGAGATAAGTGCACACTGGCAATTTATGGTCGAGCACTTCTTACGTGCCTAAAGTTCGACTTTGACGGTAAATATTAGGTATACCTACTTAAAATCTTCAAAAACCCCGTACATTTGGGTGAAATTGGGTTTTTTTCCGGATGCATTCGGTCATCAGTCGTCATCGGTTCTTTTACAGCGGCGGCGCCCGCGTCTTAGTAATTCCGGATTCGGTTCACAATTACGAATGAAAACGAACGAATTGAATGATTTTTTTTTGCTTAATTTATTGCTTATCTTTCAATTAACCGGGATCGACATGACATGACTGATCCCCTTCCGTGTGGCAGCCCTAGGAAGGTGTTAGATATAAGAACGGGTATATAATACCTGTTCTTATATATAGATACTTATGTAATCTGCTTTAAACAAAAAATAATAACTAGTTATAAGTTCAAATTATATAAAAAACGGCGTTGTTTCGCTGTTGTACGATTCCGGCCCCCATGTTCGTTGCGGCCTTGACGTGGTCGATTAGGTATATTGAAAATTATACAGTCACTGTGATTGGTTGTTAATGAACGCGATAAGGTATATATATATATATATACCTAATTCACTGCACTTTATTGTAAAAGGAACCTTCATAAGTACCTACATTATGCTTTTAATTGGGTCCTTAATTTGATTTTTTATCGCCAGTTAAAGGTTCGTCTTCAATAAGGTTTTGTTCAATTTAAAAAAACATGCTTAGGTACCAACAGCTTGGCTAGGCAGATATAAACCTGCTATCTGCACAAAATAAACTGTAGGCAATCAAGTAATCACCATTAATGTATAAAAGCCAAAATAAGTTGGAAATACCTAATTCTCAGGCTACAATCATGATGATATGACATTTATTTATTTTACACACACGACGAGTTTAATTGCTTACAAAAACCTATGTAGTGATTATTACTGTTACTTCATACATAGCAAAAACTGATAATCACTCATACATACATATAACACAAATTTATATTATTGCAGATGTGCTGCTAAGTGCTGATGAGATCATTCCAACACTAGCAAGGAATAATACTTACTTAGGAGTGGACTATGGTCTCTCTATCTATGCTAAGGTAAATACTTAGATACGTCGCTACGCTACATAAAGCCGGTAAACCGGTTGTAACTTTTTTAATGTCAATTCAATACGTTCCTACGATTGCTGAAGCAAAACTGAAGATATTCTAATTAACCATAAGGCATTTCATATGTAAGTAGTTAATACAACGACAGTACTTCGAAGAATAGCAATTTATGTAATTAAAAGTCTAAATAAATAAGGCGCTATCATTAGTATGTAGAGACTGTACAATGGCTCATTTATCTAGAATGGGTACTTTCTCAAGCTTAACTGAGTGTACTAATTTAATTTTTTTTATTTAACGTGTGATGTGACCCTACGGTTAAAGTCTGTTGTCTTCAAACCAATTGCTCTAGTTTCGTTTAGTATTGGCCTTTCACTGCACCAAACTTTTATGCAATGTCCATTTCCGATCACTATTTGCGTGTAGGCGTACGAGCCATAAAAATTAAATACTTACAAAGAAAAATTAGAAACTAAAACGTGCACATTATTGTTATGTTGCGTGCTATAAATTTTTCTAAATCTAGGTATTATTTTACTACGTATATGGATTTTTATAATCCTACTTTAATTATAATGTAGGCGCATATTGCTAAACCCGCACGTCGAATTGGTTTAAGAATTTATTAGCTTCAAACATTACTTTAATTGGTTAAATATCCTGACAACTTGTTTCCCTTTACGAAACCAATTTACAGTCAACAAAAAAATTTAAAGTGTAGGTAGGTACCGCTTTCATAAAAATTCATCATCACACGCAACACAAAAAGTAACAAAAATAGACTTACGTTTTTTAACTATTTATTTTAGACCACAAACACAACGCGATGCGAGCAGTCGGCTCCGAACTGTGAGAGTGAATAACTGCGAGAGGGGAGGTCAACTGTTTTATACTGGCGTCGAATGCATGACGCATGTCGAGGACAAAGCAGCCTGATCTCCCCAATGCAAATGCCTCTGGGTCACTCCAACCAATGAGCCTATTTTTTCAGTAGTACAGACTTAGAGGAAATTAAACACCTAATTGACTTCTTCAGAAGAAAAGTTGGCAGTGAGAAAAAAGATGGATTATGTGCAGAAGACGATTACGGTTGGTTAGCTAGAAGGAAGTAGACTCCGAGATGTCAGTTAAGTATCATGTACCATAAAAGAGAACGACATAGTCCAAATTGGTTCTTTAAGTTGGTATATTGACTGTAGAACTGCAAAAACGGATTAGAAATAATGGTGGTAAAGCCCATTAACGGGGTGAAAGGGAACATTATAATGACAACTTTGCATTTAAGAGGATATTAACAATGCTACTGATGCGGCGATAAACGTTGCCAGATATTGGACCCAAAAAATATAGGATTACTCAGGAATTTGATTGATCAGTAAATTATTGCTGATTGATCAGGAAACCGCCTCGTTAGCGTAGTGGTCCTTAGCGCGACTTCTACGCTAGAGGTATTGGGTTCGATTCCCAGGTCGAGCAAAAAGTGTTATTGAGTTTTTCTATGAAATTCTCAGTAGCAGCTCGGAGTTAGGATTTGTGCCCGGTTAATGGCAATAGGCTCACTCCCTATTACATGGGACCTGAACATACCGGCGAACTGTGGGTGTACATTGGTACACCTCTGCCTAACCCTTCGCGGAATACAGGCGTGATTGTATGTAAATATTGGATTAAATAAAATCATCTTCACTAATACTCGAATACCTTCACATAATCACTCGAATAGAAGATCAAATCTTTTACGAAGTAATCAATCAGTACAAAAGAGGAAATGTTTAGAACAGCTGAGTTTATTCGAATTACCCTGCACGAGAAGTGCCTGGTTATTGAACCCTAACGTTGAATTGTTTTATCTGTTACATAAATCAAATGTTTTATAGATTTTATATGTATGGAATCCACGGCGGTAAACATTTTGGTTACGATGTCCCATTCACCTTGTATTTTTGTCGGTTAGCTGGAAAGATAGTTAGGACATTCAAAAACATCAACAAAGTAGTTATATTTTATTTATTTAAGCTTATGTCACTGATGTTAACACAGATATGCATGATATAACATTAAAAAAAAAAATAGGTACAAGTACATCATAGTGATAAGAGTTTATATTGTTATGGCTTATTTTACATATTTACATCTTCTATTCTACCTTTTATTTTTAACCCTCGAAGCAAAAATGACGGGGTGTTATAAGTTTGACGTGTCTGTGTGTGTATGTGTGACTGTCTGTGGCATCGTAGCTCCCGAACGCATGAAGTGATTTTGATTTAGTTTTGTGCTTGTTTGAAACGTATATTAGTCGGGAGTGTTCTTAGCTATGTTTGATTGAAATTGGTTCAGCGGTTTCAAAGTTATCAGCTCTTTTGTTAGCTGCGGTAGGGATTTTTTTTTTTCTGTCGGGGGTTAGGTACTTACAATTTTAAATTTTGTGTTTTTTTCGGATTAACATTTCGCAGGTCAAGCTAGGAGCTTTTTAATTTTTTCCTTTTCTTTCCTTTCCGGACTACTACTACCTATTTATAGAACAAAATGCACAACCTAGGAATCGAACCCAAGACTCCAACATTTGAGAGCAAAAACAGTGCAGATAAGTAGATTTTAGTGTTAAACATAATTATGGACGTCCACGATCGAATACAAAATCTCTTACCTTGAGGTAAAACTGACTTTTTTTTTTGTAATAGGTAATATAACTTATGTTTACCTACCTCCCATTGTAAAATATTGACAATAGACGAATTTTTAAGTACATAAGTAATACACACACACGTATTTTCATGATAAGTAAGTATACTTAGTTGCAAGGACGGCCTTCCCGTTAGGCCAATGCCTTCAGGATCTCGGGTGTCAAGTGACCTCAGCAGCAAGGATGTGGAGGCCGGTCATTCGTGTTCGGGTTGGTGGCACATGCGGCGACCGTAACGGGAACAATACGGGAATTTCAAATAAGGTCTTTTAAAAAAGGTGTCAAATTATTAAATTTGCTTTTATTTTATTTTGTACGGGCTTTCGAGAGGCCAAAAATAAAAATTCGCTGGATGCGTACTAACCAGGACCGGTCGTTATATGATAGGCAATAAACCGATTAACTAAATTAAAGTGGGACACAATTAGACTCAAAGATCTTTGCAGGGTAGCCGGGAGTAGGTGAATGAGCGCAGCCAAGGATCGATGAAAAGAAAATTTTTGAAAAGTACTATTATGTATAAGTATATCTAGCAGCCTAATGTTTGCTAAGTTATTTAAGCTGAAAGACGTCATTTGCGAAATTCGTGGGAGTGCACACTTGTGGAGCTGCTGACGAACCACGGCCTGATCAGTCAGACTACTGAAATCTGCTCATCCTGCACTTAGATCTGGGTATATTTGCTAATAATCATCATCTACTACTATTACTGCCGTTCTAATTTGTAAAATACTTAACTGTAAGTAACTGTATTTAAACTTATCAAATCAAATCATTTATTTCTTTGCAAATATGGGTAATTATACATTTATGTTCTCAGTAATATTTAAAAGTAAATAAAATAATGTCGAAGTTATTGTAGTTTATTACCCGTACAATAGTTCCTTATAATTAGGTTAACATACAACAAAGTTCGGCAACATTTAGTGGTCAGCATTTCTAGCAAAAACAGTGGTCTCCAAAATGGGCGGCAGTTTTAAGTAGTTACTTACACGTAAGTGATTTGGTCGTAAAAACTGTAAAAGTCTAAACTTATGTTGTAAAAACAAATAAATAAACATGGACAAATGCGTTCGATTATTCATCATGAAGATAATCATCATGGCGAAATGGAACGACATCCATCTCAAATTCAATTGTCAGTATCAATAAACTGTCAGATGTCCAACTAACTGTCACACAAGTGTCAAAAAAAGTCAAATGAGTTGAGTTTATAATTCGGGTTCTAACTTTCTTTAATTTACAAAAAAATAACATTTCAAGTAATGATAATGTAAATATTTTTATGTGAAATTGTGGTTTGTGTATGCTGCTAGCTGCTACACGTTTTCCGGTTCACAATGGGCGACAGCAGTGATTCCGAAGAGTTTTACGACGCTGAAGAGTTCACACCCATTAAAGGTTCTAAGTGAGTAGCGAAAACGTTCGCAATAATTATGTTGTTTTATTATTGTATGTTCAGTGTACAGTCTTTTAGTACTATATTATATAGGAACCTGAAAGTCGTAAGAAGAGTTATATTTTACAAGAACAACCGCAGTGTCATTTTGAAATAGGTTTTGTATGTTTCGAACAGATGTTTCGTTTTGCTATTGATATGCGTCCTTGACGCTAGCGACGGGTTAAAACAAATAAAAAACAGTTATCCGTCGATGCGAGACTCGCTTGTCTCACTAGAACTATGAGTTAGTAGACCAGATCATGATTATCCAATAAGTTGATGGTTCACATATTAATTATGAATTCGCCCCACTTATAGATGGCAATGTTTTCATAAACATATTGATGTAAGCGGTGTGAAGGAGTGTGTTTTGTTTGATTATTACCATAACATTCTTTCTTTTTTATAAGATTATAGTGATCACTCACTGTAATTTGTGGTGAGTACCAAGTGAAACTTGAATTAGTTACTTATTATTTCTATGTAAACATCTATTGAAATGAAATGATTTGCCAATTTTAGAAGATCATCGTTATGCAAGAATATAAACATAACAGAGAGTGGAGATGCACCAGACAAGGGGCCTGTTTTGAAGACAGACTGTACGGTACCAGGGCTGGGAACCACCAGCACTCACACTGCAGAAGCTGCCATAGAAGATGACAGGAGTACAGTGAAGAGTGTAAGAGAATTTCTATTACTTTTGTAATATTCATTCCTTAGCAAAGTAAATCTATGCTAAGAAATGATACAGATGAGAAATTAGAACTTGAGTAATGAAGCCTTCAAAACTATTGAAACACCTTATCAGAATTTATTGATTTTCAATTTATGCTATTTAAGCAATCATACATACCATCATGCCTGTATTCCCAGAATGTTTAGGCAGAGATGTACTATTGTACACCCACAGTGCGCCGGTATAGTTGGGTCCCATGTAATAGTGGGCGAGCCTATTAAATAAATAAATAAATAAAAATCATTTATTTCAGACCGTGGTCCATATTAAGTTAGTAACAATCACACTTATAAACTATGTTAGTACAATATAAAACTAATGAAAAACAACAACAATTAAAACCTGAGGGCTCCCGATGAGGTTTCACAGGTAATGTGAACCCTCGTCCAGTGCCTCATAATGGGACAGTCGGCATCCAGTCGTTCTGCCACTACCCTCAGGAGGCTGTTGGGACTGCCCCGCACGCGCCGCATCAGGGAGCCAATTCTTTTGCGCAGTATAGCATGGAAGCCATCTATCTGGGCTACCGCAAACATCCCTGATGCACTACAGTAGCGTGGCAGCCCCATCAACGCCCTGAATGCATTATTGTACTGGACCCGCAAGGCACTGAAGGCTCGTTGAGTGTATTTGATCCATAGGCTGCACGAGTAAAAGGACTGGCAGTATGCTCTAAACAAAGTCCTTTTCACCTGGTCATTACAGCGTACAAACCTACGGGCCAGCATGTTCGACCTCACTGCCAGTGCCCTGCGTTCCCTTTCAATATCCACATCATCTGAAAGCGACTCGGTGACCCAGGTACTTGAATTTCGATACCCTTTTGAGAAGGGTGCCACCCAAGGTAACAGTTGGTGAATTGTAACTTTTGTTACCTGCTTTAAAAACTTGCAACTCATTCTTTACTGGGTTATACCTGAGTCCATGTTCCACCGCATATCGCTCGCAGATGCTGAGGAGCTTTCTCAGCGCACTAATCGATGGGCACAGCAGCACCATATCGTCGGCGTAACTGATATTGTTTATAAAACAACCGTCGACTGAGCAACCGACTCCGGCACCGCTGAGCTCACCGATCAGCTTATTCACATAGAGACTAATTGCCATTAACTGGGCTCAAATCCTAACTCCGAGCGACTACTGAGAATTTCATACATTTTTGCTCAACCTGAGGATCGAACCCAATACCTCTAGCGTAGCACTCGTGCTTAAGACTATTAGGCTAATGAGGCAGTAAGACATTTTGTTTGGAAAAGAAAAAGATTATAATAAATAAGATACTTTTTTGTGTTAGATGTTTTATTTATATTGCGTACATTATGAAAAGTGCGTTAAAGAAAATTTAACGGCCAACGCAACCAATTAATCAATAATGGCAAAATCCCGCAACAAAACAGAAATTAAGTATACATATAAGGATAAAACATTAACCATATAATTTTTAATTAATTAATATCTTATATATTATTGTTCCCAACAAATACTGTGAAGAAATAATCAACATCAACTAAAAAATTAAAATTAATCAAAAGATATATTTTTTAATTAAAATTATTTATATTACTTTTCTTGCTTTATGTTGGTCATTAATCCCGACACCCATCTGTGAAGTAAAAATATCGATTATGCTCTTACGGTTACAACATTATTTCTATTTAGTGTGTATGCTATGTTGCTTGCAGGTTGTACAAGGTAGGCGGAGGTTCCAGGAGTTACGTCGTTGCATGCAGACGGAGGAGGAAGATGAGGGTGTGCCTGATGCTACCGGATCAGTGGACCAGCAGACGTTCACATCTGAACACCCGTTCAAGTGAGTTGAGCACCCTAGGTTAGGGTTAACAGAAATGTCGGTTGTTCCATACTTTTTGTCAATGGTGGTGTTGCACTTTTGTATGGAACAGGTAGTTTTTTTATCTCATGTACTGAATCTATGGTAAAAGATTTCATTACAATATCCATTCCACCTGTTATATTTTCGAGCTAAATAGATGCATGCCGTGTCATGTCGTGGCATCAAAACACCGCCGTACAAATTTTAAACCTTATTTTAGCTTAGTTTAGCTGTCATAATCCTGTGACCTGAGAGACTCAAGGCACGCGGCAGCATGCCGCGGTATAATTATATCGAAATAAAGTATGTAATATGAATTCTAAACTCATTGTTATAAGGACCGGACCGGACCATTGTTATAAAACCGGACAAGTGCGAGTCGGACTCGCCCACCGAGGGTTCCGTACGTAAGATCATTATAAGTTACAGAATTAAATAAATAGTTTATTGAAATAAATAAATAAGAAATTAAATAGTATATTCATTTTTCTACTAAAGTTTACTTAGATATCTGGGTTTTTTCTTTATAAATAAGAAATTTTGCGTCGGAAAAAATAAATAAAATATGTTTTGCAATGTGCACATCAAGCCCTTTTAAATGACTATTACATTTGTACTAGTAGCTTCAATTTGAAATTTCGACCCCTATTTAAAAATATAGAGCCCCTATATATTTTTAGATTAAATTAAAAATGTATAGTTTTGAGACATTTTCTTGTGATCTATAACGATATTACTTGTCAAAATTCATAGTTCTAGGTCAACGGGAACTACCTATGAGTTTTGATTCCTTTGATAGTGTTGAAATACGATTTGTTACTGAATAAACGGCCGTATCTTTTTTTTTCACTTAAACTTCAACTTGATACACGTATTCCCGAAATAAAGGGTCTTGACAGACAGACAGATGGACGGACAACAAAGTGATCTTATAAGATTTCCGTTTTTTCCTTTTGAGGTACGGAACCCTAAAACCGATCAGAAGTAAATTTCTTTATTGTGTCGTTACTCGACGTCAATCAGCGCCGGCCCTAGTACTGCCATGCTAAATCAAAAGTGTATGTCAGATGAGCAATGGGTGATAGTTTCTGCCGCATGCGTCTCACGACATGTCAAGCAACATCCCGGTGGATGGAGATGGGATGAACTGGACTCCTGCTATAAAGACTGGTCTATAGTAGCTCTAGACTAAGAGTAGTAGTGGAAGGACAGTAGAGAGCCATTTGCTCTGCAGTGGGTGATACAGGCTTGCGACATATTAATATCCTTGCGACTTATACAGACAGTGTCCACATTAGTATACTAACCATCAAACAATACCATACCAAGAGTGTTTGGAGTAAATAATGTCTGCAAAATATTCTGTTGTTATGACATTGTTAAGTAGTAGTAGTGCGTCATACAAACTGACAAATCTGAAGGAGCGTGTGAGTAACTTTTAATGGTATCTTTGCAGGATAATAGCACACGACACAATGAGCCTGCAGAGTATGACGTCACTCGGCCGAATAGGCAGAATACTCAGCGGCGCCTCGGAATCTCACTGTAAGTTAAATTGCAGTTACAAGCGGTTACTAGGAATCGCCGTTACTGGTTTGCGGCTACCACTTTTCAGCTTACTAAAGGCCAGGTATTCCGTTTCAATATGTTCTATACTCGCCGACTAAAAGTTGGTCTAAAAATGTCCACAGTAAGACATAGGTCTCCCCCCAACAACTTAATAATTAACATACCATCACACCTGTATTTCCCGAAGGATTAGACAGAGATGTATCATTGTACACCCACAGTTCGCCGGTGGTCTCATGTAATAGGGGGCGAGCCTATTGCCATTAGCTGGGCACAAATCCTAATTTCGAGCTGCTACTGAGAATTTCATAACTAAATCCAATAGCAGTTTTTGCTCTTAAATAATATGCGATAAATATTGCAATTGTCGGACGGCCTCTGATTTTATGATGCATTCTTATTCAAACATATTTTTTAAATTGATCTGTCCCAGTCCCTAGCTTATCGACTGTTTCATAATGTTGAGTATGTATGTGCAGCGAACATCCGTGATACCGCACCGGTACCATCGGTGTCGTCGAGAGAGCCCTCCACTATTTCCGACGAACAACTCGCCGTTGAAGCTAGAAGTCAAAATGGTGAGCGCAATATTTGACATGAATAAACTCTTACTATTTGTATTAATAACTAGTTGACCCGGCGAAATTCGTACCGCCATTGACAAATACGAACAGTTTGTATAGGAAAATAAAATAGTTACTACTTTTCTCACCTTCCTTGGAGATTCTACAAATATTTTAAAACCAAAATTAGGCAAATTGGTTCAGCCGTTCTCGAGTTTTTGTGAGACTAACAAACGTCAATTTATTTTCATATATATAAGTTGTTAAATATATATAAGTTGTTATATATATATATTTTTTGTTTTGCCTTATTTTAGTTTATCGATACTGATTTCTTAACATCTTATATAGATATAGGATTTTAGAAACATAACCATTAGAAATAGTGAAAAATAATTACGCATTGTTGCGCTGAAGCGCGCTTGCACCAGCTGGGATGCATCTTTACCTCTCAACTTTAAATTAGTTGCCAATATTACATAGCTTATCTCTAATATAGCACCTGCTAAACTGCAAAACAATTTTGTAATTTTATATGTGCAGTCAACGATACTGATTATCGCGTACATTCTGCAAATTACCCAAATACGACATTAGTCGTATTTGGGTAATTTGCAGAATGTACGCGATAAAAAAAAAAAAATGTGTCATTCGATATTAATCGAATGACACATTTATTTTTAATAATGGCACACCTAATTTTTATATATTTAAGACGAGGCTTTTGCCGTTCTGTTAGATAGTAAAGCTTATGGTTTACTCAGAAAGCGGTGTCGTCATATTACTGGATGTAAAATGACAGAGCGTTTTTTGACACGAATATTAGAGCAGTCTCGAATTTAAAGACAGACAACTTAATCAGGCACAGGCATGCACTTATATTTGTGCAATTTTTTACGTCTGCTCTGAATACTGTGATGGAAACCGACATGTCCAAGATCAACAATATTAAGACATTATGACATCCAATAACCCGATCCCGATCCACTCCCTCTTGCAGAGAGTAGGCCTGCCTGCGTCTCATCCCCACGACCCATTTTATGATAATAAGAATAAATTCTTAATTGGCCTAAGCTAGGTTACAAAATACCAAGTTCTTGAGCCATCGTACGTTCGATATATGACGTCACCGCTGTTAAGGAAACCCAAGCATCACAGGCTAGTGTTGATGTTCGGATTGGTGACAGTGCTCGCGATGGCGGAGCCGGACGTGATAGCGAGCACGAAGGCAAACAGTCTGAAGCACAGCCGCGGCGCCGGCGCCATCGTCGCCGTCAGCGGCGCCGCGCCCGTCGCCGCCGGGCCCGTCGCGCCGCCGCGCAGGAAGAAGAGGAGTACGTAAACCACCCACTACACCCCACATCAAACACCACACAACACATCCAGTTTTGATAACCAGTCTTGCCGATTTTTGACATGACATTCACACTCATCCCACCGCACAACACACACAACCCACAACACAACACACACAACCGTTACAAAACCAGCCGTACCTATATGTTGAAAACTTCGCGTCGTTCTTCCTATACAAATTCCACTGACTGAGTTTTAAGCTCACGTCAAAATGCGTCATAATTTCGGCCTGACATACGTGCACTGTCTGATCAACTCAAATCTGTTTGGCTCTTACTTCATATACCCAGACTTACGTAGCTCTGATATGATCTGACCATTACATAAAACTGTATCGTCTTCTGTGTCTATGACTGTGTTCGTTCTAGTCGGCTAGGGAACACCGAACTAACGTAGCTCTGATATGATCTGACCATTACATAAAACTGTATCGTCTTCTGTGTCTATGACTGTGTTCGTTCTAGTCGGCTAGGGAACACCGAACTAACGTAGCTCTGATATGATCTGACCATTACATAAAACTGTATCGTCTTCTGTGTCTATGACTGTGTTCGTTCTAGTCGGCTAGGGAACACCGAACTAACGTAGCTCTGATATGATCTGACCATTACATAAAACTGTATCGTCTTCTGTGTCTATGACTGTGTTCGTTCTAGTCGGCTAGGGAACACCGAACTAAGGGCCGAAGCACACACGCTACTTTTTACGATGCTAGATCGGGTCGGCTGTAGTGTTGTCGATCCATAGTCGACTATCGATAGTTTGCCAACTTGCTATGGTATTGTTTATCCTACTAATTTTATAAATGAGAAAGTTTTTGAGTATAGGTGATGGATGGATGGGCGGACGTAACAAACATATGGATGTTTGTTACTCCTTCACGCTTATACGGTTGAACGGATATGGATGAAAATTGGCACTGAGATAGACTGTAGTGTTGAATAACATATAACATAATTTTTATCCCGGAAAAATGTACGGATCCCTTGGGGTAATAATTATATCCAATTTGATGCGGACATAGTCGCGGGCAGAAGCTAGTGACTCATATTTGTAAGTTTTACATACTCAAAACTATTGCAAATCGCTTGTCTATATTTAGATTCTTAAACTATCGGTAGTCTTATAATATATGAAATAATTAATTATCTCCAAAAATAAGTCGTCAACCGGTTATTGGATGTAACTAATATCGCCTTCGGCGCGATTGATATTTCCGCTTTATCGATAAAGTAAGCAGCAGTGCAGCTTCATTAGATTCCATCGTAAGGGTGTAGCTTCGTCAAAATCTAGTATATCACTAGTCGTGTTCGTGTGAAATATTGTGGTCTCTTTCATCAAATACGATTACATCATTAGAAAGAATGAAACATAACGATATTTCACATTCTGTATCGTATTTCACTCATATTTGTATATGCAAATGTATATATAGAATATCTCGGCTCCTCCGTGTTTTTTCTACCTCAATGGTCAAAACGCTGCGACCGACAGCCGATAGTGTGCGGAGTGTAGCGTTTAGTCGCTGTATCGAGGTTCCAAAAACCGACTTGGTCGCTGCATCTAGCTTCTAAATCGCCAATTTCTGCTGCTAAAAGAAGTGCGTGTGCTTTGGCCCTAAAGCAGAGACGTATAAAATGTATATTTTTAACCTACTTACACACTTACTTACACAATAAATAACATTTAACCTTTGCGCAAATAACTAAAAAATGTAGTAAGTACCGTTAACCAATTAATCCAAGACATAACTCCTTAAAAAACCATTTTACTTTTAGCTCTAAAAATTCGAATAAATTTTTAGTTGTTTAGAAATCAATACATACTTACATACAAACAGTTGAATTGGCTAACTAGCCACGTCACAGTTTACTATGGCCATACAAAATTTACGGAGGAATAGCGTTTTGACAGGTCATAAAAAGTATGTCCACTAGATTGGTGGTTATATTACCCAGTGTTTGTATGTGTTCAGACAAGCTCCACGGCTCGCAGTCGCTGTCGACGACAGACGGCGACAACCTGAGCGTGTGCACCACCGACACGGACGAGTACCGCTACATCGCGCGGCGACCCGACAAGCCGCAGTTGGACTCCTTGGTCGTTGAAGTAAGTCTTTGTCACAATTATTAATTTTTCAAACCACAAAAAAAGAACGAAGAGTGAAAAAGTGTTGTTGGGTTTTACTATTAGAAATTTCTCTATTTTTTGACTGCCTCGTTAGCCTAGTGGTCCTAAACGCGACTGCTACGCTAGAGTTCTTGGTTTCGATTCCCAGGTCGAACAAAGTGTTATTGGGGTTTTCTATGAAATTCTCAGAAGCAGCTCGGAGTTAGGATTTGTGCCCGGTTAATGGCAATAGGCTCGCCCCCTATTACATGGGACTTAAAACATACCGGCGAACTGTGGGTGTACATTGGTACACTTCTGCCTAACCCTTCGGGGAATACGGGCGTGATGATATATAAATTTATCAATAGCATCCCAAACTCAAACCATTTATTTGAGTAGGACCATTTACAAGCACTTTTGAATCGTCATGAGTTTGGAAATTGGTGGTGTGATACCCCCGTGTCTTAGAAAGTACATAAAGCAGTTGGTCCTGCGTCTGATGTCTCCTCGGTCGTTTGGATTACCGTCCGTTCGGACTATGAGAGCGAGGGCACTATAGTAGTTCCTGTGCTCTTGGTCTGTGCCCTTGGGATATTATTGTAAATGAGGATTTTATCTGTTATTATTTCGAGTGTTTCACCCGAGAGTGGTGGAGGTCTCGCTGGGTCTGCCGTACTCTATGTGAAGTAGTGTCGCACTATAGTGGAGTGCCCGCAGGCGCCGCCGCCGAGCGCAGTGAGCCAGTGCATGGCGCTGCCCAGCCCCGCCAGCACCATCGAGTCGCTCACCAGGGAGTTCCAGGACTCGCTGGAGCTGTCACATTCTAGATATGGTGAGTTACAAATATAAATTACATTTATTATAATCGCTTTAATCCATTGAGTTATATTTTTGTCATATTTAGAAGTTGAGACACAGATGTGATTAGATAAATGTGATTTTAGAAGGTATAATATACCTTTACATTATTTTCGATAGGTATGTGTAAGTGTGATGGACAACTAAATACGTATCGTAACGTGATCGTCACTATAGCCGGTAGAAACTGTAAGGCCGTTCACTGCGGTAGGCCTGCGCGTCTGTTTCCGGGCGCTCAGAGAGCTCGGCTACGTGCGCGAGCCATCACTCAATGAAAACAAAAGAAAGTCGCGCCCACACCGCGCCCACACCTCGCGCACACCGCGCCCACACCTCGCGCACACCGCGCCCACACCTCGCGCACACCGCGCCCACACCTCGCGCACATCGCGCCTTCACCTCGCGCACACCGCGCCCACACCGCGCCCACACGCGCCCACACCGCGCCCACACCTCGCCCACACCGCGCCCACACGCGCCCACACCGCGCCCCGCCTGCCGCCGCGGCCGGCCTTAATCACATCCATAGCATGTTTCTAGTTTTAATTGAGCAAGTCCCGGAGCCCATGGTAATGTGGTGTTCGCAGCGAGTGACATGTGTTCGCTGAGCCTGCACGAGTCCCGCTCCAGCGAGCGCGCCTCCGACTCCTCGCGCACCAGCACCGCCGCGCCCGCGCACGCAGGTACGCCGCTGCGGGCCACACGACTCACCAAATAAACCAGAAATTAATCTCAAATGATACTAGAGCATGAAAGGTTCCAACTTTGATTTTTGTTTTGAATGGGTGCATTACAGAGGCGTGCGCGTGCCGCGACGAACGCGACAGCCGCGACGCGCGCACGCACAGCGAGGGCCGCGCGCCCCCCGCGCCCCGCGCGCCCGCTGCCAGGTACCAACATGTCACCTTTTATAAATGTTCACTTGTCATAAGCGCCATCTTGTATTTTTATCTCGACCCTTTTTCAACATCAACACTATTGAAAACCATCATGGAATGATATCCACGACGATTTGCAAATGTTGATGGCCGCCATCTTGAATTTTAATTTCAGCCTCTTTATCATACCCTCAGTGCCCTTGAACAATATACAGTTATACCTTTTTTAGCATCGTGATTTGACGACTACATAAGCATCGCATCGCAATTTGGGCATTATTTGCGTTCGGCATAAAAAAGAACGAGTGTCTAGAAATATTGTGTGAACGATGGTGACGTAGGCGCAGTAACTCGGAGTCGCTGGGCGCGGCGCGGCGGCGCTCGGCGGGCGACGAGGCGGCGCTGGGGCTGGCGCTGCGCACGCGCACCGTGTCGGGGCAGCAGCTCAGCGACATCGAGATCCTGGAGCAGGTCACCGTGCTCAACCTGGACACCGGTCAGTGCCCCGCCAGGACCCTGTGACAAATCTGTATTAGACGGAAAACTAAGTGCCATGCAATTTTATATGCACATGCATTTTTGATATATCGCGTGAAGTCGTTTTTAGTACATTGTCTTGACATTCGGATAACAGATCGAATTAATGTAACTAATTGTAATAAAAAAAAAATTAAGAGTAAGTATGGAGTTTCTCGCCATTCTTCTTCACATACGAAACTACCTTTTGGAATAGGCAACAAAGTTTACTAGATTATAATTATTTATTTTTTCTTTCTTATAAATGACGTCCAAAGTGCCGTTTAGCGGTCTAATTGAAATAAATGATTTGGCTTTGACTTTGCATGTAAACAAGATTAATAGTTATTGTCACATGTGTATTTTCTGTCAAGTAGATGTTGTGATGAAGTTGTTTTCGACACATAATGGAGGAACATGCGCATGTGCAGGCGAGCGCGTGCCGCTGAGCGTGGCGGAGCACAAGCTGCCGCAGTGCATGAACCCGCTCAGCCTGCACATCATGCGCCTCACCTCCGAGTACATCGGACGCGCCAACGACGACGATATCGCTAGGTAACCGATGTCATTTATTTTATTTTGTTATTTTAAGTCCACTAGTATTTTTTTTTTAAACTTACAACAAGGTATAATATAATTCAAACTTAATGGCGGCTCCTAAGTTAGCTGCAAGTGCAGGTTCGCGCAGGTACAGTCAAGTCAATAATAATTTAGACCCTATTTAATTACTTCTATATCATAAATATACATATATATATATAGAAATAATTAAATGGATCCTAAATTTAATTATTATTGACTTGACTGTACTTGCGCGAACCTGCACTTGCAGCTAACTTCCGAGCCGCCATTAAGTTTCAATCGTATTATACAAAAGTAAGATTATGTGAGTTACAATATGAATGCAAACACATAGTTTTCGTAGATATGAAACACATATATAAACAGGTACAAAAAAGTAGAACACAGTGTGATTAACATAAAATATGTTTGAAAAAAAAATAGGTAAAGTTGAAGTAGGAAATTACGTTATGTTTTTGAAAAAGAAACAACACAGAGTTTATAAAACATGTTTTACGCTCAACATGTTGCCAGCGACATAAAAACATATTTCCTGAAATAATGCTGTTCAAGTTTCGTTTCTCTCTCTATACAAAGACGTTATCTGGACCATAGTCCTTGTTCAAGATTGTCATAAACGTCTTCAAATCGAGAAGGTTTTTGATAACAACGCGATGTTTTTCTCAGCAATGAGAATCATCTCATTGCTGAGAAAAACATCGCGTTACTGTGCCAGTGTCCATTAGGACACTGGCACAGTAATAGAAGAGTGATCTACAAATCACCTTTCTCTCTAATGACATTTAAATCAACACAATATTCGTTGCCGATACGTATTAAATTATTAACGTATTAAGTATGTACTAGATACATGGGTACAAAGCGGACGGATCCTGGAAACAGTTCCTCAGTGTGTTTAGGAAATTGCCTTATCTGCCTCGTTAGCCTAGTGGTCCGAAGCGTGACTGCTACGCTAGAGGTCTTGGGGTCGATTCCCAGGTCGAGCAAAAAGTGTTATTGGGTTTTTCTATGAAAATCTCAGTAGCAGCTCGGAGTTAGGATTTGTGCCCGGTTAATGGCAATAGGCTTGCACCCTATTACATGGGACTTAAACATACCGGCGAACTGTGGGTGTACATTGTTACACCTCTGTCTAACCCTTCGGGGAATACAGGCGTGATGGTATGTTATAAATTATTATAAAAACATCTATTTGTTTATCATGTGTGGTCTTACTTTTTTTGTAAGCTTAATGTGTTGTATGTAAACTGTTCGTTTATTAAGCTCACGGTTTTTTTTTTAATGAATACGAAATGGAAATGAGAATGACATTTTCAGAGTTGACAGCAAGCGCCGGCTGTCGTGGCGGCGTCGGCTGAACATGTCCACTCTAAACCTCACGTGGAAGTCCGAGCATTCGTCTAACCTCAGTCTTACGACTAGGTTCATTATTTTATCAATACTCTTATCACTGCTTACAGTTTGCCGCTTGCGGTTAGGGTTGCCAGACAACGCCACCAATTTTTTTTTATTGACATCTTTTTTGTTGATAATATTTCGTGTGGAAACGTTTATAAACCGTTTAAGTAGTAGCATCGGAGTTATTGTAAGGTTTAGTTATATGTAAACCCTGTAGATATAGTGTATACAGTAAATTATACTCCCATTTAGTATATATTAGTACATTATCATTTGTATGGAACTAGCGTTTTGTTCGCAATCGTTCCATCGAAAACGGTTTAGCGGTTTACGGATGAATACATAACAGACAAACCACGTTTGCGTTTAATATTAGTATTAAACCCTATATTTACGTCTGGCAACCCTGCTATAAGTTTCATAGCTTGTACGATCATAATGTTTGCGTTTGAAGGCTAAGCATAAAGAGATGTTTGTGAACGAAATTATACCTAATTCAAACATATTTTTTTTATATATTGACCAGTTTTCGGTAAATAATACCCATCTCTACAGGGTGGTCGAATTTGTTTACCAGGAATGCAATGCTATGTTTGAATGCAATTTTTAGAAGAGAATGCGGCTACCGGTTTTTGATATCTTTAGTTTTCACGGTGAAATTATTCTTGAGGGTCACTGTACACATAAGTGGGGCAGGAGATTCGGTTGAAAATGCCGAACCGAATACTCCGACCCAGTAACAGGACAACTTTAATTTCCTTTTTTTTATAAAGCGACGGCCGTTATATTTTTTATAAGGCACTTTACATAACGTATGCATGCAATATAAATAAAACATATAACAAAAGCATAGACAAAATCTTTTTCTTTTCCAAACAAAATGTCTTACTGCCTCGTTAGCCTAGTAGTCCTAAGCACGACTGCTACGCTAGAGGCCCTGGGTTCGATTCCCAGGTTGAGCAATAATGTTATTAGATTTTTCTATGAAATTCTCACTAGCAGCTCGGAGTTAGGATTTGTGCCCGGTTAATGGCAATAAGCCCGCCCCCTACCACACAGTACCTAAGTATACCGGCGAACTGTAAGTGTACATTGGTATACCTCTGCCTAACCCTTAGGGGAATACAGGCGTGATGGTATGTGTACAAAATGTCTTAAGTAACAGTATTTAGGCACCAATTTTATATACAGTACCTCAATTTGCTCTAACACAAAAAATATATAATAATTGTCGCTTTAACAAAATGTACTGTGCTTATAACTCTAATTATTATACTGTGAAATATTAAAAACAGTATCAGCTTGTTTTTATTCAGCGCGTGCGGTTGTTGTGTTCCTGTCTGTTCAGAATGTATGGCTGTTTTTGAGCTTCGTATTAATCCTCATCACACTAATACAACATGGCTCTACGGATAATCATACTAGTTTGTCGCATAACGAGAAGTAATGTTGCTTTTAATGTAAACACAATGAACAAAGCCCTCTTATAATGTAAACAAAATTGTACAAAGTGACCCATTTTCATCTGTCATCTCTTGTTAGTTTCGTATTTTTCCTTACTTACTTTCTTATATTATCTGTGAATACTACAAAGGTATAGGAAATGCCCATGTTACATCTTGTTCAAAAAATATAAAGTAAAAAGAAACTATTTATCTCCTTGATTTTTAATTGAAGTAAGTATCATTTCGACTCCAGTCTCTTTATTTGACACAAATCCTGTTATTTGCAGAGAAACGGACGAAGAGAGCGAGAGTGTGTGCGCAGGCGGCGCTGAGGACGAAGCCAAGGAGATGAAACGGGAGTCCACCGACAGACAAACGACCGGCATCAAGAGAAAAACGGAAAAGTAAGTATTGTACAAACAGACGAAATCAATACAGCACACATACTACACACTCAGAATGACAATCCAATTATTTTTCGCCAACACAACGGAATCCATGACTACATATATTTGAACTTGAACAATTCATCTGCTCAATTGCAAAAATTACGTTTTACGGAGTGTTTTAATCAGGTGCTGATTACAGCAGGTGCTAATTTATGTTTAAATGTAGGCAAAGGTACGGTTCTTAAATATAGGGTCTAAGTAGAAGGCAAGAACCAATATGGACTCTTTTTTAAAATAATAAAAAAATTTGGAGGTATGAGAAACAGGGTGTAAAGTCTCTCATCCTCCGTAGAAAAGGGAGGATCCTCCTTGTTATTGCCTCGTTAACCTAGGGGTCCTAAGCACGACTGCTACGCTAGTGGTCTTGGGTTCGACTCCCAGGTCGAGCAAAGTGTTACTGGGTTTTCCTATGAGCTTCTCAGTAGCTGCTCGGAGTTAGAATTTGTGCCCGGTTAATGGCAATAAGATCGCCCCTATTACATGGGATCTAAACATATCGGCGAACTGTGGGTGTACATTAACAGCTCTGCATTAACAGCTCTGCCTAACCCTTCAGGGAATACAGGCGTGATGGTATGTTATGTAAATGATTACAGTTATTGTATGGCGTGTCTGGAGCCAGACTATATTTAAAAGTTATTGCAGGGAAACACTTTATTTTTAGAACATACAACTTTGGTGTTCGTTAAGTATATTTTCATATAATAATGATTTTAACTCTAGGATCACACCAACACTGGTAAAAAGTCACTCGCAGGACAACATTAACAAGAGATTGACACACGATATGAACTTCAGGTGACAGTGTGGCGACTAACGTGTTATCACTATCACATCCATACGTAACATCACATAACGGATAATGTGGAAACACTCACCACGTCAGACAATCGGTGACCGACTTTTTTGTCGGAGAGAATGGAACATATGAATTCTAAATATACCAACGCACACGTCCTACAAAAAGTCGGAAGTGGGCGAAGGCCCTCACGCTTTACTTTAATTTATAAAGGTGAACGCACACTTATCCGAGCCGAATGAAACGAATTTTAGATTTTTATTTTTGCAACGTCCCACACTTGCCCATTTCTCCAGATTCGGACGATTCGACGTGTTCGGTTTGGGTAATTGTGCGTTAACCTTAAGTCTTATACACTTATCAGCAGCACCATGCAAGTCTCATGGAATTTGTTAATGTTAAGATCTTGACGACACGGTTGGCTGCGGCGCTGTGTCGCGGGTTCGATACCTACACAGAACAAAAATTTGTATAGCTTACAGGTTCCGTGTTTGGTTGTTTGTGTGTGTGTTTATATTTTTGTTTGCATCCACGATACGGGAGACATTTCTAGTGTGGCGTTATCTATACTAATATTATAAAGAGAAAAGATTTGATTGTTTGGTTGTTTGCATTGAATTGGTTCCGAAACTACTGGACCGATTTCAACCTGTTTTTCACCAATAGATAGCTACATTATTCCTGAGTAACATAGGCTGTATAGAATCACGCTACGAGCTACGGGAGTGGAGCAGTGAGGGAAGACGTAACATAACGCGGGTGAAATAAGCAACGCGGACGAAGTCGCGGGCAGTTCGCTAATGTTTTATAAAATAGAAAAATCTGCAAACAATTGTCCATAAATAACCTGTCTATAACTAGGAATATCTTGTTGCCAAAAACCAATGACAAATGATCTGGCAAGATAGTGGAACAAGTATGACACACAAATAATGGTGCTGTTCCTTCTCACTCAGGTCAAGGGCCTCCGCCCACGTCCGACTTATTGTAGGACGTATGTGTTGATTTATTAGAATTCATATGTTTCATTCTCTCCGACAAAAAATCGGTTACCGATTATCTGACGTGGGCGAACAGCCTAAGATAAAGTTGTGAATTAAGAACTTACATTACAATTTTATTGTAAAAAGTGTTGTAATAATTGAAATGCTTGGTTTTATTTTCTTGCAACTAAACGGTGCTTAAAATGTAACAAGTTGTTACGTTGAGTTTAATTTATTGCGACTAATATTAATGTTATAATAATAATATTTTCCAGACCGATTTCGGTCTCGGCGACCAATCTCATTGGTCAAGGCTAAGTCATTGACCAAGTACGCAGGGGATATTAAAGTGCACAAGCGTGTGCGCAAACACAGGCGCACTCCCTCTTCTCTCACTCTCATAGTGCGATGGGGCGGCCATCCGACACGTGCGCACCGAGTCATGGAGATGTCTCACCACCAACTTCCATACTCCGGGCTGCTACTGAGAAATTCCCAATGATAAAACCCAATAACACATTTTGCCCGACCTGAAATTCCAACCTAGGACCTCACGCTCAGCAGTCGCGCATCTAATTACGAGACAGACTTCACCGCAGTCATTGCTTTGTTCTGAAGGTGGATGGACTTGCTGTGAGAGACCATACCGTGATTTAGAGAGCACGTTTAGCGATCGGTTCGAGCAATGCTCACGCGCATCAATTGCGCGGCATTTTGAAAGATAAGCTTATGGCCCGCTACTTCGTCAACATATTTTTTTTACTGAACCCCTTTTTTTTGTTTGAAAATGGAGCACTTCGGGGTATATTCCAGTTTTCCTCACGATTTTTTCCTTCACACATATCTAAGATGAACATAGAAAGTACATAATGAATTGAAGAAGTGATATCGGTAATTCCCCGGTATTAAACCCGCAACCTTAGCATGAGCGGCGGGTGCTTTAACCACACTGGGCCATTACGACTTTTTACATAAAAATTATATATTTATATTATATTTATAAAAATTGTATTGACATGCCATACTTAGGTACTTTTAAACTATACTAACACTATACTACACTTTAAGAACTGAAAACATTTGAAAGCAATGTCTTTAGTAAAAGACAGTGGTTCTTGGAATCCTGTCGGTGTATCCATATAGTAACCGGCAGGAGTCGTGAGCACCAACTTTAAGTCCAATTTTGGATCTCTTTAGCGAAATGAAGGAGGTGGGGTGCGGCCAAAAATTAATTAATTCCGCCAAAGAGACACAAAAATGAACTTGTAGCTTGTGCTTACGACTCGTGCCGGGTACTATACCACCACAATTTTTAGTGTACTAGATATTTCGATCTATAATAGAAAATGATTAACCCTTCTAGGCTCAAGCGTTTCTTCGGCAGCACGGTAAAGAAAACAGTGGACGCCGCGAAATCTTTAGCGCAAGAAGTGTCCCACGCCCGGCACAAGGAGGACGTGGCGGACATTGCCGATGACGTCAGAGGCGAACACAACATCAAGCTGAAGGCTTCCAACTCTCACAAGGGGCCTTACGACTTCGATGGCTGCGTCAGGCATGTTCAGGTTTGTACTCAATCGTTTTACCTTTTTAACCCCCGATACCAAAAGTGGGGTGTTATAAGTTTGACGTGTCTGTCTGTGGCGCTGTAGCTCTTATATTATTATCGATTTGAGTACTGTTTTTTTTTTTATTTGGAAGCAGGTTTCCTAGTGATAGTTCAGCCGTTTCAAGGTTATCAGGCTCTTTTGTTAGCTGCGGTAGGGAAGTGTATTCTCCTGTCGGAGGTTACTTAATTTTTTAAATTTTATTACTTGTTACCTGAAATAAAGATATCAGTTACTGTTGTGTCTCTGGTTACTGCTCCGCTTCCGTTGGTCGGAGCGTGATGTTATGCAAGAAACGAAGAGCTAAAAATGAAGGCTCGTGTAGTTATATCGAGTGTTGCGTCTTTCTGATGTATATGTGGTGGCAGGAGATGGGGTCGGGTCACAACGGCGCGGTGTGGTGCTGCAAGTTCAGCGTGTGCGGCCGGCTGCTGGCCACCGCCGGCCAGGACAAGCTGCTGCGCGTGTGGGTCACCAGGGACGCCTACCACATGTTCCAGGTGAGCTACCGGCGTTATATTGCCTGACGTTCCAATTTTCCATTATTCTCCGAAGACATCGAGTGACCGCCCTCTAACTTGCAGGACATGCGCACGAAATACAACTTAGAGCAAAAGTCGTCTCCCACGCCGTCCCAGGAGTCGCTGGCGTCGCTGTCGGGCCCCGCCCCCGCGCCCCCCGCGCCCCCGGCCGCGCCCTTCGCGTCCGCGCCTTTCTGCGTCTACTCCGGACACTCCTCCGACCTGCTAGACGTCTCCTGGTCCAAGAACTACTTCATCCTATCCAGCTCTATGGACAAAACTGTTCGACTATGGCACATCTCCCGTGGAGAGTGCCTCTGCTGCTTCCAACACATCGATTTCGTCACCGCCATTGTTTTCCACCCGAGAGATGATCGATACTTCCTGTCAGGCAGTCTCGATGGCAAGCTGAGGTTGTGGAATATTCCTGACAAGAAGGTACGTGATCTAAGTACACTCTACCGCATGACGTGATGTTTTTACTACGATAACCGATCTCATTGCTACGAAATAAAGGCGCAGTTAAAACCAAAGAATTTTGGTACTGTAGAAATGAAATGAAAAAAAAACCACAGGTTTTTATTCATTTTATTTCTAGTTTTAAACAGCACATTACTCTCTCTGATTCGGAATTAGACAATAAAGATAATACGCAGTGTATCCATTACATATATCTCATTACTGACATATCGTGCGCAGGTCGCGGTGTGGAACGAAGTGGACGGCAAAACCAAGTTGATAACAGCCGCTAACTTCTGCCAAAACGGCAAGTTCGCCGTAGTGGGCACGTACGACGGCCGCTGCATCTTCTACACCACCGACCAGCTCAAGTACCACACGCAGATCGACGTGCGGTCCACCAGGGGGAAGAACTCCACCGGCCGCAAGATCAGCGGCATCGAGCCCATGCCCAACGACGACAAGATCCTCGTCACCTCCAACGACAGCAGGATCCGGCTGTACGACCTCCGAGACCTAAACCTCTCCTGTAAATACAAAGGCTACGTCAACGTGTCCAGCCAGATCAAGGCGTCGTTCTCCCACGACGGGAAGTACATCGTGAGCGGCTCGGAGAACCAGTGCATCTACATCTGGAAGACCTACCACGACTACTCCAAGTTCACGTCGGTGCGGCGCGACCGCAACGACTTCTGGGAGGGCATCAAGGCGCACAACGCGCTCGTCACGTGCGCGGTGTTCGCGCCCAACCCCGACCACATGATCCGCATGATCAGCGAGCGCGAGGCCGACGCCAAGCTCGCGGCCCACGACGCCGCCGACAAGGACGAAGTGGTATGACACGCCTTTATATTTGATGAGCAACCTACCTGATGACCACATTAGAATGTCTCATTTGTCTGTAATTATAGTGGTGTATATTAATGGTGTATAATAGTGTTCAATTACTACTATGAACCACTAATTGTGACACTGATTGTGTTTAACTAGCAATTGGTGCAAACTGACCACGGTTTTAGCATGCAGCGTACACAAATATACACACTGTAGTACGTAGCTTTGTTTCCTTATAAACATAAGCCACTGCTATCCCTTAATTAGTGAATGAGTCCGGAGTGGTGTGCGTGTTGCAGAAGGCGGGCGAGGGCATGGTGTCGTCGTCGCAGACCGGGCACGTGCTGGTGAGCGCGGACTTCAGCGGCTGCATCAAGGTGTTCGTGCACAAAGCCAAGCCCAAGCACAGCTCGCTGCCCGCGTCCGCGCTAGCCTGAGCGGCTGCCCACCCACCACACGACCGAAGTTTACTCTTACGCCAAATCACACCCACGTTGTAGGTAATTTAATAAGTTTTGTAGGCAAGCATACCGAACTTGCGTCGCGTATTTTCCGTGGAACTGTGGCGAAGCTAATAGAGTTGCAGTGTCAGTTCAATTTAATCGAATGCGTGTATGTTGATCGAGGCCGTAAGTGTCACATGCGGGGCGGATTTTGGCCAAACAGAATAATGGCCCCTAGAGACCACGCATAATTGCGACCATGACGAACAACGTTTTGCATTATACGTATTAGTAAAATGCTGTCCGTTGTGATCAAGTGCATGCGCGCGGGGCCCTGAAGTACGAACGTTACGCCTTCGTAGAGTAAACGTTAAATCGTACGAGATTTTGACATCAGATTGTATGAAAGTTAAAAATTTGCGACGCAGGCCGAGTGACGAACAATGTTAGTATTCAATAAATAAAAGCCAAATAATCATTACGAATGAAAGTATAGGCTATAAACTGATTGTTTTTCGAGCCCATGACGACGATAACAATAAGGGGTGCCCTAGGCGCTATCTGCACGGGCGAGTGTATCGGATAATTACGATAGTATCGCCGTATGGAGATCGATTCGTTGAAGTCACTAGCACGGCGCGAACAACGCCACGATATACACTCGCTCATGGAAATACCGCCGATAGGTGTCAATAATCACCTTTAGTTTCTTGAAAATTATTTCGCGAAGAACAGCTATATTATATACTTGTCTTAAGTCAACGGCAGAAATTGGTAGACTATGGTCAAAGTGTTACATAAGACTGTAAGGTTGAGATCTGTAAAACGCACTAGACTTTACTTGGCTTATTATTGCATATCATACGAATATGAAAACCTTATTGTTATTGTAATAATGTTCACATTCCTATAAACAAAAGTGATCAAGCGTTATTCAAATTTATATGAACATTGAAAATTAATTTTATACGAATAAAGTTCATATTCGTATACTTAGCAAAATGATATGGGAGTGCGCTTTATAGATCACAGTCTAAGAAACTATAGGACACCACTTTTTGACTGTATTTTACGACAGTGCGATATATTAATTACATCGTCGTAACTTATGAAATATAGAAGCGATACTTTCAACGATATTAACTAAATAATTATTACAGGTAACCATGAATTATGAAGAAAATATTTTGAAAGGAAATTTTATTTTACTAGCTAATGTTTTGAAGACGACCGTTTTGGAGTTTATTTGATATTCTCCATCTAGGTATGTACCATCTCAAATATGGCAAATAGGCTAGAACGATGTTTCGTTGCAAAACGTGGGAAATAACTGATCGGCAAAACTTTAAAACTGCAGCTGGTTTATATACTTCTTCTTCTTTTCGAGTCGATGATAATCTTAATTTTTTTTTACATTTATCGCGGCATCAGCAGCGTCATAAACTGCAGGTTATATACGTACATAACGTTTTTATGTCGCAAATCGTGAATATTTTTAGTTAAAAAATGTTTGTGCAATTTATTTTATACTTTTAGTGTAAACTATTTAATAATACTTGTCTTGTCAGTACGCGACCGATATGACAATTAGTTATAACATCTAAAACGTATTTCGTAAAGAAACGTAACGGTGTCCTCCGATTATCTCCATCACCAGGTTCCCAGGTTTGCGTAAGGTGTCTTTTTTTAACTAGTTATTTAAATTCATTACTATCGATGATCCTCCAGAAATATACTATTGTACTTGCTTGTGTGTAATCTCGATATGTTTCTCTGTATTCTTATTTCTGTCTCAATAACTGATACGTATATATTTATCATCTAAATCCGGGTGTCCGTGTGAGCAGCGTCGGGCCGGGTGCACGTTGCTTGCACCGGCTCTCGACATCTGTAGGACATTGACACCAGAACTAATAAATACGGGGTATGTACTCGGCCGTGAAAGACTGTTACCCTTTACGCCGTTGCTATTAAACGTTATAACTGTTATTGACAACCGTTATTAACATTCTTCACCGACTAATATACGTGTCTTATCGCGCTATATTTTAATAGACTTAGATTAAAATATTAAATGTATTATTTATATTTTAGGCTGTGTTTTCTAATATTGTTTTAAAGACTAAACAAAATTATTTTCGTTAAGTTCTTGCCCTATGTAAATGAAGTATTGTTTTGTATGTAATAAGTGTACATTTAGTGTTGTATAAAGATCATGATGCCATCATAATTAAATTGGAATATATTTTTAAATCGCATTTACCTTCATAAATAAATAATCGTTACATAAATTTTGTTTTATTAAAATCGAAATTGACTTATTTAAGTCTTGGTTCATAGTGATGTTATGTGAGCACGGTATTATGAAGTACTATCATAAGAGTAATGTCGTGATAGCTTATTGGTTAAGGCACCCGCCTCTCATGCATGGGATTGTGGCTTCGATACTGGACCATTACCTGGACATGAAGTTAACATTCATGTACTCATACTCATATCGTCTAGAAAAATGGTGTCCTTCCCACACTGCAACTATCCAGATTCGTATCTACACCGCTAGCTCTAAATTAAAAAATATATCTTGCTTATTTTATTATTTTACTCCTAAACCAACCGACCAAATTACATCATGCTCAAAAGGGTCACAATCTATACTACTATTATACTGGAAACGAAACGAGGGCGGATCACTAGTTTTTAATCATTGAATTTGGGTGGTTTCGAATTAATGGAAAGACCAAGTTGTTGTATAGATGTATGAGGCGTCAGGAAAAGAGGGGTGTTAACATACTTTTGTTGCTGTCTGTACATATGGAAGCTGAGAATGAGAACTGATAAAAAAAACTCACTTTATAAAATAATTTATTTTTCAACATTAAAATATGGAGTGCAATCAGGAATGTTTTAACTTCATAAAAATATTGAGTACAAAATTATGATAATAATAATATATCTTACTTAAAGTTTTAATAAAAACATGTTTCTACTTTACAAATACAGCGTTTTCTCGTAGCTATACATAAACCTTTAAAAAACTACAAATAAAAACTTACTACGAATGATGAGTTTTGGGACGACTTACGATTCAAAATTGAATACAAAAACAACGGTGGGTACGTGGAATCTCTACTTAGTATAAAACAAAGTCACTTCCCGCCGTCTTACGCTTAGATCTTTTAAACTACGCAACAGATTTTAATGCGGTCATCAATAGATAATGATTCAAGAATAAGTTTTATACGTATAGAACATCATGCTTCGACAAACGGGAGCGGGGCAGTAACCAAAGACGTAACTGAACGCGGGTGAAATCGCGGGCTAGCTAGTACAGAATATGTATAAGTACGTGGCAAGCAGTGGCGTAGCTACCTAGGGGCTAGGCGGGGCAGTGCCCCGGGGCCCTCAAGCTCAGGGAGCCCTCGAATCCTTACCAGAAATCTCGATCGAACTGAACTTTTGGAAATTTCTCCCATTTTTAAAATAAATATGACAGGTTGCAATCCCACTGTAATCATGACAACTCAGTTGAGACAAATTCAAAAGTTATGCCTAGGGAATTCCTCTAAATTCTTTCTGTAGGTTAGTAGTGTTGTCAATTTGACGGATAGTGATATGTGCGTTTTGTTATTCATCGATGTGTGTTTTATTGTGAATTCGAGTTAAGATTATTTTACGAGAACGGTTAAAAAATTAATGCTGTATCAGGAGTAAGTAAGCTAATGTCAATAAACTTTTTTGTACTGGTCGACATAGTGGTTCAATTTTATTTGATTTTACCACTCATATTGATGTCCGTTAAGTCAATAAATCGTGTCAAATCTATAGATTTCGGCTACAGCTCATTGTATAACGCGAAATATCGTGAAATAATGCAAGTCACCTGCAGTAGGTACATTAATTCAGGCCCGCGGGCAGGAGATCGTTCATGGTCTCCACCGTTAAATGTGGTAACACTAACGGTGATAATTTTTTTCCGGGGATTCCCCAACGACACTTGTAGCGTATCATTGTGTTTCTCTTTCCTTTTATTTTACTTTTAACGTCGTCAGTGAACAGTGAGTACCTACTTACTCGAGCACAATCTAATATTGTATTGTTTAAATAAATTAGAAAACTAAAGTTATGGATAAAAACAAGAAGCCCAGTGGTGCATTTAAACGCAAACAACGCCAAGAAAGAGAAGATAGTAAACAAAAATTGCCCAAAATTTACAAGTTTTTTAGTCAGCCTTCTGCAAGTACATCTGGCCAAAATATTTCTATTGATAGTGACTCAAATAATGTGGTAACTGCAGTGTTGGTTGAGAAGCCTATTGAAGAAGATTCGACAATTATTGCAGTTGGAGATACCTCCGCCGCTGATCATGTGAACGTGGATGATTTTTGCATGACACACATAAAAGCGGAGGGTTTGGAGGAACCACAGACCTCTACATTTTTCGAAAATGTGTACGACAAATCTTCTTATGACTTGGGAAACTTCACGAACAAATATTAAGTGATAACGAAAAACGTCAAATTCTTGATATGGGGCCTTTACAGCCTTCAGGACCTTTTCTAACAGACATGAACCAGAACAATAGGTGTTTTTCAAAATCGTACTACGTTTCGTGTTCTAAATATGGGCCAGTTAATCGTTTTTGGTTGTGTTATTCCAAAATACTAGACGTTGCCTATTGTCAACCCTGCTGGTTATTTGCTTCACAAAGGAATAATGTTTGGTGTACGGGAATTCGAGATTGGAAGCATTTATCAGAAAGAATTAAACAACACAGTTGTTCGAGTGGCCATTCGGAAGCATGTGCTGTGTATGAATTTTGGAAAAAAAAACGATGCTAATACTATCGACAAGGAACTTGAAAATGAAATTCGCAAAGAAGCATCATTTTGGAAAATGGTTCTTCAAAGGTTATTCGATATCATACTTACCCTGGCAAAGAGTTCTTTGGCTTTGAGAGGACATCAAGAAGACTTAAGTCAGAAAGGATACCACGGAAATTTTCTATCCTTTGTAGAGCTTGTCGCCCGATATGATCACATTTTACGGCAAGTTTTGGATATGCCCAAAGGTAATAATAATTATTTCTAAGTATTTTTATCGTTTTATTTTGTTTATAATTATTAACTGTTTAATATCAGGACTTTTTTGAAATTGTGTTTTTTTATGTTTTTAGGATCTACAAGATATTTGAGTGCAACAATTCAAAATGAAATGATTGAGAGCTTGGGGACCAAACTCGAAACCCATCTACTAGAACAAATTAGAGCGTCACCGTTTTTTGCCATCATAATGGATACGACACAGGACATATCGAAGGTAGATCAGCTAAGCATTGTTGTGAGGTATGCAGTAATAACCAGATCGGAAAATGGACAGCCAATTGATATAGAAGTAAAAGAAGTGTTTCTAGGCTTTTATGCAGCCATCAAACATGGCGCAGTAGATTTAGTCAACCAAGTGACAACATTATTTATCGACAAAAATATTGATTTAAAAAAATGTGTGGGGCAAGGCTATGATGGAGCCAGTGTGATGAGTGGTGTGTATAATGGTGTACAAAAACATATTAAGGATATCCAGCCTAACGCAGAGTACGTACATTGTGCCACTCATAATTTAAATTTGGTGATAAATGATGCCGTTAGCAGTTGTGTGGAAATACAGATTTTTTTCGCAACGTTGCAAGATTTGTATAACTTTTTCGGAAACAGCATCAAACGTTGGGATCTACTGTCAAAATTCACTGGCGAATCGGACACCACTCTAAAAAAACTAAATCCGACTAGATGGTCCAGTAGGGTCAATACGATATCTGCAATAAAACTTCGTTATTTTGATATTATCAAAGCATTATCAGAAATAGTTCTAAAAAGTCCTAATAAAGATGAGCGTGGTGAAGCAGAGAGTATTAAAACAAAAATGCTAAATTTCGAGTTCGTGTTGCTTTGCGAATTCATGCACAGTGTATTGAACGACATCAATTATGCATCCAAAACTTTACAAAAATGCAACATCAATTTGGGCGAGGCGAGTAAAGTTTTAGCAGAGACCAAAGCAAAGTTGCAAATTTATAGAAATGATTTCGAATTATTTAAGTGCAAAGCCAGTGAAGCTGCAAGAAAATATGGTATTAATACCCATTTTCAAGAAAAAAGGCAAAGAAAAGTTAAAAAACATTTTGATGAATTAGCTGCTGATCACCGATTTCCAAACCGAGAAAAAATATTTAAAATTGAGATTTTCAATAATGTACTAGACACAGTAATATCTCAATTAGATACACGTTTTATTGGTATGAGTGCAGTCTGTCATATATTCGATTTTCTAACACCAACTTTTTTATTACATGTTGATGAAGCAACTTTATTACAAAAGTGTGACGAATTCCAAAGAAAATATTCAGATATAATAGGCACTAGTTTTTCACTTCAATTTATTAATATTTACCACCTAGTTTTACCTCAACTAACTCAAGCATGGACTGTTCACCAATTATGTAAGGAAATAATGAGCAAATATGGAGTGCTAGAATGCGACCTAACGGAAGTATTTATAGCAATGTTATTATTCTTTACAATTCCTGTCACTTCTGCAGCAGCTGAAAGGTCATTCAGCAAATTAAAAATAATAAAAAAATATTTAAGAAATAATATGGGCCAAACTCGACTCCGACATTTATCGCTAATAGCAATTGAAAACAAATCCGCATCAAGCCTGGATTTAAACGAAGTCATTGATACTTTTGCGAAAACTAAAGCTAGGAAAAAATTGTAAATATAATTGTTATTTAGTCAGTTGGTAGGCCGACCTTTATATAATAAACCCTTGAATCGTCTCTATTTCGTTTTATTAGCCAAACCTACACCAAGTATTAATTGTAATTTATGTTGTTACTGTTTAATATTTTTATTACCTGCCCTGCAGTGCACAAAAAAGAGCTTCGGTAGCCTAGCATTTTTAAAGTATTTGTACATTTCATATTTTTGTTTGATAAAACTTAATCAGTTTACATAGCAGTGGGGACCCATTTTTTAATTTGCCCCAGGGCCCTTGGTTACCTAGCTACGCCACTGGTGGCAAGACTAGCCTAGGCGGATATTAAGAGTCGATGCGTTCATATTTTAGTTTGACACATATTTTATATTACATTAAAAAAACATTTATTCTCCAGACCGATTGAGGCCACGGCGGCTAATCTTAATGCGGACTAGACAAGTACGCAGGAAATATTATAGCAATTGTGTGCGCAAACATAGCTGCACTCCCTCTTCCCTCACTCTCGTAGTCCTCAGGGAAGGCAATCCGACACAACTGGGGAGAGAACAGGCGACACGTGCGCGCGAGCCGCGGTGGTGTCATACTACCGACTTCCAAACTCCGAGCTGTTACTGAGAAATTCCTTAAGGAAAAACTTAATAACACTTTTTGCCCGACCTGAGAATCGAACCCAGGACCGCACGCTCAACACATGTGCTTGCCACCACGAGATCAACAGACCTGTTTAAGCGGTTACTTGTGTTTTCAGGAACACAAGTAACTGCTAAAAACATACACGCCCACATAATATTGTACGGACTGCCAACCACTTCGAAAAAACGTTGCTACGGCTACTGCGGGCTAGTAAATGGGCAAGCACACTCGCCTTACGACTACAGTAACCGTACCTACTTGCGAGTTTACGACCACGACACCAATCAGGCTTTTAACGTGAACACTCAATTTGACATCTTATAACTGGGCATTAGACACAACTAATAAATTGACGTCAAAATTAAATCTTAAAAACTTCTAAGTCATTCATTTTATTGCACTACAAGTAAGGAATACTTCCAAGAGTTCCATATTCTTTGTACTACAGTTAATTACCACACAATCGTAGTATATGATTATAATTTGGCTTTGTTTTTAAAGGTGCGGCAGCATGACTTTAGAGTTAAGTGTTATTACTACTGTTTGAGTGGTTACTTTGAAATGATGGTAGGCACAGTAAACCTGCTTTAATGAAACGCCGACGCGGAATAAAACCTTTGAACCCCATCATCACAAATTGAGAGCTTGTCCATTATAACCTGCGGTATTTGTTGAGTTACCGCTCATTCACGGTCCATGTCCAGCACTAGACACGTACCGGCGTGTGCTACGCCTTCCAGGGCGGTTTGTAACCGGCGCGCCGTTTGTCTCGCCGCTCAGCTCGCTCTGATGGCTCGGACGGCTCGAGCGGCTCGACTGGCTCACGTAGCTCGGCTCGCTCAGGGCGATCGCTCGTGGGCTCTTCGCTGAGCGCGCGATGCAACTCTAACACGTCGCCGCTGCCGTCTAAGCTCGGTGGTTTCGTTAAAAGCTGGAACGACATTTTTATTTATTAAAACTTTTTGCACATAATGTAAATAATACATTGTACAAAGGCGGACTTAATGCCTTTGGCATTTTCTACCAGTCAACCTTAGGGTGATGCAGAGACAAAACATAGTAGGTGCAAGAAACAGAAAGTTTCCAGGAATAAAATATAATAGATACATATATACATACATACAAACAAAATATACAGAGTAGAGAAAGCCAAAAAAAAATATATAGGTGAAGAAATATAAGAGACTAATTGTGAGACGAGTCTGCCAACTTCATAAGCAAGTGTTCACGAGCTTTTACGTTTCATTTTTCATTTTTCACGGTACATTCACTTTATATGCGAAATATTGTTGCCACCCATTATATTCGATGCCGTACAATATATATTGTCGCTCAATACTTTCGCTGTACCGGGAGGTAATGTTCAGAACTGTTGCTCAACATGTTATGAATACGTAATGCAAAAAAAAAAAAAAAGTGTACAATTACCAGTCGAACGTACTGTTGTAGCTCGTTGTCGCTGAGACCGTCAAAGTTCAGTTTGTCACGTCGCTCGTCTGTCCGTCCGGCAGCGTGCCCGTCGGCCCGGCCGTCTGTCCGCACCAGCCCTCGCTCCGGCAACGTAAGCGGCGGCACTTTCGCGTACTCCGCTATCGGTATCGGTGTCGACACTACGAACGAGTTCACTGTCACTACATACATACCATCACGCCTGCATTCCCCGAAGGTTTAGGCAGAGGTGTACCAATGTACACCTACAGTTCGTCGATATGTTTAGCTCCCATATAATAGGGGGCGAGCCTATTGCCATTAACCGGGCACAAATCCTAACTCCGAGCTGCTACTGAGAATTTCATAGAAAAACCCAATAGCACTTTTTGCTGGAGCACTAGGCTAACGGGGCAGACTTATATGACAGTCTAAGTTTATTTAGGAGTAGAAGCCAGTAAGTGAGGTGAGCTACCGGTGTCGGCGCGCGGCTGCTGCGTGAGGATGGCGAGCGCCTGGCGCCACTGCGCCTGCATGACGCCGTGCAGCTGCGCCGCCAGCTGCCCGCGCCGGCGCCGGAACGACTCCAGCTTGCTCTGCGGGAGCCGTATGCTTATATAAATTGGACTATTGTCGAACATTCTGTATTCAATATATCTGAAATCCTTCAACTAATGTTTACCTCGAGCAGGCCGATCTTCTCGCTAGCCTGCGCCAGTTGCAACCTGTACAGTTTGATTTCTTCTCTCTGTTTCTCTTCCAAAACATTCACTTCCAGTTTGTGCCTGAAAATTAGACATGCAAAACTATCAGTCCGGTATACCGTAGCAGCTACAGGAACAAGTTCTCAGGTGACTGGCCTAACTGTTAGAGTAATTGCCAATTACAAGTTTAGGCACACCTTTACGGAAAAATGCGTGACGGAAAGTGGGGCGGCCGTCCGCCGCGGATAGTTCCGCTAGACTCACTGGTCCTGTATCCGCGCGAGCTGCTTGTTGTAGGAGTCGAGCAGCGCGCTCTCCTTGGCGCGCGCGTCGGCCTGCATGTCTCTCTCGGCCACGTCCAGCTGCTGCTGAAACTCCTGCAACTTGCACAGCACCGCATCTTCCAACTGCTTTTGGTAGTGGCCCTTCAGCTCCGTCTTCTGAAGCTCCAAGTGTTTCCGAAGAGTCTGCACTTCGATCTCCAAGTTGTCCTAAATGGTTGACATCGTTAAGCTAACATTGGCGCGCCTTCTACTGCATGGACGGTCTGCACGTCCATCGTAGTAAGCGTATTTTTTATGGAAAGATTGTTACCACTAACGTAATGTTACGCAAACGATATTATGTAAAGTAGATGGAAAATAATATACTTTATTGGACACCAGAATTATAACACAAGTTATATATACGACTAGCTGTTGCCCGTGACTTCGTTCGCGTTCACTATTTTATTGGTTTCAATTGTTTTCGAATAAACCTTTTTTTTTTAAATTAAAGTAAGAAAAAAATAGCCTAAGTTACTTCTTATAACATTAGCTACCTGCGAGTGAAAGTCCCGTCTAAATCGGTCCAGCCTATTCGGAGATAAGCCGGAACAAACAAACCGACAAAAATTTTCAAAATTGTTTTTTTATGTTAGTACCGTGTATACTTTTATATGCATTTAAAGAAAAGCTTGTAATTTGAAATTACAAACAGACCCTTCAATTTTATTTATTTGTATAGATATTAGGTGGCAAAAGGTCCATCACCTGCTGCCAACGTAGGTCGAGTAGTTGTTAGCTAGATATGAAAAATTGTTCCCATTACCTACTTGATGTTACATTTTATAAAATAAAATTTTGTGCAGGTGTGAGCAATTTTAGTGAAGGTCTCTAGTAGTATGTTGCTTATTTCACACGAGAGTCGGAGCTAACGCTAGCCCCCAACCCAAACGTGTGGGAACTTGGATGATTTTTGAATGGTTAACGTTTTCATGTAGGTCTTCAGACCACATGGACATAGACTTTTGTACAAGACTTGACAAAAACATTTTTTATTTTTACCACAACTTTAATTATTCCGGAAAACAATACTACGGACTTACGCATTTCTGCATGAGCTCAGCGGCGTGGCTCTGTTGGTCGCCCAGCTGTCTCTGCAGCAAGTGGTTCCTCGCCCTTTCCTCGTTCACCTTCTCCTTGAGTATGTCTCGTTCATCCGACACAAGCGACACGGCATCCTCCAGCGACTGAATTTTTCCACTCAACTCGCTTATGTTACGTCTCGTCTCATCATGTTCGGATTTTTCCTAAAATATTTAATTAATTCGTCATTATAAACTCCAGGCGTAAATATGTTACCTAAAGCTTTAGAAAAAATACTATCACAGGTACGAGTGACAGAGATGACAGCTTAACTTTTTCTACTTAGGTTGTATGTTGTGTATGTTTAGGTCCCTTTTGCAATTAACCGGGCACATATCCTAACTACTGAGAATTTCATAGAAAAACCCAATAACACTTTTTGCTCGACTTGGGAATAGAACCCAGGACCTTTAGCGTAGCAGTCGTGCTTAGGACAACCAGGCCAATCAGGCAGTTACTTTGTTGTGAGGTACTTACTTTTCTATTTACTTAAATAAAGTCATTCAAGCAGTAAATTATGAATATTACTAAAGCACAATTGTATATACCTTTGCCAAAGCATCTTCTAAATTTTTTACACAATCCGTTGACTGCTTACTTATTTTCATGACCGTTTCACAGTTTTCCTTCAATGTTTCTAGCTCTTTGTCTTTCTTTGCAATGATCTCGCTACTGCCTGCTGCAGTCTTCTGCATTCTCTCTTCAAGTTCTTTTTTCTCGGCAGTTAGTTGTTTGCACTTTTCTTGGTAATCATGTGCCAGGTCTAAAGCTTTGTATAGCTCCGCTTCAAAGTGACTCGTTTTCTACAATTTTTTAAATATTTTTTCAGGACTGTTCATCAGACCAAGTGAAGACACTTATTCATTTTATGTAAGTTATAAAATTGTAAAAAGACAGCCATTAAACTAAGTTAGATGGAGATAATAAATAAATATGATTTCTACATTTAGTGTAAAATATTACTGCTTGTGTTAGCGCACAAATTACCACACATCAAACATTGTGCATATGGGTGCATGATAGTGAATGCGGGCGTAAAAAAAGTTCGAACCTTCAATGTCTCCATACCCAGAAGGTAAGCAGAATAAAAAAAGATTACAATGATTAGAACTTGTAACTGTTGGCTCCATTAAGTGTCTATTTACAAGTGATTAGAGCACATGGTTATTAGGTTGTCAAACTAGGTAGGTTGCTTTACAGTTACAAAGAATATTTTTAAATGTGAATAATTTAAGTTACTCATTTGGTGTAGATACCTTTTGAGCTTCATCTGCAACCGTTCTAAAGTTGTCTACTTCTCTGACCATCTTATCCAATGCTCCTCGGTGCCTCTCCTCCGCCTTGTCCAAGCTGCTAGTGAGTCGTAACCAGGCTTCTCTAAGTTTACCAATGGCTGCATCTTTAGCACGGTCTACCTTGACAGCAACAGCTAATTTCTCTTGTTGTTCTAAAATCTTTTTTTGTAGTTGTTGTATCATGGATTCACAGTGCTAAAAAGAAATAGTACAAAAAATCTTTAAAGATATTGCTTTCACCACTAAATAAGTTTATTATGAGATATAAACATAAATCCACCTCTCTCTTAAGTCTCTCTTCTTCTAGCTTGACACTGTCCATTCTGTCAGGTTGGTCCTCCTTCTCTCCCCAGAGTTCACTCAAACTCAACAGATCTGTGTCTATGGACTCTAAGTATTTATTCTGCAAGGAACTAAGCTTTACATTGTCCTTTTTTTCAGGGATATAAGGTCTCATTTGCGGCATCCTAAACTCTTCCTTCTTAGGCGACAAGTAACTGTCTGTCATAGAACCCTGAGTATTCCTACTGTGGCTCTGAGACTTGTACTGCTCCAAAACTTTTGATGCCCTGTCATATATTTTATTAGATGAAGGCCTAAACACATCCAAGTAGCTTGTTTGTGGTCTTTTTGGAGTAGATGTTGGTTGCACATCCTTCTCTGAAAAGTTCAGTTTCCTTATACTTGGACTTCTTGTGTGTTTAGATGTTTCCTGAGACACGCTCATAGTGGTTTCAAGATGACTAACTCTAGGTTCCTCATTGTTACTTTTATTAGTAGAAGGAAAAGGCTTTTCTGTTTTGGATGTTGCAGTATTGTTTTTAACTAAATAAATATATTTATCAAGTACATGGCTGGGCACAACCCGACCACTCGGAAGTTTAATTTCCTCTGTATTGTTTGTTGAGTCTAGTTTTTGTGATATATAATCTCCTGTAGCCTTAATTACATTTTCTGAACTAATTGCTGGCTCTTGATCATTGTATTTTGTATCGGGACTCTCATAGTTTTCAACCTTTGTAAGAAATTCATCTATTTCATGTAACAGCAATTTGTCATTCTTTTTACTTGGTGTTGAGACTATACTGCTAATATCACCATCCATACTTTGAATATCATTTATATCTTCAGCAGGTTTCGGGTACAAGGTTTCAAATTCATCTAATTTCAAATGGGGGACGGCTCTCCCGGCCGCGCTGACGGAATCTAAACTAGTCAGAGACAAATCACGGTTTCTTAGCTTCTTAACGGACTTCCTTTTACGCCTGCGCGGAAATGTGAAACATTTGCGATCTACGCTTCGACTATCAATGCTGTCGGTGGTATCCCAAGTTTTGGGCCTATTTATAGTGCCAAAACTAGATACATCACTGTTTATCTCTAAACTTTCTAACCTCGACTCCAATGTGTGAACTTGGTTTACCAATTTTCCGAGAACTTGTGCGGTGCAGGATATAGGCTTATGTACAACAGTCCTCGAAGATTCCAGCAAAGAATCCTCCTCAGAGCCCGAACTTTGCACCAAGAAGAAATTAGGTGGTATCAGCAAGAGAACATCAGTGTCATCCGTCTCACTCATCACAACAAACAAAATGGTCCGCCCTTACACAATTACGGGCCATTATATGATCTACAAAATCAATATTTTGAAACCGTTTAGTTTTTCGATATAATATAGCTGTAAATTTCAATGTTAAACCTGTAAAACAACCCTCGCTCAAGCGTTGTTTGTTTACTGCTTAGCCTAGTGTTGCCACTGTTGTCAGATGGACAATCTCAAAATAGTGTTGCAGCCTCAAAATAGTTAGCAAAGAAAACACTACGGGCGTGAAACTTTTTGACGCCAGTAGTGTTGTTTAAATAAATAACAATTTTGATGTTTGTACTTCACTTCGTTATTATTAATCAACTTAAATATTATCTACTATCAGTATTATATCATTTAATACCTCACGCATTCTTATTATTTTTTTCTATAACATAATTTGTGTTTTAAAGATGTTACAGTAACATTGTATTTTAATTAATCCGGAATCAAAAGCTTTCAATATCATGTATGCTAAAGGAGTCAGTGGTAATTTAACCGGCTCTCTGTATATACTAATCAGTTATTCCTCAAGAAATTTAGATTATTTCGAAAATGTATTTTCTATGGGCCTTGATGCCTGATGCCTGATATAAAATAAATAAACTAAGACCGCAGAAAGACTCTGGATCCTTTAGTTAGGATTTAGCTGTGCGATGGATACAGGAAGTTTCAGGTTGTTTGCGAAATCCTGCGGCTGATATGATGATGATGCAATTTGCTATTTATTTTTGATATGCGCCGGTTTTGGCAACGCTGGTTGACAGCAATAACATTTGTTGTTGAATTTTGAATAACATATTTTATTTATTTATTGCAACTAAGTATATGAAACCTATTTAATCTGAAACAAAATACACGAAAAATCGTGACGCAAGTTTTCATGAAAAATATTTGCTTTATTTTCTCACACATTTTATTTCTATACAGAATACAAGCTTAAATTCAATAAATAACAAATAATAGAACACAATTTATCAAGATGCTCTAACGTGAATGGGTGTTTGCTTGACAAAAGCATCTAGTTTGTTTTTAAATAATTCACTAGTGATGGGCTCTCCAATACCACACATGGGATTCCTTACAGCATACTTTACATAGATTTCTCCATAGATCTTCTTCAATAATTCTCTGACTCCCTGAGCTTGGTTGTCTGTATTCATAACAAATTTTAAACCAGATGGAGTTTCAAGACAATGCAGAGTGTACTTTGAAGTTTTGTAATTCATAAAACCATCTTTTGGGTCCAGTGGAGAAATTTTGGCAACAAAAGACTTAATTGAGAATAGCATTCCATACATTAATTTCCCCTCCTGAAAAATAATACAAATTACTTTTAAATTTATTTTGTTTGTGCGTATATATCGTATATGTATTCTCCAGACCAATTCCAGCCACGGCGGCTAATCTTTAACCAGTGTAGCCAAGTATGCAGGACCATTCGGCCATTACTACTTATATAACAATAAAACACACATTTAACATTAAAATATTTATGTTGCTTGTGACAGTACTGTAATAATGTTATGTTTATAACTATGTGTATTGTTATGTTAATGTTGATGCTTCCATTACTGGAAGCATCGGCTTCCATTACTGGAAGCCGATGCTTCCAGTAATGGAAGCATCAACATTCACATGTAATGTTACAGTTCAAATTCAAGCATTACAATAAACAAACTGTACATAATGATACAATTTGTTACATTAAGTACAATAGAGGAGCAGGGGCATGATACAATATGCAAGAACAAGTGATTTCACTTGTAATAATGGTGTTGTATGTGTAGATATTACACACAGGTTACAGGTGAATTCTTGTCAGTCAGTTAGTGGGAGTACCCTTAGATGTTCATTTTGACATTTATACAATTATGATGAGTATTTAGTAAACCAGCAAATTCCTCTTTCTATGATCACTTACAAAGTAACTGACATTTATAAATCTTTCTATTCATCATTCTTGGCACTCTCACAGGTATTATATTGGTTTGCAGTAAATCAACACAAACTTGTACAATATTATTGACTTCTTGTAGAAGCTTACTTTCTAAGAAATAAAGGCCTAAGTACTGAAAGAAGGTTCTTAATACACCCACTAACCTCCTCCCTCGACATTCCTGATTGTTTTGATCTGTTCCACTCGCCGTAATAAAGTAACGTGCCGTATCGGTCGAAAATGTATAAATTGTATATCGTCATCGTTACTGTAATGTGTACTACGACCTGTGGGAAGCTAATAGGTATCACTGCATTTTATGGTACACTTTTAGCGTAATAAGTGGAATAATTTTATAAACTGAAGCAAAGAATATACACTGACTCTTGACGACAATTGGAAACTTGGAAACAAGGCCTATTAAATTACTCTCATACTCTGTGCTTGGAAAGTATTACTATATGATAAAGCTTCTTGACAGACGGTCAATACGATATAATATGACATGACATTGACAAACAAACATTGATCGGTATCCGTACAATCCTACCCTAAAATTAAGGGCCTCCGCCCACGTCCGACTTTTTGTTTTGTAGGACAAATTGGATCGTTCAATAGATCCATAGCTTCTTGTTTGGGATCGACTTTTTGGGTTGGTATATCAGAATTTATATATTCCATTTTTTTTTGACGAAAAAGCGGTCACCCATTGTCTGACGTAGGCGAATAGGCCAAACATTATCTAGAATCTCGTTGGTGGTCTTGTTTTTAAAATGAGGATTATTTTCTTTTTTTACTTCACGGTGCTTTGGTGCAAGTAAAAGAGGCGTATGAATTAACTATAATGTGTAGCAACTAGCAGTTTTGTGCGAAACTTAAAAGTGCAGTCCAACTAAATCGGTTAATCCAATAAAATCATAAAAGTATGTGTTCATGGGGTCAAGTTTACAAGAAATGATCTTCGGGGTAGTCTGTGAGTATCCCCGATAAAATAGTTGAGATCTAATGGTTGGCAAGTTCCATTCACAGCACTTCTATCATGGTTGTAAGAATGTACAACGTTTTCCAGTTACATTAAAAAACAATTTGTTACTTTTTTCACCTACTTTGTAAGTTTTATATATTATTGTAAATGCACACTCTATTTTACAGTGACTATGGAAATAGTAAGTACTGACCTGCACATGCCAATGACAAAAGACTATTTTAAAGTCATAGGTGACTTTTGATTTGATAATGACACGACCGACATGACACTGAAAGCGAGAAAAACTGCGAACCATGGTGCAACAATCGTGAATAAATTCTCTAGATAAATAGAAGCCTCAAATTATAAAGAAATTTGTGTATTCAAGTGTAAACAACAAATTTAACATCGGACCAGTGCGTACAAAACTTTTCTCTTCTCTTGGACTTATTTGAGTTATCAACCTCGAGTTTTGAATTTGAGGTTATCTTTCTTACCTAACACATTAATTCCAGGACCCGTAAAATCAATAAACAAAAGACATGGATGAATACACAAGAGAGCCTTGTCCTTGGCGTATCCTTGACGATTCTGGTGGTGCTTTTATCATGGGAGCTATCGGTGGTGGTATATTTCATTCGATAAAGGGCTTCAGGAATGCGCCGGTCGGATTGAATAGAAAAATGGTACGTATTTGTCTAAACTATGAAGCAGTAATTATAAAATTCAGTTTTATTTATTGTTTGTTTTAACAGAAAATTATTTTTAGCTTGGAAGTGTAGCAGCATTGAAAGAGCGCTCCCCTATTGTGGGTGGGAACTTTGCAGTATGGGGTGGTATGTTCTCAACCATCGATTGTTCTTTAGTATACTTGAGGCAGAAGGAGGACCCTTGGAACTCCATCATGAGTGGGGCACTTACTGGTGGAATTCTTGCAGCTAGGAATGGTAAATATTAAGCACTAATAATATTTTTATATGAACAGTCACTCTTGATAGATTCCTCCAAAACTGGAGGGATGAGGCTCTAAAATTTTAAGTATGGAAGGAGTTGAACAAGGCCTTGGCCCAAGAGAGGAACAGAATGGACTTACAAAAAAAAAGGCACTCTTGAGATTGTTATGGAACTCAATAAGTCATTTTGCTTTGTTATAACAACCATGACCATACAATAACAACTATTTGGCACAGTCAACTTGTGTATACAAGCAGAACAAAGTTATTTATCACAGTATTTGGCATCTGAGATTTTTGGATTAATACTTATAACATCTGCTACTGTAAGGAAAATAAACTGCCCTTAATAAATTTTTTGAATGCATACCCATTTACTTTCATTTTAGGTGTCCCTGCGATGGCTGGCAGTGCTCTTGTTGGTGGCATACTTTTGGCATTAATAGAAGGCATAGGTATTATGTTCTCAAGGATCACAGCAGAACAGTTCAAACCACAGCAACCAATATTTGAGGACCCTACAGTTTTAGGTAACCAAGGACAATCACAGAGTCCAACTTTCCAGTAGTTTAGGTGTTAAGAGTATGATTGTTGTGGTTGTACAGCCTTGCTCTAACTAAAGTTACCGGGACAGTACCTTGTAGAACCCTTTCCTGTATTCCCTTCCAAGTTAATAAATGCTGATGAAATTATTAATCCCCTTTTATCCACACATTTAAATTATAAGTGACTGGTATATCAATAAAAACTATTTGTTAACAAGAGCTAGGCTGTACAGACTAAATTAAAAACAAATCTCTTGCCAATGTGGCATTGTATCAGTAACCAAACTTTAGGATCACTTTTAGTTTTTTTTTTTAAGAGTGAATTATTTGCATCTGTGATATTTTCAGTCCTGTACTGATTGTTTATAATTTCACTTGCTATGGTTTTGTTATATACCCATTCGTTATTAGGTTTCAGTAACATATTTTTTGTTCCTACGAAGCACAATGCAACATTAATTTATCATTAACAATTTTGGTATTTCGCAGAAGATTATCGACTTATGTCGCCCCTACTTAATTATTTGTTCCCATAAAGTTAGGGGGCCTGCAGTATCAGTTTATTACTGGCTGATTATGGAGATTATTTGCACCATCTTCAATTTAGCTGTTTAAAATTGTTATTACAATATAAGCAGGTAATTTTCTGTGAAATATGTTGTAAACATAGAATTTATTTAAAAAATAAAGACTTTTTATAAATATTGCTTTTTTATTTGTTCTTCATGCAATGTTATTCCAACTACATGCAAATGTTAAAAATATTTACATTTAATGAATTATCATAATAATAATTTTGGGACGTAAATATTTATACTTTAAGTTGGGGCATAATACACCAGAGTTACTATACTTGTTTATTAGTTAATGATGCCCTTTGAATCGTGTTTGTCTGTTGGTGCTAGTGTTGATTTAAGCAAAGCATAATAATATTGTTTCCTTATTTTATACAGCAAAAATCAAGTCTGACTGAATAGATAGAAATTTAAATAAAACTTGAAATTATAAATTATTATCCGATAAAAACGGTGTCCACTTGCCAAAAAATTTTGAAACAAAACTTTTGTTTCATTTCCTGAATAAACAAATTACTATTTCTTCTGCCATGCAAACTTTTTTACCCTAAAAACAATATTCGAATGAATTAACATAACATTTCCTTATGATATGATGACACCAACGATAATTAGTTGTTACCAACATTTCTAGATCAAGATATTTTAACAGAAAGATTACATATATTATATAGTATACTTAATTATAAGAGCTTTTATATGTACGCAAAATATGCACTGAGACATGGAGTTGCAGACACCAGCCCGTTAAACCAAAAAAGTTAAAGCTTTTATAGTAACTCATAACAATTTACTAACTATACCTGAGCATAAAGAACATCAACACACTTTTTTGTCTATAAAAAAAAAAAACAACTGCATCTCATTAAGTATACAACAAAGTATGTTGTATACTTAATACCATACAGGTGGTAACACGGTTCTAAGTGGGTTATTTTAAAATTTTCAGACAAAAAAGTAAGTCTAAGTCTAAACAATATACAACCATATTATGATATTATATAGCCTTTAGTCATGTTACTGGGTAAGTACTATAATTAGCAGACAATGTTTACAGGTTTTTGATATTAAAATGGTATAGAAAAATAGTTCATACTATTAAAGCATTAGATTGGGGCAATTTGTAGTTAATAAATATAAAAAAATTAGGGTTGTAAATTAACAGGTCTGTTTTGTGCGGCGGCATCACCCATTTTTCTGATTTCTTTGATAACGTGGGCTAGTACTTCTGGATCGACGCCTAGCTCACAAAGCCTTATACAAATTGAAAGAGTATCGGCGTCTAAACCCGTGCAGAGAAGTTGCGATATCTGATACATCATTTGGAAAGCTTCACGCGCTTGACCCAGCTGGGCATTTTTTTCTGATGTCATTTTGATCTCCTGAAACAGTAAATAAACGGTCATTATCGTAATGAAACAAGTAGCTCGGTATGGTATCTGGTACTACAGTATTTAATTTTACTTCTTTTTATTGTAGGTAGAACTGTTATTTTCGGTTACTACAACTTAGAATTTCACATCAATCAAAACAATACAGCGCCCGCCCGCCCGTTCTAAATTCAGTACACTGACACTATTGGTGACAGTGACAGAGTAAAGACAACTGAGTTTTATGTGACAGACAGTGTCAGTCATGCAATGTTGCAAACAGCAATAGCCCATAGATGTATATAGCAACCGGCACTAGTCGTGAGCATAAACATTATGGCGCTGGATTGCGCCCAGTTTGTATTATGTGGATCACAGCAGGAACTGATGTACATTAAATATTAACATAGGGTCAATGAGACAATATGTGCTAAATATTTTTTTTGCAGTAACGAACGGTTGTTGGTCTCTTCGTGTTCGAACCAGTCGGAGAATACACAAATATAGACAACCACAGTGTTGTCTGCTTATAAAGTAGTGTCGACCACAGATAAACAAAAAACATTAAGAAAGTGGTTCGCCACAACTTCCAGTTCATTCTTGGGTTTTTTGGGTTGCCGACGCTGCTTGCCACTGGTCCGATTGATGCACCAATCGCGTGCAGTCTTCAGCGACCCAAAAACCCAAGAATAGACCCATAAACAAACCTGACGTTTGTGTTAACGACTCGTGCTGGTTAATAAAGCTATTGCAATGCTCTATCTATGAGGGTCAGTGGATCGTCTTAGGGGAACTGTCATATTTATTCCACATATAAATTATAAAACTTATTAATTAAAATTTATACTATAAAAAAATAGCCGTAACTTGAACAACTGAGTAGCTATTCTAACATTATCCTAGTATCACCATTCACCACACACAATTTCACGTGCCGTGACGTACATAAATACTCTACACGTAAGGGTTCGGTTCGGCGCGTAACATTAAATAAGCAAGTACCTACCTATATAAGTTGCATTTGTAACGGAAGTAGATTTATATAAATAAATAAAGTTTTATACTTTTAAAAACATTAACCTATTTATTGGTTTTCTAAACATGTGTATTAAGTACATTTCTGCAACTATAAGTCGTGCGGGAAAATTTTACGAATTTCACGACGCTCTGTATTTTCTATTTTTAAAATCAATGCGTCCGTACTCCCAAAAATAGACGCACAAGTTTTGAACATAGTATGTTGTACATTCTCTCGGCTTTTGAACGTGTTCCTTTGCTTGTAAGATTGTTCATCAGTGCAAATTAAAACCAACACAATGGTGAGTATAAAAACTTTTTATACGTTTTAAAAATTGACGATTCTTGTCAGTTGAATTTAATTTTTGTCAATATTCTTTCTCGTGTATTACTATTCTCTAAGAATGATGATGTGCTTATAACTCTATAACATTGTAATTATTTGATAAAATAATACTTTACCTACTTCAAAGCACCTACATAGATTGTTGCTAGTTATCCATTATGAGGTCTATATGGACTAGAGTCAGCGGTTACGAGGGAAAACCCAGGGTATTATTGGCTTATATTTTCGATGATAGCTAACTGCGAAGTGAAAAAGCGCAAACATAATTTTACTTTCTCATCGTGCGCTTAACTTAGTAGGAAATAGCTTGCAAGCCATGTTAAATATAGATTCAAGAGGACGTCGCTACATCATCGTGGTGTTGTTTTGAAGGGAATGTATCCGTATTATGCTCACTGTTTTTATCGGAACTGATTTTCTAACCTACAACTTTAGCGTAGCCTTGCGTCGGTGTTTCGAATGATCATAATTATTATAATACATCTATGTAGGTATAGCTCCTTCTCATATATTAGTTTCACACAGGTGTTACATTTACAGCTAAGTGGTGGTTGGTTTGGAATATTTTTTTTTTTTTTGGTGGGTGGGAAATCATCAAATAACTTCTCCCGCCCTGGGCGGGACGGGAGGGAGTGTCAGACTTTTACTGACTAAAACCCACCCATGTTCCTTCTTGTGCCCTTTGCGTTCCGGGGGCGCGGTATCTCTTGCGAACAACCCGCAGCCCCGGCATAACCCGTAGCCCCGGCGTTGGTTTGGCATGACGCAGCATAGGAAAGCCCCTAAGACGACCCACTGACCGAAATGTCAAAGGATTTATTTAAGTGCTACAATCATGACTCGACTTCTTACCAAAGTGATATTTGGTAAATATTTGTTTCTGTCAGGAATGACGCAGCCGATTACAATCAAACTGTACCAACTGTGATGGTCTGGCTGAATGAATTAACAGTAACTAATTATGCTCAGATACTCACGATAATCATGATCCAACAGTCATACAGCTATATGCGGCAACAATTTTGACATACAATGTAGGCATTTGTAGCCAAGTATGTAGATAAGATTTTATTCTTGGAAATTTTCTATTCCATGCACCTGTTTTGTCTCTGCTTCACCCTGAGGTAGACTGGTAGAAAATGCCCAAGGCATTAAGTTCGCCTTTGTGCAGCGTATTTTTTACATTATGTGCATAAAGTTTTACCATCACGCCTGTTTTCCCCAGAGGGTTAGGCAGAGGTGTACCAATGTACACCCACAGTTCGCCGGTATATTTTTAAGTCCCATGTAATAGGGGGCGAGCCTATTGCCATTAACCGGGCACAAATCCTAACTCCGAGCTGCTACTGAGAATTTCATAGAAAAACCTAATAACACTTTTTGCTCGACCTGGGAATCGAACCCAGGACCTCTAGCGTAGCAGTCATAAAGCATAAAGTTTTAATAAATAAAATAAGATAGGTACCTAACTAATTTATCTGGGTAAAATTAACGTTGTTTCTAAAATATAAAACAATGTTTTAAAAATCCTTTGAAAACTAAAAGTTAGTAAGTAAGTACTTACCTAATAATTTGTGATATCAGGGCCATGTTTTTCCACCCTCCCCCACTTGTGGTGGGGTTCTAATCTACCACACAACTATCTAAAAGCACGTGTATTTATGTTCTTTTTAAAATATGACTACTAATTATCAGTATTCAAATTTGTAAAATTGACGGTGGCAAAGGAAATCCGATTTCACAGAGATGGTCCACGTCAGCAAAAGCTCACAGATAGGCATGTTCGAGCATGGCTGCGCGAAAATATGTACCTACGTTGATATGTTGTTACATATCACGTAATTATTTTTGCGCAACCTACCTAAAAAACGCTCTCGTACCTTGTAATGAATAGTGATTTTATTACTGGACCTCACGTGATTAAGGGACGAGTCCCTTTCATTTTTTTTAAGCTTGGGAAATCAACATCAACGTCATTTCTTCTTCCCTGTGTGGAGCGGAAGGAAGTGTCAGACTCTTACTGACTAAATCCCATCTGTGATTCTGTGGTTACTTTTTTGAACAAATTCCGCAACACTGGCCCTATTGAGCTACCCATCTACTATGCTCTTTGACCCGGGCCTGGTTCTGAGCGGACGGCAACCCGACAACGCTTGGTGGCCGAGAATCGCCCTGCGACTCCCGAGCCCGGGGCGTCTTCTTCTGTTGCGGCGGCTGGGGCGTGAGATCTGCCTCTCCCTTACGCGACCTACATTAGAAAATACGGTCTCAAAACAAAATGACCTACCTACATGTATTTTCATCATGCTATCCAATGGTTATCAGGAGCCTTTACGTACTACGCTGTTATCTATCTACTAACTTATCCTAGCCAAAACTGAGGTTTTGTATTTTTTTTCCAGGCAGACCAAGTTCAAAGCAAACCTCAGGAGTCTGGTGAGTTAGGGGGCGGTGAGGGAACCACTACAGCACAACCTACCAACCAATTACCAGCCAGTACTGAACTCAAAACAGATGTAAGTTTATTAAATAGTAGATAATATACCTTATCACCTGTTCAGTTGCAGAAGACAATGAAAGTTTCTCGACTTGATGATAAGGCGCATATCAGAAGAGATAGAGAAGTTGGTTTGTGTAAAGGAGTTCGCACGAAAGTCCGCATTTCGAAATGCGTGAAAACGCCCTTACCTCCTGTAAACAAATACCAGTCCTCGAATTTGAAACAGTTCACGAAAACGGCTTGCCGACAAACGAGTCTCATATCATAATATTCACGATTTGTCATAACAAATCGTGGGTTTTCGTATTATTGTTTTTCATTTGAACATATGTGAATGCTAAAACGCCGTAAGGGCCGGTGCTGACTGACGTCGCGGCACGTCGTAGCATAAAAAACACCGCCGGACCCTTTTAAACCTTATTTTAATTGATTTAGCTGTCATAATTTTGTGGCCTAAGTGATTCACGGGACACGGTAGCACGCCGTGGCATTGAAACAGAAGCACAAACTATTCAGCTTTTTTATATGTGTAAGCATAGATGTACCCAAGTGTAAGGCTGTGAAATAGTTGTAAACACGACGGGGTGTTATAAGTTTGACGTGTCTGTGTGTTTGTCTGTGGCTTCGTAGCTCACAAACGCATGAACCGATTTTGATTTTGTTTTTTGTGTTTGAAAGTTTAATTAGTCGGAAGTGTTCTTAGCTTTGTTTGATGGAAATCGGTTCAGCGGTTCTAAAGTTATCAACTCTTTTGTAAGCTACGGTAGTGATTTATTTCTTCTGTCGGGGGTTACTCAACATTTTTTATTTTGTGTTTTACCTATTTAATAATCATGAATGGTATATAGATTGATCCGTTGAGCGCACAACCCGATATAAAACCAGAAGAAACAAAAAATATGAATAAAGAAGTGGAGGAAAGCAAACCTGCTGAGGACAGTGTTGAAACTACGCCTGGAATAACCGAAGTGAATGAGAACAATGTCAAAGACAATGTAAGTTCATTTAATGCTAAACGCATGCAGAGCAATATTTATAACATAAGTATATCTCTCGACACGTAATCTTTACACAGTATAAAACAAAGTCACTTCTCGCTGTCTGTACGCTTTGTTCTTTTAAACTGCGCAACGGATTTTAATGCGGTTGTCATGGAGTGGATAGAGTGATATAAAACCTCACATTACGACCAACGGGAGCGGAGCAGTAACCAAAAACGTAAATAAATGCAGATACACCGCGGGGTATATAGTCTACTATACATTGTACAGTGTATCCACTACAGTAATTCTGAAACTATAAAGAAATAGGGCTAACTGCCTCGTTAGCCTAGTGGTACTAAGCGCGACTGCTACGCTAGAGGTCCTGGGTTCGATTCCCAGGTCGAGCAAAAAGTGTTATTGGGTTTTTCTATGAAATTCTCAGCAGCAGCTCGGAGTTAGGATTTGTGCTCAATTAATGGCAATAAGCTTGTCCCCTATTACACGGGACCTAAACATACCGGCGAACTGTGGGTGTAGATTGGTACACCTCTGCCTAACCATTCGGAGAATACAAGCGTAATGGTATGTTGTTATGTATTAAATAGCGAAAATTGTAAGTAAATCGGTAGTATACAATTTTAGAAGAAAAAAAAACATAACCCTTTTCCCGCTTTTTGGGTTTCCTACGGAAATTGATTGTAATGGTCTAATTAAATTTAATAATTTCGCTTTTGACTTTCTCTGTAAACTTCCTATCAATCAATGGGATTTTTACTTCAGGGCGATTGGCAGCAGAGAGAACAAGAGCTCTTAAAGAAGATTGAACAATTGGAGAAAGTTAAGAACGCGAGGACCGAAGATGGAGTCAAATTAGAATTGAAGGTAACACAATCAGTCTACTCGTTGTGGTGTTACCTATATTCTATGATCTACTAGCTTTTGCCCGCGACATCATCGGCATAAATGTCTGTTATATTTAAAATTCAATAATGATTCGAAAGACACGTGGCGCCATCTATTCTGCCGTCATAAGAAAAAAGAACATAATTACACGACAAACGAAGTAATCGATTTCCGACTGTAAGTTTCTACTTTTTAAGGTCGGAAGTCGGTTACTTGAAGTTGTGCATTTACGTCCTTTTTTCTTATGACGGCAGTATTATCATAAGAACGTTATTGTTGTTTTCCTCGGAAATAGTCTTCTTTTCTGGACGAAAGGTACCCTATGTCCGTTTCCATACACCTGGAAAAACAAAAAACTTACTTTTACATTTATAATATTAGTTGGGATGATTAGTATTATTTTATCAAACGTCTGTAGGTATCTGTGTTTCTGTCTCTGGCATCTTAGCTCCCAAACGGCTTAACCGATTTTGATTTAGTTTTTTTTTTGAAAGGAGTCTTCTACGTGAGTATTTATAAGGTTTTGTCTAGTTGATGCATCGATTTGGTATTTTCTTACTTCAATGATATTAGAAGAACATTTTCATTGTGTTTATCGTTTTTTTATCATGTTTAAACAATACATAATAAACAATACATAATATACACAATACAATGTATAACTTTATCTTTGTGTCGGGGTTCTTTTTAGGGATCCGTACCTAAAGCGAAAAACGGGACCCTATTTCTATTACTCCGCTGTCCGTCCGTCCGCCTGTCTTTCCGTCTGTCACCAGGATTCATCTTATGAACCGTGATAGTTAGACAGTTGAAAGTTACACAGATGATGTATTTGTGTTGCCGCTACAACAACTAATACTAAAAAACAGAATAAAATAAATATTTAAGGAGGCTCCCACACATCAAACGTAATTTTTTTTTGCTCGATATCAAAATGGCAACACGTAGGCGCTTGAAATATTCACAGAATATTTAGTTTTTTTTATTCACTTTCAAAGTAAATAATTAAATTAAAATAAAACAAATATTTAAGGGGGGCTCCCATACAACAAACGTGTTTTTTTTTTTGGCCTTTTTATGGATAGTGGTACGGAACCCTTCGTGCGCAAGTCCAACTCGCACTTGGCCGGTTTTTTTAATATTAAATTTAATTTCTTTATGATCGTTATAAAAAGTTGTCCCTTATTTTTCGGTGCTCCTACAAGAGCCATATTTGCTTATGCTTACCTCTTACACACAGGTCCGTGAGGAAGAGATCGATCTTCTCAAAGCAAGGGTACGGAATTTGGAGACGGAGTTACAGGCGGCTTTGTCCAAACCGAGCGGCAAGAACCACGAGATGATTGAAAACATCAAACAACAACACGAAGAGGTTTGTTACCAGTTTTTTTTTAAACATCGCTGGATGGCATACAGGCCGACGCCCCTCCTCATGTTAAGTGGCTACTTCCACCTATAGACATCTGCAATACCAGACGCCTTGCAAAGGCATGCCTGCAATTTCACCGACACCTAAACCGGAACACAGTAACGCTGCTTTGCAGCAGAAATAGGTACGGTGGTAGTACTTCCCCAGACGAGCTCCTTCACAAAGAGCTCTACTACTGATAGAATGTGTTTGTTTGTTACAAGCATGTGAGCCACGGAGTTGTAGGTCATTATTAAAGCATTCGTTATCATTTTGTTTCAGTTGCTAAGCAAAGCGCGCGGCATGATCTTCGACAAAACCAAGATGGTAAAAAATCAAGAACTCCAGATAGAAGCTCTGACGACGCAAGTTCAGTCGCTCAAGGATATCAACGTGATTACAAAAGACCTGTTGGAAATAAGAAACTCTGAAGTTAAAGCCATGGAGGTAGGTTTCGCGTTTTCGATGATGACAATTGGGTTTGAGCTCCAACCTTCCCACATTTGCTTGTGCTAGAAGTATGTTCACGTGTATTTCTTGTTTTTTTTCTAACATCCTGGGATGGTAAACTAGCCGATGCTTTACCTGATGTTAAGTGGTCTCATCTGCCTATAGACATCTGCAATACCAGAGGCCTTGAATGCGTTGCCACCTCAGAGACAATGTTATAATGTGTCATGTGCCTGTAATTACCCTTCAAACCGGAACATAGCAACGCTGCTTTGCGGCAGAAATAGGTACGGTGGTTGTACTTCTGCGGACGAGCTCCTTCACAAACTGCTCTTCTTAGTTACCTACCACCTAAAGGTAGGTATAGTAGATACATACAATTTCCACGTTTCACATCAATACAATGGGAATTAATGAAAAAATGACATCGAGACAAGAACAATTTGACCACAAACAAAGTTGGACTATCCTTTGGCGCCCGCTGTTATGAAGCCCGCCACTCGTGTATTTGGCTGCAGGTTCGATATCGGGCAAGTACCTATGTGACTTTTTCAATTCATAATAATGTACTTTCTTAATTTTATTCTTTGACTTTACTGACAGCGTGGTGATTAATGCTTATGCCTGCTCTGAATGTGAAGAGGCCTTTGTTCTGCACTGGGGCAGGAATAAGCTGGTATTATTATTTGGATATCATAATATATAGTGTACTGATTTTATGTCGTAGCAATTAACTAATACACTAAATAACTCCAGGATTGTATAAACCAACACTTAATATAAGTTGCACATAGAAGCAGTTGGTGAATAAATAAATAATGCACATTATTTTTATGTTGCCGTAACGAAACTGTCAATTTAGTCTCGGAGATTTAAATAACATATAGTCGAATTAATAACCTTCTCCTTTTTTTAAGTCGGTTAAAAATACACGTTCGGATACATGTCGATTACGTACGGGTACAGAATCGACATGATATCTAGACTCGGGGGGTTTCAGATAGGTATTCTTATTTATTTAACGCCTCTAGATCCCATGGCGGCAGCTAAAGACAAAGTATATACCTGATACGTATTTAAAGACATTCACACGCTCATCTCACAATACTCTAAACATACTGACAAGATCGTCTTCCATTCGCCCGCGAACACAACACAGTCAGGCTTGGCATCGCGAAGACAGAACACGTGTGATGGGAGACTGGGCGCCTCACAGTAGTACTTCACTGGGGCACACCCTTAGAGAAGTTCGCCATGACCTTCGGGAGCATCTATTCTTATTTTTTAAATTTATATGTTCCAGGACCGCCTGCTAGCAATGGAGGCCAGGTTTAAGGCTGAGAAGGACAGATATGGGCTGGTGTTACAGCGAGCTCAAACAAGCACTACTCTTAACGATGACTTGAAGAAGGAATACGAAACCCAGCTCGCCATATTTAAGGTATGTAGTTTGTAGCGCTCTGCGAAACGACGCGGACCGAGTAACCAATGAGAACGTGAGACTGTCTCCAAAGCATGAACTACTAGGTTCAGTCTGCATCAAATTGAATGTATTATCCCACGGGACGTTTTTCCGGGATAAAAGTGTTAAGTATAATTATGTAAACTTACGCATTTATAATATTAGTTGGAACTACATAGTCGGGTTGTGGCCGGTTAATAGCAATAGGCGCGCCTCCTATTATATGGAACCTTAAACATACCGGCGAATTGTCGGAGTACATTGGTACACCTCTGCCCAACCTTTCGGGAAATACAGGTGTGTTGGTATGTGTGTTACGTTTTTATTTTTTTTTTGCAGGAGCTGAGAGAGAAGTATGAGCAACGGGTTCAAGCGCTGGTATCTGAAAATGCAAAACTAAAAGAAATAGCTGCTTTAAAAGCCGGTACGTCTGGCTAGAGGGGGCGGGGTCAGAACCAGCCAGCGGGATATCACGCAGCTCTATTTTCTACACAGCATCAGACACCAGCTATCTCTACTAACATTGTCCGAGGCCTCATCGCTCAAAGGCATGCTACGCCCACCGTCCGGGCACACACCTCCCAAGTTTGGCCTAATAAAATAATTATTATGCAAATAATACATCTAAATAAATAAATTTATAAATTATTGATTTGAAATATATATTATGAAATAATTTTTTTTTTTTTAAAGAGTGATTAACTGATTAAGTAATTAATAAAGAAATATAGGTATTCTGACTAAAGCACAAGTTAAAACAATAAGTTTGCTCACGACGAGGTCTACGGTCTGCGACCTACCTTGCAAATTGGAGCAGATACTTAAATCTAATAAAAATATCATAAAAATCGTTGAAATTTTGTGCCAGTTCGTTTTGTTTAATCGACTTCTCCTTGAGTAGGAACGAAGTGGTGAAAATCCAACAGGAACTTTTATTCTTTTTACTGCCAACGCATCTGTGCTCTAAAATTGCATTGACTTCCGAGGAATCGACAGGCAACTCCAAAGACTCGTAACTGTTTCTCATCATCGCAATTGTAACTGTTAAATGCGATTTGTCCATTCGTAATAATTAAAAGCTTCAAGTAAAACTTGTCGCTTATTCTTGAGAATCCTTCGAGCCGTGTGCTTGCCGGTCTCCGTCCTTCCTAACTGTAGGAGACAGGTGTAAATACATATCGCTGTCCATATTGTACAGTTTAAAAAAAACGACATTATTATCATTATCATCTTAAATTGGAATAATCTTCCAGCTTAATTTGTTACTGAACTTGTAGTCACTGTCTCCCGGCGCTTGCGTTGTAACTGTGGTATGCAGGCCTGGTTCCACACATGACACGGCAGTTTTTAATGATAGTATTTTTTTTTTTTTTTTTTTCGGGATTTTTATATGGGAGTCATGTTTGTTGGGTGATAGTGGCTAAAGGTACAGTAAATCGACGTAGATTATATAATGTCAATTGGGTAGATGACACTTTGAAACTCGATGAATCTTTAAATAACTATAAAATTTGATTTGTTCTTTGCTTTGAAATCAATAAATAGTGAATTGAGATGTCAAAAAAGTGACGTCATCATCATGTATTGTCGTAAAAAATCTATGGGGGAATCGCGTTTTGTTAGCTCGTATAATACGTCAAATTTTTTTAAATCTCATAACTCAAGGGTTATTCTTGCCGTGTCGACGGCGCGTTCGTGTTCCACCCGCGCCTCAAAGAGATGTCAGCAAAAGGAAGGGGCCACTGAGGGCCGATGCCTGCCGGGGCTGCGGGTTGTTCGCAAGAGATACCGCGCGCCCCCGGAACGCAAAGGGCACAAGAAGGAACATGGGTGGGTTTTAGTCAGTAAAAGTCTGACACTCCCTCCCGCCCCGCCCAGGGCGGGAGAAGTTATTTGATGAATTCCCATCCACCAAAAAAAAAAAAAAGGGTTATTCTTCAGGTAAAAATAATACAAAATATCCAAAAATATATAGTTTCGAAGATACCATCAATCATAATTAATTTAAGTCAAAAATTGTAGAAGAATCTTTACTTTTACGTACGTGGCGGGATAGTGCAGATTGTCATCTGTTAATCATTCATAATTTAAAGTTAAGAAAATGCGACGTTGTCACATTTCACGTAAGGGTGTTTTACATTAATAATCGTGTCTTTAATTATTCTGTATGAATAACTAAAAAAATATATAATTTAAAATTAATCCATATGCCAGTTGATTCTTGGATATTCATACCCTAGAGTTGTGGGATATAAAAAAAGTAGGTTGCATATACACATAATGATTAATGGATTATGGAAAATGCTAAAAATATTAATGCTTTATATATAAATGTGTTTATTTTAATTTTGCTATAAATCAGTCTTATTATTATAATACTTATTATTAAATCAGTCTTGTTGTGATATTTATATCATCATCTACTTAGCCTTTTCCCAATTATGTTGGGGTTGGCTTCCAGTCTAACTGGATGCTGCTGAATATCAGTGTTTTACATGGAGCGACTGCCTATCTGACCTCCACAACCCAGATACTGGGCAACACGATACCTCTTGGTAAGACTGGTTGTCAGACTTCCTGGCTTCTGTCAAAGATCTACGAATGACAGCCGGGACCAACGGCTTTCCGAGGCACTGGGGTATCACACCACCAACTTCCAAACTCCGGGCTGCTACTGAGAAATTCGTAATTGAAAAACCCAATAACACTTTTTTCCCGACCCAGGACTCTGTGCTCATCAGTCGCGCTTGCGACCACGAGACCAACGGGGCAGTGTTGTGATATTTATATAAACTTATAAATTACAAGTTTGACACTATCTTCAGTAGTTCAGGGTCCACTGGTTTCTCATCTGTAACAATATTTTCCTTGTTTACAGAGGTATTTACTGACACCATTCACAGTATCACAGGGGCAATAATTATAATCAAGACGAATCAGGACAAGGGTTATAGTAGACAGACAATATGGTGGTTTAAAACACCAATTCCCTGTCCTTGCGGTTGGCTTGCACATCAATCGTCCCATTAAATGAAATGGACAACAGTCATGTTGATAATAACCTACAAAATGGTCAAATTGATAACAATGATCATGGTCAAAATAATAATAAAAATGGTGATAGAAGAATTATAATAGCAGACAATTTTTTTCATTGTATATTTTTTTTATGTGCACATTCATTTATTTCTAAAACATTTTAAATACATTTTAAAATAATTATATAAAATAAAAACATTTAAAATTGTAGCCCACCAGTATCAGGGGACAGGGTCCAAGCTAATGGTGGTGGTCAGGGCTCCTGAAAAAGGAATCTCATAATGATATACTTACATATTATGTTTATCCTTACCTTGTATTTTCCTTAAAACAGCCTCTAATATTTTTGTTTTCAAATTGGCATTCTTTATTTTTAAAGCATGTTCTTCGATCATGTGCCTCTTTTGTAATTCTATAAGTACTCGTTTTTCTTTTTCACATTTTAATTGTTCACTTGCGAAATTGCTGTTCAGTGCAAGTTTCGTAAATTTATTTGATTGCTTGGTATAGCCAACAGTCGGCCAACGTCTTTTTAAATGACTTCGTGATCTGGGTGCCACTGTTTCAGTTTCCTTGTTACAGAACTGAAATTAAATGATAGGTTAGTTAACTATTATAAATGCTTTTTTTAAAGAATGCTCCTTCTAGAAGAGAAGGAATGAAACAAGTGACAAAAAGAGTTATGGATATTAATGTGGATTAGACAGAGAGGAAGAGGAAGGGCAATGAAAAGATGGATAGATTTTGTAGAAACTAATAATAAAGAAAAGAGTTGGTGATAGCATAAAGAATGGAATGAAAGAGAGAAATGTGTTATGCCAATCCCAAGTAACCTGGGTCAAGGGCTAGAAGATGATTCTTCTAAAAAAACATACATCTTTTATGGACGCATCTGAAGGATTCACACTGTGCTGCACCACAATAAAACTTGATGGTATAGGCGGTGGGGGGACTGGCTCTTCGATATCCAATCCTGTATTACGGGTGACAGTGCTTGTACTTTGGAATGGTACAAGGATACTAGCATCATGTATGTTTGTATCTGTAGCAAAAAAAAAATATATTTACAAAAAATAAATAGTATTGCATAGTTCTATACGACCCTGCTGTGTAATATTTATAATTTACTTACAAAATACTTCAGGGTCACAGTCAGCAACTAACTTTACTCCCGAACTTCTATAACCAGCTATGTCTGCCACCAATTCAAGTATAGGATCATCCATTTTTTTTGATAGTCTTCTTCCTGTTCCATGGATTTGTTGATAGATAACAGACTTAAATGTTTTGGCTTCTGTCTTAAGCTTTTGCCATAACTTTTTGAGAGTTTCAGTAGTTCTGAAAGATGAGCACAGGGAATAAGACATGGTAACAATAGTTACGTATTATGAATTTTATAGCTTCTAGCTCACAGTTCTAGCTATTATTTAATAACCTAAGGATGGTGCCAGATGCGTTTAGGTCATCCGTTATTGCTTTCCAAGCGTCTTCTTTCAAACGATTAGTTTGGAAATCGTGCGAAGTAACTTTTGAAATTATCACTTGTCCTTTTTGTTGTAAAATGTGTAAAAATCTCAGTTTTTCATCTGCACTAAAGTTCACTGAGCGTTTGCGTTTTTCAGCTGACATTTTGGTATGCCAACAAATAAAGCAGTTAGATTAACTACATAATTTACGTTGGTTATTCACAAAATCTGATTAATATCACATCAACTCGTGTACCCAAATTTTATAATAATTAATGACTTTATTTAATTGACACCTTAAAATAAAATAACAAATAAACATTGTTTAAAGTTGCTAGTAAAAATAAATATTTTTAAATTAAAGAATGCAAGAAATTAAAACTTAAAAAAAATCATATAACATTTATACATAAAAAAATTTTAAAGCCGCGTTGAAACGGTCAGATTATGCTCGAACCGAGTGGACTCGGTTAACTACTCGGAAACAACTCGTTTTGTGGCAACCCATAATCCGAGCGCAAATGGCGGGAAGTAACAGAAATTAAGCGTCTCGTGCGAAAAGAAGTGGTCTGAGCGAGACAATTAAAACTGTACGAAGCAGAAGAGGTTTTGGAATGTAAGGTTAAGATCGAGTCCAAATTGTTCTCCAATTGCCAGAGATCTTATCTTTTTCCCGTCTTAGTTCTTCGATTAACAGGTCTGCGACAATTCCGATACAATATCGCACAAAATTCATCATATTTCGATGTTGACTGTAAAAAATAATTGTAAGAATGAAGAAAATTAACCGAGTGATCAATGTCGCCAGGATTCCTGAGCACAAATGTCAAGTTGCTTAATTTTGGGTTCTTGGGTTCCTTTCTGGGTTTTTTGGGCCGCCGACGCTGCACGCGATTGGCTCGTCAGTCGGACCGATCGCGTGGTGCGTCGGTGCCCCAAAAAACCCCAAAAGGAACCCAAAAATTAACTTGACATTTGTGCTCACGACTCGTGGCGTCTACTATATACTCGTATGAAGCTTACTCCTACGAGTCCACTCGGTCTGAGCATACTCTGACCGTGTCAACGTGGCTTTAAGGGGGATGGAGTCACTTGACACCACCCTTATCTAGGTAGGGTCGTCTTACACCTCTAAAAAAATCACCTCTATGCAAAGGCGCTACTGAACACTGCAATAACAGAATTTAACATTTTCAAAAAAAGAAATGTGGACACAAATGAAAACTTTAGACTGGCCATTTTGACTTTTCAAGAATTTGGGTTAAGTCTAAAGATGCTGCAACGCTATTCACACTCGCACGAACATCAGATCGGCTCAGATTTACATTACATTACATTGCAAAAATTTCGAAACCCAGCAGTCATCATTACTTCCTTAGAACCTGTAAACGGCTTTTATGACTCGAAATCGTTTAAAAATTCTTGAGAGTACACGGAGTTGGTTTACGTCCGACGTTTGACAACTGCGGTAAGAATATAATGTCACTGACATGCAACTCTGACTTTCTGTGCTTACCACTACGAAAAAAATCGGCCGACTTTGAATGAAATATCCTTTGACACAAAATAGTCGAGAATAGCGCTGTTGTTTCCAAATTGGGTAGGTGACACCTGTAATCAATTGACGTACTTTTTATGAGCTGTTATAATATAACAATTTATTTTTATTTCAAAGCAACTAAAATCCAATTTTATAGTGATTTAAAAATTCGTCGGGTTTTCAGTGCTGAAATAACCTGTTTTTTGTGAAGTTGCGTCTTGGAATTATTGTTTAATGGTGTCATCTACCCAATTGTAATTAAATCTGTAGTCGGTACCACAGAGTGATATATTATACCTATACAGGAGGTCGGCACCTTATCGACATGTCCATGTGGGTGTTGAACGTCTATTTTTCCTCCACGTATTCCTAAGCCTCTCCGCCCACGTCTGACTTTTTGTAGGACCGATTCAATAGTAGAAATCATTAATATTATGTTCCATACTCTCCGATGAAAAAAATCGGTCACCAATTGTCTGACTTGTGGCTCAAACGCAAGGCAGCAACTTTATTGTAGAAATCTGCTTGGTAAGAAACAACGAGGTGAGAGCGCGCGGATCGCTGCGACGCGGTGACATCGCATCGCATTTTGTGTTTCGCACCTAAAGTCTAAATCAAAACCATGCTTTTCTTATTATATGGGGGTCATAGGTATTGTAAATTCTCATCCCTTTAGGTGCACGTTTTTTAAATTTCTATTAAGGGTGTACCCCACCGGGACCCTTTGTCGCCGCTGCCAGGTTGCGTTGTCGACAGAATGTATGTGTGTCTCATTGGTGGGTACCTCATTGGGCATCCTCTTGGATCCGTAGTGATAGCGAACCATACATTTTGAAGATATTATTACATAGTCGTCCTAAAGTCCCTAAAAAAATTAAAAGTCAGGAAGAAAAAGTATCTATTGTGTTTGTGTTGTTCTTGTTGTTTCGAAACCATTCTGCGAGTTACTGGCGTGTTCTCGGTGTTCCTGAAGGGACTCTGGCCGAATTACAGGATATAGCTCCCTGGTTTTTTTTTATTATAGGAAGAAACACGTGTTTCTTGTTTGAGAATAACAAAAATCGAATTCTAAGTTCATATTAGAATTTTGCTAGGAAAACTAAAGAACAAAGTACATAACAATACAAAAAAAATATTTCAAAGATGGTGGTGGACCCGCTTTATTTAACCGGTCACTAAATTAAGTTCACACTTTCGAATACAAGAAAGCAGACTTCAAACTAACTAAGCTTTTATAGATAATAGATAAAAGCCGTTGGTAGCTAAGTGGCCAAGCAAAAATAAACAAGGCATTCATTTATCTTCTTGCTCTTAATGAGACCCCAAAGATTATTAAAGAGTAATGCCGATCTAATTAAATACTTTCGATAATGTAACGTTTATGATTCACCTGTTAGGCCGAATGAACCGTGGGTACTGCGCATGCCAGTGTTTGAAAATGTCATGCCAGCCGCCAGCCATGCCAGGATGGAACGGCTATCCAGTACCGTGCTAGTAGTCACGCGTTAAGGGTGCCCTTTACCCGAACGGTGAAACGACACGCGTCTTTACGATAACGAGAAAAAAACGTTTTACTACTTATAACCTGAACAGAATACCTTGAATTGTTTCAGTATAGTATCTAAGTAATAAAAAGTATTAACACCGAATATTTGCTGTTTCTCTGTATTAACATTATATGTTTGATCTAACTTTTTAGAAGAGTGACTTTCAAATACTGTAATTTAAATTTGTAAAGTTGAAGTAAAATTGTAATTTGACCGAAATGTGGTGGATCCTTCGAAGGGCCCGGCTCACCGGCGCGTCCCTCTTCAGCCAGGCCACGGGAACTAACAACAACAACAATGTGAAAACAGGTACATACCTAACAACTTTATTTATTTCAACTTTATGCAACAAAACGTATAAGAGCGGACTTAATGCCTTATGCCTAAGGCATTAAGTCCGCTCTTATACGTTTTGTCGACCTACTAGTCAACCAAAGGTGGTGAAGAGATAACAATCATTTTAGGTGCAAAATATCCTACCCACGAGCGTAAAATAATAAAGTAAGATAAAAATACCTACTGAAATACGCGCACATACCTTATATAGGTATAATGTATATAGTTTTATCATCTTTCGGTTATTATAAATAATTTGTTAGTATTTTTCGTTATTCAGTGTAATTTATGTACTTTTGTATCAATGTATGTTACTCTTACCTACAATATAGTGGCGCCAAAAGTACGTACGGTCAACCGCACAGCATCACCAGTAGCTATGCAAACTACACACACACACACCCCTGCAACACCACATGTCTGCCACAAAATGAAGGCGCTCTCAATGTTACAAGAGACGTACGATTGGCTGTACATGCAGTCGACTATGAAAATTAGCATACCTATATCTTTTCACATTAATACCTACTTCCAATCCTCCAATTTTTTTTCTTAGTAAAATATAGCCTTTAGCTGCTACAGCACTCGCAAATAACGTAGCTTTAAGGAGTGTCAGACTCTTACTGACTAAAACCCATTCGTATTCCTCCTAATGGCTTTGGCATTCCAGGGCCACGGTGACTTTCGAACAAATTTCGCAACTCTGGCAGGCACTGGCCCTGGGCCTCGTATAGAGGTATACCTTCGTTGCGGAAGAGAAATTAGCTTCAAGTTTCTGACTAATTGACCGACTTCTTGGCAATTCCAAAGTGCCTGCAAATGGTCAAATTGTAAAAATGCTTTGATTTACGTACCTACTAATATGTATCAATTGACTTTGGTCGCGCCCGTACATAGGTAAATATATATATATTTTTTAAATGTCTTTGGATTTTAACCAATCCGACAGCCCATCTGATGTTAAGTGGTCACCGCTACCTATAGACATTTGCAATACCCTATCCCAAAGACGACGTTGAATTGTCTCATGTGCCTGAATTACACCGGCACCCATACCCTTCAAACCAGAACACAGCAACGTTGCTTTGCGGCAGAAAGTGGTATGGTGGTAGTAATTCTGCGGATGAGCTCCTGCACAAATAGTTCGACTACTACTAAAACATTTAGGTAGCTGATCATTTCACCATATTTGTGGTCTACATTTGGCTTCATCTTACTACTGCCTATTATAAATGCGAAAAGTTGCATAGATAGACGTTTGCTGCTTCATCACGCCAGAACGGCTGAAGGGATCCGAACGAAATTTGCCACAGAGATAGATATAGTCTAGAATAGCACATCATAGGCTACGTTTTATCTCGGAAAATTGTACGCTTCCCGTGGAATGATGAAACAACTTTGACGTGGACAAAGTCGCGGGCGGAAGCTAGTTTAACAAATTTTAAAGCTTATAAACTTTGTAGGTTGTGCAAAAGTAGGTTTTAAAATGCCTTAATATTTTTATATACCGATTTTGTTAAGAAATCCGGTTTCGTAAAACGGTTGAGGTTCCGTTGATGGTTTAGTAAAGTGAAGTAATGAATGCGCGTTGGTAAAGCCCACGCGGCAAGCTCTTTTGAAAATTGCGGTTTTATAATATTTTTCATCCATCTAATGTCGACGTCTTAGAAATAGTTAATGGCGTGTTAACGAGGTACATGTTTAAGTGAAGATTCTTGTATGTAATAATCAAGTTTTATTTTGTGATGTTAATCTACTTTTCGCGTATTTTCCATTAGTCATAAATTCTCCTTATTTTCTTTAATCTTAACCAGCCTAAAATTGTTTTTTTTTTAAGTAAAAGCCTGTAAGCATTTACTGAATACCTAAGAAAGTCCGTCTGTAAAGGTCCGTTTTCTTTTAATTTGTTTGATTGATATCTCTCTCAAAGCTGCAAATATAATGTGGGAATATCTATATTGAAAATCCAAATAACCCTTTCGGGCCGGATTCCGTCGAAGACTATACTTAAATAGAGGAGACGGATCGCATTAATCGGCCAAGTGGTCACGAGTTTAACACTTCACTTTTCACTGATAACAATAATTGACATACCAACATTACGCCTGTATACCCCGAACTCCAAAGCGTTAGGCAGAGGTGTACACCCACAGTTCGCCGGTATATTTAGGTCCTTTGTAATAGGGGGCGAGCCTATTGCCCTGTTATTGGGCACAAACCCGATAACCCTTTGTTCGACCTGGGAATCGAACACAAGACCTCTAGCGTACGAGTCGCGCTGCGGACCACTAGGCTAACTAGGCAATCAACAATAATTGATGAGATAGTTAAGACTTACTACAGATTTTTAACCGACTTCGAAAAAGGAGGAGGTTATTTTAAAAATCTGCCTGTAAAAATCCTACACCTACTGGTTTAGACCATCATATTATCTTATGTGTAAGTGCATTCCCCTCGCGAATAAACCTTTTACTCAGATACGGAACACATCTTCATAAAATAAGGTGATTTTGTTTATGGAACATTTTCGCAGCTTTTGTGGCTGATGGAAGGTCTTATGTTGTCTCTAGTGTGTGTTCGATGGAAAGTTCATGTATCTACGTAACGCTCGACGTTGCCCAAAAGTGACTCGTAAACACTCTAATATTCCTATGACATCTAATCCTAACCTTTTATGTCACATCTTCATGTAACACACTCTATTCGTAACGGTACCTCCGGGGCCGCTTCAGCGCACTGTAAAAGATGTATAACTTACATTGTAGCTTTATTGTCACTATGTAGGGTTCCACTTTTGCAATTAGCAATTATTATAGTATTTACTTAATAATTATAAGACGTTCGTCGGGGTAAATAACGCTTAAATATTAAAAATTCAATCTCGTTTCGATAGATATGTGGCGCCATCTATTATCATAATAACGTTTTTGGTGTTTTCCGCGGAAACGGTACTTTACTTCGGGATGAAAGGTACCCTATGTCCGATTCTGTACACCTGACAACGTATTTGCAAAATTTCAGGCTGAACGGTTCAGCGGTTTAAGCGTGGACAGGTAACAAACAAACAAACTTACTTTTACATTTATAATATTAGTTAAGATTAGTATAGATTGAGATTACCCAAATGGACTTATTCTAGTAACTAAGTGCAATGTTGAGGAACATTAGTAGGTAGTAAAATAAAAAGTTTGAAAGCCTCATTATAAACCGACCCATTAGGAACTCGTAAAACAGATGAATAAAATACGTCTTAAATAAAAACTTGGGCGCTGTCATAAGATATTCAAAGGAAAAATTGCGGCTAACGATGCCGAACTTCTTGTTTAGAATGTTTTCGGAAATTGTGAGACTCAGGGCCGTCTTATGTACATTTTTTTAGACTTGGCTTAACATTTTCGGTCTTAAACGCCTATTGCTAATTTTGCCACTTGAGCTCTGAAATAATATACATTAATCTCGTTACGAACATATCATAGGCAAGTAATGTGATGACTATGACGTAATCAGGGTACCGAGGATTCAATCGAGAAAATAAAGCCACAAAAATGTGCATGAAATGATATTATTATTATTGTAAAGAATATACGCAAGGTTGGCAGTCGGACTTCAACAAAATCGGCAAGAGATAATTTTTTTACCAAACGGTTCCTCGGTCTGTAGTAAACATATCAAACGTTTTTCCAATGAACTCGGTTAATCAACCAATAATAATTGTTTGCTCGATCAGAAAAATAATCGATAGTTCTTTCAAGTTCAACTGAAACGGCCAGATTAGTTCGCCTATCGCCTATCACCTATCGCCTATCGCCTTTTGAAAACCCAAATGTATTAGTGAATCAATTTTATCGAAGGAGTATTAATGAAATATTTTGAATATTTCAGACAGGGTTTGTACCCCCAACACCCCTTCTCTCGCTTCGCCCGTGGTACACAAACTTTATGTTGGGTGACCAATGTAATGAAGGTCTAGGAGATTGTAGCAGTGACTTCCTAGTAGGTATACCACGTTACTACAACTGTATACCTGTTCTGTAAGGACGTTTAGGGTCAGTGCAACGTATTCTGAATTCTTAACCTTATAACTTCTAACCTTATATTTTGAGCCTCTAACAAAATGCGCGCGCTGCGTCGCGTAGCGTTTCGGTATCAACTGACCCTTACACGCGAATATTATGTTCTATAAAACTGTATATTCTTGTGGTAAGAAGAAATAACAATAACGTAAAACAATTGATACGAAAATCAGTCAGACAATCAATAGAGTATGGAGTTACGTAATTGAGCCATTATCACTGGTGGAAGTGATAATACAAATTATTTTGTAAATAGGATACAGGCTCTAATATTCGGCTTCTTGTTCATGATGACGCACAAAAATAATAATAAAAAGATTATTCAATAAAAATACAATGACTAATAATAAGAACATTATTGAGTGCGTGAGCGACCCCCGCCTCCATCATCCCGCTAAAGAGACTCAAAAATGAACTTGAAGTTCGTGCTCACGACTCGCGCCGGTTACACAAGTAACTTTAATATAACTGTAATAGAAAATACGATATTTTGAGTTACAGCGTGTTTTGATGGTGTAATGATAATCGGTTTCACGTCGTAATAAAGTGAAAAGTGTTTGGTGTGAATAGCCAGGCGGTTGCTAGAACTAGACTCATATAACTTGGCACCATCATAACGCTTTGGTAAGCAGGCAACTGTTGTGTCAGGGTCAGTCGTGGTGCGTCAGGACGAACCAGTTCATTTACCACACGCCACGAAACAACACAACACACACGACACGATATGAACATAGCTTTATGCCGGCAGGATTTATGTCGTCGGGCCATTAATCCCAGTTGGTACGAATGCTTCTTCAGGTTTCAACCCAACTTTTGTATTTTAACACGAAATAATGGTTACGAAATGGAAGAATTCTTGGCGCAACAATTTTGTTCTCTTATACATTGCCTACTTACCGGACACGATACTGACACTGCTAAAGATATCTGCAAACATTTCTCTAAATGATAATTAACTTGACAGTTCGCACTCTAAGTAGGAAATTAAAGTTTAATGTTTCACAATATCTCGCCGCGATCCGACCCTGGACCCTGTAGACAAAGGAATGTTACAGCTACTCCCTCCGTTTTTCAGTTCGTGCAAAATTTTAAGTGTTTATTGTCCGAAGCGGTAAATAATGCAGAAATTCAACTCGAAACAATTTGCGATAGCATCGCAATTTGTTTGCAATCGATCTAATGTTAACACTTCATTTACCATAAAATATTTGTGTGTTCTCGTTATTCCGATAATACAACGCAATTCTGAAAAAAAAAAACAAAAATCTGTTCCATAGGTTTCTACTCCTATTTTTTTTTTCAGGTAAAAAAAGTTAGCCGGTATAATTAATTTCCTGTAATTCATTCCCAACCCAATGCCTAATTTTGGATACTGAAAGAAGCCTGGAGCTTTCAAATGTCTGTCTATCTTGTTCACCTAGCTAGTCAACAGAAATCTAAATTGTGTTAGCTTAAACATTACCATTAGCGTTCATACCATACTTTAAAGTGCTGGTATTAAGAGGAATGATGGACGAAAAGCTGTTTCATTTCTGGCAGACTGGCGACACAATCATACCCTCGTTTGTCTGTAGGTTAGCCAAGCTGCTCTCAGCTCCCTCTGAGCGGGTACTGATCTTATACCCGATACAAAGCAACAGCTTTTCAGCTTCGTTAGGGACGATATCAAGTACTTGGTACCAGGGCCGTCCTTAACGAAGCACCCTGTGTGTTTTACTTATTTTGATATTTGACAAATTGCAATTTCTTTCACTGTTCAATTGAACCTAATTAAATTTTATAAAAGAAACAATACCTACTAATATTTTATAAGCTTGGGGCTTGAAACTTATAGTAAATTGCACTGCAAATCAAATGCTAATCGCTGCAAAGAATTATTATTTTAAGGGCAGACGGGGCCCCCGACGTTCCTGGAGCCCTGGACACTTACCCAGATTGCCCAGTGGAGAAGCACGGCCTGCGCGGTCTTGTAGTAAGCCTTCTGTCTGTCCGCCATTATAGTGAACGTAAAGTTGTAATTGTGATAAATATCGGAGAGCGACCAACGTCTAACAAGATTAAACTGAATTATATTGTTTGCTCCATGTTATTCGATTACACAGATCTAGTAAGGTTTGTTGTATTTGTTATGTAAATTAAGCTTGCTTGTTGTGGGGAGTATATCAAAGAATCAGAATCACGACCATATCACTGTGTGCGGGTATATCGTCCCGCCTGTTTTAGACTAGCAGCAAGAGTCCTAGCACGAATTCTAAAATCACCTACAAAAAAACGAAATGTTATTCTTGCTTCGTGTCGAGAATTACATACTTGATTACCTCCTTGAATTCGACGAGTTTGTGCGTCTTATCAGTATAACAGACAGTTTCTCCCATTTGTAAACATTCTTTTGTGCCTATTGGCCTAGTTTTGTTCTGTCACCTGCTTGTTTTGGAGGGAAGTGGAAATAACGATTTTTCTTACTCCTCTGCTAATCTTTTCTGATTAATTTCGTTGCGGGATCCAATACAGTTGTATCGTTTCTCCGGTACTTGTCGAGCTTCATTGTCTTCACCGTTGATTCTGGCTTTCAGGAGTTGCAGTGGTTGGGAAAAGTTGTGCTGTTCCATTGAAAAAAGTATAGGAGACAGTGTACCCACCCACTACGTGTGATTTAAGTCGTACTCGATCTTCTAGATAAACATTCTGGATAAATTATCTAAATATAAGGTGTGCACACATTCAAATATTTCCTATTTATATCAGCACTGTGGTTATACATTCAATACTGCACCCTGAAGCTATACATATATGACCCAAATATATTCTGTCCTACAACCTCAAAGGCTGAATGCTAGTTGATCCCCGCTTACAAAGCGACACTCTGTAAGCTGTCCTGTATCAAATATGAACATAATTTAGGGATGGTACCTGCCTAAAATGTTCCTAGACGTAATAACCTGTTAGGCATACGAGTGGGCACGTCTTGACGATGCGGCGGCGGTGACGGTATTTCTTAGTGTACCTTTGTGCTATGTTGGGATTTCGAAAACTGGATGCCTTTTGTATTGCAGAGAAATGTAGCCACGACAAATACCGTATACAACGTGTAACATATTAAACACACACCCAACACTAGTTTGCTCAGAGACAGCTGCTGAATTGATATCTGCTATTACTAAAATGGGATTTTTTAAATCCTAAAACTAATTAAAGCTATGTGAATTATAGAAACCTCTCTGTTGAACAATGGAATCCAAAAGTAAGAACTAGGCATTTTAGCCTAGACTTATGATGGCAAACAAGTCGACGGCTCACCTAATGTTAAGTGGTCGCCTTTTCCTGTAGATGTCTGCAATACCAGAGGCCTGTGTTGCCGTCCCAGAGACAAGGTTGAAATGTCTCGTGTGTCTGTAACTACACTGGCACCCATAACCTTCAAAGCGGAACACAGCAACGCTGCTTCGCAGCAGTGATAATTTTTTTTTTGTGATGGGACATCATCAAATGACTTCCCCCGCCCTGGGCGGGTCGGGAGGAAGTGTCAGACTTTTACTGACTAAAACCATCCATGTTCCTATTTGTGCCCTTTGCGTTCCGGGGGCACTGTATCTCTTACGAACAACCCGCAGCCCCGGCAATGGTGGTATAATAATATGTACTTATCGTCTGTTAGAGTTTTATTTCGTTTAGGGCTCCTTAAATTTATGAGTTTAATGCCGGACTGCTGCGGTGCCGAAGTGGTGCGTTTGTCGTATTGCGCACGGACGGTCATTTATTTTCATACAAAGCGGCAGCAGTGCTGCGTCGGTTCTACGCACGCTCGACGGCAGGTCGACAAACGTCACGACTCGCGTAAACTGTATGAAAAAGACAACCGTTCGTATGCAGTTCGGAAAACGCACCGTTCCGGCGCCGCAGCGGTCCGGCACCAAACGCATAAATTATATGAGCCCTTACAGTTGCTTAAGGGCCTCTAAGTGTTGGTTAAAGCCCCTTGTACGCCTTTCTAAGGTCCAGGATCCCAGAGTTAAAACTAAAACTGTCAATTATTTAAACCTAATTTGTTTTTATTTTTTTCAGGTAATTATTTTATACAGTATGTAAGTACCTGTTTAATATTTTCTGTTTTCTTTTTTAGGTACCTAAGTACATCTATGTAATTATGACGTTAATGATACTTAGTAATGAAATAGGAAAAGAAACGAAGAACGCACATCTTCTCATACATATTAAGTAGAAGTATAAGCCTGTCCGCACACGACCGATTTTTTGACCGATTGTCGGTCGTGTGCGGAGCGCCTTATTGTTGACAGGTTGGGGTTAACTTTAGGACGGCAAGGTTGGCCCAGTGACTTAGTTAGCTGCTAAACTGCGTATCGTGGGTTCGATTTCTGACCGAAACAAATTTTTTTTTTGTGGCCTACAGATAGTTGTTCCGGGTCAGGCTGTTTTTGTATGAAGTTTATATGTTTGTGAACGCACTCACGATACTAGAGAAATTACACATAACATACCATCACGCCTGTATTCCCCGAAGGGTTAGGCAGAGGTGTAACAATGTATGCCTACAGTTCGCCGGTATGTTTAGGTCCCATGTAATAGGGGACGAGCCTATTGCCATTAACCGGGCACAAATTCTAACTCCGAGCTGCTACTGAGAATTTCATACACTCACTCACGCCTGTATTCCCCGAAGGGTTAGGCAGAGGTGTAACAATGTACACCCACAGTTCGCCGGTATATTTAGGTCCCATGTAATAAGGGGCGAGCCTATTGCCATTAACCGGGCACAAATCCTAACTCCGAGCTGCTACTGAGAATTTCATAGAAAAACCTAATAACACTTTTTGCTCGACCTGGGAGTCGAACCCAAGACCTCTAGCGTAGTAGTCGCTCTTAGGACCACTAGGCCACCGAGGCAGTTCACTGAAGAAATTCTTATATATTTTACTTTTTTGACATCGTTTAAAAATATAACATCACGCCCATATTCCCCGAAGTAGATAAGCAGAGGTGAGCTAGTAACTGAAGGTAGGAATTGTGGTAGGAATTAACGACTATTAATTATTATTATTATCTGGTAAGTCAGTTGCCGTATTTATGTGGAACTTGAAGTGATAGAATCAAACATCCAGGAGCGATTTTTGTCACGTATTCCGGTGACAGGGCTGCTGTTAGGATATTATATCATATTTAAAAAGAAATGTGTGGTCCCCCACCCCTGTCTGGAACGAAGTTTTGCATGAACTGAAAACTGAAACAAAAACAAAATTAAAATTGTTTAAGTAACCCCCGACAGAAGAATAAAATTTCTGAAAACAAAATAGCTGATAACTTTAAACCGCTGAACCGATTTCCACCAAACGTAGCTAAGAACACTCCCGACTAATTCACCTTTCAAACAAAAAAAAAAACAAAATCAAAGCCGGTTCAAAAATATTACCAAGACAAGGCTTTTACAAACTAAGTACGTAAAATATTGAAATTAGATTATCAGGAGTCCAGATACAATGAAAAAGAGGCAAAATATAAAGTATATTTTTCATAGATTTGTTTTGCAACACGTCTCACGTTGGAATAGATTGGGCGGCTTCTTACGCGGCCTTCGAGCATCTGGCAGCCCTACCTAATGTACTTAGGATATAGTCATGTCACGTAAACAGATAGAAATAAAACTAAAAGTGTATGAGAAAGTTTCACGAATTCTATTGAATTAGTGACTCCTTCGGGTGGGACAAACGTTTTTGGATGTTGTTTGACGTTTTTCGTGTTACTTTTTCGAAGTAGTTATGTGGAGAAACAAAGATTATGGAATCTGTCGCCAAGGCGATCTCATTGACATTTGTGTCAGTGTCGTGTGAAATCGAAGATGGTACAAAGATGATGCAAAACGATTGCAAGTTTGAAAAAAGACCTACATTTCATTGTATGGTTTCTCAAATACTATTTTTGTATCGCCGTACTACTAAACTTTAGGAGAGAACCGCTTTTGAATGATGTTTTATTGTAACATTTATGCTTATGACTGCTGTTTAGACGGCCTGTGGTTGCCTCAGCGCTACATAGAAGGTCAAACCGCCACCTTTGAAACTATAATCAACACCATTGTGGCAATTCTACTAGCTTTAAAGAACAATCGCAACGTATCTACACTTCTTGACATTAATTGCCCTAAACGTTATTGAGATTGATATTAGTAGAATTGGCCTGCAGATGTCATATCGACAGATAGTTTAACTGACAATATATATTTACTTTCTCCCTTTCTGGTTGTATGAGAGAGAAAAAGGTAGCTAAATAACGTTTATTTCGTTCACAAGAGAATCAACTCTCTCTATTCACATTATAAGCATGTTTTCAGTTACTTTAAACATGTATATAAGGATACGTAGAGTGGCCGGTATTCAGTGTCTTCCAGTGACGGGACCCTCGTCTACACTGAGACAACACGGGTTAGCCGCACCAAGCCTTCCACCAACCTGATTTAACATGAGTAGGGCCGGCCGGAATATTTTTCCTGACGCCGAAAACAAAATCTAATTTAATTGTTAATTTTAATAGCAGGTACATACGGTTTAATGCATCTGACATTTATTTACAAAGTCAAAGTCAAATCATACATACCTACCATCATGCCTGTATTCCCCGAGGGTTAGGCAGAGGTATACCAATGGACACCCATAGATAGGCGGTATGTTTAGGTCTCATGTAATAGGGCTCGAGCCCGTTGCCATTAACCGGGCACAAATCCTAACTCCGAGGTGCTATTGAGAATTTCTTTGAAAAACCCAATAACACTTTGTTCGACCTGGCAATTGAACCCAAGACCTGTAGCGTAGCTGTCGCGCTTAGGCCCATTATTGTAATGAGTAGTTCCCTACTGCCTCAGGGTATATGTATTGCTCATTCTACATACTTCACTATTTAAAGTACTTACCTTTAGGTAGGAAAATAAAATATGGAATTTTCCCAACATTTTGTTTCCTGTGAAAGTTGTCTCTGTCTAACGTGTGATCGTTCCCATGGGGTTTTCGGCTTAACCAAACGTTTTTACCCATAAATTGCGTATTGATCGGGAGTTGGCGACCGCTAATATATTGTTTATTAGATTTATTTTCTTGTTAATTACGGTTTTGCGGCATGATGCCGGGAAATCCCAAGACAGTAGTAGGTAGTCCATGTAATAGTTGTTTAGTCTTATTATGACCTTGTCCCAAAAATGCTGTTGTTTTGTAACTTACCTACTTTACCTTCACAAATCGGCATAATTTCGAGATGTCATTCACAATAGCGAGCCTAACTCAACATTAGTTCGCTTCGCGGGACGACTGCCGGCCACCGTAGATACGGGCCTGTGGACGGTGAGCAATGGGTAGCTCACCGTCCTTACGTTTAACATAACGACAGGCCGTGTCGACGGCGCGTTCGTGTTCCACGCGCGCTTCAAAGAGATGTCAGCATAGGGAAGGGGCCTCTGAGGGCCGATGCCTGCCGGGGCTGCGGGTTGTTCGTAAGAGATACCGCGCCCCTGGAACGTAAAAGGCACAAGAAGGAACATGGGTGGGTTTTAGTCTGTAAAAGTCTGACACTCCCTCCCGCCCAGGGCGGGAGAAGTTATTTGATGATTTCCCACCCCCTAAAAAAAAAAACTCAACATTAGTTACTGTTCTCTTTTGTTGTGACCATATTTTATAGAAAATACAGTTTGAATAATAAAAGCCCAGTAGGGTTAACCCTGTTATTGGATTCAGTCCGAAATCTGAATAGGGGATTCTTTATGCAAAGTAGGTTGGGTCTAAATCTCTTGGAGACATCGGTCAGGAAACGCGGTAAACCGCGAGACTTCAAGGGCCGAATTTGATGACTGAAATATGATGTTTATGTTGCCTGATTTCACAGTACCTACTAATGGTGTTCTGTAATTCTTCAAAACTATCATTTATGCGTCTAGAAACTGTCTGGGCACTGGTAACTGGGCTCTCGGCATCAAGTAGAATAGAAATAAAAAATTAAACCACAAACAAATTCAAGGATGTAACTGCAAGCTTGTGTATTTTGCATAATCGGAGATCTTTATACGGTCAAGTTTGTTGGAGATCCTAAATAAATAAATAAAAAGTCAAAAAGAATTTCGAAAAAGAAGGCTCAGTGTAACTGTTTACAAACATTCTAGTAAAGTCATTTCTTCGCGAACTTGCTAGTACGTACACACACACATCCCGATATATACTTACATTTTCAAAATAAACAGCATCGTAAGCTTTAAAAATAAAAATAATATCTTTCCGTACTATGCGAGGCTGGAACTGTGTAGCGTGACGTATCGCCGAGTCTACCTATTAGTAGTATTTTAAGTATACAATAAATAAGTAGAACAGGTAAGTTTAAACACTATCAAGAATAAAAAGGCTTTATTAAAATTCCTTCCACAATTTTGTTAGGTTTAGTAAATGCAATTATCTAACCTAAATGTTAGTTGTTAACATAGAAAAACATGTTTCCATTTCCATTAGCTACAGCTAAATGTGAAATATTTGAATACGGCGCAGTGCCAGCACTAAGCCATACAGTTCTTGCCAATTTTTTAACAAAATCTACAATAGCGCTGTAGTTTTGTGCCTCATTCGTAGCAGTTGATGAATTTATCGAAATGTTTATGGGGTTTTCGAGGTTGGTTATTATTGGGCTTACTGTAACATTTTGTATAGGGGCGGGTTTAGGATACGGTGCTGTAGTAGTGCTAAGAGGTGTTACAACGTATGGTCTCCGAGTAGTCGTCATCGCGTCTTGACGTCTTGCTGTCCAATCGGTGATCCAATTATAAGGATTTTGTTCAGTGACGGCATCCGTGTATGATGGTGTAGTAGGTGTTGCAACGTATGGTCTCCTAGTAGCCCTCATCGCGTGTTGACGTCTTGCTGTCCAATCGGTGATCCAATATTTATAAGGATTTTGTTCAGTGACAGCATCAGTATAAGATGATGTAGTAGGTGTTGCAACGTATGGTCTCCTAGTAGTCGTCATCGCGTCTTGAAGTCTTGCTGTCCAATCGTTGATCCAATATTTAGAAGAGTTTTGTTTATTGGCGGCTTCAGTATATGGTGGTGCAGTAGATGTTGCACTCACAGCAGTCACGTAAGCCATATCGTCGGTGTTAATTGTTGTGTTGTAGTCTGTAAAAGTTCCTTTGTGTAGACGTGTAACGTTGCCGTATGTGTCCCGGAGCGGTATGGCGGTCATCCAAGCTGATTGATATGATAAATCATTTCTTCTTGTTGATGTTATGTTCCTATTAGGTTCTGTACCATTGTTTTTGTAGAACCACCTGTAAAAAGAATTGGTTATACTCTGTGTGCCTCGCAGGTAGATTTAATAATATTTTTCTACAGAAATTTGAGCAAACATAGGCTATTTGTGTCCGGTTATTGGCAGTAGACTCGTTCCCTATTACTTATGCTTCCCTCGGTATTTAATAAACCTTAACCTTACGACCGGCGCAGAGAGAGCAGTGATACGCATGACCAATTTTTGATTAATTGATAATCAACTAAAACATTTTTAAATAGAGTTGAATTTCGTGAAAATATAATTAATGCCTCGCGTAATTAGGATGTCTTGCAATTTACAAATTTATTTATAACTTATCGTACCATCACGCCTTTATTCCCCGAAGGGTGAGGCATAGGTGTACTTATATACACACACCCACAGTTCGCGCGTATCTTTAGGTCCCACGTAATAGGGGGCGAGCCTATTACCGTTAACTGGGCATGAATCCTAACTCCGAACAGCTACTGAGAATTTTAAAGAACAACTCAATAACACTTTGCTCGGCCTGGGAATCGAACCCAAGACCTCTAGCATAGAAGTGGCGCATAGGATCACTAGGCTATCGAAGCAGTCACAAATATATTTGTGATGTATTTTAGTATAATCAGGATTACTTACGGGTATAGCTCGGCTTCTATATTGTATAACTGAAACAAAAGAGAGCAATTAAATTATAGTCAGCAAAGTAGCTTTTGCTTATCAATCTATTCTAATATTATAAAGCTTAAGAGTTTGTTTGGTTGAACGCGCTAATCTCAGGAACTGGTGTTAACTTTCGAAGATCTTTTAGTATTAAAAATAATTCTTATCAAATAATAAATCTTACGACAATAATAAATACAAAAGTTTGGATGGATGAATGATTATTACTTAATCACGCCAGAATAGCTGAATGGATGTATAGATTTTAGACTGAATTAGCACGCAGGCTAAAATGTACGGCTGCCGTAGCATAATATATGAATTTTGACACGGGCGAAGTCCGTTGTAGAAGCTAGTATGTATATAAATAGTTGCTTACCAATACAGAAAATAATATTAAACGAACGACAAACATCTTGAGAGGAACTGCTTGCACGGTGTCGTATTAAGAAGACTTTTAGCGCAACATTGAGCTAATAAGCAAGCGTATTTCCATATAAATGTAGATTGCTTATCAAAAATCCCTATTATCCTGCATTTGTTAGGAGTTGTTATTTTAACGGGTTAATTAACGCGTGTATGTACAGTCACAAAGCATAAACATGTATACGCTTAGCAAGATTCTTAACTAATTTCCTCCCAAAGGATTGATTAAAATGTAATTGGTTTACGGATATTATATTGTAGGTTCCATACTTCTATGAAGTAGGACTTATATTAAAGTTGTAATCGTTAATTTATGAAAAGATCACTTTGTCAAGTGTTAACATGTGCAGCTCGCGACTGTACATTGTAGATAAGAATTCAGTAAGTTATAGGTAGTTATATTTGTGGGTGTATTATTATTATTCACATTCATTTATTTCTAATACATATTAAACACATTTTTTAATACATTTAAAAATATAAAAAATATTATCCCATTATAACACACATAACTGCCTCGTTAGCCTAGTGGTCCTAAGCGCGACTGCTACGCTAGAGATCTTGGGTTCGATTCCCAGGTCGAGCAAAAAAGTGTTATTGGGTTTTCTATGAAATTCTCAGTAGCAGCTTGGAGTTAGGATTTGTGCCCGGTTAAAGGCAATAGGCTCGCCCCCTATTTCATGGAACTTAAACATACCGGCGAACTGTGGGTGTACGTTGGTACACCTCTGCCTAACCCTTTGGGGAATACAGGCGTAGTGGCGTGTGTATCCCATTATTATTATTTTTTAACGTTGCTCTACTCTTGAAACTTCTGGTGTATCGTGGGTGCGTTTGCAAATACATAAACTAATATACACAAACAATCAGACCCGGAACAAATATCTGTGGGCCATATAAATATTTGTTCCGAGCGGGAATCGAACCTGCGACACGCAGCGCAGCAGCCGCTGCGCCAACCGTGTCGTATTTATTAAAACGTTCAGAGAACGTTGATGATTTCAGACTGTATGTCAAGAACCATGCTTGTTCAGAACCCGCTCACCAAGCTCTTAGTTCAAAAATTTTCAAAAGTTGTACATTGCATAACTAGATGGCGTTGACGTCGAATTAGAAGTCGCTGTTAAGATTCCGCCGTTTAGTTAGGTTCATGTCAACAAGGTTCAATTTAAGGCTAAAAATGTTATAGTACAATTAAGATTAAAGTTCAAATAGATTAATGTCAGGTGATCAGTTGTTTGATTTGCCTTCGATACCTCAGTTCACTAGTTCACAACCACCAAGTGACCATTTTCCGCGTCCGGAACTCGACACTGTGTGATCCCGGGTTTGCTCACGATGTCTTAGTTTTATAATGGGAGCAAGAATACGCTTAATATAGTTGTAAGTATGCTGCCCGTCAATTAAATATTTTTATTTTTATTCCCGACCATACCTTCTGGTTACTTAAATATAATAAATAAACAAAAATCAAAGTAAAAAAAAAACAAAATTTCAACTTTGTGTTTTGTTTTATTTTACATGCTAGCTTCTGCCAGCGACTTTGTTCGCGTGGTTTTTTTCACCCGCGTTAAATTACATCTTTGGCTATTGCTCCTCTCCCGTGTGTCGTAGCGTGATGTTAAGCCTAAAGCCTTCCTCGATAAATGAACTACCCAGCACATAAATATGTTTTCAATTCAAACCAGTAGTTCCTGAGATTAGCGCGTTCAACCAAACAAACAAACTCTTCTCTTTACAATATTAGTATTGATTCTAATCGAACATGCATACATGTACCATCATGCCTGTATTACTCGAAGGGTTAGGCAGAGGTGTACCAACGCACATCCACAGTTCGCCGGTATGTTTAGGTTCCATGTAATAGGGGGCGAGCCTATTATACATTAACTAGGCACAAATCCTAACTCCGAGCTGCTAGTGAGAATATCATAGAAAAACCCAATAACACTTTGCTTGACCTGAAATTCGAACCCAAGACCTCAAGTGTAGCAGTCGAATCTAATTAAAAGAATGAATTAAAATTAAAGTCACTCAGGCAATTGTTAATGATTATCAATGATGCAATGTGCATTATAAACAGAACACATTTGGAAATTGCGTTTAGACCGTCGAATAGTAGTACGGAACCGTCGCGTTGTGGTAGCTAGATTCTCACTTGACCGGTATTACAGTAAATTTCGAAGCTATATTGTTTTAAATTTTATCGGCCGGAAAACCCCTAGCGTACCTCGTCTAATAAGAATTTTGATAACAAACAATGTTTAAAATCACGCCTGTGTACACTGATAGGTGAAGAAGTGTAACTAAGTTCGTCATTACCTATGTTTTGAGCCTCAGAATATTGTCTGCTAGATATTTTTCGTAGTGGTCCTAAGCGCGACTGTTAAACGACTAGTAAAAGTGAATAATGGTTTCGTTTTCCCTTTTTAGGTACGGATCTCTAAAAAAGTCTAGCTTTCCTGTTCCTGTTACTAGTTGTTATTGTAACGACCTAATTATCACGTGCATGTACAATGTAGATAAGAGTTTTATAAATAACTAGGGAACTGCCCGCGACTTCGTCCGCGTGGCTTGTTTCACCCGCGTTAACTTACGTTTTTGGTTTCTGCACCCCTCCTGTAGATCGTAACGTGATGTTATATGTATAACTTATATTACTCGGGAATAATGTACTTAGCTATCTCATGGTGAGAAATTGGTTATTGGTCCAGTAGTTTCGAGCTCGGTACAAACAAAAAAATCTTTCCTCTTTACAATATTATAGTATAGATTCGTATACATTTGCGGACGGTTTTGGGACATTATGATTGTATAAAAACCTCATTAAAAAAGCGGAAATGGTTATTCCTATGAAAGCTTTGTTTTTATTCTTGACCATAACTTGCAACCTTCTAGTTATAGAGATCTTGAAGAGTTAAGTTCCCCCTTTTTTATTTATAAAAACAAGTGTTTTATGTAATAACTAGACTTTAAGTTCCCTGTACCGGGTATGGCCAACTAGATTAGACACAAGATCTACTGTTTCCTGACTAAGCTCTGTGCGATCTGCCAATTACATAATTATTACCTACTTCTTCATAAACTTAACATTGAATCGTATTTCACATAATTAACATTACATATCTACTTTCATAAATTTTTTATTGAGAAAATTATATACTTAGAATATTTTTTTTTACTTTTTTTTTACCTGCCTCGTTAGCCAAGTGGTCCTAAGCGCGACTGCTACGCTAGAGGTCTTGGGTTCAATTCCCGGGTCGAGCAAAAAGTGTTGTTGGGTTTTTCTATGAAATTCTCAGTAGCAGCTCGGAGTTAGGATTTATGCCCGGTTAATGGCAATAAGATCGCCCCTTATTACATGGGACTAAACATACCGGCGAACTGTGTGTGTACATTGGTACACCTCTGCAGGCGTGATGGTATGTAATTTTTTTTATTTTATTAAGAAGGATAACAACAAAATTAATAAATATTTTTAGTGCGTAACTACTTATAATAGTGTGTGTGTTAAACATACACTATGTAATGTATCTTTTAACACCCGTGTGTATTTTTACCAGTAGGCGAATATAATGAATTCCTTAAAAACCGTTATCATATAATTGGAGCGTCCCCTGTGGCTCGTTTTATCTTATTTAATTCCGCCACGACTCTATTATGAAATTAATTTGGTTTCTCACTGAGTTCTCGTGCGGAACAATACCCCCAGATGACTTTTGAATCCAAAGGACTTTGGCTTTGTCCCATTATTGTAATTAGTGTTGTTTAAGTAGACCCTCATGAATTTGAGGGATCGACTTCTTAAAATGTAGGTATGCTAATGTGTGTATCACGTCTTCCTAGCACGACGTGTTGTGCTGGGGCGGCTGTTACTGGTGCCGAAAACCTCAAACGACGCAAACGGCTCTTGGAAGCTATATGTTGGGGCCGTTTGACATTTGTACTCACGACTCGTGGCGACTACTATACGTAATTATGATCACCAGCCCAGCCTGGAAAACTCACAAATATCAACTTAGCGATACTTTTTTTTTTTAATGGGACAAGCCCGCCACACTATTCCCAACCAACTTCTGTAAGCCAGAATCAACAGTGGAGACCGCCAGAAGAGCGCCGAGGCAATGAAGCTCGTCGAGTCCCGCAGAAACGATATAAGTGTCTTGGATCCCGCAACAAAATTAATCAGAAAAGATTAGCGGAGGAGTAGGAAGAAATATAATTAAAAATACAACTTAGCTATATTGAATCTTATCGATTAATTATAAAAAAATCGGTCAAACTGTTTAAGAGATGAATGGGAACATTTGTTTACACAAACAACTACCTTCCCTAAACGCATACGACATCTCCGTTCCGTCGTGGGTAATGAGGTAGGTAATCCTATTAAACGATCATGGTGAATGGTTAAAAATAATGTTGTAAGTATTTAATCTGTACGATCCCCTTTGAACCTTAATCAGAATTATTCAGAATATTAAATTATTCAAAAACTCAAATAGAATTAAATCAAAAGTTTTGATCCGGTTATTTGGGGATACTGATATTGTGAAGTTTTAGCAGACCTTTATACTTCGTGAACAAAGCCTGTACGGCATTTGTTTACAGTATCTCACTAACTGATGCTAAGTACTATTGGGCTGAGATTTACGTAATTTTATCATAGCTGACGTTGAAGATAGATAGAATGTGTAACAACACATTTTAAGAAAATATGATGGATTTTTTACTTGGAGGGTATGTGTCCTTGCTAGTTTCAATGCCGGTGCTTCAATATGCATGGGGGTGTTTTGGAAAACCCACGAAAAGAGGCTTCCAAAATTTTCATTTCATCGTCGCGAACTGGGCCTATACCTATATGTTTTTACAAGATAATTAACAATATCCCGATAAAAACCTGTCAATATCCTAGGAATAAATCCTGGCTTTATTGCTCGATACTTTCCGAGAGCCATAATTTGTATGTCAAAGGCCGTTACTTTCAATCCACTTTTCCATTTTCGTCTGAATAAATGTTGTCGTTAAGCTTCTTCAGAATCCTAAAGAGTCCCTAACAAGCTTCAATTTAAACACAAAATTACTTTATTGAATTAAACAGTTGCAAATAGGTACTTGTGAAGTAAGACGATGTTTATACACCCGACGAGCGAAACCGTTCCCTTTGAACTTTTATGAAGACGAAGTTTTTTTAATGGCCCCGAGATATAAGATAAATACATTTAAGATTTTCAGGTCTGATGAGACATTGTTTCATTGTAGGTTTTTCAAATTCCACATTTTGATTCGATTGTCGAAAAGACCATTATTATTCAGACTCTAGCTTCTGCCCGTGCCGCGTGGTTCTTTTCACCAGCGTTCAGTTACGTCTTTGGTTACTGCTCCGCTCCGCTAGGTCATAGTGTAATGTTATATAGTCTATACTATTCCTCATGAATCTGGCGAGGAAGTTACAAAGCATCGCGCGTTTAAACGAACAAACAAAACATTTTTCAACTTCATTTTATTAGTATAGATTTCCCAGTTAAGTTCAACTTTTGGCAATTGATCTGTTATTGATTGCATAGTTTTGAAATAAGATGTTCCAACAAATCAGTGAGCATTTAATTGATTTGATACAATGCTTGTACCTAAAAATAAACTCTCACCATAATAAAGTCGGCATGGAGATCCATAGTTTCAGTCCAATGAAATGTAATTAAGAGATAGATGAAAGGAGGTCAATCGGGCGGATCGTGGTGCAAGTAGTGGGCGGTGTACGGAGTAAACTGTTTGCCTCAAAGTTTGCTAATTAAGTAGGAATTCATCTGTATTGCGACGGTATTGGTCTTAAAGTTGGGGTTTTCTGTATTAAGTCAATTAGTTACTAGAGATTAGAGGTAACATTGAAGACCTATGAAGGTGGAAGGTACCGATGCTTTGTTTATTCGGTTGTCATTGTATTTGTAAGGGTTTATATCTCATGCATGTGTGCGTATTAGATTTTTATGTGTACACATGGTGTTAGTTCTCCTTTCCTAATTTATTATGACAGATCAATTATTTATTTATTTATTGTACAATGTACAGACAGCAAACGAGATAGGTAACCAGTGTCGTTTAATAAATTCCAAGTTATTTAGAAACCGATAGATGTTTTTGATTGAAATTTATTTTAATTAATAGAAAATGAACAGTTTATTAGTTACATTAAATTTCATTAAAATCAATCACCTTTTTCAAAGAAAACTTCATCTATGTCCGACGATCTGGTTACTTATCACTTTTGTTGTCCGTACACACAGTTACAAGCTTCCATAAAACTAATGAGTACATGACGCTTTTACGACGCAGCAAGATAACTTAAAGCTGTAATATTCATAAAATTACACACACACACCATCACGCCTGTATTCCCCGAAGGGTTAGGCAAAGGTGTACCAATGAACACCCACAGTTCGCCGGTGTTTAGGTCTCATGTGATAGGGGCGAGCCTATTGCCATTAACCGGGCACAAATCCTTGAGCTGCTACTGAGAATTTCATAGAAAAAATCAATAACACTTTTTGCTCGAACTGGGAATGGAACCCAAGACCTCTAGCGTAGCAGTCGCGCTTAGAACCACTAAGCTAACGAGGTAGCCAATATATTATCATTATATATTTTATATATTTCATAGAAGGCTCGCTGGCTAATCACTGAAACACCGCCGTAAAGGGAGTAAGGGGATTCTGTTTGTATCCACAAGGCTGCCATATTTTATTTCTGTAAAAAATTAAATAGCCTCGTTAGAGTTCAACACACACCCAGACCGTACAAAGTGAGTGTATGAGTTTCATTTATCCTGCGATCTCTCTCTTTCCTCTTTTTCTGTCGTTTCCTCTTCCCTAAGAGGAGCTATGGTTGGAAGTAAACTTATTTAGACCGCTTTATTTATATGCTAATTTTGAGTGTAAAATATCATGGAGATTATCATTTATAAACAGAAGATGTGCTTTTAGGTGAAGTTTTCGTAAGAACGCAAAGGGCACAAGAAGGAACGTTGGTTTTAGTCAGTAAAAGTCTGACACAGACTCCCGCCCGCCCAGGGCGGGGGAAGTAATTAGATGATTTCCCATCCCTAAAAAAGGTGAAGTTTTAAATAGTCAGAATCAAATTTAAAAATCTTTTACTTTATTGTAAATGATAAATCTACTATGAAGGTGCCACAAACCAATTTTCACAAACCTAATATTAGTTGCTCGATGTTGGTCAAAGGTATTCTTTTTATTATTCAGCAAACAAACATCAAAGTTGGACGGTTAATATCAGCGCTTTGATCGGCGGGCGGAGTCGGGAGACATCGGGAGGAGTCGGGCCCCGAATATTAAATACGTCAGGATAGGTGGCATGGGTAATGGGTATCTTTATAAAGGTACGAGGTCGCCGCCTTTGCAAGTCATATTACCAGAAGATCTGCAGGCACCACTACAGAAAAGATTCAACAATTTTAATATTATTTAGTATAACTTTTAGTTTTTCCTCAAAGGAGATAGAGGTGTGAAGTACGCGACTCGCTAGGTATAAAAAAGGGACGACGCTATTAACCATACAAATTCTTGAAGGAATAGTGCAGGTTTATTTAAATAAGAACACAGATTTGCGCTGAATGTTTGGATTTAATCCGTTCTGTTCGACCATTGAATATCGAGTGCGTTATTCTAAAAATGAAATAGACAGCCGTCATACTATATGACAGCTGTCACGTCTTGTCGGTTGAATACAGATAATATATTAAAATACAATTAGAGTAACATTGACATGAGAAATAATTATGCAAAACGTCAGTACGTCAGTAACGTCCTTACAGAAAAACCCGTTAACATTTACTTTACTAACATTTTGCTTAGACCGATACGGGGATAAACACAGGACCATCTTAGACATTAAAATACATTAACTTTATTAAAGTTACCGTCACTAACTAATTATTTTGTGAGTCATTAGTTTAATAAGATTTTTGATTGACTACCATTCGCCAAACAAGAGTTACTACTAGCGACCTGCCCGCGACTTCGTCCGCGTGGCTTATTTCACCCGCGTTAAGTTACTTATTTCGTTACTATTCCGCTCCCGTCGGCCGTAGCGTGAAGGTATATAGCCTCTGTTACTCAGAAAGAATGTAGCTATATATTGGTGAAAAGATGGTAAACATAGGTCCAGTAGTTTCGGAGCCTATTCGTTACAAACAAACAAACAAAAAAATCTTTCCTTTTCATGATATTAGTATAAGTCAAAGTCAAAGCATTTATTTTAATTAGACCATTTACAGGCACTTTTGAATTGTCAAGAATTTACATTTAAAAGTTGAAGCTAGTTGCTCGTTCTAAAGCGTAGGTCTCTATGGAGAAGAACGACTAAGAAACTCCATGGACACTCTTTTCTTCCAATTTGGTTTTTACGAAATCTTGGTTACAATATTCTTGTTGCTTCTGTATGTGAAAAAAAAGAAAGATGAGTATAAAAAAAAAATAGTACTAAAGATGTGAGCCATGGCAGTTAAGAGATGACCAATCCCAACTGACAGCGCCCTTTCACGAACATGACGCGTGCATCAGCACCATTTAGCTCAACCATCTTGAACGGAGCCGAACGATCCAACACACGCACCACCATCAGTGAGACATTTATGTGAGCATGACAAAGCTCTCAACGACCATGCTTATAGTGACCAAAACATAGTAACTTAACAAGTAAATGGCTCCATGGTACTCACATTTACAAAACTGAAATAAATTATGTTAAATTATACAAAACTAAGGTTTTCAGTGAACCTATTCGACAGATAAACTGTAGTATGTAGGAAAAAGAAATAATAATAATAACGGCACACATTATTTAGGTCACTAAAAAGGTGCTAAAAAAAAACATCGTTCCCTTTAGAAAAAAATATAAAAAAATATGTATATTAATTTGTAAGCCCGAGTGGCTGTGGAGCAGGACTAGCATTAAGCCAAGCATTTTTATCCTTTATAAAACATAATAACATAACATACCCTCACGCCTATATTCCCCGAAGGGTTAGGCAGAGGTGTAACAATGTACACCCACAATTCGCCGGTATGTTTAGGTCCCATGTAATAGGGGGCGGGCCTATTGCCATTAACCGGGCACAAATCCTAACTCCGAGCTGTTACTGAGAATTTCATAGCAAAACCCAATAACACTTTTTGCTCGAACTGGGAATGGAACCCAAGACCTCTAGCGTAGCAGTCGCGCTTAGGTCCACTAGGCCAACGAGGCAGTTCAGTATCCTTTATATAATCTTCTAATTTATAATATGCTTGACTACATAGTGTGCGTTTCACACATGTTTTGAACTTTCTCTCATTTAATTCGAGAATATCAAGCGGTATTTTATTATAGCATTTCACACTGTACCCCATAAAAGTAGTGTATACTTTTGACAATCTAAAGTGTATTGTAGATACCAGTACAATAAACGTTACAAAGTCCGAACAGTAATTTGTTAAAATCAAAAAAGAATGCAAGTTGTTCAGAAGTTCTGATAAATTCTCTCGTACAAAGCAAAAGTTGTCTTTAACAGGTGACAAAGGTATCCGCAAATTGCGGACAAAATCGCACATAGAAGCGAAAAGAAAAAGTTTGGACTTGTAAAAGGTCAGCGAAATATTTTAGGTAATACCTTTTTACGTCGACGTGGATAACGTTCAGGATTCGTCTTTGGAAATTGTAACGGACATTTTGCCTCCTTTTTTGCGTAGGTTCTTGTATAAAGTTGTTTGTGAGCGTCATATACTCTTGCATTTTTAATACTCTACGATCAAAGATCTAAACGAGGCTAATGATAGCGCTATACAGGTGGCTCAATGCTGGTCTGACAACATTTAATGAGTCAATCGACACGAAAAGAAGAACAATATTCTTCTTACATTACACAACATGCCATCACACCTGTATTCACCGAAGGGTTAGGCAGAGGTGTACAAATGTACGCTCACAGTTTGCCGATACGTTTAGGTCCCATGTAACAAGGGGTGAGCCTATTCCATTTACCGGGCACAAATCCTAACTCCGAGCTGCTACTGAAAATTTCATAGAAAAACTCAATAACACTTTGGTCGAACTGGGAATCGAACCCAAGACCTCTAGCGTACCGCGACTGCTGCTTACATATTATTAGAATAAAGAAAAAAAAGAGAATCGGGAGAAGATAAGGGTTCATTTAATTTATGCGTTTGATGTAGTGCCGGACTGCGGCGGCGGTGGAGCAGTTCGGGCGTTGGACTGCACACAAACTGCTGTGTTTTTACAGCTGACACGAGACATTTATTTTTCTACCGCACGGCTCTCTCGACGCTTCAACAGGACAAATTTCCGTCCATATGCTGTACGACAACCTTACAGCTCCAGTGCCACAGCAGTACGGCGCCAATTCATGAGGAATTGTATAGGCTATTTAACATCACGGCACTACTCACAGGAGCGGAGCAATAACTAAACGCGAGCGAAAGAAACCACGCGGACGAACTGGATGGTAGAAGCTAGTTGCCTCGCCCCACTCAGAGCTCATATGCGGAGCTGTCATTCCGGTTTCCAACCTCATCTGTTTACAATTAAATCTGGGTCAGTTTATCACCTATGAGTAAAAGGGCTTAAACCAGTGGTGCCGAACTCATTTTACTAAAGGTCCAATTTTAAAATTTAGGGTTTGTTAGCGGGCCAGACTAGAAATTTAAAAACCAAAACACATATTGAATTATTTTTTTTATTTGTTTACCTTAAATCAAAAAATCAAAATCGGTTCATGCGTTCGGGAGCTACGATGCCACAAACACGTCAAACTTATACAACCTCGTCGTTTTTGCGTGAAAATTGCGGGCCGTATTGAAATGGCTTGAGGGCCGGATGCGGCCCGCGAGTCGTATCTTTGACATGACTGGTCTAAAGTAACTGAGCCTTAAGGGTTCCCTCCGGGCTGCGCGTTGTCGGGCTGCGGGTTGTTCGTAAGAGACACCGCGCCCCCGAACGCAAAGGGCACAAGAAGGAACATGGGTGGGTTTTAGTCAGTAAAAGTCTGACACTGCCTCCCGCCGCACCCAGCGCGGGGGGAAGTCATTTGATGACTTCCCATCCTGAACAAAAAAAAAAGAGGTTTACCTCCAATTATCACAATACTAGGGATCACAAAGTCTTTGTGTGTAGTACCTTAGTGCTATGTATGTATCTACGTATGTTGGTGATACCTTACCTACCCTCCAGCTATAAATCCGGAGATACAACAGTAATAAAAACAATGAAAAAAAAAAGGTACGTCAGGTTAACTGAATCCTTTATTTCGAATCTATATTAGTGCGTCGTGTGTATAACTCTTACATGCTTAAACGGCTAAATGAATTAACTGGTCATACACGTATATTTATATAACTTAACACAAAGCATATATTTTATCCTGGTTTTGTGTTCCAGTTGGATAATTTAGGACTTTGGTTTGATTGCAAAATTTATGTAGACGAAGTCGCGGGCAGAACCAAGTATTTAGTAGATTCCAAAACAAAACCGGTATCTACCAATAAATATCCACAAGAATGTGGTATAACGGACTCCCAAGCCCTAACATATCTGTTTAAAAAATATCTACCATCATAAACAAATTTGTGATAAAACGGCCAGGTTCGACAGAAACATACCTTCGGGGTAGTGGGCGTCACCGATAAAAAAAGTTAAGGTCTAACGGGTTCCAAGTTCCATAGCAGTTCCTTTAACCATAACATATAAAATTGCAAGGTGCAGGATGAAAGGTGTGTGGGTCTAATAGATTTTGAGTAACGGCAGGCTGAAGGTGGCTCGAAATAATAATTATTCATGTATTATACACACTTTAGTGTTTGCTTCTTTTTGTCCGAACTTGGCTGACACCCTCCCGTGTGCCTAGATTGAAATTGTATCTACTTCGTATAGTAGTTCTACCAAGTAATAAGTACACTTTAGAAGTTTATCTTCCGACTATTAAACTCTATAGTTGAGGAACTCCAAGTTCTCTCTCAAACTTATGTTAAAGTAGCAATAGTGCTTTGTGTTGGTACGATGCGCAGATGAGATAAGGTAACAATTTTCTTTTAAGAACTCGGCTAATATATATATCTTTACAAAATATAACGCGTTTTAACTTTTGGAAAAGGAAACTTGAAAATAAAAGCAATTGTGTCATCAAAAACAAAAATAATTCTCGCTCTCGTCTCGCTCAGAGGAATGCGATGCGGTCAACGATGGAATAAACGTTCTTAGAAAATGTTAAATAAGTTTTTTTGTACCTTCTTTAAACAAGTATTCAAAATTCTAGCTTAATCGAACACCGGGAGCGGGTTCAATTTACCTTGTAAGACATAATTAGGTTCCTATGCCCACTTCCCGGATTCATCTTTAGACCAGCTCGAATCGAGCATTCGCTGTTTTTAATTTTGTCGAACTGAACAACGAAAAGGTATAAACAAAATAGATCTTAATGTCTCAACAGTGATTATATTTCAAATTTTGATTAGACAATTACTATAGCCATATGAAAGTCTCAATATTTTTACTTTTTAAAATGCTATCAGATTCTGGCACCATTCAAAATCTGTAGGACTATCAAGAGCCCCGTCGCCATGTTATTTGACACGTAATTGCTTTGTGTACCAAACGTCGCACGTTCCCGTTTCTCTCAAGGGACCCTGTCGACCCCGGCACGTAAATCAACTAACCGTTATCGATGGACGGGTTGCCAGTAGATTAGGTTGTAGCTAGGGGTGGCCGGGTATGGTGGCACTTACCACTTACAGCGACATTATTCTTTTGCCAACTTACATGCAGACAACTTAATTTTGATAAAACTTTAGCTCAAGGCGCTGAATAGTCAAAGCATTTATTTCAATTAGGCTATTCTTCTTCTTGTTATCGTATCGATAGCAAATAAAGGTATTTAAATAAATAAAATATCTTTAATTTATACCATTTTCAGGCACTTTTGACTTGTCAAGGCCAGTATAACCTAGATAGGGTTATTTGAAACGTATTTTTAGCGAAATCTATTAGGTTTATTTTAGCGGAAAAAAATTATGTTAATTTTACGAGTATGATTCTAAAATAAGGCAAAAGAATTAAAATAATATGTTTGTATTATTTTTTTTTACATTTTGTAAAAACTTTAGTGTTAATTACTTATTTAACTGCCCCGTTAGCCTAGTGGTCCTAAGTGCGACTGCTACGCTAGAGGTCTTGGGTTCGATTCCCAGGTCGAGCAAAAAGTGTTATTGGGTTTTTCTATGAAATTCTCAGTAGCAGCTCGGAGTTAGGATTTGTGCCCGGTTAATGGCAATAGGCTCGCCCCCTATTACATGGGACCTAAACATACCGGCGAACTGTAGGTGTACATTGTTATACCTCTGCCTAACCCTTCGGGGCGTGATGGTATGTGTTAATTACTTATTTCCTTAGGTTACACTTAAATTCACGTGAGAAAAGCCACGTATAGGGTTGGTGTTGTAATAAATTGCAAGCATGTATCATCACGCCTCTTTTCTTATTCTATGCAATGTGACAGTGACCGCGCTTCAGGTGTTATCAACATCTTAAATATCTTTGTTTTCAATTTATGATTCGTATGGTTCCTTTTCAGCCACGACCATATTACGTACCTATATGTATATGTTTACGCCATACAGGGTCATACGGTTCCGGTTCAACTGTACCAGCGAACACTCGCACCAATCCTCACGACTTCTAACTGAAGGTAGGGAAGGTAGATCGCACAACGCGCGAACAATGGTGTGTACTATGCCTACTTTATCGCGAGTATTTCTCACTATGACGCCAACTCGACGCCGACGGCTTGTTTCAAATCCCTGAAGATTTTTTCCAATTTCAACGTAATTCCAACTGCTTTCCTTCAACCGGACCTTTAAAGTAAAGTGCCGATAGGTTTATTAAACAACTAGCTTCTGCACCCGACTTCTCGTGCATACCATACCATCACGCCTCTATACCCCGAAGAGTTACGCAGAGGTGTACCAATGTGCACCCACATTTCGCCGGTATGTTTAGGTCCCATGTAGTAGGGGGCGAACCTATTGCCATTAACCGCAGAAATCTTAACTCCGAGCTGCGACTGAGAATTTCATAGACAAACCTAATAACACCTTTTGCTCGAGCTGGAAATCGAAATCGTGCGTTAAAGTTGATATACCTATTATTCCAATGGAAACGTATATTTTTTCGGGGTAAAAAGTGTCCTGTGTGCTATAGCAGACTCCACTACAGGTGTGCCAAATTTCATCCAGATCCGTTTAGCCGTTCTGGCGTGATTGAGAACAAACATTGATCCATCCAATATACATATAATAAGACACAAATAGTTAAGTGTGACCAGTGCGATAGGTCTCGTCAAGTGGCACGTATTGTAGTGAGAATAATAGAAGATCCTCAACAAGGCCGAACGGTCTGCGGTCATCTGACTTGTAAATTAGAATAATTTGGGTTAGTATTGCAAAAACGAATCAACCCACCCCAAAACGTATCGAATAAAGTCATTGTAATGATAATGGATATTTAACGCCGATTAATTTAAAATCTATTCTAAGCATAAGACTGGGACGAACAATATTGTTGCTTGATAGAAATATAACACATTTGACATATTGAATTAGTTTGACATAATTCATTTAATTATAATAAACTTTAATTTTATAATAAAAAATAAGTAACATTTACGTCTTATATTGTATACTTAATATTTATTTTAGAATGTCTGCCTTTTATGACGCCCACGCTTGTGTCGAAATACTGAAATTGTGAAGTATATAAGAAAACTTATTGAATTTCTATTGTAAGAAGTATTCGCGACATTTTATTTATTCACTTTCCTCGTTTTTAAGTTAGGTCGCTGACATTACCAGCCGTTTCACAGAGAACATTTTTAAAAGAGAGTTTACAAATTCACGTAATTAATAAATACGTTTTCCTGTACTTAGCAAAAAAATAAGTTGTAAATCCAGTAGCGGAACATTTGGTTCGCCGAGCTCCATACAAACTGCCTCATCTAGGTCGAGAGTTCAATAAATAACATAAATGGCCAATACGGTTATTGCGCCATCTTGAATATTGATGATATTGTAACATATAGCGTCTCTCACGGGACTGAAACAGCAACCTTTTGTCCCGGGAATTGCCCATCACTAGTAGGACCTGTTGAAAATTCAACAGCGTTTGTTACGGGAAAAGGTCTTTCAGAAAAATAGACATCTTTTTCTAGGTTATTTTTCTACATATTCTTGCTATTTTGTTAGCCTTTTCTTGCCGTGGGGAGCAAGCCACAAGTTGTATTTTTTCCACTGCTTTTATATTATACTAGCGATCCACCCCGGCTTCCTACGGGACCAAAAACTGTCAAGCTGAAAGCGACATTTCTTTTATTCTTCTTGTTTTCGTGTCGATTGACTCGTTTCAAATTATTTTATTGAAATTTGCATTCTAAAACACCGTTCAAATTTCTGGACTTTCCGGTGGATTTGCCAAGTAAAATTATAAAAAAGAAAACAATTAAATTAGGCCAGTTTTGCATGTCTCTATGTGGTTAGTATTGTTGAACATTTATTTATTAAACTTTATGCATATAATGTAAAAAAATACACTGTACAAAGGCGGACTTAATGCCTTAGGCATTTTCTACCAGTCTACCTTAGGGCGATGCAGAGACAAAACATAGTAGGTGCAAAGAACAGAAAATATTCAGGAATAGAATATATTTTAATAATAAATACAAACAAAGTAGAGCGAGATAAAAATACATAGTTGGAGAAATAATAAACAAATTAATTGTGACACGAGTCTGCCAACATTATGTAACATTATGTCATGCATACCTTGTACTGATAATTATGAATATTTATTTAGCGTTAATCTGTCGTAAATACATTTTTATCTAGATCATTAACAAAAAGACGTATTTCTAGTAATTAATTGTTTAATAGCAACCTTTTGTTCATTTTCTTCGTCAGATTTACTTTCGGCGAACAACTCTCTTGCTACAATCAGCGTGTCTTTGTTCCAAATGCAACTGTAATTTAACTCCGTCAAGTCATTTGTAAAACAATTGAGGATTTAGTGTTGTTTTACAAATTGTTTTGTTTGTGACAATATAGACAAGAAATCAAGAAACTTTTATTTCATCGCAAATTCGATTTTAAAACAATAAAAATAAGGTATAATATTGTTTTTGTAACATATAGTTGTAAAAGAAATCTTAACCTACCAACTTATGAAGAACCTTCAGTTTTCCTCAATATCGACTCGACAAATTTCCTTAAAATATGCCAAATTGCCAATTAAATAGTAGGTATATAACAAAAACTGCCTCGTTAGCCTAGTGGTTCTAAGCGCGGCTGCTACCCGGGGGTCTTGGGTTCGACTCCCAGGTCGAGCAAAGTGTTATTAGGTTTTCCTATTTTCTATGTAATTCTCAGTAGCAGCTCGGAGGTAGCTCGGAATACAGGCGTGATGGTATGTATGTATACAACAAAATACCTAATAATATTAGAAAGCAACCCTTAAGGATACTTGAAAAGACTCTACCTACCTGGATAAACTTACCTATCTGAAGGTGTATCTATCTCATTCTTTCGTTGTATAGGACGAGAATCAAAGAACATAAGACGTCGACAATTTAAATTGCAGTTACATCCGGGTATAAATTCTCTTCGACATTTGACAGACCACGAGCCCGGATAAGATTTCCCGGATCCGGTATTACGACTATAAAGGGAAGAACGCTCGAGGATAACAAGTGTTCCGGAGTTCGTTTCAAATAAAGCTTGCGGTTGTTTTACGCGTTATGTACGATCAAATATGTGACTGTGGAGGAGACTTAGTTTGGAGCGCCGACACTGCACGCGATTAGTCCGTCAGCCGGACTATTGGTATCGTTATAATATTTGTTTTAAATAAATAATATAATAATACCAACAATACACGAATAATAACTAGAATAAATAGAAGATACAAATAAATAAGCGGAATTAAACCTTGTATATATACATATGTATATAAATGTACATATAAATAATTTAAAATATTTACATATATATATATAACATATATATACATAACAACAAACATCATACTTAACAGTTATATATATATTTATATATAACTGCCTCGGTAGCCTAGTGGTCCTAAGCGCGACTTTTACGCTAGAGGTCTTGGGTTCGATTCCCAGGTCGAGGAAAAAGTGTTATTGGGTTTTTCTATGAAATTCTCAGTAGCAGCTCGGAGTTAGGATTTGTGCCCGGTTAATGGCAATAGGCTCGCCCCTTATTACATGGGACCTAAATATACCGGCGAACTGTGGGTGTACATTGTTACACCTCTGCCTAACCCTTCGGGGAATACAGGCGTGAGTGTATGTTTTTTTTTTTTTATTTACATATATATTATAGTAGTTAATTTAGTACCAGTACTTATTGCATGTAAATTAATAAGAATATAACTGTACTTTTAGCTATAAGCCTATATGTAACATCTTTTAAATACATTTATTTATTTGCAAACACAGTGTGCAAATAAATATGAAAAAGTATATTTTCATTCATTCGCACGAACTCGTATATTAGCGGCGAACTAGTCTGAAGAGAAAAACCTCCTTTTCAGTCCTCTATATAAAACACATTTCAGTTAATAAGGTGAAGGCGTTCCAGAGTAATGAGGTGTACAATTTACCTTTCACTAACAAGTAGAAAATATATTCATAACTCGTGGAATTCGTGCGAGTTCCGGACTTAATACTTGTACGAGCCGCATTGCTTGAAATATTGCTCTGGAGCGAGACACTGGCGCTTTTCATTTAATTTATGTGAGTGTGGATTGCAAAAGTTGTCGGTATTATATACTTAACTAGCTTTGCCCAGCGTCTGTAGTTACTACTCCGCGGGTAAATTGTATCGTGATGTTATATAGCCTATATTATTCCCCATCATCATCTACTTAGCCTTTTCCCAACTGTGTTGGGTTCGGCTTCCAGCCTAACCGCATGCAGCTGAATACCAGTGTTTTACATGGAGCGACTGCCTTTCTGACCTCCACAACCCTGTTACTTGGCATTTTTGGTAAGACTGGTTGTCAGACCTGGCTTCTGACTATCCGTAACGACTGTCAAAGGTCTACGAGTGACAGCCGGGACCAACGGCTTTACGTGCTTTCCGAAGCACGGGGGTGTCACACCACCAACTTCTAAACTCTGGGCTGCTACTGAGAAATTCGTAATGGAAAAACCCAATAACACTCTTTACCCGACCCGGGAATCAAACCCAGGATGACGTGCTCATCAGTCGCGCTTGCGACCACGAAACCAACGGGGCAGTCCTATATTATTCCAAATAAATCTGAATATACAAAAGGGCTTTTCTAATCCTACTTACTGGTAGTTCCAGAGAACTAACAAAAAAATTTCAGATTTATATTTGTGTATAGATAATCACTGCCTCGTTAGCCTAGTGGTCTTAAGCGCGACTGCTACGCTAGAGGTCTTGGGTTCGATTCCCAGGTCGAGCAAAAAGTGTTATTGGGTTTTTCTATGAAATTCTCAGTAGCAGCTCGGAGTTAAGATTTGTGCCCGGTTAATGGCAATAGGCTCGCCCCCTATTGCATGGGACATAACATACAGGCGAACTGCGGGTGTACATTGTTACTCCTCTGCCTAACCCTTCGGGGAATACAGGCGTGATGGTATAATAAAAGCCGGCCGGAGTCTGGATTTACGAGTTGTTGAAGGCAGGCCCGCCTCTTATTATATGGTACTTGATCACAAAAGATGAAATGTGAGCACTATATATCTCTGTTTACTTGTTCGGGAAATGATATACTGTATGTTTTCTTTCTAAAACATAATACCACTCTGGATACGCCGTGCCATCGGACTACGAGAGTAAGGGAAGTGGGAGTGCACCTGTGTTTGCGCACACACTTGTGCACTACAATATTTCTTGCGTACTTGTCTGTTCTCCATTGAGATTGTCCACCGTAACCGAATTCGGTCTATTATTATATCTAGTTTTGCTCCGTAGAATAAAATAAGTAACGAGGATTTACTTACAAACAGGTCAAAGATACGTGTCTTAACCTTCGAAACCCACACTTAGTTTAACCAAATACATTTGTGGTATCAAATGGTGAGCTTCAGTGAATTTATCAGGAAGACGGTCCGGCGGAATAAACCGCGGGATTACCTCCAGCAGACGGTTGCCACAGGTGGAGTAAATGCAGAAGTTCCATTCTTTATTCTGTGATCCATTTTATATGGCATTTTGTACCATGCATAACATGTATGTGTCTAAAAATCTACAATAAATATCCAAACGGCTTTCAACAATTGAATACTACTTTATTTGATACTAGGGAACTGCCCGCGACTTCGTCCGCGTGGCTTGTTTCACCCGCAGGTAATTGCTCCGCTCCCGTTGGTCGTAGCGTGATGTTATATAGCCTATGTTACTAAAGAATAATTTAGTATTCTAATGGTGAAAGTGTTTTTGAAATCGGTCCAGTAGTTTAGGACCTTATTTGTTACATATATACATATAAATATTTCTTCTTTGTAATATGATAGTATAAAGAAAGCTGAAAAAGATTCTGGTTACCTAAATCTTAAATTTTTTGCCGAATGGTGCGTCTGAATAGTCAAAACTAACCTCTTGATCATCAACCTCTACCTTAACTTATTTCTTATCACAAAAAGCCCCTTCTGTTTGCTACCTGCACCTCTGTGCTTAGACCTAGCATTACGCATTGATCTTATTTCTACGAACTCAAACAATTCAATACGTTGTTGTTTGAGTCTTAACTAGATGGTAAGGTTGACACAATAGCTGTACGATTGGTTGCTGCGCTGTGAGTCTTAGGTTCGATTTCCTCACGAAACAAATATTTGTATTTCCTAGGTCTGGTTATTTGTGTATGTAAATTAATATGTTACAAAGTCAATATGTTTGCACACGCACCCACAATACAGGAGAAATGTCAAGTGTATGGTAACGTTATTTTTTAAAGGTACAGATAAATATTACACCTTGTAAAACCACATCTTTAATTTAGTTTTGAACGCATTTCACAAAATCGAAACGACGAGATTTTCAACCCCCGACTCAAAAAGAGGGGTGTTATAAGTTTGACATGTCTGTCTGTGGCACCGTAGCTCTTAAACGAGTAAACCGATTTGAGTGGGGGTTTTTTTTATTAGAAAACATGTGTCCTAGCGACGGATCTTAGATATGTTTTATCATAATCGGTTCAGCGGTTTCAAGGTTGTCAGCTCTTTTGTTAGCTGTGGTCGGGATATACATTCTTCTGACGCGGGTTCCTTAAATTTTTTAATTTTATTGCTTGTTGAAATTCGAATAAGTTCCCCCGACCTTAGCGAGACGATACCTTAGCGGTAACATCTGTGACCCACTTGTGTCTTTGTCTGAATCTTAAAGCAAGTTTTACTGCCGTTGTTTAAATATTTTATATCGAAATAAAAGTTGATGATTCTGCTTTATATTTCTACTTGGTCTTTGGCATTATAAATGGATTCTAATAACACGGCGTCAATTTTAAAGATGGCAGTTTTGAAATTGGTTTTATTATTTATCTGTAAGATAAAAGTTTAAGCATTTAAAATTAAAATGAACCTCAGTATTCATTACTCGATATCAAATGGATCTGAATAGATGATCTGTGTCATATTATGAAGCCCTGATACAAAGTGCATCAAAATCGGTACAGTATTTTTAGAGATAAATCTTTACAAATATACCGATGTTAGATACTTTATGTTTAATCGGCTTTTGCTCTCGACCTTTACGGAACCCTGTGGTTTTCTGATAATACGTAGTGAATAAATTTTCAGAATCGGACTGTACTAGTATTTTAGGAGCATAGAGAGATGAAACAGACACACACTCTTCAGCTTTATAGTATTAGTATTAAGTTATTGCTGCATAGCCCTCTTCCTCTCTCCTAAGTTTTGGCTGTGCCCGACAGGGTCCATAATGATTCTGTATCTCTATATTTTTAAGACCATTTATGTACATTATGGAACGCAATAAAGTATTGAGTATTGAAAATGCCTTAATCCTATTGATCTTTGAGCGAGAAGTGGAGGCACCTACTCTATCCACCCACATATAGAGTGAACTCACTCGAAATTATCGAACCCTTGGTAGATTTTTGCGGTAAACCCTCATCTAACCTTCACATTCTGGAACAGTGAACATCCCTATTGTCGAAAGTGCCGTTGCCAACATCCTCTTGCGTATTGCTTCACATTTCTGTCCAACATTGCTTATTCCCTTTTTTTTTCGTGGGGAAATCCTCATGGTTATGTCGGTTTTTTTGTATGTCATTAGATGGCAAACAAGTCGACGGGCCACCGGATGTTAAGTGGTCACCGCTTTCTATAGACATCTGCAATACCAGAGGGCTTGCGAATGCGCTGCCATCCCAGAAACAAAGTTGAAATGTCTTATGTGCCTGTAATTACACCAGCACCCATACCCTTCAAACCGGAACACAGCAACGCTACTTTGCGGCACAAAATAGATATGGTGGTAGTACTTCCTCGGACGAGCTCCTTCACAAAGAGCTCTACTACTACTAGACTTTTACTGACTTAAACTCTACAGTTCCTCCTATTACCTTCATTTGGGAGCCTGGAATTCGCTTGACGCATGATCCTCGCTCGACTGGTATTGGATCGCCATTGGCGGGATATGCAGCCTGTCCTGCGACCGCACATTTCACTAGAGAGACGCGCTCGGAACACTGCGCGCCTCCGTCACAATAATAATTATACAAGTGTTGGAAACTCAATCGGAATCCATCCTATAACCTAGCGATTGGGTAATTGACAAAAGTATGTCGTAATATACATAAAAAACCGCTTAAGTTCAAGTCAGATTCAGGCACACGGGGTTCTGTACCGTCGTACAATATTTAACACTAGGTCCAATTTTATTTAGTAATTCGCACCATAAAACTTATAAATAATAATTAAAGTACAAATTATGTACAATTTATAAAAAAAGAAAACTCAGGGCGTTAAATAACTGATCCGCATCGCTGTCAATGGGACAAGTGTCCAAAAGACTAGCAGCATTGCCACGTTGTATGGCAATGCTGCCGGCCTAAGGGTACATAAATATGTTTCTTGTATGGAGACCCGTTTTATTTTTTTTAGTTCATTTTATTTGTTATTATAGCGGTCATAGTACGTCACGTTCTAAAAATTTGACGTGTCTACTTGTTCCGACTCAAAAGATACAACAGCCTTATGACAGATGAACGGATAGACAGACACCGGAGTCTTATATTCTCTAATAGGGTTACGTTTGACAGCCTTTGGATACGGAACCCTAAAAAGAACAATTTGCTGAAAGTTCATAGCGATCCAGACAGTACGACGAACCAATCAACGTTGAGACCTTTTTCAAATTGAAAAACCACTTGGTGTTGTTAAAATATAGTAAGTATTAAAAGCCCTGAATCAATTTGTGAAATAAATCGTTATAATTGTGTTATGAAAACGAAGGGATTTTACTAAAATTATATACAGCGTGTTACGGAAAGGGCATATCCATACAAACGGGGTGAAGAGTGTATCCGGAGAAACAAATATTTTACGGAGTTGTTTCGTTGTGTGTAATTTATTGACACCAATCAGCTGACTTGGTTTAGTGATGTGTAGAATTAAATTGGAAACATTTTATTTTTAGTTAAATGTTTCTTAACTTTATAATTTTGTGAGTATAGGTATTGGAAAAATGTTACTATGTGGTTTGTTAACACCAAAAGAATCCGTGCCTTTGATATGTTTATACCCTTTCCGTTACAAGCTGTGTAAGATCGAGGAATGTCGTGATGGCCCAGTGGTTAGGACGCCTTTCATACATGTGGCTGTGGGTTCAAATCTGGGTAAGTACCAATGTGACTTTTGCAATTAATACATAAGTTCTTTCTAAGTTTACTTGAACATCCCTGATATCAGTGAAAAACATTGACTTGACAGAAACCTGGACTTACAGGCAATGTAAGTTTGAAATTACCAATCCGCCTTGAGCAAGCGTGGTGATCAATGCTCGTGCCTTCTCTGTATGAGAAGAGGCTTTTGTCCTGCAGTCAAACAAAAAGAAGCTAGTATTGTTATTATTTTTATATAATACCTAAACATACCGGCGAACTGTGAGGGTACACCTCTGCCTAACTCTTCGGGGAATACAGGCGTGATGGTATGTGGTTTTATATAATACCGATTCTGTGAAACATGTTTGAGTGACAAACATTTGTTTCAAACGAAGATAAAATTTTAAAGATTGAAGACACTGTGTAATTCTATAATACATATCCATGTACGGTCATCAAAAGAGATAAGTAACCAGATCGTTTAATATAGTTGAAGTTTTCTTTGAAACCAGTGATTTTTAAATGAACTTTATTTTAATTAATAAATTATTGTTTATTTTCTATTAATAAAAATAAATTTAATTCAAACACATTTATTGGTTTTTACATAAACTTTGAATTTATTAGGCGACTCTGGTTACTTATCTGTTTTGCTGACTGTACATGGCAAATTCAACTAAGTACATTGCGAGTACATGCTAGTTGGTACACAAAATATTCTATATTTAGTAAAGAAACTTGAACAACCTACTTTATTCCAAGTTTTCAAAATTTGACTAAACAATTTGAATTTGACTTTTTAAGATTTATGGGTATGGAGCGAAATAACGGGTAATTACTTATCTATACAAATATTATAAAGCTGAAGAGGCTTGAATTAAAAAGTTATTTTTGTGTTGGATAGTTCATTTATCGAGGAAGCCTATAGATTATATAACATCACGCTACGACCAATAAGTGCGGAGCAGTAATCAAAGACGTAACCTAATGCGAGTGAAAAAACTACGCGGACGAAGTCGCGAGCAGAAGCTAGTAAAAAATAAACGGTCATCTACAATCATTGCATAGTAGTCGCCACGGATCGTGGGCACAAATATCAAGTTAATTTTTGTGATTCTGGGTTCCTTTCGGGGTTTTTTGGGACGCCGACGCTGCACGCGATCGGTCCGACCGACAGACGCAAACAGAACTGCAACACTACTGTTTATCAATTCGCTTAAAAGGTACCAAAAGTTCAAAATATGTATTTTAAAAACTTAGCGACTCTCCACCGTCTGCCCTATTTCCACGCTCGCTGTTCACATGTAACACACGTCGCTACTATAGAAGTAAAACATTGACTTCGATACTTCTATCTTTTATCGCTTATTCGTGTCTTTGACAACGTCTTATTTGAGAGTCCTATCTAAGACAGAATTGATTTAGAAAATAGACTCTTATTATTTTTAAAACGACTTGTGATCTCGGTTGTACAATGTTTTTAGTTTAATAGGTTCCAAGAGCGGCTTACTAAGTATGCTTGATGTTTACCTTATAACATTTAAATGTTTAACTGCCTCGTTAACCTAGTGGTCCTAAGCGCGACTACTACGCTAGAGGTCTTGAGTTTTTATATGAAATTCTCGATTGCGGCTCGGAGTTAGGATCCGTGCCCGGTTAATGGCAATAGGCTCGCCCCCTATTAAATGGGGCCTAAACATAGCGGCAAATTGTCGATGTACTTTGAGACACCTCTGCCTAACCCTTTGGGGAATACAGGCGTGATGGTATGTGTATGTGTGGTATTTAAATGTTGACCTCATGACCTTATAGATGGCGTTGGTCGATTTTTTGCGCTATGGTTTTGTTACCTCGAAAAATATAAATAACCTCTAACTTTTGAATAAATGTGTTGGTTCTGACTACGTGGTGTTGTTTTATTGCCATACAAAACTGCCGACTCGTTGACAAACAGGCCGAAAATGATCTTCGATGATCAGTTTATCTGTAACAAAATTTGGAATCATGTTTTTTCTTACTCTTCAACATTATAATAATCGTGATATATGTATATACTTGTCTGCATTCCGTTTTAGATTCAGAATTAAATGAAAACATGGTGCACTCTCCTTAAGTTAGCTGAACAAACACAAGGAGTGCCCTCCATCGTTCGCGGATGGAGTGTTCACAACGTATTACATCAATATTATCTTAAGATTTATCTAAACGGTTGGTTGACATTTCTCGTGACCCGAAGGCTGGCTTTTACTTTGGCCAGAGGTTAAGCATTGTCATCCAACGTGGAAATATTGCCAGTCTTTTAGGCACTTTTCCGATGAGGAGGAATTTTTTGATGCCATTTAGTTTCCATATTATCTTTGTTTAAACTACTATCATAAATTAACACCATACCTTAGTTCCCCGAAGAGGTAGGCAGAGAAAATTTCTTAAGGAAAAATTAAGAGTCGCCGGACCAGGGAGCCTACCACCATATCAGGCCATCTCTTAAAAACAGTATTATTGGATTAATGACGCACTGTTGGATTTTCTACGCTCGGCTCAGCGCCGTGTGTTGAAAATCCAGCAAATTACAAAGTAATATTAAAATGGTATTGTTTTAAGGGATGGTGGTACGGTGGTAGGTAGCATGAAACCTAGGATCCCACGCCCAGCAGTTGCACTTGTGACCAGTGACTAAGTCTAACTATTTACGTTAGTATTCTAGTGTATTTCAAATGGTGCCTTATTAAGTTCAAAGTATGCTAATCACTACTTAGACAGTAATCAAATTAACAATTTTAAATAACCCCAGACAAAAGAACAACGATCCCTACCGCAGCTAACAAAAGAGCTGATTACCTTAAAACGGCTGAACCGATTTTGATAACACATACCTAAGAATCATCACTAGGAAATCTGTTTACAAATAAAAAAACCGCATTCAAATCGGTTCACCCGTTTAAGAGTTACGGTGCTACAGATAGACACACAGAAACACAAACACGTCAAACTTATAGCACCCCTCTTTTTGAGCCGGGTTTTAAAAATTCTGCCCCTGACTAGCATTTTATACACAAAAAAAAAATCCCTACCGCAATTAACAAAAGAGCACACTCCTGACTAATATACCTTTCAAACAAAAAAAACTAAATCAAAATCGGTTTATGCGTTCGGGAGCTACGATGCCACAGACACACACACACACATACACACTCACACACTCCGTCGTTTTTACGTCGGGGGTTAAATATAATAAAATCAGAACGCTATGACAGAACATACACAGTTACTACTAACAGGAGCCCAACACACGCTAGGAAACCATTTCAAAGGGTCGCCGTTACCGAAATCGATAAGGATAATATACATATTAACATACCTAGTTTACATTGATAAAATATTTGCTATGCCTCTTTTAGTCTCAGTGAATACCGTTATGCCTACACTCTTTCAAGCACCATTGACTTCTTTAGAATATCGTTAGTTATTATACATTTATTTTCACACCTGACTGGTTAAATGTTATAAAACTAAGTATGGTTTTGTAGGAGAAGCAAGATGTCTTTTTTCAGTATGTTCGTTGGATTGATTCGCTCTAAAATGATCATTTAACATCTTATTGATGTGGAGTTGTTCGTTAAAGGTACCGCGCCCCTGGAAGGCAAAGGGCACAAGAAGGAACATGGGTGGGTTTATGTCAGTAAAAGTCTAACGCTCCCTCGCGCCCGCCAAGGGCAATGATTTCCCATCCGGAAGAATAAAAACATCATATTGAATAATTGTATTTTGAGACGTATGGCTCTGTCATTTGAAATGTTTGGTTGCAGTGTGAAGCGGAGTGGCGAGGGTGTGGTACGGTACACGGACGGTACTTTTCTTTTCATAGAGCTGACGCGCGACATTTGTCATCCTGCCGTTGTGCGTCCGCGGTACCGATGTGGTGTCGCACGGCGTATTCTTCTTGACTGCCGTTTTTTTCTATGAGGAAAGAGGAAAGTCCTCAACAATATCCCACGCCCTGGGAGCGGCGTGGTTTGCCAGATTCTTACTGACTAAATATCTCTCCGTTCCCTTCTCATCCAGGGGATCCCAGGAGCGTGCGTGCCTTCCGCGATCTGACTGATGCCTCCTGCCTCAAATCTTGACAAGGCTCTGGCGGGCTATGGCAGTGGCAAGGTGTAAGAGGATAAATATAGATACAAAATGCGTGTCAAAATTACTAATCCCTTCGACTCTGAGTTAATATAGACCATATTCTTAAATGCTACGGAACAAAGTTTATGAAATCCATAAATCCTCCATATTGTATTTATGACGGTAGGAAATTCGAAGTAAATCTTTTAGACCCTCAATAAAAATATCCTGTGGATGTATAAAACGATGTGCAGTGACCTTTTTACGGTCAATCTGACTGGGACGTCTGTTTCGTTCGTAGATAAAATAAAATACTTGGATTTTTTTAGAACATAGCAACATTACACTTGGTTGATAAATATGACTAGTACTGCCCGCGGCACTGTTCTCTTGTTTCTAGATCATGCGGATCATGCGGATGTCTTGTCATGTTGTTATTATGTAAAAGCTTCGGATAAATTATTCTTTATTATTGTCCCAATTGTTGGTAATCTTAAGTGGGCGATAGACGTATAAGCAAGTAGGCGTACTTTGCGACTTTACGATTTTTTCGCTCACGTATCGCCCTAAAGACGCGTACTTTTAGAGTGAAGCGAGGGCGGAAAGGATTGTCGTGCCTTAAGTACGCGTACATCTGTCACCTATTTAAGATTACCAACTATTAGGGTAGAAGTTTTTAAGTATCTTTCTATAGTCCCGTCGTCACATCTGGTTATGCCTATGTATAATTAACTGCCTCGTTAGCCTAGTGGTCCTAAGCGCGACTGCTACGCTAGAGGTCTTGGGTTTGATTTCCGGGTCGTGCAAAAAGTGTTAAGTATTGAGTTTTTCTATAAAATTCTGATTAGCAGCTCGAAGTTAGGATTTGTGCCCGGTTAATGGCAATAGGCTCGCCCCCTATTACATGGTATACCTCTGCCTAGCCCTTCGGGGAATACAGGCGTGATGGTGTGTATAATTATATTTATGTAGGAATATGTTGCTTTTTATTCTTATAAGTTTCCGAGTGAACCTTAGAGGGAAAGAGATGGATAGATGTGTGTAATAATCATTAGTCAATACACCTACAAACTTGCAGACAAGAACATCTGCTGTGATATTCTTGTGTACAACTATAGTCATTTTGTTTATTCAAGAAGTTTGTTCGCTAGTCAGGAAATTGAAGCTATCTAATTGCCCGCTATAAAACCTCTACATTTCTCTCGAGAACAATGGCCAAGAAACTCCATGAAAACAGGCAAAACACAAAGTCTCACCACCAACTCTCCTTGTACTGTGTCCAAATGAAGTAATTTTCATTTCATTTCACAATACAAAACACTTCAGCACAGACCTCGTGCCGACGATTCTGAAAGCGCGCTAAGAATTTATTCGACATTAAAATGTCTAATTAAATCCTTTGAATATTTTCATGTTCACGTAAATTGAAATACTCCGGATAGTAGATATTGGAAGCCTATAGTACATCGGAAGATTCATGGAAGATGTTCCTCTTTCTAGTCTTTTTAGATTGGTAACATAGTCCATCAACCCATTCAGAACCTTACGATAACTCATTTGGGATTCGATTAGCATTGTCAGTTCTTGTTAATTATATCGATTCTTTATATATTCGAATAAAAATAAGTGCCATTACTGCCCTGTCCTTATTAACACTATGGAATTATACAAAATACGTTTCGTATTATATGTCGTTTTTTTTTCAGATGTAGGTATGTCGTAGTAAGCGTGTATATGTCATAGTCACTTGTAAAGTGTAAACAATGATTGGAATTAACAACAAGAATATTGTAACCAGTTTTTTGTAAAAACCTAATTGAAAAGAGTGTCCGTGGAGTTTCTTACTCTTTCTTCTCCATAGAGGCCTACCTACGCTTTGGAAGGAGCAATTAGCTTCAATTTTATAATTGACTGTTCCCTGATAATTTAAAAGTACCTGTAAATTATCTAATAAACGTAAATGCTTTAATTATGACTTTGAATTACCATTTCTAAGTCTAAAGTAATTTCACTTAAACTCCATACAATATTTGTATTGAAAGTTTCAAGACAACTGAATCAATAACGGTCCGAACATTCACAAAGAGAACAATATCGAAGGTTGTGTCTATATACCCTTTCTCGTAATAATACATAGTATAACAGTAGTGGACGTTATGTATAATGCTATTACTATTTAATTTGCCTTGGCACTATGTATCCAATCCTTGTAATTTATTTCTTTGTTTATTTCAAATCAAATAATTTGTTTCAAATAAATCATTAATAAAAGGTAATTTTGAATTCTTAAAGAGTCGGTCAGTCAGAAAATTGAAAGCGGGTGGCAAAGTCACGCAACCGAAGAGGTCTCTTTGCATACTATGAAACAAAGTCGCTTTCCGCAGTCTGTACGCTTAACTCGTTAACTCCGCAACGGATTCTAATGCGGTTTTCATCAATAGATATGCTGGTTTAAGAGGAAGGCTTATACGAATAAAACATCACGCTATGACCAACGGTAGCGGAGCAGTAACCAAAAACGGAACCGAACGCGAAGGACACCGCGGAATATATAGCTAGTTTACAATAATAGAAACTTTATTGACACACTTAACAATTCCTGAAATAAATCTTCGTTAAATTTGTCAAATTACAATATTTCTCGGAGTGAACTGTAAGTCTTGTAGACCGAGCCTGTATCTTAGACGTTAGTTAGTTCGTGTGATAATAAACACACATGAATATTAGCGTGGAATGGAATGGCATCCGTGCTTAACCTTTTGATGTTTAGCAAAAATAATTGTTTTGACATGGACCACCAACTGTTTGGCGGTTGCATTAATTTATTAGCTTCCGACCGCTAATAATTATTATCTTTTGGGAACCGCAGATTTTTCCGGGATAAAAAGTAGCCTATGTGCTTTTATTTATCTATGCGCCGAATTTCATTTAGATCCGTTCAGCCTTTAAAGCGTGAAAGAGTAACAAACATCCATCCATCCATCCATCCATCCTCACAAACTTTCACCTATATTATTTCTTACGAATTTGGCTATTATATATTAAAAAAAAACATATCCGAGTAATATTTCCAGAGATTAGCGTATTTAAACATACATACAAACAAACAAAAAAGCTTTTTAAGTTTATTATTTTATGTTTAGTAAGTGTATTGTTTACGATATTTTCTTCACCGATGTCCGTTGTGTCCACGATACAATTAAAAAGTTCATGAATTATAAAAGTCTAGTAGTCTAAATGACGACGTCGCGCACGTCTTCAGGCACTTCCAGGGACCTCAGGTTGAGAACCACTGTTCTCTACAGATCTAAGATCTTCTATTTAACATGCAAACAAACCAAGTCCACGATTGTGAATAATTAATACCACGTTTTAATATTGATATTGTTCAACGTTTCTGAAATACCATTTGCATATTTTTTGATTTTTTTTACATAATGTTTAGTAATTGAAATTGTAGTTTAAAGTGGGGGGGGGGGGGGGGTTTATCAGTCAGCCTCCTTGAATGGTTAGGTAGAAGTGTAATAGGCCAAGCCAATTGCCATTAACCGAGCCAAATCCTAACTTCGAGCTGCTACTGAGAATCTCATACAAAAACCCAATAACACCTCTTGCTTGACCTGGGAATCGTACCCAAGACCTCTAGCGTAGCAGTCCTGCTTAGCCACCACTAGGCTAACGAGGCAGTTCTATTATGTAATACTAAATTCTGCCCTCGACTTCGTCTGCGTACATTTTAGAATTAAGGTTACTGCTCTAGTCCCCTGGATCGTGGCGTGATGTTACAAAGCCTATACTATTCCTCATGAATGAGGCTATCATTTACCAAAATAATTTTTCTATCCGCTCTAGAGATTAGAGCGTATAAACAAACAGACAAAAAAAGTCTTCAGCTTTATTACATAATCCCTAATTATTATATCTCCCACAAATAAACTACTCCAATTTAATGTTCTAAAAGCATGGAACATTATTTAAACAAAAACATGATCAAAGACTGCGCAGATAACGAAACCGTATCTATACTTCGATACTTATATTATAAAGCTGAAGAGTTTGTTTGTTTGAACGCGCTAATCTCAGGGACTACTGGTTTGAATTGAAACAATCTTTTTGTGTTGGAAAGTTCATATATCGGGAAAGGCTAAAGGCTATATGCCATCACGCTACGACCAATAGGTGCGGAGCAGTAACCAAGGACGTATCCTAATGCGAGAGAAAAAACTACGCGGACGAAGTCGCGAGCAGAAGCTAGTTTAGTATACACCTAAATAAATTGAACACACTCCTAGGGCTGTTACGATAACAAGTAATATTGTTATCGTATAAGATAATAATGAGCCCGTATGTAACGGGATCACATCGTATCCTTAACCCTCCTTCACCCCCTTCTCACATTACCGAGAGAACTGGTAATTTTATCAGTAGAGCTGCAAGCTACCAAGAGATTTCGATAACGAGGCAATAGACCAGAGTTGGCCAACTTGATGAGACTTTAAGTTGTACAGCTCTTTGTGAAGGAGCTCGTTCGGAGAAGTACTACCACCATACCTATTTCTGCCGCAAAACAGCGTTGCTGTGTTCCGGTTTGACAAAGAACTGACTGAAGTACGTAGACTGACTACACTCTGTGCAACCTACCAATTAATCAATCAGTACTTCTTCATCAACTTCACATAATTAACATACAATTTTAACTAAGAAAATCTATACCAATATTATAAAGCTGACGAGTTTGTTTGTTTGTTTGGTTGAACGCACTAATCTCAGGTACTACTGGTTTGAATTTAAAGAATATTTTTCTTTTGGATAGTCAATTTATAAATTCAAACAAATAAAAATTTAATTAAAAAATAAATAATGTCACAGTTTTATGTCAATTATATCAATTTTCAATTATTAAGTAAAATTCTTCATTAATTAAAAAAGGCCAAAAAAAAAAAGCTAAAGCTAGGCTAAAGGCTTTAGGGTATATAACATCACGCTACGACCAACAGGTGCGGAACAGTAACTACGCAGACGAAGTCGCGACCAGAACCTAGTTTGGGAGATAATTTTCAGTGCATAACTACTTATATTAGCGAGAACGTTGCATCTAGGATCGACTCGTCTAATATCTGCGACCGGCTGGTTGGCTACCCCTGCTCTAGACGCTCAAGGCCAACGCGTAACCGTTTTAACATGTTGCTATGTTGTTTTGTGAAAGGTAGGCAGGTAGGTAGTGATGTTTAGGATTAGTTGAAGTTAATTAAATATTACGTCATGGCTCTGATTGGGTTGTAATGTTCTATGTTAATTACATCGTCCTTGACGCTGTTAACTGCGGTCTTCACACCTGTTTTCTCAGATGGGGTAGGTAAAATCAAAATGATTATTATGTTTCTTTGTTTTTTTTTGTGCGCGTTGTGGTCTCTGTCAATAAACATTTTTTCATTCTTTCTTTTATTTTATATAAATTGTACAATAATTTTCTTCCCTTCACCATCATTGGTTGACTGATAGAGAATGCTCAAGGCATTAGGTCCGCCTTTCTAATTTTTTGTCGCATTAAATTTATAAACCATTTACAGGCACTTTTAATTGTCGTCTGTTAGTCAGAAAGCCATAATTAACCTATTACTTCAGTTTCAGACCATATTATATTTTTAAATCAGTCATAACTACACTTGCATAGGGTTCAATTTAGCTTGATTGTTGTTCTGCTTCGGGCATTCAGGGCGCAATTCTACTAAATTTTAAATTCCTTAAATTTTTTGACATTTATTGTCGCTGAAGTGAGAATGCGACTAGATTTTGAAAGTAGTTTATCGGAATCTATTCTACTAATTAAAAACGTAGTAATATTTTCCACCAGTTTACAGCTCATGTTGACGTCATTAAAATAAAAATAATAATGCCCGCCTATTATTGTCCCGCTGTAGGGCGAAGGCCTCTATTCAAGCCACTATTTAAGTGCCTATACACTATTTTAGTATTCTATTTAAGTAAATATTGTTTTTTTGTGCTGTTTCAGGTAAGGTTGGCACGCGGAGAAAGATTGGCAGCACTTTGAAATTATGTTTGGCAGGTAAGGTTCGTGTTTAAGTTGAATTTAACGATTTAGATCGCTGTCTGAACCGATTATAATTTACTGCAAATCATACTGTTACACACGTAGCAACATAGCTACGGCGTAGCTGTCGTAACTTGTAACTTATCTCGTAGACTTCGTAGCCAGGAGCGTAGCTCTCGTAGCGTGCGGCGTAGCCATTGGCGTAGTCCACGTAGAGTGAGGCGTAGCTCGTCGTAGCTGTAATCAATATCGCTAAAATGTTTCCCGTGGCGGAAAAAAGTGTTCTAAACGGTGTGTAGTACTATTCAATACAGGTTGTCAGTTTAATAACTCTTCATTATTGTACTTACTGAGTATTTACTGAGGACTCCTTCCTCAGGGTCATTTTTAGGATGAAGTGCCTTTCTTGTTTTGTAAAATGTTTGATGGTAAGCAGAAATCATGCTCGTCAAACCTAAAAATACAGCAAACAATATTAAAGACAAAGCTGACATTGTTACCGTTATGTTTATTTTCCCGTTTTTATTTATTTTCCCGTTTTTATTTATTTCCCTTCATTTCTTGCGGGACTTTTATATTCGCAATGTGTACGACAGCCCATTGTACTCTAATTAAATACTGCTACGTTATTATATTTGTGCCATGAACCTGAACAGATTCGTCACATGCTCAACATTTGGTTAAGAGAGAATTTTATCATAGATGCCCAATTCCAGCCTATTATTGTCCTACTGCAGGGTAACGGCCTCTTTTCATACAGAGAAGGTACGCAATGATTGCTCAAGGCGGATTAGCGATTTAAGACTTATATTCATTATAAGTCCAAGTTTCCATGATGTTATCCTTCACCGCTGTCAGTTATGTCTTTTTTTTTTTTTTTCGGTGGGTGGGAAATCATCAAATAACTTCTCCCGCCCTGGGCGGGGCGGGAGGGAGTGTCAGACTTTTACTGACTAAAACCCACCCATGTTCCTTCTTGTGCCCTTTGCGTTCCGGGGGCGCGGTATCTCTTACGAACAACCCGCAGCCCCGGCAGGCATCGGCCCTCAGTGGCCCGTTCCTTTTGCTGACATCTCTTTGAGGCGCGCGTGGAACACGAACGCGCCGTCGACACGGCCTGTCGTTATGCAACGTAAGGACGGTGAGCTACCCATTGCTCACCGTCCACAGGCCCGTATCTACGGTGGCCGGGAGTCGTCTCGCGGCTCCCGACGGCTGGGACGGGAGAACCGCTGTCTTAACCGTCCCGCCGCCTCCTTCTCCAGCATTACTGCCTCACAGAAGGAGGCGACTGCATCCCATTCCCTCTCGCTCCGGACCATGGCTTGCACCAGGGCCGGACGCGAGAGTTCGCCGCCGCCGATGGCCGCCACGAGGACTCGGCGATGCTCCGCCCAAGCGGGGCATACCGCCACGGTGTGCTCCACCGTGTCCTCGGGGCGATCCACACAATGGTGACACCCGGACGTTTCCTCCCGCCCGATGAGGTGCAGGAACCTCCCGAAACACCCGTGTCCGGTGAGGACCTGCGTCAGGCGGTAGGTGAGGGCGCCGTGGCGCCTCTCCAGCCACTCCTCAAAGAGGGGACTTACCGCCTCTATTAAGGCGTGGCCAGTCAGTTATGTCTAAGATAAACTTCGAAAGTACATACGGATAGGTGCTTACCCGGTATTAAACCCGCAACCTAATGCATGAGAGGCGGACACCCTAACCACTGAGCTATCAGGACTTTGAACATAATTGCAGCCTATTTAACCCAAAAAATATTTTATTGCCTTATTGCTTAAAACAACCCGGAGTCAGGACTAAGTCCTTCTAATAATTAAATGTGGGTGTACAATACACCTGTGCTTCCCTCTCAGGGGATGCAGGCGTAAAGTTACAAATATAACATTTTATTAATCAGTAAACACCCGATCTGTGACCTTGAGTTTAATAATGATAAGGTTTGTTATTACTTACATGGTCGCGTCTCGAGTCAAGGTCACGTGACCTGGAGGCGGGCAGGTTAGGGTCACGACAGGGACACGTGACCTACATGTAGCCAGTTATTTATGATACCTAATACCTTGCCGCTGTATAAATAATGTTGTAAGTAATAAGTACAACAGTAACAATGGTTGATATATTTTGTTACTAGTCTTTGCCCGCGACTTCGTTCGTGTAAATGTTGGTTATCGCGGACACAAGTGCAGTCGCGGAATAAAATGTAGTCCTTGTCCTGTCTTGGGGTCCAAACTAACCCCGTACCAAATTTCATTAAAATCGGTTCAGTGGTTTAGTCGTGAGAGAGTCAGACAGACAGACCGATAGACAAAGTTACTTTTACATTTCATGTTTACTAATAGGTAGGTATGTATTTTATATCACTAAAAACTTTGGCACTGTGCTTAGTTGTTCTCGAAAACTAGATACATTGGAAGATAATTAATTATCTTGTGTCTCGTACACGCTGCGTCGTAGGCATGTGTATCACGTCTCGTAGCTGCCACATCGTAGGCATGTATCTTACGTCACATAGCTGCTACGCCGTAGGCATGTATATCGCGTCTTGTATTTGCTACGTCGTAGCAAGTTCTCGTAGTTTGTACGTAGTAGGAATGTAAGGCAGGATTGCAGGTTTCGTATCTGCTACGTCTTAGTGATTTATCTCAAGTCTCGTAGCTACTACATCGTAGGCATATAAAACACGTTGCGTCCTAGGCCGCACGACTCGCAGCCGGCATGCCGTAAGCATGCATTTTAAATCTTGTAGCTGCTACGTCGTAGGCTTAAAAAAGCGCTCGCTAGTGTCCACGAGACCATAGAGATATTTTTTTCATTTCAAAACACATTCCAGTGCATTATGAAAAGCGTAGCACATGACATGTGGAGCCAACCTAATGATAGCAATTACGTGCGAAAGCTGCTGTTGGCTCACACAATTAGCTGGAACCCAGCCTCAAAGAGAATCCCTAATTATTTTGTAATATGAACTCAGCCAGATTATGGCAAGTACATAACATACAATTATAATCCTTCTTACTTTATATATATTAGGATGAGTATGTATTGTTACCTTTTTGCCTCCGTTGGCATCATTACAAGAATATAAATAGCATCATTTTGTGAATAATTATAATGTAATTTTGTATCCATTGTAAATAAAGTGCCTGACGACACGGTTGGCGCTGTGATTGAGCGATTAGCTGCTGCTATGTGAAGCGGATTCAATTCCCGCACGGAACAAATATTTGTATGTTCTACAGATAGTAATTGTAATTTGTGTATTAGTCTATCTGTTTGTCTGTGACTTCTTCTAATCAACCAGACTGTTATCAATCAACACAATAAGGTAAAATAAAAATAAGCAACACATATTTATTCCTTACAAAATAAATGTATGAACGAAGAAATCTCTTGTAATGTGATCGAGTTATTTGCACCACAATCACGAATAGACGTGTTTGTATTACGACCCGTGATTAGGGTTGCCACATTCTTTTTTTTACATAGTAAAGTCCTCGTAGATGCCCTAAGTCCGGGCAAATGAAGCAGTTATGTCAGACTTTTACTGACTAAACCCCACGGTTCCTCCTCTTACCGGGCTCCTCCCAGCTATTCACTGGACGCACGATCCGCGCCCATTATTGTATTTCATTTTTTCGATACCTTATTACGAAATTAACTAACCTTCTAATAAATTAACTATAAAGCCTAACAAAAGCCGGACAAGCCGGACACGCGTCTAAAAAGCCTGACTATGTCCGGTTTCATTCGGACGCCTGGCCATCCTACCCGTGATAATGACATAACATGTATATGTATATGTTTTACAATACAAATACAACGAATGCTTGTCGTTTTCGGTCCAATTTCATGATTAATGTTTTTAGGAAATTCCTAGATTTCAGACATGATAGGATCTCATTTTAATAAGTAAAAATGTAGGCAACAATAATAGCGAAGCAGTAACCAAAAACGTAACGTAAACAAAGTCGCAGGAAAAAGCTAGTATGTTATATATGTAGGTATAAAAAAAAATCCTATAAGGATGTCAAAGTTAAATGTCGTTTGCAGTTAGGCGTGAGTATCCTGTTAACAAACACCTTCCCTGGGCGAGAATTGGTATTTGTTTCTCTTAAAGTTGGGAAAAAATAGCTGTTATTTTGACGTAGCCAAGACTAAGAGGCAATCAAGAGATGACGTCAGAAGATTGAGTGATTACTTGTTACTTTGGCACATTCTTTTGGGTATAAAGACGGTTCTAATTTTGGGAAAGATGAAATTGACTTTTTGACGTCGTTTTAGGCTTTTGAGATGTGAAGTTAAGTAACGCTTTGTGATTATTTTATGAAAGATTGTTGAAAGGAAAACCTCCGTACCTTCACAAGTAATGTTTGCGAAGGCTTCTTGGTATTTTCAAAGGGCTCCGAGGAATTTTGTTTAAGTATTCCACAAAAACTTTAGATGCCATGCAGCTCAGAGATTTTGGCCTGATTATTTATTGAGTTCTTTAATTTAAAAATAGGAGCGTTAGAGAAAGAATTTTCTTGACGTGTGTCGTTAAAATTCAATCGTTTTGTTAATTCGCCGACCGGTAAGAATGACACGTGAGGCCGCGTATGTTGGTCTTATAATGATACCAATATTTAGAGCACCAAATTAAAAAATTAAAACAAAATATTTGAATCTATAGAAAAAAGTACAATACAGTTTCCAAATTTTGTGAGTACAAAAAAAAATAATATTCATCTAATAATATATCTGATAGTCAGTTAAAAAACCCCTCTATTTCGTTGATTTGTTACAATCATGGATAAAATAGGTCAAGTGCAATCGATAGACTTCTTTCTGAATAGTAAACTTTTGCCATGATAGCGCAGCGGGTATGACTCCGCCCCTTATGCAGGAGGTTCTGGGCAAGTTTTAATGTGAATTTTTTAATTTATATGAAGTTTCTGAGCTTATCTTGGACATTATTCATGTTGGTGAAGGAAAACGTCAAAGTCAAAGTCAAAACATTTATTTCAATTAGACCATTTACAGGCACTTTTGAATTGTCAAGACGTTGTGAGGAAACTACACTGTAAGTCTGAAATCGCCAATCCGCCCCTTGAATAAGCGTGGAAATTAATACTTATACCTTCTCCATATGAGAATTGCCTTGCAATGCTTGGCTTTGGAATAATAGTAGTCCGATATTATTAACTTTACCGCTGAGCCACACACCTATGGAAAGCAAAAAGTCCGACTCTTTACATTATCTTTCCTCAACTCTCGGATCTTTCGCAAAAGATTGATTCGATTCGATCGTATTTCCTTTGACGCCTCATGAAGGGCGGCACGTGCGAAAAAGATCGCATTTCTCGGCATTCATTCCCTTGGCGCTCAATTGAATTGTTGTTATTTAATTCTGATCGCGTGCGCTCGCCATCGCTCGGTGAACAACGGCGTCTTTTTATAGATCTTTTCATAGTTCCAATTGGATTCGAAGATAGTTTGTAGTAATCGAGTTAATACTTAACGCGTGTGAAAAGATACTAAACGAAGCAGAATGTTACGCATTCTTCTTATCATTGCTTTATTTTGTTTAGTTCTAGAACACACCTGAGGGTTCCCGGGATTCTGATTACGGAGATTTTGAAGGTCAAACTTACAATGTTTTTTACGCACCTAACCAGTTTTAGATGTTCTACTTAAAATCTAACTAGCTCCACGCAGCACAGCGGTCCTGTTAGATGCCTACTTTGTACTATCAAAAATAGTAATTTTCTACATAAAAAAGTGCCTACCTCCCTACCTAGCTACCTCGGAAGCCTAGTGGTCCTAAGCGTGACTGCTACGCTAAAGGTCTTGGGTTCGATTCCCAGGTCGAGCAAAAAGTGTCATTGGGTTTTTCTATAATATTCTCAGTATCAGCTCGGAGTTAGGATTTGTGCCCGGTTAAAGGCAATAGGCTCGCCCCCTATTACATGGGATCTAAACATACCAGCGAACTGTGGGTGTACATTGTTACACCTCTGCCTAACCCTTCGGGGAATACAGGCGTGGTGGTATGTTTATGTGTTGTGATTGTAAAAAAGGAATGTACTCAATAATCATTTTTGCTCAATGTAAATTTAGTTTGTTAACGGCGATGTCATGTGTCTATTTACAACCTGTATAGAGACAGTTTCAGCGGATTATATATGAAATTCTGTCGATGGATTTACGAGCAAAATAATACAAATACAATAGTGACTGTGTCATGTCGTGGTGTAGTGAGGGCTTAACTTAAACTGGGGTTAAAGTTACACCAAACTTAAACCCGTTACATAAATATATGTATGTTTAATCCGAAGTTAATACCGGTGTTGCATTCCTTGCTAACTTACAGGCTCTTATCTTTCTTTCTAATCAGTATAGCCGGTAACCCATAATCGCAACAAAAAAACGCATCATCATATCAGCCTATCGCCATCCACTGCTGAACGTGAGCCTCGCCCAAAGAGCGTGAACCATCCTGGTTCTGGGCAGCCCGCATCCATCCGCTGCCCGCCACCTTCCTGTAAATCTTCTGTCCATCGTGCAGCACGGCGTCCCATGTGGTCTCCACTCTAACTCGTGTATGCTCCAAGGTTTGTCTGTCCAAAAAAATCTCGCCCTATTTGAATCCCGAATCATCAAATTACAGTTAGACTGCATTAATACTCAATAATATTGCATTCCATGTACATAATTGGTCTTAAAAATATAGAGATACAGAATCATTATGGACCCTGTCGGGCACAGCAACAACTTAGAGGAGAGGAAGAGGGCTATGCAGCAATAACTTAATATCTAAAATCTTATTAATTATAGTACACAATATCTGAAGTCTTATTATCATATTTTAATGTAATAAGCAAGTACTTATACTGTGTGTAAGTACTTGAACTTATATCGTTCACACGCTGCTAACTCTACGTAGACACGTATAGCTCTCCTCAATGCGAGTGTTCAGGTTCTACACTGGAGCAGGTGCGCGAACTAACGAGCTCTCGTGATAGTATACAGAGAGCTGTAGAGTCGTGGAGCGGCCGAGCGGCTCTCTACGTGTTTGTATTCCAACCACTTTATGCCAGCGTGATGTGTAACTAAACTTCTATATTTTTAGACTTACTATTCCTAAAGAGGTAGTTAAGAAAATATAATATTTTAGATATAGAAATATGTCCTAATAACCTACTACTATTTTAAACGCAAAAGTTTGTGAGGATGGATGTTTGTTGCTCTCAAGCAAATACTACGGATTTTTATAAAAGCTTACAGTAATATAGCTTCTCAGATATACATCAGATGGAGAAGTACTTATATCACGTAGGTAAAGCCGCGGGCGGCAGCTTGTCTATGACAATAATTAATACAACCTGCTGTTGTTATTGTGTTTCGTTTGATTGGTTGACGATGACCAAGTTAGCTGACTAGCGTGCTAATAGACATATACCAATCTATTTATTCATTTAAACTTTATGCAAAAAAAAAATACAAAGGCGGACTTAATGCCTCAGGCATCCTCTACCAGTCAACCGAAGGAGGCGAAGAAATAACATGGCAGGTGCAAATTATAAAATCAAAATAAAACAAAATTTGATACTTAACAAAAAAAATTCAATGCAGTTATATAAAAAAATAAAAATACAACATAACATACCATCACGCCTGTATTCCCCGGAGGGTTAGGCAGAGGTGTACCAGTGTACACCCACAGTTCGCCGGTATGTTTTAGGTCCCATGTAATAGGGGGCGAGCCTATTGCCATTAACCGGGCACAAATCGTAACTCCGAGCTGCTGCTGAGAATTTCATAGTAAAACCCAATACCATTTTTTGCTCGACCTGAGAATCGAACCCAAGACCTCTAGCGTAGCAGTCGCACCTAGCACCACTAGGCTACCGAGGCAGTTAAAAAATACAAACAAACAAAAGTACAACATAACTAATATTATCCATACTAATAAGTAATACAACTAATAATATACAAATCAAAATCCCTGTTCGAAAAAGCCAGCACCTGCCTGGATAGTCTAATGGAGTTAAGAAAGAAGAAACACTATTTGTGACGTAACAATGTGGCATTGTAATGTACCGCGACAGCCGAACAAAACAACAAATAAACAATTTATTATAACGCCGCCTTAAAAATACATGCCAGAATAATTTCCATCTTATCCTTGTACATTAAAGTCTAATACAGGGTGACACGCAACCCAGATTGTATGAAGCAATTTTTTGTATAGGCTTTAACTGGCCGTATTCTGTGTCATGTTGATGAAAAAAAGTATTTTATGTTCACAATCCTGTTGCGTATTGCTAGATAAAATTTGAGCCCAAACGTCAATGAAACAAAGTCTTGTATTGCGGGTGTGGAGTGTGAAAATTAATATTTCAACAAATTGACATAGACTTGGGTCCCACTTGAAAAATTGCTTTGTCTTGCTGTGTGAAATTATTTGCTAGTAGAATTATTATTTTTCCCTTTTGTAATTGACTTTGAAATGCTAATCATTATTCTATATTCATTCGTATAATTTATTGAATTAATGTACCGGTACAATGTTAATGTAAACATTTTTTTAAATAGTCTGTTTTCAGTTTTTTGTTCATTCTTCTCCATACGTTACTACCCTTTGGAATAGGCAACTAGATTCAATATTATTAATGTCTTTTTTACTTTCTTGTAAATACCTTTCAAAAGTGTCTAGTTGAAATAAATGACTTGACTTTGTAAGTTCCTCATATCCGAGAAGTATTGGAGCGTTGTTATGTCTTATACTATTCCTCATGAATCTCGCTATCATATACAAAAATAATGTTTCCAATGCAAAGTTTACGTTTAAGTAACAAGCAGGAGAACAAAAAAATCTCCAGCTTTATTTTATTAGTACGGATGATGAGATCTTAAAACCTAACTGATGTTTTATTGAAAGGCAACAAAATACAAGTGTTCAAAGAATTTTCTGCTTTTCAATAAATAGTTATGAATACCAAAGTAGGTTACCTGTAAGTCTTTCCATTTCTGATGCTCTAGTCTCTTCCACGAATTCGGATTGCTAACGTGGCACTAAATGTTTTTCAATGAAATGCTTACATTTCAATGAAATAGATTGCGGCTAGCTTCTTCTGTTAACCTTTTATAATGACGTCAATACAATGAGAGTGCAATTGTGTTGTGCGTACTCTTATACAAATAAATAAAATTCGTCGACTTTGTTTTTATGACCTCTGACTTAGAGTAGGCTATCTCAAATAAAAATGAAATTAAAGTGTCAAAATAACAGCTTTTTGCTCAACACATATGAATGTTTACGCCTTGAACAAGGTCAATGCTCGTGCCTTCTCTGTATGAGAAGAGGCCTTTGCCCTGCAGTGGGACCAAGTCAACTCATTTTCATAATTCAATTTTGAGTGGCATCGCCGTGTGGGGTCGCCCTTAGACCCTGACCTTATTGGTGAGGTTCTTCAGAAAAGTCGGGTTGCGCAGTACTCGTATCACCAGATGTATCAACTTAGACGCGGTGAAAAAAGTATGTAAGGATAATAGGGGTTTCTGGCCTACCCCCATGGGAAAAAGCGTGAGTTTAAATATGTATATGTATGTAGCTACCAGAAATATACTGGGGTACTTGTCATAACAATTTTGCTGCTGCAATAAAAAAAGGGGTGTTATTTCATCAGCGGAAGCAGGATGTCGACACTATGTGCCATTAGCCGAGTGCTCGACGAGCATCAATCAAAGTGTTCGCTTGTTCAAACCACACAAACTTCAAACTTCACGCGGGGCTCTATCTCTCTGCACCACCATTAGTTCTTATTTTCGATAATAGATGGCGTTAAGTTGCTGGTGGTGTTAACGTTAAATTCATGTTAATAATATAAATACGAAAGTGTGTTTGTTTATTTGTTTAATTAAAATATCATATAAATTGATGAACTTTGGTGCTGATTAAGCTTCAACTCCAACAAAGGATATAGGGTACTTTTTTAATCGGGCACTTAATCTGCGTCCACGATAACCGATATACGATATATATTTATATAAGCCAATTTTCTCGAACTTAGACTAAGAAGAAAATAAGATAATTGTTTTGAAGATTTCAACAATAATTTGCAACCCATAATTTAACAAAATATTTTAAATTTACATTTCAAACTTTAATGAAATATCTGCTGAATTTGTAATGAAAATATAATTTATTTGCAGAACTTCAGACTTTGTCTGACCTGGCGCAAGCTTAATGCTTCATTGCTTAACTTATATTAATAGTGAATAAAATCCTGCGTTTGATTTCCAGACGAGGCAACATGTTATTGGGAAAATTCTTAACAATTACTTAGAACCATTAAAGCAATTGGAAAGAAAGAAAATAAGTTTAATTTGAGTTTCGTACCCCTATACCCCCCCTTTAGCACTTCTTAAAAAATAAAGTTAATATGATGATTGTGTAACAAAACTGGTAACAACTTCTAAAACAAATATCATCCCATCCAATACAAATATTGAATGAATATTCATTCGATATTTGTATTGGATGGGATGATGTTCGCTCTTTTTGCCTTCAAACTTATATAAGTTTGAAGGCAAAAAGAGCGCCATTGTTTCACAATATTCCGCAGACCTAAATAAGTGGTGTCTGGGAAGTTAGTACAGTCAAACAAACAGATAAATATACGAGCCGCTAACTTGCGCACTTTTTTTTTCCATTCTTAATTTTCTTTTACTTGAATTAATTTATGGCAAAATAAAACAAAAGCACACGGCCTTTATTGATTTAGATTGTTCATTTAAAATTATTACATTAGCGTGTATTTAGGGAGAATACAGAATAGTAGGTATGTTCGTATGTAATACATGCCGTCCGCTTATGATATACATATGTTTACAAAAAATCATTTAAATATTAATATCGGCCTATTATTGTCTCTCTGCAGGGCAAAAGCCCTCGTATAGAGAAGGCATGATAATTGATCACCACGCTTGCACAAATGGGATTGACGTTTGCAGACTGATATTAATTATAAGTCCAGGTTTCTTCACGACGTTTTCTTCCTCCGATGTAAGTGATTTTCAAGATAAACTTAGAAAAAACATCATATGAATTGCGAAAGTCACATTGGTACTACGTAAATCCATTTATGTACTATAAAAATATATTCATTAACAAAAATTACAGTGCAGTGCCAAAATGATAGTTGGCTTGTACATTTAACTCTTATGTCGTCTGTACTTAAAGAGTTCTTGACTTGGCGAAACTAAACACTCGAGTGAAAGGGAACACGTTGCAAACACGGCGCTTCGCTCAAGTGCGGCTAGTCGGCGGAACTGTATTATGTATTGTATTGTAGGCGAGGGAAAGCGGTCTTTTTGGAGGGAGGAATATACATTTAGAAGTATCAGTATGTGAGATTTATAGTTTATTTGCTACAATTTGTTCCGATGTTATATCGATATAAGCTGTTAAACGTATCTTGCTGAGGATGTTTATAGCCGCTTATATAGGTGATCGAGAAAAATCCTTTTATCATCATATCATTAGGAAAAAAAAATGATTTAGAGATTGTAGATGTCTTTTGCCCCCTATTACAGGGGACCTAAACATACCGACGAACTGTGGGTGTAAATTGGTACACCACTGTCTAACCCTTCGGGGAATACAGGGTTGATGGCTTGATGGTATGTTGTTTTGCAATTCGCTTTTAAAAGTTAAAATAATTGTGACTGCGTACTTTGTAATTGACGTAATTTTCAGTAAGTTACGTTGTGTTATAAATTGTGGGCTCTGAAGTAACCTGGGACAAATAAATAAATTCTAAGATGTATTCCAACCCGATATTGACGTAACAATAAAAATCCATAAAAGCACATCGACTTACTGCTTGGGCGCGTCGGTCGATGTTCAGAAACTTTAATACTTGTGCATAATGAGTTCAGTAAGTAATAAATGTCAAACTGCATGAATTCTAATACGTATGTTTTATTTAGTTAAACACCTTTTAGTCTTCTTTTACAAAATTGGCCAATGATTGGAGGATTACAAACTCTTAAATTTTACGAACTCTTTGATGTAAGTCTTTTTTACTTCGACGTGACAGGTTGGTTATTTTGTTTTTGCTGCATTCATTGTCATTCTTTTGTTAAAATTTTCATTTTATCTATTAAATTGTGTTATTTCGGCTCAAAGCTTTGTTTAATTTTCAACCACAATGTACAGTCCACTCATCGCCTACAGGTGTGTATTTGTTTATTCAGAACACATTGGGGTAATGGTGGTACAACCTTATAATGGCCGTATCTATACATATACACACATATACAAATATAAAATATATATACAAATATAATTAAAGTGTCTGTTTGTAATTTCAAATTAACAGCTTTTCACTAAATGCATATAAAAGTAAATACGGTACTAACATCAAAAAATCAATTTGTAAAAATTTTGTCTGGTTGTCGTGTCTGTTTGTTCCAGCTAATCTCTGAAATGGCTGGACCGATTTTGATGGGACTTTTACTCGCAGATAGCTAATGTTATAAGAAGTAAGTTAGGCTACTTTTATTTTAGAAATTTTTAATAAAAAAGAGAACAAAATTGAAACCAATGATATAGTCAACGCGAACGAAGTCGAGGGCAACAGCTAGTATTTCATATAACACTTGTAAAATCATGTCTCTGTTTATTAAGTACTAGATTCTGCACACTACTTCGTTCGATGAAAGATAAGTATATCATAACAACTATCCTATGACACTCGGTCGTAGTGTTCCTATTAGTGAAACAATTTGCGTAACTTTTAGCGATTAAGTACTTTTTACAAACAAAAAATCGTACGCCAAAACTATAGATTTAAAAAAACAACAATTTTTTCATGAATTTTGGGAAATTTTCTCTTGATTCATTTTATTAAATGAGACGGAAAGGAGATATTGTCAAAAACTGCTATGAGCCGCCATTTTTCCAATATGGCGGCGCGAACGGCAAAGATACGAGGTGGGAAAGCTGATATTCGGAAAGAGCAAATCGAAAATGTAAAATTACTCATTTTCAACTCTTGGAATACTTTCCAGTTACAACTACCAAATGCCTGGACTAATATTAGTATAGATTGATTACGTTACTACGAGTACATACAACCATTTTTTATTGCCATTTCTTCCAAGTACAAGATCTTCCTCAATTACCTTCCTTATCTATTGGAATGGGCAACTAGGTACAATATTATAAATTTTTTCTCATGTAATTGACGTTCAAAAATACCTTTAATGGTCTAATTGAAATAAATGATTTGGCTTTGACACACACATAGACCACAAAACACACCTCGCAAAGCCACATAGCAACATTGTCATAAAATCCTAAAGAAATGTCGTTATAAAACCTAAAGGCCCTAACAAGTGACGGTATTCATATTTCAGTATCACCGGCAGCAGCTGTGTCTCGGCGAAAGAAAATCGAGTAAAACACTCGGAACATATTGTAAATGTACTCGTAACATGCAAAGTCGACGCTTCATGGATGGCGGTTTGGAACTTGAAGCCATGCATACGATATTCCCTGAACTGCCAAATGTTCTGCGTATATCGTGAAACTTGGTTGGTCGGTGTTTGTCTGTTAATGAATCACAAATTGAAAGCGACTGGAGAGAAAGTCTACACAAATAAATAGAACAGAATATATTTGTTATGTCAAAATACATATCTTCTTCCTTCCTTTTTACAACATAAATTTTTGTGAAAGTTTATACGGTATTTAGGCGGAAAAAAACTGTTTTAGTTTGCCTGTTTGTTTCGGCTAATCCGTGAAATGGCTGGACCAATGATGACGGGACTTCACTGGCAGATAGCTGATGTTATACGGAGTAACTTAGGTACTTACCAGGCTAATTTTATTTTACTAAAAGATTTATTATTCCGCGTAAACAAAACAAAACCCCTTGATAACCGACATTTACATGAACGAAATCGAAGGCATTATGAAAAATAAGGTAATAAGATTTAAACCTGCTTCAAAAAAGAATATATTTATTGTATCGCTTGCTTTTTAGCTGGCATCTATCTGACCGTCCTACAACACATTTACGAGCATTTCCAATCTAGACCCACTAACAATGGGTGTGTCATTTAAATATATAGAGGCACTTACAAGGAGATTTTGCACCATTGCCGTTCGCATTTACAAATACATTTCGATTTAGATTCGAATTGAAATTGATTTTATATTGGATTTGTAACATGCATAACGAAACTATTTTCGGCACACGTCAAATCGTCTAGAATTAGTCAATTTCTGATTGAGTTGGGACGTTTTGCTGCAGTAGATATAATAATAAGAATTATGATGCTTTATTTCATGCAAATAAGGCCCATAAAATATTATTGTTAATTTTTTTTGTTTTTGTAGAGCGCTGTCTCGCTCACTCGTTCTAGTTTGGCCGTCTCTTAGTTCGTTGTGTCATATTCACTCCCTGCCAGAGTTGAGGAATTTGGTCGAAAGAGTCACCGCGGTCCTTGAACGCAATGGGCATTAGGAGGAACACGGATAGGTTTTAGTCAGTAAGAGTCTGACTCGCCCTTCCGCTTCTAAAGCGAAAGAGGACATTTGATGATTTCCCATCCTTAAAAAATAAATATTGTCATTCGTCGGTACTTTAGTCATGTTACAACATTAGCATGTTTGCAGTTAATTGCTCAGACTGCAACTGGTAATGCATTATGTTAATTATAGCACGTTGGCAACCCTACACAACACCCTCGCCACTTTAGGGTTGACAAAAACTTCTTTTTAGTTTGTTGAAAATTTACAAAAATTTACATTTTGAGTGACATCTATGTAGCTCATTTTAGAGCTTAGTTTTTTATACATATATAAAGTCACGCCTTTTTCCTATGGTGGGTAATGTTATTTAATACACAATAGCTAAATTGAGTGCGTCAAATATAATTAAATACGCCAAATGCTTACGCTGTTTTCCAGCAATAACAGTTTAACAACAACAACATACCGTCACGCCTATATTCCCCGAATGGTTAGGCAAAGGTGTACCAATGTACACCCACAGATCACCGGTATGTTTAGGTCTCATGTAACAACAGCAAAAGTCAAATGTACATTACATGCAAAACGTATGCTGAGAATGGTTAAAAAATAATCAGCGTCAAATATACAAAATCAATACAATTTCTTTAAAATACGAGAAAAATAATAACATTAATTGGTATGATTTGGCAGTACTAAATATATTCCATTTCATGTTACAAAAAGTTTAAAGATTCTCCATCTACCTACCATTATATTCTTGAGCTCGTAAAATAATATCACGCATAAATAAACACAGTCACAGCCCTGAAAAACATTTAGGAAAATGTTAAAAGATATTTCCGTCGCAACAGTTTATTCAACGTTAGCAGATTATATCTCTTAAAATACTATTTCAGCTACAATATCTTTCTAAGACCCTTTTACGTTACATGTTCAACATGCAGGAATCTCAAAAGGAGAAATACAGAATTCTCTATTTCGATATCGTGTGGCAACCCTATTAAAACCGCCTCCACATTTTGCTGCAGCGGGCCTCGCCAAATGCACTCAGTTATGTAAGCCGTAGTAAGTGGCTTTCCCCGATATCCTACAGCGCTGCAAAGCGCTTTATGCTGGATTTATTATAGACCACGTTGTTCTTACACGTTGGTGTTTGTGTTGTACCTAGAAATAAGAGAGAATCGACGGCGAACGAAAGTTTCTACTAAATTAGATTTTGATAACTTTGATGTTCTATTTTGATGTCTCTTGTTTTCCATTTAAAGTTCAATTTAGTAAAGTCAAAGTAGCCTTTGATGCAAGTTACTTCTATGAACCGCGGGCTATGAACGGTTAAAATAACGCAAATATAATAAAATATAATTTGAAAATGGATTTAGCCTTTATGTCTTCAGTCCGTAAGATTGAATTCCAAATAGATTTAGACAAGGACTTAGAAGGGTAATTTTGAATTTGTTTACTATACAAAAAAATAAACAAATTATTATAAGCCTGACTAGCTTTGTCCCAACCATGTTGGGGTTGGCTTCCAGTCTAACCGGGTGCAACTGAATACTAGTGTTTAGCATGAAGCGACTGCCTATATGACCTCCACAACTCAGTTACTAGGCAACACGATGCCTCTTGGTAAGACTGGTTATCAGACTATTATTAAAGGACATAAAAGACAAAAGAAAGTGATAATAGCAAGGTCAAAACGTTGTAGGGGTCGAGCATCGAGACCCATCTGTGAGGAGAGCACGTAATGCCGATCTTATTTATGTTAAAAGTTATGAACTGTTTCGGGACTAACCGTCAGGACTTCTCGGAAGTTCTTCACGTTATAATAACATCTAATACCGCTACGTGTATTTTTAAGCCAAGTGTAGTAAAGTTATATTACACGGTTAAGTCAAAGTCCAGTCATTTATTTCAATAAGACGGTTAAAAAGCGTTACACGTCATTTATAAGAAAAAAATAATGATATAGAATCTAACTAGCTAGATAATTTAATATGCCCTTCAATTTGAATAACTCACCCAAATTAAATAGTATAAATATAAAAGTGCTTGTGCGTCTGTACCTTTCAGAATTCAGAATTAACCATTATGTTTGAGCAGTGTTGCCATAACCTTTTCATTATCATTTTTGTGTGTGGTCGTTGTAAAATATATTTTTTTCCTTCTTTCTTTTTTGTATAAAGGACGAAAAACATGAATTAAAATACTGTCAGATATATAGTTTTCTCAGACAGCAGTTTTTTTTAGTTAAAGTAGAAAGAAAGAATAAATAACATTTATTCTGCGAAGGTGACGCGACATAACATAAAAAAAATACAAAATAGGTAACAGTAAACAAAAAAGAAATAGATTAAATAAATATTGCATAAGACGGAATTACTTATGCGCCACCACCGCGCGAAATGGCCGACGCTCAGCATGATGCCGGGGCCCGTGCACGATGGCACGAAACCACGGCGCTGGTTTTCAGCGTAAGCCGTAAAATCACGTAAACTTTTAGGTTATACGGGAATAGTACCTACCTTCCTTCCAGGAATACCTTCAGGAGTATTGGATCGTTGTACGCTCTTAAATTTCCAGGTATATTTTCTCGCGAAATGTAAATGTGTCGAAAACGAAGTATTCAGACGCTAAATTCAATTGCATCCTTAATATTTCTTTCTGATTTCTTATTTGGCGTCGCCTTTGTATAACTTTTGAAAATGTAAAAATGTGTCCTCGTAACATTTTATACTCAATTATTTATTCAGTATCCTTTTGTATTATACTGAAAGTGAACTCAATTTGTAGCACGTTTTGTCGACATCTAAAGATATTAGTTTTATCATAATGGTCCAAATACCCTATTTTTATTTTATATCAGACAGTTACAACGACAATTACTACTTAAATATAATGGAAACTAATAAAGAATATTTATTAATTTAATAGTGCAGCCCTAGGGTTCCAATTACATGGCCTGACCTTACTTTTAGTACCTGCTTATCTGTTTTTACTACACTTTTGTTAATGTTACTTATTTTCATTTATATCCGGGTACTTCCAAGAGAGAGTGTACTTAATGATAATATTGTATTATACAAAGCGAAACGATAATGGTCTACGTTGTGGCGCCCAATTGGGCCTCGGAGTTTAGAGCAGGCGTTATTGGCGCCCAAATGGGACCCAGGATACAATTGAAAGTAATACCTGAGACAGTTAACGTTTAATAACTGAACATGTGTAGGTTCATTTGAATTATACAAAGAACATTAAAGTAGCCCTGTAGATTAAGATATTAAAATTCATCCTTGAACTTTGCAACAATTGTAAAATTATTTTAAGAGTGTGGTTGGAGATTTTTGCCTATTCTTTACCATAAAAAACTTATCAAAGGTATATAATTAGATTAACCTAACGGAAGATTTTAATCTCGTTATCCATATGCGTATTAACCTACACAATGATAAAAACGATATATTTTACTCAGATTACCATGGCTTTAAAGCGCTTTTGGATACATATTTAACTTTGTGGCCATGTCACAGCATGTTCAAGCCCCATGTCAAGCTGTCTAGCGGGCTAAGCTTTATAATATCAGAGAGCTATTCTATTGTTTACCTGTGTGGGACAGATACCTAACTCATCATGTTCACCGTATAATTTTAGGATTAAGTAGGTAGATGTTTTATGGAATTATGTTTGTTTTGTTTTGACGTAGTGTTGTTGATTTTAAATTATTAGTTTAGATTGTAATGGATAAACTGAAAATCGAATCAATCGATTTTAAAAATTCTTTCACCTAAAGAAAGCTATTATATATCAATACTATATTTTATTTACAACAAAAAACAAACTATATGCAGCAAAAACAAAAAATAAAAAATTGTAAGTAACCCCCGACCGAAGAATAAAAATTCCTCCCGCAGCTAACAAAACAGCTAATAACTTTGAAACCGCTGAACCGATTTCTATCAAACATAACTAAGAACACTCCCGACTAATTCACCTTTCAAACAAAAACAAACGAAATCTAAATCGGTTCATGCGTTCGGGAGCTACGATACCACAGACAGACACGCGCACACACACGTCAAACTGGTAACACCCCGTCGTTTTTGCGTCGGGGGTTAAAAATTAGGGATCCGCAAGATTATTTAGGCGGACGAAGTAGAAGGACAGGCAGAAGTTAGTATACTAATTAAAATCAATTGCCGTGCTTTAGTCTCTCTAAAATCAAAAATGGCTTAACCGAGTTGAATAATTTCTTCTTTGGTTTATTCGCCGCAATGCTGAGGTGGGTTTCGGAAAAAAAAATCTATGAATCTAGGTGATACGAAATTCATGGGGCCATCTAGTGCTCAATAATTATTACGTAATGTGACATTAAAAAAATAAAGTAAATCTGAGATTAGTAAACATTACTTAGCACCTGCTTGTTCATTCTTTGCACCTACAAATCTGGATTATACAGAAAGTTATACAATTTGAGTTATGCTACACCCTCTTTTGCATAAAGATGTCCACGATAAAATGGCTCAAAGTGGACGACGAAATGAAGGCCAGACAGATAACCCGCTAGATTAATTCTACCTTTAATCTTATCGCGGAAAGACCTTTTTTGAACTGAATAGAAAGAGAAATGATTACGAAGTCTTTTAGGCCCAGATTTAATATTCTACCTGTAGGTAGGTACATACATACCTATAATGCGGGCAGCCTACATTCTGTTCTCATACAGAAAAGGAACGATTATTATCCTCCACGTTAACTTTCTCGTAGTATGTTTGGAATTTCAAACGATTTAATCTAGATTTATCCTATCTATACTACCTTTCTTTTTAAGGATGGAAAATCATCAAATGACTTCTTCCGCTCTGGGCGGAGCAGAAGGTAGTGTCAGACTCTTACTGACTAAAACTCATCTGTGTTCCTCCCAATGCCCCCTGCGTTCCAGTGTCGCGGTAAACATCTATACTACCTACTATAATAAACGTGTGTGTAATAAATGTGTTTGTTACTTCTTTACACTTAAATAGTCGAACGGAATCACCTAAAATTGGCATACATATAGATATTGATCGAGCTTAACACATAGGATTTTTATCATCCCTCTCTAGAGATAATTTAGGACTTTATCTTTCTGAATTTTACGAAGATAAAGTCGAGGGTAGAAGCTAGTTTTCAACCGTTTTCCAGCAAATCAATGAACTAGAAAAATACACTGATTTTATTAGATTATTTTCAGGACCCTTTATACCACCGCTTGTTTCTAAAACAAGTGTATCGACGCATTAAATCAATAAATGCTATAAAAAAATCCACTGATACGATAAACGTGGCAAAGTACCTATTATAAAGTAATAAAAAAAAGGATTAAGGAAAGAAGGAAATAAGGATAAAGAAAGATGAAGTCAATAAATAAAATGGTTGAATGGCGAATACCTCTTTCACATAGAGATACGTAGGCACACTGTCATTAGATTGCATAGAGACACAGGGTCTATGCAATCCAACGTCCCACAGCACCACTTCTAATAAAGTCGCAATAGTCATTTGTGAAGAAATCGATTTAGCGATAGAGTGGTGCGATTTTATGGATGCAAACGAGTTTATCGAGGAAATGTTTTACGATTTTCTTCAAGTGATGCTTTTTTTGCCACCTGTAACCTTTTTATAGTACCTACTGCTTATACTTCTAGAAGGCAATCGACGTTACCCTTGATTAGTTTGTTATCAATAAAACACCTGCCAAGTGCGAAGGATTTCTTACCACTGTACAATATTTAACACTAGGTACATATATAATACAAGCGTCTTGTGACCCCTTTTTACATACATACATACCATCACGCCTGTATTCCCCGAAGGGGTAGGCAGAGGTGTAACAATGTACACCCACAGTTCGCCGGTATGCTTAGGTCCCATGTAATAGGGGGCGAGCCTATTGCCATTAACCGGGCACAAATCCAAACTCCAAGCTGCTACTGAGAATTTCACAGAAAAACTCCCCCCCCCCCTTTTATTTCTAAATGAATCTTATTTTTATTATTTGTTGATATAGCGGCAATAGAAATACATAGGTACTGTGAAAATTTGAACTCTTTTCTATTACGGACAGACGGCCGGACAACAGAGGCCTAGTAATAGGGTTCCGTTGGCACTCATTATACAATTCCTTTATTATCTAACCTTTTTTTTTCTAGATTTTTGAATAAGGGGTAACATAGTTTGGTCTGTTCAATAAAATAAATGGTCGATTAAAAAACAAACAACATTTCGATTTACAAGCCTTAAGTTTCCAACGTTTTGAAATTTGATGAAGGATTAACTTTTAAGTTTACAATTGTTGACGGTTTCCTACTTGTAATAACAAGCTTTTGAAATCGCCCGGTGAAATAACTTTCTTGTTCAGAAGATCACAGAACTGCCGCTACTTAGAACGGCTCAATTAATATCCAGGTAAATATTGTGCTTATATATTGTTAGGGGGTGGGCAGTAATCAAGGTACTGTTGTCTGGTGGTATTAGCTCCTGTAGATATTAGAGTTATTATATTATCGCACGGGAACATAAAAAACGGGATAAAAATCCTATTTATGTGTTAAGCTTGATCAATATTAGCTCATTCTGCACAACCGTTAAAGCGTGGAAGAATAACAAACAACCATCCATCCTAACTAACCTTAGCTTTTCTAATACTAGTAGGATAGAATTCGTCATGAACCCCATGTCATCACACTAGCGTTTTCAAGTCTTGTATCGAGGACGGTTGATAATCTTTCGGCACCACCTGACGTTTCTGCTGTACATTCAAGAATCTAGAAAACGTGGTATTCACATCGACTGTTCTTAATCTATACTAATATTATAAAGAGGAAAGATTTGTTTGTTTGTAATGAATAGGCTCCGAAACTACTGGACCGATTTTAACTATTGTTTCAACAATAGATAGCTACATTATTTCTGAGTAACATAGGCTATATAACATCACGCTACGACACACGGGAGCGGAGCAGTAACGGAAGACGTAACTTAATGCGGGTAAAGTAAGACACGCAGACAAAGTCGAGGGCGGGTCGCTAGTATATATATTTTTTTGTACTACAGAAGGTGGCAAACAAGCTAGCGGTCCGCCTGATAATAAGCGCCTACGAACACTTACAACACTAGAGGTATCGATTGTGCGCTGCCGACACGGTAAAAAAAAATGGCGGGTTAAGGACTCTTTAAATTTTTGCGTTTAGTGTCGGAATATCGCAGCACCGGAGTAGTACGGGTGTCAGCTTGCACACGGACGGTTTTCTTTGTTCATAATACTTGGTTCATAAGTACTACTTTGTTCATACTACGTACTGCCGAGGCCACACGACGACAAGATAAGAGACGTCACGTATCAATTATATGAAAAGACTACGCCCGGACTGCTCCAGAGCCAAGGCAGTCCAGCAACAACCGTACAAATTGAAACAGGTTTAAAATACAATAATAACAACATCAAAATAAACAAGTTTCAATTTCACGCCTTCACGGCAACGTCAGACAGTTATAAGTACATTAAAAGGGATTCTATTATGTCTCGTCACGTCACGTCGCTCGTAACGATTAAAGCGGGACACGGTTACCGGTTACGTGTCACGCTAATGCAAGCTTATCACGTTTGCTTGAGACGTAATCTTTGACACGAAATTGTTATTCTAATTTATAATCACGTTTTGAAGAGATAATCTTATGTTTGTGACCTATTTACGAAATTAGGTAATCTGGATTCAAGGCTGGGAGAGATTTAAGTCGAGGATATGCAACAAAGGATAGGTGACTTACTTATGAATATAAAGTCTTTGTCAGTTTTTTTTTTTTTTTTTATAAACCTTGCCCCACACCAGGAATTTCTCCTGTATCGTGGGTGCGTTTACAAACATATAAACTCACATACACAAACAGCCAGACCCGGAACAACTATCTGTAGGTCATACAAATATTTGTTCCGTGCGGGAATTGAACCCGCGACACGCAGCGCAGCAGTCGATCGCTCGGCCACTGCGCCAACCGTGTCGTCAAAGCTTTGTTTTGCTTTGCTTGTTTTGGGTGAAGCTTTTGTACAACTGAGGCCTACGATAGGTTGGGCAACTGAAAACTCAATATAATATTCGCTTCATGTGGCATGCCGTGGGATCAAAATTAACAGACTCAATACTGTAATCAGTGAATTGTAAATGAGTTGGTAACACAATTAGCTAACGAACAACCCACAGGCGTCGGCCCTGAGTGGCCTCTTCAAAAATTACTGACATCTCTTTGAGGCGCGCGTAAACCATGAACGCGCCGTCGACACGGCCTGTTGTTATGCAACGTACGGACGGTGAGCTACCCATTGCTCACGGTCCACAGGCCCACCTCTACGGTGGCCAGGAGTCGTCTCGCGGCTCCCGACGCCCGGAGCGCTTACCCTTGGATATTAAAAACATGTGACTCAACTGAAAATAAGGCCATCGGTTTAACCTCTTAAAGTTTCAAATCAAATATTTATCGGCCCTGAAAGTCTTTCACTTGTCAAGACTCAGACAACAGATAAAGCATGATCTTACTCGGATATACTCGGTCATATTGCACAGCATAGAAATAATAGAACGCTTGTAACTTACAACAAAATATGAAGCAATTATCGATTTACTCAAAAAAAGTTGAGTAATCAAAAATACAAAACGAACACTGTGTATTTGCATTATTCTAATATGCCATTATTATAATTGATTTTTCCAAAGAACTTTAATAAATTACACAGATATTTAGGATTGAAGGTCAAGGTTAGAGGCTAGATTATCGTTCATTTGTATCGATATTTTTTCCCAAAACGTATTTTGGATTTTAACATTCACTCTAAAATATGTTCAAGATTCACATTATATTTTATTCAATAGATTTGGATGAAAACATGTTTGAAATAAGCCTATTAGGAGTATTTGGGTCTTGTCTGCGCCTTAAGTTTAAATCGTCTATGTAGTTACGTCTCGAAGACATACGAAGTCGCCCGGGGACCGAACTAATGTTAATTAAGTTATAACATTACAGATAAATGACTTTTAGGCAGTGCACACACTAGAAACCAAAGGGCGTCGAACTAAACAGGCTGGCCATCTATTCATCTGCATCGGCTGCATTGGCTGGCTTGGTTAGTGCTGTGGTACAAGGATTTACTGCTACGCACACACTGTCACAGTTTGAATTTCCTCACGGCATCTTCAATTCTATCACCCCACGGAAAACTCAATTGTATTAATGAAAACATTCAAAATCTAGTCGCAATCATATCTCAACGACAATCAATACCAATATTTTTTGGTAATTTAAAAGCATTTTGTAAAATTGCTCCTCTGATAGTTGTTCCGGGGCTGGCTGTTGTGTGCTTGAGTGTACGATAAACGTGGCCACTTACTAGGCCTAAAAATTATAAGATTATCATTTACTCGCAAAGAAGAAGTGCATACAGGGGAAATTCCTTGTGTAGGGCAACGTTCTTCGATGCATGACAAGATATATTATTTTCAGCCGCACAAGGTTTTATAGAAAAAGTTGCTCTAAATATCATACGTTTTGCCAACCTGTATTTTAACCTATGTAGACCTTTGTTACGAGTGAAGTGCGCGCCATCTTGGTTACTATTCAACAGTATCTTATAACCCTTCACTTAGTCTGCGCACAACCTAATTCAATTACTTTAATCATCTGAAAACACAACTTGTTTCAAAATTAAAGATTTTTATTTCATTAAAAGTTGGTTGTACGTACCTACATTATTTAAATATGTAATTATATTAATTAAAAGTATTACTTGAAACGTATTAGCCTAAGACATTATTTAAATCAAAAGTAGTCGAGAACTTGGGCCTTAAATAACGGAATTAGGATAAGGTCCCATAATTGGCGATGAGTTGTTATTAACGATTAAACTGAACCCATTACTAATATACGGGTGGGTTTTAGTCAGTAAAAGTCTGACACTCCCTCCCGCCCCGCCCAGGGCGGGAGAAGTTATTTGATGATTTCCCACCCACCAAAAAAAAAAAAAAATTACTAATATACAAATAGATCTGAACTAGGTATGTATTGTACCCATAGTCTGAAAACATAGGGTTATTATTAAATTGTTTCACAATTTATTTAAAAAAATATATTGTAACTAAGCAATCTTTACTTTACGATATTATTTTTAAGTGCAAAAATACAAAAATGAGTTTAAAAACAATTTAAGTATAAAATAAATCCAAAATGGTTAATGAAACACTCTGTTTTTGTATGACTCTAATTTAACCGCATAATAAGACATGAAATGTATGAAATACGTTTGAATATTAAACTCATACATATAAAATAAACACTGAACTATACTTAATCCACATTGGAAATGTTGACGGCATGTGAAGATAATAGAGCTATTTCAATTATGCGACTTCCAATCTTTATTCAAGTTCTATCTGTAATGTGTTTGCAGACGCGGGCTATATATCAGTACCTACTGTCAGTGCCAGCCTCGCAGTGGCACAGCTTGAAGGTCGGTTTTGGCGTAGTTTACTATCTAATTCAAGAACTATATATCTAGAATGTGGGGAATAAGGTTTATAATAGCGTGTTGTTCGTTAATATTGAAAACTTTTTAGTTTTCCCGAGGGCGTTACTGATAGTTGTTAGCTAGGAGTTGAATTCAGTAGTTATTACAGTTGAGATTTTTACGAAAAGTTTAAAAAATAATTAAGTTACACATGACTTATCTATTATACAACTTGACAAAATCAATTGGTTGCTAATTTAATTATATAAGTACTTTGTTTTGATTAATTATTTTTCTCTTCGACATTAATTCTACATTTGAGTATGCCTCACACACTGATTCCTTGTCTTTGAAATGTATAATATAAATGTATTTAATATTACAATTAACTTAGCTTTCGTTTCTAATTTGGCACTGAGTACGTATTGCAGTACTTTGAGTGACTTTTTTTAATAGATCGTTTTGACATCAGTATAATTTTATGGAATTGTACAACTTATTGTAATACATTTTTTTTTTTAAAGAGTATGTATGGAGTTTCTTGCCCGTTCTTCTTCATACGAAACTACCTTTTGGAATGGGCAACTAGATTCAATATTTTTAATTTAACATGTAATTGACGTTCAAAAGTGCCTTTTAATGGTCTAATTGAAATAAATGATTTGACTTTGACTTTGACTTATACTTTTTTTTCCTTTTCATCATTTTACTGGTAAGTACGTGGATGATTAAAGAGAACCATAAGCTATTATAGCATATTTGATATTATTAATTCTATTAGGTATAATATTAGAAATACAAATTTACTTCTCTGTTCTCAACACCATCTATCGTCTGGCCAAAAATAAAATATGTGTGTATTTTGAATGCCGAGCAAAACAAAATAATAAAGGGATTCTTTCTTTTTGCAAAGATATTGCTAAACACCTCTCCGCTTCTCGCTTCCCGCTTTCTCTTTAACCTCAGTCGCAATTACTAAAAAGGTCTAATGACAAAAGTTTCTCGAAAGTTCTCGGCTCAGCGGCTCGGCAGTAAAATCTTAAATCAAAATATAATTTACAGTGAATTACTCAATGAATTGTTAATGAATAAGATGTTTGATTAAGAAAGGTATGCAAGTACTGGATAATAATGTCTTATTTAAAGGGTCTAGTGATGTTATGTGCTAGGTTTTACAAGTGTGATGCGAGAGAGACGGAGGTCTTGTGTTAGAAAAAAAACGTATCGATCTCGAACCTAAACCACCCGCAGCTACAATAATTTATAATTTCGTCAATGATGTCCTAACATGTCGATCAGCTGACATTATGGTGACGTAAATTGAAATTATATTACAGTTTTCATAAATGACAAGATAACATATTATGTAAACGATGGCGTCACGTCAATCGTTGATTATTATGAAAAATAAAGTTGTTGACGCCGGTTCTCGTCATACGTCGAGTGGCGAGTTAAACCAATTAGGGGCTCGACATAACGACAACATGTATGTTTAGCGGACTCATGTAAGCAGCATAGAACTGGAATGTTTAGAAGGGGAACCAGATCCGTTGTCTCGCTACTAGCCACATTGCATGTTGCGATGGCCCCTGCCACTCACGCACGAGCCTGTGGGCGAGTACTAAAGTGACTCTTTCTATTTCATATGTACTTTCTAAGTTTATCTTAAATATTACCGACATCGGTGAAGGAAAATATCACGAGGAAACCTGGACTTATAATAATTAATATAGGTTTGTAATCACCAATCCGCCTTGAGCAAGCGTGGTGACCATAGCTCATGGCTTTTCTGTATGGGAAGGGATCTTTGCCCTGCTGTGGGACAATAATAGGCTGTTATTATTATTTAGCCAACCCTTATTTTAACGATGGGAATCATCAAATGACTTCTTGCACCCAGGAGGGCGGAGCGAAAGAAAGTGAAACTCTCACTGAATAAAACCCTTCCGTGTTCCTCTTAATGCCCTTTGCGTGCGTTCCAGGGCCGCGGTGACTCTTTTGAAGAAATACCGCAACACTGGAAAAGCAATATTACCCACATACAGCTGCCTTTGCCGTAGCACGGACATGCCTGATTTTCTTAGAGGTGTGAGAAATATTCAACACAGTCAGGATTTTATCGATCCCTGCGGCGCACCATCGTCAAAATTGCCTACCCTTTTTGGATAGGTTCATTTTGTCGATGGTCGTTCAAGCGAACGCGGGTCGTAGCGTACAGGTGATTATTCCAGCGGCATCAGCGCGCACGCACAAAAGAAAGTAGGTACAGGAGTATCGCTTCTATACGGCTTCATTACTCTATGGTAGTAGTGAGAGGAGGTCACTTGAGACTTCTGCACGTAATACGACGCCCGTTGATGACTCTTTGGCCGCCCAATCCTTGTCCACGCTACGGCTTCGGGTGTAATTGGGTTTTGAGGGTCAAATAATAATAAAAGTAAAAGTCTTTTATTCTCTAAAATAACAATTTTTATAATTTACACAAGAAACTGGTTTATACTGGTAAATTCGTTGACCAAGTAAAGATGACCCCCACACCCCACACTCGGCAGTCGCGCTCACGACCACGATACCAACGAGGCAGTCAGACTTACAAAGTCAAAGTCAAAGTGAAAACATTTATTTCAATTAGACCATTTACAGGCACTTTTGAATTGTCAAGACAATTTGTGTGTACATAACCATAGGATATTATTAAACAAACAAGCCTTCGCGATACACCTGGTGTTAAGAGGTCACTAATACCTATATGCAACCTAATACCTATAGACATCTGCAATAGCAGAGGCAATGTAAATGCGTTGCCTTCCCAGAGACAAATTTCAAATGTCTCATGTGCCTGTAATTGCACCGGTACCCATACCGTTCAAACTGGAACACGACCTGAACGTGACGCTGCTTTGCGGCTGAAATAGGAATGGTGGTCGTACTTCCCCTGACGAGCTCCTTCACAAAGGGCTACTACTAAAAACTATACTAAATCTAATAACAATCTAGTTTGTAACCTAATGTCTAAACTAGAAGTTTTCTTTCGCAACGCTGCTGTAAACCCCAAACCGTGTAACACTAGAGTTATTTATTGGCCTCATTGCCGTCAGTATGAGATATGCGAGCGGTGTCTGTCGCCTCGCATGGCGTGTCGTGACCTTTCCTAAGCTTATTATGTTTTTATTACCAACATTTTGCCCGTTTTCGCTGGAAGGAATTGTTGCAAGAAACGGGGAATGCCGCCTCCTTCCTTCAAATATGAAACGTTTCATTATATTTTACTTAGAATACTTTTGCTCGGTAAGACTACCTAGATAGTTTGTTGGCAAACGGGGAGTAGTTAATGGGGTTCAATATTTTTTGTTGAATTTTCCTTTATATACCAGCACTTTTTCAGCAAAAAGGTACTGTATATTTTACAAGCTTTCATTTACTTGTCCCGGTATCTGTGGCTGATCAAATCTTCAAAGTTAAATTTGAGCCACTTCCCGGTGTTCGATTGAGCTGGAATTTTGAATACACATTGCATGACAAAGATTTTTTTAAATAAACATTGATTCCGATTTAATTACTTAATAAAAAGAAAAACGGGTGCCACTGTAACCGTATACAGCAGGCAACGTATAGCAACCCAGGATGGAAGCAAATAGCGACCGGTAGTGGCCTTATCCGGTTGTCGAGAGCGCACCGGATAATACGACCGTATTCGCTCACCGTAACCGTGTAAATAGACACTTGGCTGCCGGATACGAACCGTATAATGTCAACATTTATGTAATTGAGCCAGAAAGCTAGTATTTCAAGAAGGGGTAATCCAGAGCTCATGATTACCTCTGTAGGTATTGTTAAGGCTCGGTCTATGGGTGTACTTTTTAAAACTATACACATTAAATTTGAAATAAAACACATTACGATAAGGTTAATGTCTATGAAATAGGCTTTATTTATAAGACAACTTTATGCCATTTGTATTTAAATATGATTCGGGGCATATAAGCGCCACAGCTGAAAAAAAACTTTTATTTAACCCATTAATTGAACTCTCTCAATTCTCAACAGTCTCGTTAGTGCGTTTGTGATGACACCAATTAAATATAAATTCTAACCGAAAATAAAAGTTTATTGGCAATTAACAAAACATACATAGGTACCTACTTAATTATATTGAATGTAACTCTCAACTAAATAACCAAGTCTCTTATAAAGTATACCCCGCGGTTTAGTGCGTCTGTACGTCTTCGACTACTGCTACACTCCCGTGTGTCGTAGCGTGATGTTATGACCTATACTATTCCTCATGAATACAAAAGTCCGGTTAAGTTAAGTTTAGTCCGGTCCGACTGATAGTTCCAGAGAACGAACAAACAAATTAAAACCTCTTCTACACTTTATTATGCAGACATATATTACTTTTAATATAACTCTGTCTGTCTGTATGTTACGACAAAACCACTAAACTGATTTCGATGACATTTGGTACAGGGCAAGTTTGAAACTCAAGAAAGGACGTAAGTTACTTTTTAACTTCGTCTGCTTACACGATAACCGACATTTACGCGGACAAAGTCGCGGGCAAAACCTAGTATTAGTATATTTTACTAACCCAACAAAAACCCCATTAATTAAGTTACCCATGAATTGAGCAGCATGTCCGGGCAGAGGGTCAGGAGCTGTACCTACACACGCTACTCGCATGTCCACAGGCGCTGAGGGTCGGAAGGGGAGTTCTCAATTAAAACAAACACAAAAGAAACAGCTACCAAACAGCTACCTACTGTCCGTAATACAGGGGTTGACTTTTAATTCAGTGGCCATTTTTCAGGGGTGAAAATACTCATGAATAGGAACAACTTTTACGATGGGACTAACCCTGCAATATGAAAAAAGAAATAAGCTGTTCCGTACATTCTGATCGTGTTATCTTCGCGGGTTAAAGTGGATTTTTAGGGAACAATTGTAAAACATGTTTATATGTTTTTTTTTTCTTTTTTTTTTTTTTTAAATGTTTTTTTTTATATTAATATTTAAAAATGTATTTAATATGTATGAGAAATAAATAAATGTAAATAATAAAAACATGTTTATATTCATGTGTACTTTCACCTACTGATAAATGACCAATAAATTAAAACAACAACAAAAACATACCATCACGCCTGTATTCCCTGAAGGGTTAGGCAGAGGTGTGCCAATGTACATCCACAGTTCGCCGGTATGTTTAGATGCCATGTAATAGGGGGCGAGCCTATTGCCATGAACCGGGCACAAATCCTAACTCCGAGCTACTACTGAGAATTTCATAGAAAAACCCAATAACACTAAAAAGAACACATGAATTAGAAGTCATTTTGTTTTATCATTATCATCAGCATATCAGCCGCACGCCGTGCACTGCAGGACATAGGCCTCCCCTAAAGAAATAGATATTAATAACCATCCTGATAATAAAGAATATTTTTAAAAGAAATTAATTATGTTTACAATTAATAATTGTGCATTAAAGCTAGCGTAGCAACATATAAGTTACAGTTCCCCTTTTCCATTCCATTGGATTTCATAAATAAATTGTATACCCATTGAAAAGCTGCGACTGTGTCTAGGCCCTTCATCATTGATGCGAAATGAAATTGAAATTCAATTCAAGTTTTTTAAAGAATTGGAGATTTTTTTTTTTTTTTGGTGGGTGGGAAATCATCAAATAACTTCTCCCGCCCTGGGCGGGGCGGGAGGGAGTGTCAGACTTTTACTGACTAAAACCCACCCATGTTCCTTCTTGTGCCCTTTGTGTTCCGGGGGCGCGGTATCTCTTGCGAACAACCCGCAGCCCCGGCAGGCATCGGCCCTCAGTGGCCCCTTCCTTTTGCTGACATCTCTTTGAGGCGCGCGTGGAACACGAACGCGCCGTCGACACGGCCTGTCGTTATGCAACGTAAGGACGGTGAGCTACCCATTGCTCACCGTCCACAGGCCAGTATCTACGGTGGCCGGGAGTCGTCTCGCGGCTCTCGACGTCAAAGAATTGGAGATGAACTAAAGGTATTGTAGCATTGATATTAAATAATGAATATTTAGGAAAATGTAGCTGTTTGTGTATGTGAGTGTACATGTTGGTAAACGAACCCACGATACAGGAGATATTCCTAAGGCGAGGCAACGTATTTTTTTAGAAAAAAAAATGGATGAAGAAACTTTTTAATAAAGAAGTGTATCATTTTAAATTTAGAACGCAAGCTGGCGTCGGACGTTCTCCCGCGTATTTCTTTTTTTCTTACACCATCACGCTTGTATTCCCCGAAGGGTTACGCAGAGGTGTCCCAATTTACACCCTTAATTCGCCGTTATGTTTAGGTCCTATATGGGGGGCGAACCTATTGCCATTAATCGGGCACAAATCCTTACTCCGAGCTGCTACTGAGAATTTCATAGAAAAACCCAATAACACTTTTTGCTCGACCTGGGAATCGAACCCTATACCTCTCGCGTAGCAGTTCTTTTTTTTTAATAGGGATATTCGAGTCATGCGGCGCCATGGTATTATTTCTCTCCGCCACCCACCGCAGGGACTTCTTCCGATAGCCAACTAATGAAATCAATCTACGACCGACGATACAGCGTGATTGCTTTTTTTATACGTATTTTCCCCGCGTCGAGCTACGTTCGGAAATTCCCAGGGTATTTCGTCGCTACTCGTGTGTAATTTGTGATATATGGTTATTGCGTTACATTGGATTTTTTCGATGATGTTAGTAGGATGATGCCCGTCTGTAGAGAGCTTTTTTGGTACCTAAAGTTGATTGCAATAGTCATTTGTTGTAAATCTAAATATATACAATTAGCTCGTTAGCCTAGTGATCCTAAGTGCGGCTGCTACGCTAGAGGTCTTGAGTTTGATTCCTAGGTCGAGCAAAAAGTGCTGAGTATTGGGTTTTTCTACGAAATTCTCGCCCCCTATTACATGGGACCTAAAACATACCGGCGGATTGTGGGTGTACACTGGTACATCTCTGCCGAACCCTTCGGAGAATACAGGCGTGACGGTATGTGTATATTATTTTATCCCGCGTTGTTAACCGCGTTCAGGTACCGTTGGTTGTAGCGTGATGTTCTATACGTATAAACCTTGTTCTTGAATCACTCTATCTATAGATGAACACCGAAATAAAATCCGTAGCGTAGTGTGAAAGATCTAAGCGTACAGACAGCGGGAAGCGACTTTGTTTTATACTAAGTAAGGATAATTATAAAGAGGTAATCTCTAGAAGCAGGGTCCGATTACAATAAATGATTGAATACTACACAATTTCGGAGTGTCGTAGGATTTGTTATATGATATTTTTTACTACCACGCGGGAACAGGAACAGGAGGAACAGGGAACAGGAGCTAGTTAAAAATATTTCCAGAAATACATACATTGTAACGTTAGACGAGGTAAAACCTTAAGGTTTTTGACGAAGAATTTCCTTTATCTACTGGGATTACGAAAACGTTTGCCAAATCTTGGGATTATGGTAAGTAGGTAGGTAGGTCTCTATCGATCTCTGTAGGTACTAGTACTAGGGGCTTATGAAAATTACGATGATTTGCATTTTCGCCGTCCTACAAATTTGTTGACCCAATCGTGTCAAAAGACTGCTTTGAAAGATTTCCAATAAAAAATTACAATCTTTCTATTGCCCATCACGTTCCTATCGGATGAAATTATTCCAAAATCCAATTTCTAAAGCTTGGTAAAGGTACCGTAGTTTTAATTTATTATTTTACTGGCTTGTACGTAACTAGGTAGCTATAAGGCCTACAAGAATCAATTTTTTTTTTCGTTTATTTTGTTTATTTGTAGGAAAATATTCTAAAACTTTTGCGGTAAAGTAAGTTTATCATTTTTATATTGAATTTTAATAGTGGATGGATTCTGTAAATATGTATATATACGAATTTTATAGATACATTTTATAGGTAATTTATTATATGCAACACTAACTTCTGTCCGCGACTTCGTCCGCGTCAAATTTGATATATTATCCCACAGCAACCTTACATTTTTCCGGGATAAAAAGTGTTGAATGTGTTATTCTACACTAAAATCCATCTCAGTGCCAAATTTCATTCAGATCCGTTCAGCCGTTTAAGCATGTAAGAGTAACAACCATCCAGCCACCCATCCATCCTTACAAACTTTCGATATTAGTAGGAAGTAAGATTAGTAGAAAGTAGGACTATGCCCAAACTTTAGTAACGAAAACTATACAATACGGGTTTATTTTTTTAAATAGGTTCATGTCATTTGTATCTCTTCTGTAGATATACTAACTTCGGACTATCATAATGTAAATATGTATTCAAAAGATGATTATTCTGAGTGAACGATAAGCTTTAGTAAAACATTATTATGCTCTAGCGTCGGCCGAAGCCGCCGACCAGAATTACGAGCTAGATTAGAACAAGACCGGCTTTGTGGCGACAGCCCTTGAACATACAAGTAGATAATATATACTGTATGCTATATACGGGGCTAATTCTACCATAACAAACCAACCCACATGAATATTTTTTCCTTTTATAAAAGTAATTCTTCATCTTCATCGTTCTCATAATTATGTACACAGTAATATTGGATGAGACCCCGCTACTGAATTTTGTGGGCAAGCTAAACCAACATAATATTTATTCAAAAATACATCAGCCGTCGCCCGAAATTAAAATCATGTAAATCACAATACTCAACCATAACACAGTTATCGTCGTTCGCTAAGCCCTTGAAAACGTGCAAATAATTGGAATTTATGCTTTATACCCGTTTATATGGCTTTCTTTGAGCCCAACACCGGGATTTGAACCTCCCTGTTTGGCACACAAAGCGCTTTGTTATTGCGCCGTGCCTTTGTCGATAACAGCCGTTTTGTTCAAGTTTCTGCTGTTACAACAGTTTTCACACCTCTATGAAGCATTCCTCTATATACGCGTATTGTTTGTGTAAAGGGATGTTGCCGGATTACTTACATACTGCCGGCAAAAGAAAAATACAGTGTGTGCGTTGCGTGTCTCCTATTCTGTGTTCGACGCTTGAGACATGAAATGTAAGTGAATATACAAAGTGGTGACAATATTGTGTCCCTATGCTCACATATATGTGGTTATTTATTTATTTTATTCCGTGATTTGCTTTTTTATTTTGTAAGGCGATTACTGTATTCGTGTGTCGTCTCCTGAATTCGGATTTGTGGCAAAGTAACCGACCTAATTTGTTTCTGTTTTGAGATTGATATTATTACGTAATAATTATTGACGCTTGCTCAAGGCGAAATACCTATTGAGCATTGGTGTTTTCATTACTGTAGTTAATTTCTGAAATAGATTTGGATGATGTAATATTTTTATTAATAAATGTTTTATTTAAATTAAATAATTTATGTACAATACTAGCTGTTGCCCGCAACTTCGTCCGCGTTTCCGTCGTTTCTCGTAAAAAAAAGTAGCCTATGTCCTTCCTCACGGTTCAGTGGTTTTGATGTAACAGACAGATTAACTTTCATATTTTAGTAGGGAAATATAATATGTCAATCTACAATACTGTTGAAAAATATCGCAATACGGAACCGCACAATATTATTGTTTATAGCTGTGCCCGCGACTCCGTCAGCTTGTAGTAAGAGTAGACAAATATAATCAGAAAGCTTCGAACTGCTAAGCTATCGGGAATTACACGTGATATTGTGAGTCAACCATAAAAGATAGACATATGCTGTCGTGGGATATTTTTAATATAATTTTAAGGAGAACATTTTCGTCATACATGATTTCTGTGTAGCTTTAACCATTAAGGTTGCACACGCGACGGAAGCTTAAAAAATGGAGTAACTTCTCCCGTTTTCCCAACATTTCCCTTTACTGCTCTGCTCCTATTGATTGTAGCGTGATGAAAAATATACTATAACTACCTCAGGAGTATGAAAAAAATTATACCAAGTTTCGTTAAAATCCGTCGAGTAGTTTTTGTTTCTATAGCGGTTATACAGACAGACAGACAAACAAAAATTTTACTGATTGCATTTTTGGCATCAGTATCGATCCCTAATCACCCCCTGATAGTTATTTTGGAAATATATTTCATGTACAGAATTGACCTCTCTACAGATTTATTATAAGTATAGAATAGATATACACACTTAAAATAAGATAACATAAAAAAAGAAATGAAAACTATATGGCATCAAAAAAATCCTCCGCATCGCCGTCAACTATGTATTATATTACGTAGCATGAGTGATGTCCGCGATAAACTACATTATCATAATTATATAAACTTAAAATAAAGTCGCTCTTCGACTGCACCGCTACAATAAAAGGTTGAAAGAAAAATTACCATCGCTCCAGGTAATGCTCATAATATGAAGTTCGTGTCACACTCGTCTTAGCACCTGTTATATCGCATGGCGTCCGCCGTCGGTAACGATTGGCGCACCCTTTCATTCTTCCACCTCTCGGCTCATTTCTCGCGGCTCGATCGTGACGCCGCACTTATTGCCCCGTAATGCCGGGCTATCACGGTATTTAGATAATGTGAGTATGCTTTGAATATGCAATATCATTGGGTATTACGTGAATGGCGCATGACGAGTTAGAACACTCATCTTGCGCCATTTATTTAAAGATGATTAAATGTCTAGCATTCTAATAAAAGTAGAGCTCTTTGTGAAAGAGCTCGTCCGGGGAATTACTACCGCCATACTGATTTCTGCCGCAAAACATTGCTGTGACATATTTACAAGAGACATTTCAATTTTGTTTCTGAGATGGCAACGCATTTGCGAGGCATCTGAATTTGCAGATGTGTATAGGCAGGCTTGACCACATAACATCAGGTGTGACGTAGGCTTGTTTGCCATTCAATGAATTAAACAAGGTGTCTTTAATCTTTCATTTTTGTACTCTGTTCCATGTTCAAGTCCAGGAAGTATTTGTACTCGTCGATCTTTTACAGTACGATTAAGTCATCTATGACTACAAGCATTTCGACTAATTCCGCCGTAATGAGGCTTCCTCGTGCCGTGTCAGCAATAAGAGCGATTCATGTTGTTATCTATATTACATTTAAATAGACACAAAATAATATTTGCTTTTGAGCAGTTTGAATGGGTTTAAGATTTGTTTGATCGTGATTTTGAATCAATTCCGTATGTCCTGTATGAGGGTGCTGAATAATTAGGATTTCAAATGTGGAAGCGTTAAGCGACTTTTGCCGCTGACTGTATGTAGCACGAACTCGTCTGCCTACGTGACATTATAAATCATCCCTCATGCGTATAAGAAATAGCTTTTCTTAGGGTTGGGCAGACTTCAGCTCCAGGGCTCTCGGCGAAGATTAACGGACGGCTCCAGCTAATAGCCAGTTAAAATATTCTTACTAAGTACGTTCGCTTAAAAAGGAGTGCCCCAATTTACTAGAAAAGCGCTTATTTAAAAATCTTAAGACGGTTCATTTTTTATTTAAGAAAATCTTGCATCGCACTATTATTATCTTCTGTATTGTGGGTGCATGAACAATATATAAACTCACTTACACAGATAGCCAGACCCGGAACAAATTAATGTAGGCCATAAAAATATTTGCTTCGTGTGAGAATCGAACCGGCAACGCACATCGTGGTAGCCAATCGCTCAGCCACTGTTCCAAGCGTGTCTTTAAAGACTATTCAAGATGTTATTTAAGTTCAATCCAACTATTAACATAACACAACACTATCTTATTCACATCCACAGACAAAGTTATGAACTAATAACATTTGAAGAGCCATTTCATAAAAACTTGAAAACGCGATAAGAAGTCGTTCAGACGTAGTTTACTTCGGATATCGCCTGCTATATTTTGGTAAGAGTTTCTATATAATATTGGTTGGCGACAGATTTGATCGCGACGATCGGCAATCTTCGGAGATTGGGCCGAGTGATACCCGACCGGAGGGCCTAGCATGAGCCCGCGGTGTAAACGGAACGTAAATTCAATCGATTTTTCAATTGGATATAGCGGTTCCGCACATAATATATTAGCTGGGAGGTTTTATTCACATCCTTATGTGATACTAATTCGTCGTATAAAATAAACCGAGATGCCATAGGATAGTCGTATTTCCTTTTCGAAAATCAACTCGAAGTAAATTATTTTACTTTTTTAGGCACTTTTGCCTCTGATTAAGGTACAGTACATATCTGCGACTTAGTCACTCTAAGGAATTAGTATACCTTATGATTAAATTATTTTTTTATCTCTACATTGTTGATTTATAACAAAAGCGCTTCCCGCCGTCTGTCTTTCTAAATCTTTTAAACTACTCAATGGACTTTAATGCCTTTTTATCAATAGATAGAGTGATTCAAGAGAAAGGTTTATACGTATAGAACATCTTGCTACGATCAACAGGAGCGGAGCAGTAACTAAAAACGAGCGACCCCGCGGGGTATATAGCGAGTTTTGAATAAATTAAACATACCATCACGCCTGTATTCCCCGGAGGGTTAGGCAGAGGTTTACCAGTGTACACCCAAATTTCGCAGGCATGTTAAGGTCCCATGTAATAGGAGGCGAGTCTATTGCCATAACCGGGCATAAATCCTAACTCCGAGCTTCTACTGAGAATTTCATAGAAAAACCCAATAACACTTCTTGCTCGACCTGGGAATCGAACCCAAGACCTCTAGCGTAGTAGTCGCGCTTAGGACCACTAGGCTAACGAGGCAGTTAAGAAAGAAAAAATAATAAAGAAAAATAAATAAAAAAAAAATTAAAAGGAAATATACCTACCACTTCCTTACAATATCGAATAACGCTAAGTTACCTCCTACATAACAATTTCGTAAGTAAGTAGGCAGGCCTCGTAACCTTTAGAAAATATAAATCTAAATGATGATGAACCTCCTTTTGTTTTTAAATCTAGTAAAAACGAAAAACCCACGCATAAAGAAAACTATAAAGTTAACATTTCACACCAAGAAGTCTGAATCTTCTATCACGCTAAAACACACAATGAGTATTCAGCTTTCCAACTTTGCCAAATTTCGCATCCCCGAGACCGCGAAGTTGCCAGCCGGCCCGACACGGTCGTGGAGTGTACACCGCAGGTACTTCGCCAAGATTCACCGACATTAAATACATTTTGATACCTGCCATAACTTTGCCGGAATGATACTGATATTATCGCCACGGATAATGAACGCTGGATATTTTCACCGTGGAGACATAAAAGCGTATTTTATTCATTCAGAAATGGAGCAGTACCTACTGGTAAAGCTCTTCGTAGGAAGGATTTCGTCCATGGATTTCTCTATTGACGAAATCCTTTAAGACCCCTGTACCTATTTCTGCTTCTAATTAACATTGATGTGTTCTGGTGGTAAGCTTATCAGGCGTGCTTTGCGACCGGAATAGGTATGATGGCAGTACTGCAAGCTCGTTCAACAACAATAGCCGCGCTTCTGTCTACGCAACGGGCGATTCTATTCTTAGAAAAAGTATTCAGAAATACTTTTAAACAATTATAAAGACAAGTATTTATTCATTATTGACCAACAGTCGTAATTTTATTCAGTTATTTATGTCTTTTATGACAACCTCCTCAAACAATGATGCAGAATTCTGTACCTTGTTTGTTCAGCGTGTTCTCCCTAACTGTCTCAAAGGTTTCCAACTTATTGCTGGTTTGTTACCCAATAAAAAAGTAAGGAAAGTAATAAATAAATTGTACTTACGAAGATCGATCGTGTTCTGATTGATGGGAATAAAAATCGTTGCCGCGGAGAGTCGCGTCGATAATGTGTCGGATGTTTTCATACCTTTCTCTACGTACCAATACCTACGTGTGGAAGAAAAGTGATTGATTGAAATCACACATGGTCAACGATGATTATAACGGCATGGCTCCGACGACGCAGCAAGCATTTTGCCATTCAAATTAGGACTTAAAATCGCCCGTCTGCACAATGTTTTATCATTTGTTTATTGTATCATCATTACAGTTAGTTTTATATTGTACTAACATAGTTTATAAGTCTGATTGTTACTAACTTAATATGGACCACGGTCTGAAATAAATGATTTTTATTTATTTATTTATTATTACTATAGTAGCTCTTTGTGTAGGAGCTCGTCCGGAGAAGTACTACCACCATAATTATTTTTGCCGCAAAGCAGCGTTGCCATGTTCCGGTTTGAAGGGTATGGGTGCCAGCATAATTACAGGCACATGAGACATTTCAACTTTGTCTGTGGGATAGCAACGCATTTGCAAAGCCTCTGCTATTGTAGATCTCTGAGACTCTGGCTTGTTTGCCATCCAATATTATTAAAAAAACCAGTAATAACAGTACAATTTACGTCAAAAAGTTATACTTAAAAAATGGATTCAAAATTAATTAGCGTTAAATATCCAAAGTCAACGATTACTTCGAAGAATGGGAGGAATTTAGACGTGGCGTGCGTGGTGGGTCGGAGCGTTTTGATAAACTAAACCCAATTAAAATCTACACACGGGTACGACCTTGAGTAAGTATACAAATTAATAAAATTGAATCGTCTGTTTGTAATGTCAAAATTACAACTTTTACTAAGTGCGTGCATTTAAGTGTTAACACGGTACCACAAACACAATTTTTAGAACTTTTGTCTTTTTGTACCCGCTAATCTCCAAAACGGCTGGACTGAATTTATTAGGACTTTCACAGGCGTATAGCTGATGTTATAAGGAGCAACTTAGGCTACTTTTATTTCAGAAAAATACTTAGGGTTCCCTGCAGTTAACCGATATTCACGCGGACGAACTCGCTTTCATAAGCTAGTATGCAGTTATTACAAAACAAAATACGTACCTACATATCTACATAGTTATATTGTAGTTTCCAACCTTTGTTCTACCCTCGAAAATTAATTACTGCGACGTGATTGGGCAACAAAAAGAAACAAGAGCTATCATAGTGGCGGTGTAAAATAGCCCACGTTCGCTCGTCCCAACATAAGCTATACATTAGAGGGCAATAATGAGCTGTACATTAGAGGAGCAGCGTTCGTAATGATTTATTTTACGAACGCTGGAGTTGTTTCTTTGTAGTTCCTGTGTGTTGGTAGATAGATGTAGAATATGGATGGGTATACCTACCTTCCTAACACGGAGGTAGCCAGTTGCCATTTTTATCGCAATACCTATTCTAAATGTGTCGTCGCCGAGGGAGGACTGAGAAATGCTTGCATGATGAACTTGGAGACGTTTTTAGGTAATTGTCCAGAGAAACCAACACAGGGATGCGTGGAAGGCTATGGCGTATAACGTTGCCCAGCAGTGGGATAATAGAGTTTGATAAAAAAAAAACAACGCGGCATTGAAGGTACTTTAGTCTATACCTATTTATATCTTTCAGTTCTGTTATGTCTGATTACTAAATTTATATTAATGTTTAGTAGCTAGATCTTTTCAAACTATTTGTCTTCTAAATAGTAATTAACAACGGATTACAATTTAGATGACAAATCAATAGAGTCTGTAAATTGTAAATTAAATTAATTGACATCGCTGATTGTGAATACGTTTGCATGCCACGTTATGGCAGGATATGCTGAAACAAATTTACTGCAACACCTTATGTACCGTAATCTAGCAAATAAATATGATATTTAATAAATACCTCACGTGCTAATCTCTGAAACGAGAGGTCCGGTTTGAAAAAATCTTTTTACGTTCTTTAGCCCATTTATCGAAGAAGGTGCTACATCATCATATTGAGAGGAAAAGCGTAAATAATAGTGGTAATTATTATTGATACACCTACCTTTCTTTCCTTAGTATATATTTTTTTCAAAATTCATTCAGTATTACTAGACTATCGAAAACGATTGCAGCACCAACAAACTTCTAAAAAAAGTGAGACTAATGAAAAAAAAAGTTTTTTCTTTGTCAAAATACCTAAGTCTTAAAACTTTGAACTTCGGTCATGAATCTTTAAACAGTTAATATCAAGGACTTGGAGTTAATTTAACAAGATAAAAGTTTTAATTACATTAGGAAAAATACAGCCTATTAAAATTGAAGTATAGGGAATTCCGTATATATCTACTTACCGCGCTTCGGTAGGTGCTTAGAGCTACGTTTCTTTTTTTTTTTTTTTGGGGGTGGGAAATCATCAAATAACTTCTCCCGCCCTGGGCGGGGCGGGAGGGAGTGTCAGACTTTTACTGACTAAAACCCACCCATGTTCCTTCTTGTGCTCTTTGCGTTCCGGGGGCGCGGTATCTCTTACGAACAACCCGCAGCCCCGGCATAGAGCTACGTTGCGACTTGCTTTTTGGTTACAGTGTTGCAAGCGCAACAATTGAAGGTCAGGCAAAGTGTTATTGGGCTTTTTCACTAAGAATTTCTCTTTAGCAGCCTAAAGTTTAGAAGTTGAGGGTATGTGAGAAAGGAAACAGGAAGTGTATTTATTAGCATTTGTATACGACCGTTAGAATATACGATAAGTAGTGTAGGACATATGCACACACAGATGAACATACATACAAACAAAGATTGAAGGTCAAAAGAGGGTCAAAGTTTGTATACAAAAAGAGTCATGGACAGATTTTACTTAAATAGTAACAATCAAAGTTCTATTGCGTTATTTCTTTCTTCATGTTTGTCCAACGCACACATTCCCAAAACAACTGACGTACTACCAGTATCGCAGCGCCAGTACAAAACCCTAATGAAAGCCGCCATTGCAATATTTTGACATGAAGTTTAATTAAAATGTCCCTCGTTTCCGGTCTGCACCGGTTACAGGCAGTTTCAATTGGTTTAAAACAGTCCAAACCGGTATCGCTGTGGATAATTGTTTGTGGCGACAATATCTCTTCTGTTACTTTAATTAAACGGGGGTAAGAGGGGTTCAAATAGTAAGGTTGAAGGGTACTTTATTTACGTTAATAGCTAGTAAATATACCTACTTTAGTAATAGTGGCCAACTAGATTCAATATTACTTTTTAACCCCCGACTCAAAAAGAGAGGTCTTATAAGATTGACGTGTCTGTGTGTTTGTCGGGGCTCCGTAGCTCTTAAATGGGTGAACCGATTTGAGTGCGGTTTTTTTTTAATTTGAAAGCAGGTTTCCTTACGATGGTTCTTAGATATGTTTTATCAAGCCGGTTCAGCCATATCAAGGTCATCAGTTCTTTTGTTAGCTGCGGTAGGGATCTTTATTCTTCTGTCGGGGGTTATTTGAACTTATATAAATAATATTATTAAAATAAAACACCCAGTTATGCAGACCATTAAACAACAATGGCTTGATCTCTGATCTCTCAAACTTCACGCTCATCCCTTCTCTACGACAAGGGGGACATTATAACCCCCTTCGCTCCCCTTGAAACCTGCAACTGTCACGTTTCAAGTCATATCGCGATCGTCGACCTCTTTCCCCGAAAACTTGATTATTTGAAGAGCCTCACAATTTTGATGCCTCGTCATCATTAATTTACGTCACCACTCCTTTTAGCCGTAGCAGTAATTAATGGTACCTACCTATGTGTCAGAATATCGAGATTATTCGTATAAATACCGGCCAAGTGCGAGTCGAAGTTGCACACGAATGGTTTCGGTGATTTCATGCAAGGGGGTTTTTTTTATTTTATTTTATTTTTATTATTTGTTGTCAAAGCGACAATAGAAATACAGACTCTGTAGCAACTCTCTACCTAGTACTCGGCGCAGACTGAAATTGCGGCATGGCAATGAATTTTATTTCTGATTAAGTTCTTTTCATCCTTATTTCAATGAGTTTAGAATTCATGTTACTTTATTTCTATACAATCATACCTCGGCAAGCATCGGAATGTCGTGGCACGTGGCATGACGCAGCCACCGCGACCCGCGAGCCACTAAGAATGATGACACATCACACTCAGGATTACATCACAGGATTACGACAGCTATAATAATTACGACGTCAGTTAGCGCCAGCCCTTTCGGTTCATAAAACAGAGCCTGCTGACAGGCAGACTTACGGATAGCGAAGGCTTAGTAACAGGGTGTCATTGGTTACGGAACCTCTTGGGCACGGAACCCTAAAAACGTCCAATAAGTATGTTTTAGGTGTACTTACGATAAAAGTTTTTAATGTATGGACTTCCCGGTAACTGATACACCACTTGGTAGAAAAATAAATTAGCTTACTTACATTGTCGTTCTATACTATGTTGTTTTGTACTATGTAACATAATGTAGCTGTAATATAGTGGTTATTATGCAATGTATATTGTCATTTTTAATGGCAACAGGCTCGCCCCCTTACATGGGACCTAAAACATACCGGCGAACTATGGGTGTACATTGGTAAACCTCTGCCTAACCCTTCAAGGACTACAGGCGTGATGGTATGTGTGTATGTGTATATCGTCCTCACGTGTTATTATAATAATTTCTGTAAACAAAATATTGTAGAACAATTAGTAGTAATTTTAAAAGAGAACGCCGTGTCGACGGCGCGTTCGTGTTCCACGCGCGCCTCAAAGAGATGTCAGCATAAGGAAGGGGCCACTGACGGCCGATGCCTGCCGGGGCTGCGGGTTGTTTGTAAGAGATACCGCGCCGCCGGAACGCAAAGGGCACAAGAAGGAACATGGGTGGGTTTTAGTCAGTAAAAGTCTGACACTCCCTCTCGCCCCGCCCAGGGCGGGAGAAGTTATTTGATGATTACCCACCCCCCAAAAAAAAAAAAAAAGAGCTAGAATAGGGTTACTTGCAGATTGTTCTCTAACTAGATTTATTACGTGTTTCTTTGTAAATGACGTCCAAAAGCGCCGTATTCATGGTCTAATTTGACTTGCACTTGCTAGTTTATGTCTATAGTTTTCATGCGACGACGTATGTTGACAAACCTTTTAGTACACGACAGAAACAATAAAATCTAGTAGTCTTTAAAATGACGTTACTAAAGTACTTTCTGTAAGCTGTAAAAATGTTCCTAACAGGAGCTATCATCATAAAATATAAGTACACACGCTTAATCAATTTATTCACGAGCGCCACAATGAAGGTTTTATTAAGAACGTTCGCGAGGTGTGGTTATATAACGCGGAGTTCAGTAATAACCTCGCGGCTTTGGTTACTTTACTTTTAGGCAATATCAAAATACTAGCTTCGGCCCGAGACGTCGTCTGCGTGGCTTTTTTCACCCGTACCAAAATAAGTCTCTGTTTCCTGCCCTGCTCTCGTGGGCTATTGGCTCGCGAATCTGGCTATCATATACAGAAAGACTTTTTTCTATTCGACTATTAGTTCCAGAGATAAGTGCGTTTAAATAAACAAACAAAAAGCACTTTCTCCCTTATAAGTATAGATTACAGAATTCAAAAAACCTGTAAAGTAGTATAAAAATACGCTTCACATATCCGTTAACTAAGCATAGGTACTGCTAACCAAGTTCGAGCAAACACGAATGCTAGGAAACAACTTTTAGCGAAACTAATTTTAGTGTGAAAAATAACTGTTTATTGTAACGCACAATGTGACTTACGCAAAATATTGTGTTTATAAGTGCGTACAACAGTACACATACATACCATCACGCTTGTATTCCCCGAAGGGTTAGGTAGAGGAGTACCAATGTAAAAAAAAAGAAACAGACCAAATATGTGGGTGTACATTGGTACTCCTCTGCCTAACCTTTCGAGGACACGGTATGTTTAGGTCCCATGTGATAGGGGGCGAGCCTATTGCCAGTAACAGGGCACAAATCCTAACTCCGAGGTGCTACTGAGATATTCATAGAAAAACCCAATAACACTTTGCTGGACCTGTGAATCGAACCCAAGACTAACTAACAACAGCAAAAAATTCTTTTATCGTCTTATCACTTTTGGAAAAGTCTGCTTGTTCTTTGTACAACTTTCTCAATGTTATGCAAGTATTTCGTGCAAGAAGAACCACAGATAAAAATTGTAGTTCTTTATTAGAATTCTAAATGAGCACTTTTTAAAACATCGTTAGTGCGCGTCTAGATATTCAGCAGTCTCGCCCGACTTCACATTTAAGAATAATAAAGTTTCCTAAAAATATGAGAATACCTTTTTAAGAGCTTGTAAAAAACTTTTGAAAAATTCTTGCTTTATTCTTTTATTTAAAGGTACAAAGTGAGTTGAGATGTTTGTAAAAAAAGAAAGTACTTATTTACTTATTTAGAATTAGCTTGTGCCCACGACTTGGTTGGCTTAAATGTCGGTTATCGCGGAGGCAGACGAAGCCGCTTAATAAATAGCAGTTTCAGTGCGTTCTTGGGGTACAAACTTACCCCGTACCAAATTTCATCAAAATCAGTTCAGTGGTAAACCACTGAACGCTGTTACGCTTTAAGGCCTAAAGGCATATAAGCGTAACAGACAGACAGAGTTACTTTCGCATTTATAATATTAAAGTAAGGATGAAGTAAACAACGTACGTCGTGTGGTAATCCTCATAGGACTGTCCGTAGTAGCCCGTAGGCGGAAGGTCGACTTTAATCACGTGGTGGGCATCCTCGGCAGAGAAATATACCTTTGAAAAGTAAATAGGTCAAGCGTGCTCAAATTATATTTTTTTATTCACCCGCTAGCCTTTGCCCGCAACTTCTTACTCGAGAAGATATGGATAGCATGAAACCTAGCCTATGTTACTCAGAAATAAACTAGATATTTATGAGTAAAAAGAAACATTGTATTAGGGCCAGTACTTTCAGTTATTACAAAAAAAAAGAACACAAAAACAGACAAACTTTGCCTTTTTATGATATTACTTAATTTATTTTATTCTGAGGTTTAAACATTTATTATTAGTAACAACCATCTAATTGGATTAAAAAAAACCTTAATAATAACCAAAAATGGAATCAAAAAATTCCTCCACATCGCCGTCAACTGGAAAAATGCCCAAAAGACTGGCGGCATTGCCACGTTGGATGGCAATGCTTAACCTCTGGCTAAGGTAAAAACCAGCCTTTATGATATTATAAGTGTAGATATCGTTTTGAAAATCGATCTTATTTCTAGTTGTGTATTTGTAGTAAACCTTTATTTTATACTAAAACATGTGTGTGGCGAATGTAAGGAAAACTATAATAAGCGATGTAAAAGTGTAAACAAATCTATCCTGCCCAAAGGTTACAATAAAAAACCTTTTTTTCCCCGCCAGTCACTGCTGTATAAAACACTCACGTACGCACCAATAAGGTACAATATCGCTAGTTCGAACCTAACTTATTCCGACCCTTCGCTATTGGCACTTTCTCGACGAAACTCGTCAAAGATTAAGCCGTAGAAACGTCAATACATTAATTCCGCACCGTTTCTCCCGAAACGCTCGAGCAACAGTCTGATTGGTCCCTGAGGGCGTCAGAATGTCATTATATCTAAACTTTCCCGTAGGAAACTTCGACGTGTTCAATCCGGAGGTACCTCCAGGGAGGTATGTACTTTAAAGTGTATGTAACAGAAGGCTTATTCTCCTATATAAAGTGACGAATCTACATACTGTTTCTAAATGTTGATGCGTCATATTGTCACCCAGGTACTGAACTAGGAGTACAATTTGTAAGATGATCGATGAAAGACGAGTTTTTATGTTAACTTTGTTACCTCCGCATACGTTCATCCGACTTTATGTAGGACCGATTATTATCGGATCGTTCAATAGATCCATAGTTTCGTGGGACCGACTTTTTGTAGAACGTGTGCGTTAGTATATAAGAATTCATATGTTCCATTTTCTCCGACAAAAATATCGATAACAATTCATTTCGTATTATGAATATGTCTTCTTTTAATATAAAAAAGTAGATAGGTCTACTTTGCAATTACTTGGATACTAATGTAGTTTTCCAATAAAATAAAATAAGTACAACAAATAAATAGAACTCATTACTTGGATGTCATGCTGTATTGTTGTATCCACATGTTTGTTATCCATAACAATATTAGAAAGAGGTGAAATCGATTGTTTATTTGTAACAAGTAATCTTTGAAAATACTACTCCAATTACACAAATTCTTTCACTAAAAGACACACACATACCATCACGCCCGAAATCCGCGAAGGGTTAGGCAGAGGTGTACCAGTGTACACCCACAGTTCGCCGGTATGTTTAAGTCCCATGTAATAGCGGGCGAGCCTATTACCATTAACCGGGCACAAATCCTAACTCCGAGCTGCTAGTGAGAATGAGAACAGAAACTAGTCTATTGTAATACTATTAGAGAAAATATTTTTTGTTTGTTTGTACCGAATAGCCTCCGAAACTATTAGAACGATTTCAACAATGTTCAACCAATACATAGCTACATTATTCCTGTATAACATAGGTTATATAACATCACTCTACGACCAAAGGGAGCGAAGCAGCAACCAAAGACTTAAGGTGGGTGAAAATATCTGCGCGGACGGAGTCGCAGGCGCTATGATAAATGAAATTGTAAAAAGTCTCCCAGATAGTCGGCACAAACAAATGATTCACTAAAGTGTACCTTCTATGCCGTATCTTCTTATAGTCCCTAAGGGAGCCACGCCTGTTGGAGTCTTCATTCCGTTGTCCAATTTACGACTAAACTCAATTTGATAGTTGTCATGCAACTTCCAATGAGTTTGATAGAACTTTGCCTTGTATATATTAGTGTGTTTAAGTACTAATTGTTCGTGAATTTAGTTTGTCTACAAGTCTGGAGTTTGCTTTGATAATGAACAATGTTATTAGGGCGTAAATGATATTTCTATATCAATACTAATATAATAAAGCTAAACGAATTGACTAGTCGGATTGAAAAAAAAAATTGTATGATAGCCAGATTCATAAAGAATACTATAGGCTATATAACATCACGCTACGACATACGGGCACAGAGCTGTAACCAAAGATGTAATGTTACGCGGGTGAAAAAAATTACGCGTACGAAGTCACGTACAGGCGTCCGGATTTACTTATACCATGGACTCGAAAAGCCGAAGAAGTAGAAATATACCAAATACAAACAGACAGATATATACGAGCTCATTGTGTCAACCACCGGAAGAAGCCTCCTCCACTCTATAACTCGCCACGTTCCCCTCTCATCCATCAAAATAACATCAAAAACGATCTAATTGCTCGCCAAATCGCCATTAACGCCTTGTTGGCAACGTGCTTGTGTATTCAAAGCAATTACAAAGGTAAATATTGTTACTGCTTATCTAATTTAGTCTTTATAAAATTGAGGGACTCGTTTTATTTTAATACTGAACAAACAGCCTAAGTAAACTGCTTCGATTTTTACATAAATTTATTTTACGGTTATTTAAATTTTTTTGGCTGTCTCGTTCGTGTGATTGTTGCTATATTGCTGAGCTTGTGGTCCTGGGTTCGATTACATGGTTGGGCGAGGTGTATTAGGTTTTTAGGTTAAACGGAGTATTTATAAATTTAAAAAAAATACACCCCATACTAGAAATTTCTCCTGTATCATGGTTGCATTCACAAACATGTAAGCTCACATACACAAATAACCAGACCCAGAACAACTAGCTATAGGCCATGCAAATATTTGTTCCTTTCGGGAATCGTACCCGCGACACTCAGCACAACAGCCAATAGCTACTGCGCTAATCGACTCGTGTATATGTTGACTTTTGATTTCCAAAATGTTATCCTCATTCTTTCCTCAACACTAAAAACTCTCCTCCCGTCAGCCGTCGCCCAGGGCGAATCGCTCACCTATGAAGATTAAAACTTTCGTAACTAGGATAAAGTCCAAACCTCTATCTTTTACAGATTTAGCCGTAGGATATCTCTAGATACCTACATGCCTACATACTGGCGTTGATAACTTTACATCAACTTCAGATGTAAGTTTGATATACAGCTATATGTATTCTGTACCCTAAGTGTAGCAAACGGGACCCTACTACTAAGATTGCGTTGTTGGAGTGTCCGTCACTGAACTGTATGTTTTGAACCGTAATAGGTAGACAGTTGTAATGTTCACAGTGTATTACTAAAGGACGCCCTAGAAAGACCTACCCTGACCTTATTTTTGAGGTTCTTCAGAAAGGTCGGGTGCGCAGTACTCGTAACCGGCGTGCATGTATGACCATTATGTATGAACGTGGACGAGGCGAAAGGAGTATGTAAGGATCGTAGCAGTTTGCGTTCTGTGGTTTTTGCCTACCCCCATGGAAAAAAGGCGTGAGTTTATGTATGTAATACTGAAGTTAAAAAATAAACAGAGCCCCATTTACCAAACGTGTATTTTCTTAAACATACAACCCTTTCAACTCTCTCCCACCCACCGAACTTGTGGTGTACTTTCATCACTAATTAATTCAATGGAATCCATTTCTGGCGACCGTTAACCGTATTTAAAACCTTTTCAACCTTGTACTAGTAATGTTTACCAAGTTTAAAATAAAATGAAGAGTGTCGAAGCTGTTCGGAGCCCCCAGTTTGTCACTTACCCCGTCGCGCTCCGCCGGGCACTGAACAAAAGCGGTGCGTAATAGAATTCTCGGCACAGTCGATTGTTTACGAAATATCGAGTAAACGAGAGCCCCTATTGTTTCTCTAGTGATATTTTAATAGAAATTTGAGATTGATAGTTTTACTGACCCGCTATGAACTTTAGCAAATACATTAAACGAGTAGATAGATACTGAAAGACTTTTTGTTTTCTTTAGAAATATTCCTAGCGATGAAAATTTGGTAAAAAATTACTAATAAGGTAAACCAACAAACAAAAAATGTTTCCTCTTTATAATATTAGTATAGACCTAAGTAAGTATAGATAAATAAGGACAATAATACAGTGAAAACAAACGAATGCCAATAAGTATAAAATACCTAAATGTCTATGTAATACATATCCTATACTTTGTATTTAGTGTATTTGTAACAGATACAAGAGACACAAATTGTACTCGTACAATATTTGTATAATATTTTGTTGCCCAAGATATTGGTAAACCAATTACCAATGTATATTTCAGATATATTGTATTATATTTTTTTGTTTAGTTTTTATAATATTTATGAATTTTTATTTTATTTTTTTATGCGGAGGAGTTTTTGACGCCATTTAGTTTTAGTATATTTTTGTTTATATTAAGGATTTCTGATTTTAAGGCTGTAAATATTATTATGTAAATAAATTAAAATTAGTTGCCCATTCCAAAAAAAAAATATATATATAGTTACATATTTATGAGTAGGTAGGTTCACGTTCTAGCTTTTAGTCATAAAATTGAAAGAGTTTTTTCATAATTTTGAGTGGGGGCCGCTCAAACGCGAAAAGTTACATCAAAATTGGTCCAGCCGTTTAGGAATCCAGTCACATACACACGTACAAATTTTTTAAAAAAATAAACAATTTATACGCCAAACCTAGTTTTATTTAGAACAATTCAAGAGAACATAAATAATGGTCACGAACACAATAAATTAACACCAATTGGTCCGCTAGATGGCGCTGTTTGTAAATCACTAATTACCATGATAAGAGTAATGCATTACATGAATACAGATCGCTACTGGCAGTTAGCAAAGTTAATATTAATGCAAATGTGAATAATTGGTGTATTGAACCGAGATTGGATTTACATAATGAAGGATGATATTGTTGTATTTCATAGGATGCTTCCCAACAGCAGCTCTGCCGGTGCGGAACTACCTAGAGATTATTAGATTAGATAGATATTAGATTTGTAATTGGACCCTGTAGGTAGTGTTGTAAGTCTGCATCCAGCAGGAGGTCTGTCGGGACTGCTAGCAAGGAATATTGTAGTACCAAAACATAAGACTTCAGCAATGATATGCTATTGCTTAAATCTTATTGAAGTATTCGTGGACACATGGTGTGAAAATAATCAAAGTATTCCAATCGAACCCATTTATGTTAATCAACTGTCATACACCTTCTTGTACCTATTTTTCTGTATGTTATATCTGTGGAAACATACAATTGGCCTTGGTTTTGTTACTCATCCAATCTTATTTTTAATTTAGCTGTAAGTTTATCAAATAAAACTAAAATTAAAAATGATAAAATAACATAAGTAAACCATATACGCATCTCTGTAAATATTAGGATAATTTGTTATCTTTTAAAGGTCAAATTATAACACCAGCAAAAAAATAAGCAATTTCTCTTAGACATTCGAGACCTTGAATATCCCAAAAACAGGACATTTTAATGAATGTTGTGTCAACCCTAAACCAGTGTCAACACACAGACGTCCCATAATAACCTGTCAGACCCCGCCGTTTAATAACATCATATTATATTAATATGCAAATACTCGAGTACGACGGGGTGCGGGCACAAAGTCATTCTCCCGCATCGTGTCAACAAATAATCTTTTTTTGTACAGAAAATGTCCCTAAATCGCGCCACACGGAGCAACGAGTATCGCCTTTTCAACTTTCCGAGGTCGAATTTTCCGACCCAGTTATTAAATGTCTTCGGTCGTGCTCTTTCCCTGAATAATGGGAGCTTTGAAGGTATGACAGCACGAAGTAACTGGTGTGAGGTGATGAGTTTAAAGGCCTGTTGGCAAAGCTTCAATGTGGAAGTCGTTTTAAACAGACACCTTCCTGAATTTCTTACATTAAAATAAATGAATTTGCGTTGATAACTTTTCATTTTATATGATCATCTTACAAGCATACAGTATTAAATTGATTGAGGCATATACACAACCGCCAGAAATGGAAGGCCCCCTTTTCACAGTTTTCATTTGCAACTAAAGTCCTTATGATTGTGCATGAAACCCATATCATGATAACCCAGTGGTTAGGGCCGCCATTAAGTACTAACTTTTCCTCATTATGATATAAGTATAGATCTATAGGTCTGAAATCGCCTTAAGCAAGCGTGATGATTAATGCTCTTCCTTCTTTGTTTGAGAAGGGGGCTTTACCCTGCTGTAAGACAATAATAAGCTGTTATTATTATGAACTGCCTCGTTAACGTATTGGTCCTAAGCGCGAATGCTACGCTAGAGGTCTTGGGTTCGATTCCCAGGGCGAGCAAAAAGTGTTATTGGGTTTTTCTATGAAATTCTCAGTAACAGCTCGGGGTTTGTTTGGATTTGTGCCCGGTTAATGGCAATAGTATCACCCCCTATTACATGGAACCTGAACATACCAGCGCACTGTGGGTGTACATTGTTACACCTCTGCCTAACCCTTCGGGGAATACAAGCGTGATGGTATGTTATGTTATTATTATGAAATACTTCAAGTGACTACAAAGTTATTTTATAAAATTTAAATATTAATTCATAGATGATAAAAAGCTTTACTCAGATAAGAAAACTAATAACATTCCCAGGTACTCGAGCATCAGGTTATTGCTCTGCCAACCACAGACGGTCGACATTGACAGGTGCCTATCACCTTAATTCGCAATTTCGGGTTCAATATATTAACAGAGATAGGTACTAAATAATCGTCATGTCAGTCGGCTTGTTTGATAACTTAAAACTAATTAAACTTGGCTCTAACAATTGGGTCGGCAAATAATAGAATTGTTCAAGTACCTATTGGGTTCTTGTGATCAGTGATCGATTAGACTTGAAGTACTCGTGTTTTACTTCGTTATACGTATTTATAGGGATTGTGGTATGGGAAGATTGGATTCTTTGTTTCATTATTTTAGGTACTATTATCTAAATATATTTTTTTTTAATCTAGCTTTTACATGAATGGGAAGTGCCTGATCTGGGACGCAACTTGCGTCAGCACTGTCGCTGCCAGTCACCTGAGTCGCACCTTGCACACTGCCTCTGCCGCAGCTGAGGACGCTTGCTCTGCAAAAAGGCTCAAGTACGCTTCCTTGGAGCGGCCTTACTATTTTGTGCCGGTAGCGGTGGAGACCCTGGGTAGTTGGAGTAGGGCAGCGAAGGGTTTTGTGGCGGAATTGGGCCGCAAACTCGGGGAGGCAACCGGTGACTCCCGCTCGGGGTCGTTCTTGGTGCAAAGGTTGGCCATCGCTATTCAGCGAGGTAACGCGGCGAGTGTTTTGGGTACCTTTGCGCCGGGAACGATTAGGGGCGGGTTATTTTGTGACCTTTAACTATTAAGTTAATAATCATATGAAAAAGTTAGATAGTATTTTTACATATTGCTTTCTCATGCAATGTGCATATGTATTTAAAATTTCAGCTTTATCAAACACCGGAACGTGGGATAAAAACTCGTAAGATTCGATTAGCCACAGACACCGAGACAGGTGGAAGTAAATAAAAACTTGTAATTATATCAAATAGATTTAGTCAGCCATACTGCAGCAGCGACCCGCGGGACAGCCTGCGGCCCGCCGGGCCTTTGCGGTTGGCCTACCAGGAATTACAAAATCATCACACTTTCTGAATTTCACGCCTTCAAAGAATCTGTGGGCGAACTAAGTACATTTTGAAAAACTAAGTACATTTTTTTTTATGAATGCTTAAACATTTTTTCACTATGAGTGTAACGCGTTTGTCGCTCCTATAAGAAAAAAGAATGAGGGTCGCTAATTTACTTTTTGAAACATTGCGATTAAATTCTTCGTCGATTATTACAAGCAAAATGATTGGATTGATCGTTTTTCTTTTTATTTTATTTTTTAGCATGTAGTGTCCAACTGCTGGACAAAGGCCTCCCCCAATAAATAAATACGTTTTATTATTCATGATTTTATTATGAAACTGATAATCCGACTGGTAGATACAAAACTAGCTACTTAAGGGATGCGATTTGATTGTAACGTCAAGGTTAACTCTGGGCGGGGTCGTGGATGGGTGATTGTCAATTTAATATCGGGACCCTCGGTAGGCCCGTGGTCCCGGCTGTTTTTGACAGCCGTTACGGATAGTTATAAGCCTGAAAGTCTGACAACCAGTTTTGCCAAGGGGTATAATTGTGTTTATATTGCTTATCAAATATATAGCGTATAACAAATGATGAGAACAATATGATATCTCTTAGACTTCGTAAAATCAGTACTATATTTATTATCCAAAGATCTTGGATACTGGATACCGTTTCAGCGATTAGATCGCCAATAAACATGTACCTTCTAAAAGTAACTGTTTACTGTTACTTATTTCTGCCGCAAAGCAGCGTTACTGTGTTCCGGTTTGAAGGGTATGAGTGCCGGTGTAATTACAGGCACATAAGACATTTCAACTTTGACTCTGGTATTGCAGACGTCCATAGGCACTTAACATCAGGTGGGCCATGGGTTTGTTGGCCATCCTAATATATATAAAAAAATATCTATCTATCGATATCTACATATTTGCAACGATCATGATTATAATTTTGAAGAACGATCAAGTTTACTCTTCGCGCTATATTAGAGCATTATTATCTAACTCACAAAACAGCTCATAAAATATTCTTCGTTTCTTGTTCTTCACATTTCATATAATTATAAACGGCAGTTTATCTTATGAACGCATACAAAACTGGAAGCAAACAACAACATTCTGGTCTACAAGTTTGTTCATAAGTTCGAATGCCCCATCGCTTTTATTCTACATGTTAGGAACCAACAGTTTTCGGTATATTACACTCAACATTTTGCAAACAAACTACTGTTTATGAAAGGTGTAATTATGTACAGTCAACAAAAGAGATAAGTCACCAGGGCCGTTGGATTTATAATAGTTGAAGTATCTTTAGAAACCGACGAATGTTTTGGAAGTAAATTTACTTTAATTAATAAACTGTTTAATTTATATGATTTAAATTCAATTAAATTTGAAAACATCCATCTCTTTCTAAGAAAACTTGAACAATATTTAAGACCCTGGATACTTATCTCTTTTGTTGACTGTACTTGTTTTTATCTGTGTGTGTGTGTGTAAGTGTTTTTAAGTGTTATTGGGTTTTACCATTACGAATTTCTCAGTACAGCCCGGAGTTTGGAAGTTGGTGCACTATGATATCACCTGCGTACTTCGCTAGTCTCTATTAGGATTGGCCGCCGTGACCGAAATCGGTGTGGAGAGTATATTAACATTTATGTGCGAGTATGTTTAGGGTTTGGTAAAAATGGTGTTCCTGGCAATGTACAGTGGAATAATACACTCATAGTGATATTTTTGGTGTTGTGTTGCATTTTTTAAATATTCGAGTCATATTAATAGGTTAATATACTAGCTGTGTCCGCGGCTTCGCTCACATAAACCTAAGCGTAAACTAAGGAAATAATCTATATATGAATGCACTGCCTCGTTCGCCTAGTGGTCCTAAGCGCGACTGCTACGCTAGAGGTCTTGGGTTCGATTCCCAGGTCGAGCAAAAAGTGTTATTGGGTTTTTCTATGAAATTCTCAGTAGCAGCTCGGAGTTAGGACTTGTGCCCGGCTAATGGCAATAGGCTCGCCCCTTATTACATGGGACCTAAATATACCGGCGAACTGTGGGTGTATAGTTCTACTAAACTACTACTACTTGTGTGGGTAATAGTTCACAGTTCGCCGGTATATTTGCCTCTGCCTAACCCTTCGGGGAATACAGGCATGATGGTATATTTTTTTTTATTATTTTTTTTTGTATATTTCTTCTCAGTTGTTTTGTTAAAAAACACACCCGTCAAATGAGTTCAGTAAACCTACAAACATCTGTCTGGTTTCATTTCTCTTAATTTTTATTTATTTGCTCCTGTCCAGTCGAGTGGTTGTTTATTTGGGAAGCATTTCTCTTGTTGGTTTTCATAAGTGATACAATCTATTTCATACTACGGCCATTGACATAAAAAAAGACTGAGTTAAGATGCTATATGTATAAAGGTGTATACCCATAATAAGTAACACTATATTTTGTTTCTTTAACAGCTATGCAAACAATCACTTTTTCCTATCTCTACATAGTATACGCCGTCTGTACGCTTGAATCTCTTATTTATTAAAACTTTATGCACATAATGTAAAAAATACTTAATGCCTTGGAAATTTTCTACCAGTCTACCTTAAGGTGATGCAGAGACAAAACAAAGTAGATGCAAGGAACAGAAAATTTCCAAGAATAAAAATAAAGTACATATATACATACATACAAACAAAATATACAAAGTAGAGAGAGATAACAATACATAGTTGGAGAAATATAACAAATTAATTATGAGACGAGTCTGCCAACTACTACGCAATTGATTTTAATGACGTTGGCATCAATTGATACAGTGATCCAAGAAGAAGGTTTTTATGTATAGAACATCACGCTACAGGCAGAGAAATAATAAAAACGTAATAGAACGCGGGTGACGCCGCGAGATATATAGCTAGTTATAAATAAGATACTTTAAAAAATATCCAAGTAAAATAAATGTGTACTGAACTACAACTCTATTTACTACCTGCACCAATGTTTGACTTTGACATAGTTTAAGGTAACAAAGACGTTCTATCAAATTCCCGAACCACAATCAGTACTGTGCCAATGTTAGTTAGAGCTGTACGAGACGTGTGGGGGCGTGTGCAGCGAATGTAAACACGTCGGGACATGTCACGCGACACTTGCACGAAGACACCCTTAATTGAGAACATTGATTACTAATTGATACCTGTTCAGGCTGTACGTAACTAGGATTTGGAATTAGGTTAGGTTTTGGTAATATTATAAACAGACTGGCCGCGACTTGGTCACGACGGGCGCAAATTGTTATAGTTATTGAGATTAGTTGAATTAAAATTTAAAAAAAATATTTTTTTAAGAAATTACTTAAAATATCATCACGTTTGTATTCTCCGAAGGGTTAGGCAGTTTTGTACCAAAGTACACCCATAGTTCGCCGGTATGTTTAGGTCCCATGTAATATGGCCTATTGCCATTAACCGGGTGCAAATCCAAACTCCGAACTGCTACTGAGAATTTCATAGAAAAACCCAATAACACTTTTGCTCGACCTGGGAATCGAACCCAACACCTGTAGCGTAGCAGTCGCGAAATAAAAACTTATAGTTTAAAAATTCCACAGAAATCGTATAATTTTCCTGGATTAAAAGTATCCGTAACAATATAATTGATTATAAATATAGTTTGTCATCGAAACGCTAAGAAGATGATCTATCTCAGTTCCAAATTTCATCCAGATCCGTTTCGGCGTGATTGAGTAACAAACATGCTTCCATCCGAACTTTCGCATTTGTAAAGGTAAAGGTAGCCTTTACCTCACCGTCCTTACGTTGCATAACGACAGGCCGTGTCGACGGCGCGTTCGTGTTCCACGCGCGCCTCAAAGAGATGTCAGCAAAAGGAAGGGGCCACTGAGGGCCGATGCCTGCCGGGGCTGCGGGTTGTTCGCAAGAGATACCGCGCCCCCGGAACGCAAAGGGCACAAGAAGAAACACGGGTGGGTTTTAGTCAGTAAAAGTCTGACACTCCCTCTCGCCCCGCCCAGGGTGGGAGAAGTTATTTGATGATTTCCCACCCCCCAAAAAAAAAAAAAAAAGCCTTTACCTACTTACGATCAACGACAAGATATAAAAGAAAACTTTTTCCCACACTAGGAATTTCTCCTGTATCGTGGGTGCGTTTACAAATATATAAACTGACGCGCACAGCCAGACCCGTAAACAACTAACTCTAGCCCATACAAATATTTGTTCCGTTCGGGAATCGAACACAGGGCCAACCGTCTAGTTAATTACATAATATGCAATGACTAGGACACACGGCTATTTATCAAGCTATATATTTCCAGTATAAGCTGATGTCTCATTGCAAAGAAAACCTACACAATGAGGGATCAGCATAAACTGGAAATATATTGCTTGTATACTATTTACCGTCATTCTGCAAACTTCGCTATGCTACGCAGCTACAAGTGCGTAGCAGTTGTAACAAACTGCTACGCCGTAGCAACCGTAGCAAGGACGAATATTTTCGTAGCAAGACTTGACTAGATTTTGCCCAATTGATTTTGTTTATTTTTAGGACTTGTAAAAAAATACCCTGTGTACATTGCATTAAGGAAACAAATCACGTATCCCTTTTTATTTACCGGCTATCTAATAAAGAATTCTTCTAATCTATCGTGATCCTACAATTAGACTTGTACCACTAAATGAACACATCCTCAGAGGCTTTGAAACGCCTTTTATTTTTCGTTCGGAGTATTTTCCGGTATTTACGTTCGTAGGAACCGTCTCGATGTAATCGCCGCGTGATCACTGATTACGGTTCGTCTGCGCTTCGACGTAATTAAAAGATTACATAGGATTTATTTAAACTTGTTACACAAATTTATTTTGGGGTGTAACAGTGTATTGTTTTATCTGCAATCGCTTTAAGCACAAATATAATGTACGCAGACGTGGGTATACTGGGTTATTTGTAAAACATAGACGACCTTTTAGGACCATGTTACTAACATCATAATCAACAACTTTAGTTCTATGACATTTAAAAATTTTTCATATTTTAGTTCATCAGATTTTCATACAAAAATAAAAACATTTAAATTGAACGCTCTAAATGTTACGAAGTCTATGCGAAGCAAACGAAAGCGATAGTAAAATAGCGAGGGGAGCGGGGTTAGGGCGGCGGGGGTGTTTGTACTTGACCTATTTACAATTTTACGGAAATCCTTCAGTCGGTCATTCGCTTCTATGCGCTTGCGTTGCTTGATTCTATAAAAAAATATAGAACAAAAATTGTTGTTTATGACGATAGTAATACAGTCCTGGAAGGTTGTCATTGTTTTACAAATAACCCTGTATACATAAATACTTATATGTTATCTGGGTTTTTCTATTAAGAATTTCTCAGTACTAGGAAGGTCAGTCAGGTTTTTATGAAACAGCAAACCTTTCACACAAAACTAGCTTCCAACCACGACTTAGTCCACGTGGTAATTTTACTAGCGTTATGGTTACTGCTCCACTGCCGTGGATCGTAGCGTAATATTATATAGCCTTTAGTCTTTCTCGATAAATGGACTATCAATCACAAAAATATTTTTTCAATTCAAAGTAGTGTTCCTGAGATTAGCACGTTCAACCAAACAAACTTTTCAGCTGTATAATATTATTATAGATTGTAAAGCCTCTGTGTCGTGCAACTATGTCAGTAGTAAGATTACAACGCCGAATTTGAAAATCACCAACAAGAAAATACCATGTTTAATTTATTATAGACTAGCTCTATACTCCACGGTGTCATCAGCGATCAGTTATGTCTTTGGTAACTGCTGCGCTCGTGTTGGTCCCAGCGTGATGTTTTACACGTATAAACCTTCCACTTAAATATCTATCTATAGATTAACCTTTTGATCGACACAGTCTTGTACAGATGACAAATTTAAATGTGCTCAACACGCCACGGTCACGATCCCGTGACAGACTTTTATACGTAAATTAAACAACATCGATGTAACTTCGAATTCACTATATTTTTGCAGGTATATATATATATATATATAAATAAATTCATAGCTTGGCGCTGGGAGTACGTTATTAATTTGATGATGTGGCGGTCGAAAAGTAAAATCCGTAGTGTAGTTAAAGTCAAAGTCCAAAAAAATATTTCAATATAAGACACTTTTGAACGTCAATTACAAGAGAAAAAATTAATAATATTGAATCTAGTTGCCCATTCCCGAAGGTAGCTTCGTATGGAGAAGAATGAGCTAGAAACTTCATAGTTTAAAAGCGTACAGACGACGGGAAGCGACTTTGTTTTATACTAAGTACAAATTCGCGTTGTGAATCACTAGCATAGTTACCTCCTTCAATTTGTCGAGAATGTAAAACTGCATCTTATATTGTCGTGTGACATTTGAAAAGCAAATTGAAACCACCCTCGTTACAGTGCGCCCCGACACCAGTCCTTCGGATTACTCCTCACAAGCGGAGCGTTCCGTTACAATTCTACTTTGTGAAATGGAAAACGTGGATCGCATAGTTTGTTTCTAGCTGTAAATTGAGTGCATGTTGTTTTGTTCAGACTAGTACAAGCGCGCGGAGTAAAAGTGACGTAAATTCGATTGATTTTTTAATTAAAAATACCCGTTTCACACATAATGTTTCTTTTACTTGAAAGCTTTATTAAATACTAGCTGTTGCCCGCAACTTCGTCCGCGTTTTCGTCGTTTCTCGTAAAAAAAAGTAGCCTATGTCCTACCTCACGGTTCAGTGGTTTTGATGTAACAGATAGATTAACTTTCATATTTTAGTAGGGAAATATAATATGTCAATCTACAATACTGTTGAAAAATATCGCAATACGGAACCGCACAATATTATTGTTGATAGCTGTGCCCGCGACTCCGTCAGCTTGTAGTAAGAGTAGACAAATATAATCAGAAAGCTTCGAACTGCTAAGCTATCGGGAGTTACACGTGATATTGTGAGTCAACCATAAAAGATAGACATATGCAGTCGTGGGATATTTTTTATATAATTTTAAGGAGAATATTTCCGTCATACATTATTTCTGTGTAGCTTTAACCATTAAGGTTGCACACGCGACGGAAGCTTAAAAAATGGAGTAATTTCTCCCGTTTTCCCAACATTTCCCTTCACTGCTCTGCTCCTATTGATTGTAGCGTGATAAAAAGTATACTATAACCATCTCAGGAGTATGAAAAATAATTGTACCAAGTTTCGTTAAAATCCGTCGAGTAGTTTTTGTTTCTATAGCGGTTATACAGACAGACAGACAAAATTTTTACTGATTGCATTTTTGGCATCAGTATCGATCCCTAATCACCCCCTGATAGTTATTTTGGAAATATATTTCATGTACAGAATTGACCTCTCTACAGATTTATTATAAGTATAGATATAGATATAGATAGCGAAATAAAAGTAGCAAGTTCTTCTTGGGTTTCAAACTAACCCCGCACCAAATTTAATTAAAGTCGGTTTCTCAGTGGTTTGGCCGTGAAAGCGTTACAAAGAGACGAGAGTTACTTTTTCATTTATAATATTAGTATGGACTAGTATCGATTATTTGATTATTACACATTTTTTTTTTTTCATTATTCCATGGGAAAACAAAATTGGATATAAATTAAACTAGTTTCATAATATGTGTGCCAGATTTCAAATAACTCCGTTTAGTTGTGTAACTGTGAAGAAGTAACAAACATCCATCCATCCTATACCATATATTACTTGTAGGATGCCGATTTTCTTGCTCACTAATACGTTTTTAAAGGCGGCAAAACACAACTTTCTACATCATTGTTGTTATTAGGCGATTCCTAAACTTGCTACAGCACAGGTACCAAGCGACGTCTAACTTTTAAGTGGCAATTTAGGTGATGTTTAGGTTTAGTGCAAGAGAAATTTAGCGCTGTTCGCATCACAAAATTTACACCACAAGTTCGCTGTATAACTTAATGTGTTAATTTGTAGACAAACCGCTTACAAGTACTTAAACTTATTCGAGAAGTAACTCTCACAGAATTGTTCTAACTTACATTTACGTACTTAGAATTTATCAGTAGCAGCCAGGAAACTCTCGTGTCTCGGAAAGCATGTGAAGCCATTGGTCCTGCACCTGAACTCTCTCCTGTCAGATTGGCGTCCTAACGGTCAATGAGAATGAGGGAAGAGCGTTGCACGTTGAGTTTGTGCACACACACTATATCTCCAGCGTATTTGGCTAGTCCACCGAGACCGAAATTCGGGCAGAAGAATATTAATATTATATAACACAAAATGTCATCATCTCCCAGTCCTTATCTCATATTACTTAGGGTCGGCGCAACACGTTTTTTTCTTCCATTCCGTCTTATCAACTGTTATGATATCATTGAGTTCATTCTCTTTCATATTATACTTTACACAAACCACATCTTTTCTTTAGCCTCCCTCTTCCTTTTCATCCATCCACATTTATATTTATAACGTTTAAATGACCGAGGTGCGTTACTGAAATTTTGAAAAAATATATCATCATCATCACTCCATCACGCCTGTATTCCCCGAAGGGTTAGGCAGAAGTGTACCAATTTGCAACCACAGTTCGCCGGTATGTTCGGTACGTCCCATGTAATAGGGGGCGAGTCTATTGCCATTAACCGGGCACAAATCCTAACTCGGAGCTGCTACTGACTGTTTCATAGAACCACTAACGAGGCAGTCCAAAAAAGTCCAAGTAAAAATAAAATATAAACATACAATATTTTATTTTTGCAAACAAATGCCAACAAAATTCATTAACAATTCAACCAACTCACAAACAAACTCCACAACATTTCACTCACAAGTATCGCTGTCAAAACGTTGACAGCTACCTTTTATACAAGGTGACGTTATTCACCTACGATCCTTCAGGAGGTGAACGTACTCGTGTATACGAGTAACTTGCTTGTAGGAATTGTCAGAAAGAGTCACCGCGGCCCTGAAACGTAAAGGGCATTAGGAGGAACACGGACGGGTTTTAGTCAGTACGAATCTGCCACTCCCTTTCTCTCCAACCAGGGCAGAAGAAATCATTTGATGACATCATTTAAAAAAAAATACAAGTAAGTTTTGCTATATGACCAATCAAGTAACATGAAAAAAAAAAGTCAACAGTTTCATACATTTTGATCGTGTTGCAGCGCATTTTTGTAGGGAACAGCTGTTTTTATTCATATTTCAGAGTTGATTCCGTTATAAGACTTGTTCATATTCATGAGTACTTCCCCCCAGAAAGATGGCAGGTGAATAAATCACCCTGTATAAAGTAATACACGTGTCACGAATTTATTTATAACCAAATAACAGCAGCCCTTATTCCTGAGAGTAAGATTCTTGTTGATTGCGCAATAAACTTAAAAGATGAAATTAGCTCACTTGATTAAAGTTCAGTAAAACTTCATAATTGCTGAATGGTTGGCTGGTATTTAATTATTGGCCCACTTTAAGGCAAAAGCGATTTTACGGGCTTATAATTTTCATTTTAATATTAAAGTAATTTTTTTGCCTTTTCATAATTATATCTCGGGGAAAAATGTCGTTTCGTTTTGTCAGCATGAATGAGCACCCTTTGGTGAAAGAGGGAACAGAAAACCCTTTTAGTTGCTTGTTGTCGGACCATTTGTCAGAGAAATGTGTTCGCTTAATATTTCTGAATAACGATAACCGGCTGTCAGACTTTGTGCTATGAACTTAGGACATTAGCCCTTTTTGAGTTAATTCCGCAACTTGTCGCTAGCTTAATAGTAATAATTAGAACTCTTTGTGAAGGAGCTCGTCCGGGGAAGTACTACCACCACACCTATTTCTGCCGCAAAGCAGCGTTGCTGTGTTCAGGTTTGAAGGGTTTAGGTGCCAGTGTAATTACAGGCACATGCGACCTTTTAACTTTGTCTCTGGGGTGGCAACGCATTTGCAAGGCCTCTAATATTGCAGATGGCTTTAAACACCGGTGACCACGTAACATCAGGGGGGTTGTTGACATGTTTGCCATACAACGGTGTTTAAAAAAAACCGAACTAATGAAGCCAATCAGTACTGTACTAGAGGTCAGTGGAAGGCTATTGAATGAACTGTTCACTAAACTGATTCGCGAACTTGCTTCGTGTCCGGAGCCCATTACAGATAGTCCTTCGGAATGGTGATAGGTAAGTACTGTCGTGACTCTGATGGGGTCACGGTACACGAAGGTGGGTTCAAACAACACTATAGAAAGACTCGACTGACTTCTAATATATTAAAATAGAGATGTGCTCGCGACGTACTCAGAACAAATATAAGAAAAAATACAATAAAAGATACCATTCGCCTTCTAGAATTTGCCGTCCTTTGCATTGAGATATAAATCTTTTCGACCAGAATGGGTTTCGGCCAGGCTGCATTGACATGCAATCTTTGCAGTACTTATTCCTAGGTATTAAAACCATGAAACTCATGGAGACAACTAAATCTATGCAAATATTATAAAACATGGTCCACATTAGGATGAAGTTCGGAAACCACAACCCTAACATACAACATAGAATATTACAAAGCTAAAGAGTTTCTTTGTTTTTTGGTTAATCACACTAATCTTGAAACGAATGGTCCAATGTTGAAAATTCGCTAATGGCATCCCTAAGTGCTGTAGGCTATATATTATTACCTAAAAAACATAGTAGCGGACGAAGTCGCGAGCAAAAGCTAGTAATAAATAAATAATGATCCATCCACAATTATCGCAACAATAGTTTCCAATTAAAATCTGCGAAGTACTAATAGTGTCAATTAGTGTCTGTTTTATGATTGCATTGAATCGTATCGCGTATCCGTTGATGAATGATATAATTAAAATATCCAATATTTCATGTCTTATTTAATAGCAGTTAATGAGTTGACAGCGGTTGAAGTACCTAATATGCACTGTTAGGTACTTCATGTACTTTATTAATTATACTGAACTAAAAGCTGTTTATTAATAATAACTTTAATGTATGTGCCGATGTGGTTATGACGACTCTTCTTGTCTTGGCATGGACTACATGTTACCAAATATTTTTGATGAATGACTTCACCTTTAAAAATCGAGATACAGCGAATTGTGCAAGGTGCAAACTACATATTACTAAATGAGGACGAGATTACTTCACATAATTGAGGATCGAATGATACTAGGTAAGTTAATCCGATCTAATTAATTAAAACTTGCTACCTCATGTGTATGTGCCGACATATGCTCATACCCCGTTTAAAATGCAAACGTTATCGAATTTTAATTCATCTATAATATAATTTATCAAAACGATTCGAAAGTAATCTCGATTTCGAATATAGTGTGCGATCCAGCTCGCTCGAGTGACCGCTAAGTGGACACACTTTGCGGTCACTTGAGTGCGTGAACGTACTTGTGGGAAGGTAAATAATATATTCTATTAAATTGTACATGTTACATACCATCACACCTGTATTCCCCGAAGGGTTAGGCAGAGTTGTACTAATGTACACCCACAGTTCGTCGATATGTATAAATCCCATGTAATAGGGGGCGAGCCTATTGCCATTAACCGGGCACAAATCTTAACACCGAGCTGCTACTGAGAATTTCATAGAAAAATCTAATAACATTTTTTCTCAACCTGGGAATCGAACCCAAGACCTCTAGCGTAGCAGTCGCGCTTAGGAACACTAGGCTGACTAGGCAGTCAAAGAATTTTCTTATTATCGTGAGGAAACCTGGACCTATTATACATTTTATAACAAGTATAAGTCTGACATCGCCTATCCGCTTAGAGCAAGAAGCGTGGGAATCATTGCTCATGTCATCTCTGTATAGGCAGAAGCCTTTGTCCTGGAATGAAACTATATGGGGCTTGTATTATTATTATTTTATTTTTCATATTCGTTTATTTGAATACTATAAAATGTATAAAACATGTTACATAAGGTTTAAAGCTGAAGTACAGTTATGGACCCTGACAGCACTTATTAAATAGAAGTGTTGCTATTATTTCCTTCAAATGTTTTTCATAGCAGTCATTCAGAAGCTGGATTTACGCCGAGAAACAACGAAACCAATAACTTATACCTTAAGTACCCATACTAAAACAATAAAACCGAGCTAACAAATCTATAAAATAAAACCCCATGACAGTTCACTATCCCAAATTATTACCAGCCTCTATCGCTTTTACTGCCCGCTGGGGATCACTAAAATGTTCCTTCTAATTTATTAGGACGCACGGTAGAGACCCGCCAAGTACACGCAAAAAATACGACTCCACGCAACGAAGTTTACTTTCCCTAACCGTCGTATCTTAGCACCGTCGCGTATTTCGTAACTTACCTAACTATTACATACATTGTTCGCATTTTTATGTTACATTATGTCAGGGATGAGTAGGCGATGAAAAAAGAAAATAATATAGCATGTTATATTTTCTTGCCAACAATGTCTGGAATAGGTACTTTTATTACATAACGAGGTGAAGTTGGCTGTATATAGATAGGTAGAGGATCAGTTATATTAAAATCCTAGCATTTTAATCCAAGCAAAAACAGTGGTGACAGCCCTTTCTGTTTTTGCTAGTGCTCATAGGATCACTAGGACCACTAGGCAGTGGTAAAGGCGTCCGTCTCCCAAACACGAGGCTATGGGTGCGCAACCGGACACGGCCACGTACCAATGTGACTTTATCTTCGTCTGAGAGAAAAAGCGGCTCGATAATCGGTAAAAAAATCAGTCGTGTGCGGAGACTCATATACTTTATATATAACGCATGGTGGCCTATGCTTCTACTTAAAATGAAAACCCGTGGTTGCTACAGAAACATCTATTCTCTTGTTTGCTCTTACTTTCTAAATGGTTCCGCGAAGCTCAAACTTGGACATTATTCCGCAACGAAGTCGCTAACCATGGGATGTCCTCAAGGTTCGGTTCTCGGTCCTTATTTATGGAATTTAGGTTTTGATGATTTCCTTGCCATTCCACTTCCATGCGGCTGTTCTTTAACCGGTTACGCGGACGACGGCCTTCTGCTCATTCAGTCAAGTACTCGGGCTGGACTTGAGAATTTAGCTGACACATGCCTACGTTTAATATCTCAGTGGGGCGATCGAAACCGTTTAACCTTTGCACCGCAAAAGACCTATCAACTCATTTTAAAGGGTAATCTTAAGTCATGGCCTAGTATTAAATTTAATAATGTTCCCGTTAAACGAAAACAATCCGTGTGCTATCTTAGTTTGATCTTGGAGAAGAACTTTTCATTTATTGACCACATTAAAACTGTAGGAGAAAAAGCCAAAAAAAAATTTTATGCCCTAACGAGAATTTCTAAAGCTACTTGGGGTTTATCCTTCTTAACTTTAAAAACTATTTATGGGGCTACTTACCTAGGTTGTATGTGCTACGGTGCACCTGTTTGGGCCGATAGGGCCACCATAGGGGCGGTACGACGTAAATTGCTACAAAGTCAACGGTTAGCTTTAATATTTTTATGCAAAGCGTATAGGACCGTTAGTACTGAGGCCCTACTGGTGTACTTCCAGTAGATCTTGAGGTGCAGCGACGTGCTGCAATGTACTATTCTGCGCGAGAGACCATGGACGCAAGCTTTCTAACACAACGGGACCGTGCTAAGATCTCTAGATTATTTAAACCGCAGACTGACGTCTGGGAGGAACTTTTATCCGAATGGCAATGTAGGTGGGATAATTCCATTAAGGGCCGGCACCTCCATCAGTTCTTTCCCTCAGTTCGTGAACGGCTGGCCAGAACATGGCTGGAGGTGGACCACTGTGTTGCCCAATTTCTCACAGGTCACGGCAACTTTAAGAGTAAATTGTTTTCTTTCAAGCTTGTTGCTTCTCCCTTGTGTCAATGTTCTACATCTGACTGTGAATATGAACAGTCTGCTCATCACATTTTATGGGAGTGTAATCTTTGGCAGAATGAACGAAATATTATGTTAGACAGTGTACTGGTTACATCCGGTGTAGTTTATTACGCGGACCTCGTAGAAACTAGAACTAATTTCCGTGCGTTCAGGCGTTTTTGCCATACCTATTACTGGAATCAAATGTAACAGCTCACATTAGGACCCATTAAGTTAGTAACAATTGCAAACCGTGGTGCTTGGCAATCTGGGCTTCTCCCAGCTGTAAATATCCCCTTGTGCCTATTGGCCTAGTTCTGTTCTGTCTCCTGCTGTTTGGAGGGAAGTGGAAACAATATTTTTTCCTACTCCTCCGCTAATCTTTTCTGATTAATTTCGTTGCGGGATCCAAGACAGTTTTATCGTTTCTCCGGGACTCGTCGAGCTTCATTGCCTCGGCGCTCTTCTGGCGGTCTCCACTGTTGATTCTGGCTTACAGAAGTTGCAGTGGTTGGGAATAGTGTGGCGGGCTTGTCCCATTAAAAAAAAATACTTTATAAGTCTGTCTTGGACAACACTGACATCGGTGAAGGAAAACATCGTGAGGAAAACTGTAAATATAATTAATATCAAATTTATGGGAAGAGGTCTTCGAATTTGCCCTCCAGTGAGACAATAATAGGCTGGTATTATTATTTTTTATGGGGGTAAGCCTTTTCACATTTGCTGGGCACAAATTCAGACATAAAGTAACATTTTTTTGTTGCTTACTTAAGCTTCTTTTCCTATGTAGCACACTACTGCTAAACTACACGCTTATTCAGCGTGAATACTACATAGATATTAGGACAAAACATTTAAGATTGTAATTGGATTCTAAATGTCTTCATAAATTCTTGGAAACGAGAATACAAGAACAGGGAAAATGTATTATGAAAATATAATCTAATTTAATTTTCGATAATATTCCGAATAATCGCTGTTCGTTTGTATATTGTGGAGACATGCTTAGCTTGCGCCACGTCACTGTGAATTTTTTTTTTGTTTTAAAAAAACGTTTCCCCACACTAGGAATTTCTCCTGTGTCGTGGATGCGTTCACAAACATACAAACTCACATACACAAACAGCCAATAGTACAATACAAATAATTGTGAATGCGTTTTGTTCAAAATAACTATTTTAACAATGCATAACCGTGAAATAACGAGCGCTTCTAACCAATATTGTTTGTTTTTTGTTGTTTTATAGAAAGAAGAAATAATAATTATAATAGGCAGTTATATTTATTTACAGTTGATACGTAAAGTGGTATGTAAAAGCAACTAAACCATTCGAACACACAGAAACACGTATCGATCCACGACCTGTCCGTTTCTCTAACTAAAGAGATGGAACTTGTCAAGACGTAAGCTGAGTGTGTCTCTGCCACCTGTTGCCAGTAATTGGGGAGTCTGCTCGGAACGATTTGAGACGTAATGTCAAAAGTATGGGGATATTAATTTCTCGTTCTGCGAGTTTCTTAGGAACTCTCGATGTTAACCAAATTAGCAATAAACTTACTCTCACTCACTTCAAAGAAAGATTTTTTTTTTTAATTAATGTTTTTGTACCTACTTCCATCCGAAATATTAATATATTCCATTCGAGAAGTTGCCGTATTCATGGTTACATGAATAAGATAATTAATTGTCGAGGTAAATATGTTTAATTTAGTTTGGAATTATGTTCACTTTACGTAGGTGTCATTTTCCAAATATACTTTGTTTGACGAATAAATTATGAACATATTATACTTAGAAGTATTAAGGTTATAATCATAATAAAATATTAAATATATTATTGACAAATGTTATATCTAACTGATAAGCTTATGAGCATACAAGGTCGAGATAATATCGATACAAGTTAATAACTCTAGCAGTCATTTTGTTAATCGAGAATCGATTCCGATCCGAACTTTTTGACCAATTTTATGAAAAATTTTTTGAACATAAAATAACACCAAAACATTGTGTATTTAAATGTCAGAAGTCTGTTATAACAGCTAATTCTGGTAAATTGAACTGAAATTGTAACTTCTGGCCAAAGCATATATACATGCTAGTGTTCTATTCTGAGAGAACGTGGAATAGCCAGACGGCTACACATTTTACCTGTCAGGTATGATAGTCCCCCCTAACCTGACGTGCACGGTAAGCTTAGTACGAGTGTGCCTACTATAAAAATATTCGGTTCGAATCCATTTTAGAATCCGTGCAAATATGCAAAAGTAACTCTATCTGTTACACTTTCACACCTAAGCCGCTGAACTGATTTTGATGGAATTTGGTACAGAGATATATTAGAACTTGGAGTAGGCCATAGGCTATCTTTTATCGCGAGAATAAGAAGAACAATTTCGATCACGTTACTGTGACACGCACTCGTTCTAACCCTTCGGTCTCCATCTGTGGAGTGCACGAACATGACACCTGCCCGACATATTCATTTACCGAACCGTTTGGGGTATCTTGGAAACGAAAAAATATTCTATTATCCTTTGACAGCCTATCTTTTACAGCCTATCTTTTACAGCGTCATAATACTTATAATTAGACTAGAGTCCGACTACATACAACCCGTGATATGAAAGCCGAAGTAAATAACCTACATGTGTTATTTAAGTTCAAAAACTAGCATAAAATATTTCAGCCTTTTTTTTTCAATGCTTGTAAATATGAACAGCTTTTACGAAAAAAGAATTTTCCAAATCGGTCGATATATGACGGAGTTCCGAGGTAACAAATTTAATATACATACAAAAATTGAGAACCTCGTCATTTTTAAAGTCGGTTAGAAATACAGCTGTTCCCTACAAAAATGCGCTACACAAGCACGCCTGTACGCCTGTACGCCTATCAAAACATTTTAACTGTTTGTGAATGCATTGTTTTATTTCAAACTTTTTTTGCATGTCAGGGTTGGTCTGATGTTAGCTGAAGTTTGGCACACTTATACATATTTATCTAACTTAAGACAAAAAATATCTAATTCAAATCTCACATTTTTATCAGTGGGAAAAGTTGCGTCGCTTGACTCGGTGGAACACAGAGCTAAGAGGCTCATTGGCGATGTAAAATTGGTAGATGCCAAGCTTCACAGTTTGACTCATCGCCACACGGTTGCCTGTCGGTCTTCTACAGATTGTACTTCGGTGAGAGTGCCCAGAAACTCCACGATCTCATCCCACCGGCCTCCTTCCACCATCGGACATCTAGACTGCAAACTACCATCCCTACCAATCTACCAATTCGTACTAAGCGTTTCCAAACGTCTTTTATAATGCGCACAGCAAAGGAGTAGAACTCTCTGCTTGCGTCTGTATTTTCGAACGTATTCAACCCTAATCTCTTTAAAGTTAGAGTGAATAGTATTCTTCTGGGTAAGCTCACTCTATCGTCGACTTTGTCTCTGTCACCTTTGACCTAGACTAGAGTCAAGAGCAAACCTATCTCAAATAAAAGAATTAACACATACGAATTTGTGGACACATACTTAATAACTTCTGCTCACAACTAATAAATTTTCTCTCTCACACACACAGTTACAGTTCCGTAACTGTTTGGGTAGCTCAATTTACTTTCCACAATTACGAACTGCGCTTTTTAACTCGTGTTCTGGGTTTCCCAACTGCGGGAACAGCCCGGCGTCAGAATTCAATTAGCTGGTTTAGCGAGTTGCCAAAACAAATGAACAAATATTGAAACACGTTGAAACAATAGTTGGTGAGTTTGAACTTTATGGCGAACTGTAAATAGTCGAAAATAATGCTGCTGTAAGGGGCTTATGTAGAATCAACATTAAGCAAAATTATTTTGTATTGAAATAGGTAGGGGTAGGAAACCTGGACTTAGTATAAACTTTGTGCCCGTGTCTGTTAAACTATTATCCCAAGGGAACACATTACCGGAATAAAAAGTACTATCCTACGGTTTACGCGTGATTCAGCCATGATACACATCCAAATATCTTCACAAACTTCCACATAAATAATATAAAGCAGGATATAAGTCTGTAATCGCCAAACCGACTTCAGCAAGCGTGATGAATGCTTGTGCCTTCTCTGCATGAGAATAGGCTTGTAATAATATTCCACTTCTAACTAAGATTTCGTTACAACGTCCGTTTTATGCATTATGTAAGTACCTATTTAGTTTTAAGGTTTCCGTACCCAAAGGTTGCCGAACAGAACCCTATTAGTCTGTGTACCCGCACGGCTGTCACTGGGAAGATCTTTGGAATCGATAAAGGTAGACACTTGAAATTTTCACAGACTGTGTATTACTATGGTCGCTCTAACAGCAAATAATAAAAATATAATAAAGTTAAATTACTTGGTTTAAGTCAATTAAACCAAATAGCTAGTGTGGTTATCAATGAACATACCATCACGCCTGTATTTCCCGAAGGGCTAGGCAGAGGTGTAACAATGTACACCGACAGTTCGCCGGTATGTTTAGGTCCCATGTAATAGGGGGCGAGCCTATTGCCATTAACCGCGCACAAATCCTAACTCCGAGCTAAAAATTTCATAGAAAAACCCAATAACACTTTTTGCTCGACCTGGGAATCAAACCCAAGACCTCTAGCGTAGCAGTCGCGCTTAGGACCACTAGGCTACCGAGGCAGTTATCAGTGGTTATCAATGATTGTTCCTATTCTAAACAGGCACTTTAAATGAATTTATTTACAGATATATTTTATGTAGATTTGTTTATACATAAGTTGTGTGTTATGTGTGTTTTTTATTATTTAGGGTAACTGAACTTTATAAATAAATAAGCCCGTTGTTATAATGTTTGGTATATTTCTCTTTGGTTAACACACTTCAAACATCAAACGCGAAACATGCGAGAGTGAGCACATTAAAGCAACAATGTTTAAAAAAGCAATCTCGTGATGTACCTGCAAGGTCGTCGTAAACCGTCCCAATACATTTTAACCTCTAGCTACTATTAGATAAGGTTGTTTAGCGTTAAATCAATTTAGTTTAGTGGCTATTTTGTGTCGTTTATGTTTAGGCAATTGAGTAGTGAACATGTCTATCCTAATTTCCTACTTAATCCTAATTCCTTAACCCTACTAATATTAATATTATAAATGCGAAACTTTATGAGGATGGATGTATGAATGTTTGTTACTCTTTCACGCTAAAACGGCTGAACGGATCTGGATGAAATTTGGCACTGATATAGATTGTAGTGTGGAATAACACATAGGATTCTTCTGATCTCAGAAATATGTACGGGTCCCGTGGGATAATATATCAACATTGACGTGGATGAAGTCAAGGGCTGAAGCTATACTTTTTTGTAGAGAAAGAACAAAAAATAAACTAAAAGGTGTGCCCGAAGGTGTACCCGAAGAGTGCCAACGAAACCCAAACTAAGCCCCCGCTATCCGGCAAAAACCTGGTCAAGTGCGGGTCATAGTCACACACTAAGGGTCCCGTTGCACCACGTACAATATCTAACAAGTTTATTTGATGCAAAATAAAAATAAAAATTAAGTAGACCTTTAATTTTTACTTAATTTTATTTTTATTATTTATTGTTATAACGGTAATAAAAATACAGTGAACATTTTAACTCTCTAAATATTACGGTTAATGAGTTTCAGCCCGCTGACAGACAGAGACAACGGATGCTTATCAATAAGGTCCCGTAGACACCCATCGGGCATGGAACTCTAAAAATGAAAATGTATTCACATAGGATAAAGCTTACAACCGTTGTTCCGTTGTAAGCCTTATCCTGTGAATACATTTTCATTTTTTTTTTTCTTATTCTACGAATAAAATTTTAAATTATTCCTGTTTATTTACACTGTTTTTCCAGTTCTACAATTTTGTTGAATCCGCCCCGAGAGGTTTTATAAATAATGCATCAACGTACAAAATAGCTAAAACAAAATGATTAATTCGCTCTCGACACAGGCATATGCAAATGGCCTCCCGCGTCTCCAGCGAAGATAATTAAAGGCAATGCATATTCTAACATTCGTCAAAGAGAGTTATTTTTTTCGCACGCGTCAAAAGAGATTGGATTCGGGAAAGATATTTTGTGTATTCTGTTGGAGATCATACTGATGGTTTATATAAAACTAGGTTCTGCTCACGGCCTTGTCCGCGTGGTTTTTAAACCCCGACGCAAAAAGTACGGGGTGTTATAAGTTTGACGTGTCTGTGTGTGTGTCTGTCTGTGGCATCGTAGCTACCGAGCGCATGAACCGATTTTTATTAAGTTTCGTTTGTTTGAAAGGTATATTAATCGGGAGTGTTTTTAGCTATGTTTGATGGAAAACAGTTCAGCGGTTTCAAAGTTATCAGCTCTTTTGTTAGCTGCGTTAGGGATTTTTATTTTTCTGTCGGGGGTTACTTAAAATTTTTGTCATCCGCGTTCAGTTACGTGTTTTATTTCTGCTCCGCTCCCGTGTGTCGTATGCCTCATGAATCTGCCTATCGAAATTTTACAAAAAAAAATTTCAGTCCCACTAAACGTTCTAAAGATTAACGCATTTGCACAAACAAAAAATACTGCCTCGGTAGCCTAGTGGTCCTAAGCGCTACTGCTACGCTAGAGGTTCTGGGTTAGATTCCTAGGTCGAGCAAAAAGTGTTATTGGATTTTTCTATGAAATTCTCAGTAGCAGCTCGGAGTTAGGATTTGTGCCCGGTTATTGGCAATAGTCTCGCCCACTATTACGTGGGACCTAAACACACCGGTGAACTGTGGGTGTATATTAGTACACCTCTGCCTAACCATTCGGGGAATATTTGTATATAATAAAAAAATGAAATAAAATAATATATAATAAAAAATAATATAGGATATATAGGATATAGGATATATATAATAAAAAAATATTATAAAAATCTCTTAGACGACCCTAAGCCGTTTTATCGTCTAGTATTTAATACGTATATTTGCAGATTCGTGTTAGCAAACTAATTAAATACGCCACAAATCTGTAGTAAACCCTCACACCAGAAAAACATTCAACACAATTATATCATAAAGCGAGCACCCCTATAAACACTAATTCCTTTCCTGATTACCTCACTAACGTCCAATCTAACCAGACCTGATTGGACAATAAAAAGCAACCTTAACGCTCCCACTTAAAGCACAATATAACTTGGAGAGGTATCTTGTTAAAATGGTATTTAACGCGGAGCTGTAATGAAGTCTTCCACTATTAAGTAATCGGTGCCGAGCAATTTTCTTCCTTTTGTTCCTCTTGTTACGATTCAAGTTGTCTTGACTGCGGTTAGATAGGATTAATTAGAACAAAGCAGCTCCTACCGCCTTCTGTCCTCCTCCACGTTCAATTAATTGGAAAAGAAAAAATGTTCTTCATTAAAGTTTAAATAAGATGTTGTTGATGAAGTGACAATTAATTTTCTCGTTGTTTACCTTTTTAATGGCAAGAATAACAAAAATAATTAACAACGGAGCCTCGCATTGTATCATGCAATAGCCTTGACCTATATTTTGTATCAAACTCTGCCAGTCATGATAAAGATGATCGATTACAACATTAATTTTATGTATTTTACTTTCATAAACAAAACCCACTTCCAAAAGCTTCAATAACCTTCTCAAATGTTATTCCCTGCGATAAATCCATCATATAAACTTCGACGGATCCCAAACAAGAGGTGAAATAACTAAGATTGACATATCCATGGCAGGGAAGATTATGGCCTTATTTTATACTCCATCAATCAACATGTTTATCCTCTAAGAAACCGCAAGATTATACACGTGTTCAACAAATACCTTTTCCCTTAATATAATGTATCCCCTGCTTATCGTAATGTGTTAGATAATAATCTCGCGGGAGATCGCTAGGGATTCTCGAATATTTTGCTTTAGTATATAAACACGTAGGTATCTAAAAACATAATTCCCTCGTCAATTGAGATTAAAGGAAAGTTACAGAGCTTATTTGAATCTGTTTTTATACAATCAAAGCCATTTTCTCTAATAGGCTATTTGTGTAGGATTGAAGTTGAACTGCGCGTGCGTCAACATGGCTTGTATCAAAAGTATAGTTAGGACTTTCTTTAATCTAGCTGCCGTTCCACCAGGCGCTTTAATTTGGCACTAGTCCTTTTAGACTGAGATCCTAGAGACGACGGACCTACATCAATGTAACGTGGCCGAAATTTTAAGGACAGATAGAAGAATAAGTAGTTAAGAGAGTATGCGTACATCCAAGCTTCAATGCTGAGCCTTTTATCAATTGTCAAGTATAGGCAAAATCCTTTACAACAAATGTGTATGAAAACCAGCCGTCACACTTGAGCGTAAGTGAGTAAGGTATCTTTTGAACCTGCTACCTGAAAAAAGGCCCAGAACTTAAACAAATAAGTATACACATCTTATCGACACATTACTCTTTCTGTTCTTAAAATTTAAACCATGTTAAAATAACGTAGGTTTAGTGACTTTAGGGCTCTTGGACCATTCGATTTTCCTAATTACTTTGGGGTCGGCTTAATTCCAGTCTAACCGCAACTGCATTAGCTATGAGTACATGCCAGTATTTTACATGTAGCGTCCGCCCATCTGACCGCCACAACCCATTTATCATTCAAAAATATTGAATAATCACTCAAATCGAGTGGCAAGTCAATGTGACTTTTTGAAATTATAATGTACCTTAATAAATATAAATCTAAAATCGCCAATCGGCCTTGAACAAAGTAAGTGATCACCATGCTTGCTCACACAGAGAAGACACGAGCATTGATCACTCTTGCCGTGTTTTTGGGATTTCTTCCTTTGCCCTGCGGTTGGACAATAATAGGCTAGTGATAGTATTGTTATAATATTAAATCAAAACAGGGTAATATTTGACAGATATCTGCGACGTTGCCAACTTTCTGTCTGCATCTTCTTAAACACGGCAACCTATATAGGATTTTGAAGACTGTATGAAGTATTACTTTGCAACAGAGTATAATCTTCCATTCTAAACTTCGTAATCTATTAGAGCTCCATTTATTCGAAAAGTTACGAGTACCTAACAATATATTAACATACTAGCTACTACCAGCGACTTCGTCCGCGTCAATTAGCCCACGGGATCCGTACATTTTTCCAGGGTAAAAAGTATCCTAGTGAGTTTTTCCATACTACAATCTATCTCAGTTCCAAATTTCATCCAGATCCGTTCAGCAGTGCGTGAAAGAGTAACAAACAACCACTCATCCTCACAAACTTTCACATTTATAATATTAGGTAAGAGTAGGATTAGTACAATAATAAAAAAAAATCATTACGCCTGTATACCCCGAAGGGTTAGGCAGAGGTGTAACAATGTACACCTACAGTTTGCGGATATGTTTAGGTCCCATGTAATACGGGGCGAGCCTATTGCCATTAACCGGGCACAAATCCTAACTCCGAGCTGCTACTGAGAATTTTATAGAAAATCCCAATAACACTTTTTGCTCGACCTGGGAATCGAACCCAAGACCTCTAGCGTTGCAGTCGCGCTTAGAACCACTAGGCTACCAAGGCAAGATTTGTAGAATAACGGGTAGTATTCGTCTTTATCAAAAAAGTAAGAACCTTCAAGATCAACTGACTTGTTTATTTACGTACGTAGATAGGCAGCTATCAACCGAGCGTTGATTACATCGGTACTTTTCCTTAGAGCTTAAAAGTCCACGTTAATCCGCTTTTTGCGCACTCAAAATGACGAAAGTCGATGAACGAGCAATTAGCATGCCACTTAATGGATTAAAAATATACTATGGTGAGTGTACGATGAAACGGAACGATACGAGACAAAAATTAACTACGAATGGAGTCTATACGTAGCTCATTGTTTTTTGTGTATTATTGTGAAGAACATTTAAAAAGTATTTACTTTTTATTTATAGCTTAACTGCCTCGTTGAAGCTTAGTGGTCTTAAGCACGACTGCTACGCTAGAGGTCTTGGGTTCAATGCAAAAACTGTTATTGGGTAAAAACTTTTTGCTCCGAGCTGCTACTGAGAATTTCATAGAAAACTATGAAATTCTCGGTGGCAGCTCGGAGTTAGGATTTGTGCCCGGTTTGGATCTGTAGGTGTACATTGGTACACCTCTGCCTAACCCTTCGGGAAATACAGGCGAGGTGGTATGTTCAGCTTAACACAACATACAACTTCCAAGTGATGATTTTTGAACTTGATAATCCATGCTGTTTAGTATAAATAAGAACGGAATACAAACTCAATACCTACATTTTATTTAAATAAAACCATTTACAGGCACTTTTGAATTGTCAAGAAGTCCGTCAGTTAGGTACAGGGTGAAAGCTAGTTGCTTGTTCTAGACATTATCTAGACAAACGTAACCACATCTTGGCACTACAAATATTTAGGGTTTCAATCTTAACGCTAAATTGTACTGTTTACTAGAGACTTTATTATAATTACGTAAACAATTAAACATTGATATATCTATCAGTCTACCCAGTAAAAGTTAGCAGTAGGTCTACTTACAAATGACTCAACAAAGTAATATAAAGCAGTATTTATTATAGTATTATGCTCACATTTAAGTCCAAAAATGTATTCTATGGTCTACATTTTTTTTACATACATACCACCACGCCTGTATTCCCCGGCTGTATTAAGGGTTAGGCGAAGGTGTAACATTGTACACCCACAGTAAAAAAAAAATAAAAAAAAATAAGAAAGAAGTAAATAATAAAGTAAAAAAGTAGTAGTAGTACCTAATAAAGTTATTTTTTTGTAATAAATTAAAAATATACAGGGTTATAGGTTAGGGTAAAACAATGACAACCTCTCAGGACTATGTTACTAACATCATAATCAACAACTTTTGATCTATGACATTTAAAAATTTTTCATATTTTAGTTCATCAGATTTTCATACAAAAATAAAAACATTTAAATTGAACGCTCTAAATGTTACGAAGTCTATGCGAAGCAAACGAAAGCGATAGTAAAATAGCGAGGGGAGCGGGGTTAGGGCGGCGGGGGTGTTTGTACTTGACCTATTTACAATTTTACGGAAATCCTTTAGTCGGTCATTCGCTTCAATGCGCTAGCGTTGCTTGATTCTGTAAAAAATTATAGAACAAAAGTTGTTGTTTATGATGATAGTAATACAGTCCTGCAGGGTTGTCATTGTTTTACAAATAACCTTGTATATTGTAACAAATTTGCCACCAGGATAGTGTAATATTTTATTTTTAAATGCAAAGACTAAACGTAATAAATTAAATCAACCATAAAATTAAAACAATGTCTCCGCAAGCCTCTCTGATTAACATTTTACACGTGACAAAACTGGCAAATTACTTCTATAATTACTTTATAATTTACCTAATAAGAGATACCAAAGAAACCCAAAAGTAATTTGTGTTCTTCTGTGAGTTTCTAATTCTTATAATCAAATGGAATTATTTATTTTAGCTAAAAATCCATAAGCACGTCATAAATACATATCACAGTTACAAACTTGTATGACATGCAAAAATACATCATCATCCGATTCATTAAAATAAAACCTTACAGATTCATATCATAACGCCTATATATAGGTGTACCAACGTACAACCAAAATTCACCGGTATGTTTAGGTCCCATGTAAAAGGGGGCGAGCCTATTGCTATTAACCGGGCACAAATCCCAACTCCGAGCTACTACTGAGAATTTCATAGAAAAAACCAATTACACTTTACCGGACCTAGGAATCGAAGACAAGACCGCTAGGCTAACGAAGCAGTTAAATAAAAACTTTTAAATTCATCAACACTGATTACAATAAAATTGATTATGAAATTGTTTTAACAGATCATTTGAACGCAATACAAGATATTAAGATTAGATGGTAGATTAAAGGATAGCGGTTGTTATTTACGTAACCTTTTAAAGTACAACAAGAACTAAACTACTATGAAGAGCCGTATTCTCTCAGGCTTAGTCTGGAGATCGGCTCCCTCTTAAAATAATCTATACTCATATAATCAAGCTGAAGACATTTTTTAATTGCTTTTTAAAATTGCTCATTTCAGGAGCGACCACCCGGATTGAAAAAAATAATTGTGTATGTGATAGCCAGATTCATGAGGAATTGTATTGATTTAATATCATCAGGCTACTACCCACAGGAGCGAGGCAGTAACCAAAGACCAATATATCACGTGGAAGAAGTCAAGGGCAGAAGCTAGTCTTCTATATGGCGAAGAACGTTAAGTTTTTTATCCCACACTCCACTTACCAATGTACTTAACATACCAAATGACTGTATCACAAGCAGATTAGCAATTTCATAGCCCATTGCCGACTCGTCTCACATCGAGTTTTCTCGTAAAACCAGCAATGGTTGCGGTATTTACCGTTAACTTTAATAGTCGTGTGCGCCGCAGACATTCGTAGACATGTGGTATCGTAAACGCCAAGTGGCGGTGAAAACCTAATTGAGCTTCATTAATATTGAGTTAAGTAGACTTTTTGAATTAATTTTCTTTGTCTACAAGGTGCAATCTTGCATATCTGTCAAATTTCATGAGGTTATCTTAAAAAACATAAAGGATTTATAATCAATTAAATAAAATTACGACACCTGATCAATAATTGGCAAATACTTGTTTTTTTTTTTGTGGTTGTTTATATTTAACATACATACCATCACTCCTGTATTTCCCGAAGGGTTGGGCAGAGGTCTGCCAATGTACATCCACAGTTCGCCAGTATGTTTTTCAAATTATACTTCTTTTAAAAAACTGAATCATCCATTTAAATAGATACGAAATAACACAATGCTCTCCTGCTCAGCATTTCAGATATTTAAGTAAGTAGCTATTAAGTATTCAAAGTCAAAGTCAAAGTCAAAGTCAAATCATTTATTTCAATTAGACCATTAAAAGGCATTTTTGAACCTATTACCCTTTTACCTATTTAAGTAGTAGCTAAGTATTTATTCTATCGTTATTTTACACCCATTTTGTATTTCCTTCTTTACGTCAAGCTGTTCAATAAATAAACATCACTATCTAATAGTTATTAAAAGTTTTTATCGACAACACATGGACAGGTTTTATCGATAAAAACGTAACAAATTAGTTTCCAACCTGTTGCGAATTAAGTCTGGAACTACCAAACTCTCAATTCCCAAGCACACCGTTTCAAGTTCACCTCTACAAAAACGGAAAAGTTTGTAAATTCGACGGAAAAAGCACCTTTTCCATTACTTCATAAAACAACAACTTTTTCTATTTGATATACGAGAAGCGTCGAAAAACTGAAGGCAAGTTTAATCAGCGCAAAGTACTCCCATTGGAGCGTTTCCAATCCGCACCGGAGCGAAACTTCGGAGGGAAATTCAACCCGTCCGCTGCCAATGGAACTCACAAAAAGGTTTGTTTAATAACTTGTTTGTAGAATCCTTTTTTTGAGGGTTATTCGAAACGGAATTGGATGTTTGAGGGTTAGATTAAAACAGCGGTCGTTTTTGCAGGGTTAAAAATTTGAATGGGAACGTTTTATGTTTCTTTTAAGTTTCACGAAATTATCTGTTTGGATAGGGAGTTCTTTTGCTGGAGTTTTGAACATAAACGGCGCGTGTATCCGTCGCGCTCTTTGAATTAATTTCGTTCCGAATTTTAAAACAGTTACGTAAATTAATTTCCGCGAACAGGAGGTCTCCTCTTCGCGGAAATTAATTTACGTAACTGCAAAAACGGTCGTTTTTATTGTCCGTAACAATAGTCATGTACAAGAAAATGATTATAATGCTGACTGGCTTTTGCCCACAACTTCGTACGCGTGGCTTCTTTTATACAGTCTTAGGTTAATGTTAGCTCCCGTGTGTCGTAGCGTGATGTTATATAGCCTATGTTACTTAGTAATAATGCAAATATATATTAGTGAAATTTTTTTTTTAAATCAGTCCATTACTTTTGGAGCTTATTGGGTACAAACAAACAAAAAATTATTTCCTCTTTATTTTATTAGAATATATATTATGTTAGTATATATCTTTCCTCTTTATAATATAGAACATAGATACACTTTTCTTTTTTAATCTAGAACTGAGCTATGTGTTAGGTATGGAAATAAGTACTGAAAATTTTTAATTAGCCTAACAGAGACAATAGTAGAGCGTATGTGAATGATAAGAAATACATTAAATATTTTTTTAGTTTCCTTACCACCTTAGGATATGAAAAACATAAATATGAGAAAGACGTGTCACCACGAACAGTACTCCCGAGGGGTTGTCAGATTTTTGTAAGCACAAACAAGTGTTTCCAACTTCAATACCACAACCAGATTTGTTTACACAACTTGATCATGCTTTAATAACTTGGAAACTAAAGTTCAAAGCAATATTTTGTTCGGGGCCGGACCTTTCCTCCGAGTAATGAGTTTTCCTTTTATTTTTACAGAAAAATCGCTCGTTGGAAACAAAGGTCGCAGCAAGACAAATATTACGAGGATCGGGTACACACGAAGCTCGTTTGCGGGGTCAATTGTACACCAATATTATTAGAATAAACAACGTGGAACACAGCTGTTTTCTGTTTCTTATTTTTTTCATGTTTTCGATAATAAAGTCTATACCTACACACATACACAATAAACATTTTACAGATTGAATGAAACGAATTATTTGTTTTCAAATTAAGTGTTTGTTTTCTGTAAATAGAAATATTGTTACAGAAAACAAAAACTTTATTTCGAAACAAATAATTTAGGGAATAAATAATTTGTATTCCAATACAGAAAAAGTTGTTAGTTTCATTGTGCAAATGTGCAAATTATCTTATCTTTTTAATGAAATATAGGGGATTCAAAATAAATAAAATTAACAATACAGCTAAAACCCATTTACCAAAATATAAATTGAGTAATACGTACTTGAAATTGGAACTATGTTAAAAATAAAATCGTGTTGCAAAAGAGAATACGTAGGTACCTCTTTTTTTTTTTATTTTGGTGGGTGGGAAATCATCAAATAACTTCTCCCGCCCTGGGCGGGGTGGGAGGGAGTGTCAGACTTTTACTGACTAAAACCCACCCATGTTCCTTCTTGTGCCCTTTGCGTTCCGGGGGCGCGGTATCTCTCCGCAACACGTAGGTACCTCTTAACATATTCTCTTTGAACACGAGAGAAGCGCTGTTTAATAAGAATTTAAATATACCTTACTGTTAACAAAATGTAAATGTTGTATCTCTAAGCTAACGTAAGATTATTCCCAAAGGTCAGGAATTCATTTACGCTGTAATAACAGAGCAAAGTGGAGGAAAAACGAAAATTATGAAATGCTGTGATTATGTATACTTTGAGTTCCGCAAATCACGGTAAAAAACACAAGATGGCTGCTTTTTTAATGAAAGCTCGGTGATGATTTAAATTACATGGAGTTTTTTGCCCATTCGTCGCCTTAACAAACTATCTCTTGAAAAGGGCAACTAGATTCAATTATATTTTCTTTGGACTTGCAAAAGTGCCTTTTAATGGCCCAATTAAAATAAATGATTTCACTTTGACATGTTGTAAAGATTTTCTGAAGGTCTAAGGATAAGCTAACTTCTAAAGCAATTATGGGTATTTTTTATAACTTTCCAAAACTTATAAAATATTTTTTGACCGATATTTAGAATTCGTGCTTGAAATGAAAATAAAAAAATAAAAATACATGATTTTGCATGCGAGTCCTTACTTTGGTTTGAAAAATGCGCTTCTGTTTCTAGATACGGAACCCTGGACAAGAAAATCCGACTCCCTCTTAAATGACTTTCCTAATAAGATTGCGGCTCGAAGGTTACTGTTTTATTTATATTAACTAAAGCGAAATTATTTCTTGAATAAAAGAAGTTATATCTTAAGCTACAAAAAACCAAGAGAAAACAGAATACATAAGTTTTACCAAAGAAAAAAAAATATTTACTGAGACTTGCTAATAATAAGACTAGCATCTGCCCGCGACTTCACTTGTGTGTTCTTGCATCTTTGGTTACTGCTAGCCTACCTATAGCCTTGTTTCGGGAGGTTCCTGCACCTCATCGGGCGGGAGGAAACGTCCGGGTGTCACCATTGTGTGGATCGCCCCGAGGACACGGTGGAGCACACCGTGGCGGTGTGCCCCGCTTGGGTGGATCATCGCCGAGTCCTCGTGGCGGCCATCGGCGGCGGCGAACTCTCGCGTCCGGCCCTGGTGCAAGCCATGGTCCGGAGCAAGAGGGAATGGGATGCAGTCGCCTCCTTCTGTGAGGCAGTAATGCTGGAGAAGGAGGCGGCGGGACGGCTGAGACAAAGGTTCTCACGTCCCAGCCGCCGCGGTAGACGCTCCGGACGTCGGGAGCCGCGAGACGACTCCCGGCCACCGTAGATACGGGCCTGTGGACGGTGAGCAATGGTAGGTCACCGTCCTTACGTTGCATAACGACAGGCCGTGTTGACGGCGCGTTCGTGTTCCACGCGCGCCTCAAAGAGATGTCAGCAAAAGGAAGGGGCCACTGAGGGCCGATGCCTGCCGGGGCTGCGGGTTTTTCGTAAGAGATGCCGCGCCCCCGGAACGCAAAGGGCATAAGAAGGAACATGGGTGGGTTTTAGTCAGTAAAAGTCTGACACTCCCTCCCGCCCGTGGCGGGAGAAGTTATTTGATGATTTCCCACCCACCAAAAAAAAAAAAAAAAAGCCTACCTATAGCCTATACGTACTATTTCTCGTGAATTATTATTTCTCATTATTTAGATTAGAACTGCCTCGTTAGCCTAGTGTTCCTAAGCGCGACTGCTACACTAGAGGTCTTAGGTTCGATACCCAGCAAAAAGTGTTACAGGGTTTTTCTATGAAATTCTCAGTAGCAGCTCGGAGTTATGTTGGCAATAGACTCGCCTCCCTATTACATGGGACCTAAACATACAGGCGAATTGTGGGTGTACATTGGTATATTTAAAATTCAATCATGTTTTGAAAGACATGTGGCGCCATCTATTATCATAAGAACGATTGTGGTTTTCAACAGAACAGGAACAGTATTTTTTTTTCGGGACGAAAAGTATCCTATGTCCGTTTCTGTACAGCTAACAACGTTTATTTTTATTTTATTATTTTTCCGTAAATTTGAAGGTTCAGTGGTTCAGGTGTGAAAAGGTATTAACAAACGGTACAAACTAACTTATTTTGGCATTTATAATCTTAGTTAGGATCATAAATTGTACAGTATACATGGATACACACAGAGCGTTACACAATTGCAATCATAAAGTACTAGTAATTCATTTTCAATGTGCACGGAACCACATTAAAGGCAGACAAAGATCGGTTCGCCCTCTTTTTAGTCCTGTTATCGTAGTTTCTTTTTCTCCGTCGGAAATTGCAGTAGATCGCTAATAGTCTCCACTACGTTATCAGCTGCAATCAGCTGGTAATGACAATGCCTTTCTTCATCGCAAAGGGCAATGTATAAAATAAGTAATTCTCCTAACCGGATTTCTGTCACGATGGTGTCACTAGTCAAGTACGCAGGAGTTATTATTATGCACAACTGTGTGCGCAAACACAGGTGCACTCACTCTTCCCTTACTGTCAAAGTCCGATGGACGACAAACCGACACGACTGAAAAATCTTTTTGTAAATGAAACTTAAACTTATAATTACTTGAAGCGGGTGAAAAAATACACGCGAACGAAGTCGCGGCCAGTGGCTAGTATTGTATACGAAAAAGAAGATTAAGTTTTTTACTCCACACTCTACTCATCGAGGTACTTAGGTACATACCTAGTGAGTGTATCACAAGCAGATTAGCAATTTCACTGCCCAGAAACTAGTAATCCATGAAAAAAGTACAACTCAGTCTTGGAGCATGAATAAAGCTCTGTCGAAACCATTGGCTGCGTTGTTCATTTTGTCAAAGTAATAATAATAATTAACGAAGGAACTTTCCTTAACAAATAACAATTATCTCGAGGTATGTAGGTGACGGGCTAAGAATCTGTCCTTCTGTCCCTCACGGTTCTTACAAACACGTTATTTCGGAACGTGACCACGAACAACGAGACCATTAACTGTAATGAGAATCTATTATCTGGAATTAATGGGAATTAGCAAATAACACATGGCTTGGACCGTTCATTGCCTGTGCTCCGAGCGAGAAAATCTACTGGTAGATCCAGGGGCAATGTTTCTTGCCTGTGGTTCTATCTAACATTACATAAGTGTCAATTTGTATTGGTGTTGAATGGCCCACCGGCAACGGAGCTCGCTTCTTATGCATGTACAGACAGCGTCATCAACTGGCTACCCCCATTCCGAATTAATTTTAATGCAAGACGGTTTACCAATTATTGATGATCTGTCTATACCAATGTGCCTTTTTCAATTCATATGTACTTTCCAAGTTTTTCTTAGATTACGTCTAAAGGTGCATATAATGATTAAGTCCCATTAAACGTAGCTTCCCATTAAATACTGCTGCTGATTTTATTTACATCCTATAACAAAATTGGTTACCTATATAATAGGTTTTTGAATTGGAGGAACTAATACTAAAAACTTAAACTTAAAATCATAACGATTATTACTTACTTATCCTGCCCATTGTAGCACCAGTTACCTCATTTTCCTTTGTCATAAGGCTGTGTTTATAGTTACAGGGGCTTCCACTCCGTCCCTGTGCTATACAAATACCTTGGCTTCGCTGCCAGGTTTATAGCTGCCGGTATGAAGCGGCACCTTGTCAGAATTACAAATTTCCCTTCAAATATTAATACCGGTCCGCTTAGTATGGCGAACATTACAGACATATTGTTAAAGATTATTAAGCTTGAGAAGGCGAAGAAGCGTTCCCACACCGGCTGAGGAATTTTGTAAAATACTGTATCCAATCTATTGAATTTTATATTTTTGTAAAGGCATCCACAATAGAAGACAAATCCCTAGTATGGGGAAAGTTTATATTTTAATAAATCATTAAATATCACGTATGTTAAGAAAAAAATTATTTCTACTTGTTAACGAGTTAAACGCGTACAAAATAATATTATAAATTTTTAAAAATATATAGAATTTTAACTGAATATGTCACACACCAAAACTATGGCTGTGACGTAGGTAAATGTATAACTAATTAACGCTGAAATTCAAAGTCACAAAAAACAACAAATACCTCACGATATTTTACCAGAAACTTTAGTATTCAAATGGTTTTTGAAAAGTCGTTCATATTCATAAAGGTGTCAAAGACAAGAACAGAGTAATATAAAATAAAACAAGACGATAATAATTATGTTAAAGTTACAAGTTTTAATGACGATAGAAATTTGAAGTCTCCGCGACAAGTAATTATGATATCTCTGAGTTTATTGATATTACAATATCATATAGTCTGTCAGTGTTAAAAGTTGCTCCGATCAAGCAGTCCTTACACAAATAATAATTAATAGTACATTATGATATAAGTGAAGTAAGTTTGTCACTGCGGACTGGTCTGGCTTGCAGCCGGAGTCGAAGGCGACGGCATAATGAAGCCAAGACTGTAATGATAATATACTCACGCGTTTCATACATTTTCCAACACATGTTGATTCAAAAGTAAGATTTTAAGTTGTTCTGAAATCAATAAATAGTCATTCGAGTAAGTCATAATTTATTATTGCCATACACAATTAATCGCGTTTAGATACGTAATAAAATGTATGTCAATTCATTAGTGGTGTCTGCTAACCTATTAGGTTTACAAATTGACATGGATAAAGGTTTCAAAATAAATAAAATAGTATTATGTGGGAAATGGGAGTTTAAAAACTAATCGAATTTACGTCACGTTTGCTTCGCGCGTGGTAGGCTTCCTGAATAATTAATCTTAGGTCCATATTCACATTCATATTCGTTTATTAGCATTCTACAATGTAAAACAAGATGTTAATAAATAGCTTAGAGCTATAAGCCATTGCAAACCCTGTCAGTAAAAGTTATTCTTTGAAACAAAGTCATTCTTATTTCTGCCGCAAAGCAGCGTTGCTGTGTTCGGGTTTTAAGGGTTTGGGTGCCGGTGAAATTACAGACACATTAGACATTTCAACTTTGTCTCTAGGATGGCAACGCATTTACAAGGCCTCTCGTATTGCAGATGTCTATAGGCTGAGGTACTGCTTAACATACAACGAAAAAAAGCTGCCCTAAAAAAGCTGTTACTCCTAATTGTAGAAACTACATATAACATGAAGAAGGTCATCATTGCTCCCACCAAAGCAACATTTTCCGTTGAATTGTACACAATACATATCGCCGGTGTATGTCAGGGTCTCACGGATAACTGTCATGCGATAGACAAATGAGTTTGTTGCCAATATAGAGGTATTGTGTCGCGGTGACAATACGCGGGCGTAGTGGGTAGTTGGCTAATGATGCGTATGGTCTATTGTGCTCACACTACGTATCCTTTGATAATACATTTTATTCGTATCCAAATATGAACTTAGCTAGTTGATCACTAGCTAAGTACTATTTTTTTCAAACAGAAGAGTTTATGCACTAGGATAAATAGTGATTCATTCACTTAAAAAAAAGGGTCGTTTTCCAGCAAACATTTTTGCTCATTGTTACTTAGTTTGGTAGGCACTACCAATGCCTAGTTATGCTCTTCGATGTATACCCCCGTTATTGGCATTCAATCCCAAGATCAACTACGGCTCACATTCAATCGATCACCAAATAATCTACATTTTGATTTCCTAAAAATACTGATAGATACGCTAATAAAATGAGACAAGTTATCGATGATGTAAGATCCGAGCGTCAATCAAAGGAGGCAGTCAATCACTCAACCGCCGCCATCTTTGCAGCATTCGCCGGATGATTGGAACTCGTCAATCATCCTATAGCGGTTCCAACACTATACTATAGCAGTACAGGCGTGTGCCATCTGTGTCTCCTTACTAATTAGTTTGACACAAGGAGACAGCCGCGTTCAGGCAAATATAATCGTCTGATCGTGTTCATGGCGGGCTGCTCAATTTGCTATGTAATGTTAATTACTTATATGTACTAAACCAACCTACAGAATTTCATGTCTAAGATTAGATATTTATTTTATTTACAACTAGCTTTTGCTCGCAACTTCAACTTCAACTTTTTTCAGCCGCATTAGGTTACGTCTTTAGTTACTGCTCCGCACCTTTTGGTCGTAGCGTGATGTTATATAGCCTTCCTCGATAAATGGACTATCCAACACAAACTAAGAACTTTTCAATTCAAACCAGGAGCTCCAGAGATCAGCGCGTTCTACCAACACACAACCTCTTCAGCTTTATAATATTAGTATAGATTGATTCGTACCTACTTACAGTATTAACAAACTTTTTAACTGACTTCAAAAAAGAAGGAGGTTCTATGTTCGACTGTATGTATTTTTTAATGTGCTTACCTCTAATGTGCTTATATGTTTACCGCTTTCTACTCTAATTATAAACTGATTTAAAAGAATACTTTAAATTATATTTAAAAAATATGAAATTCAATATATAACAAAACAAAGTCGCATCAAACAATGTCTCCGCATAAATAGTAAACTGGAAATGTACCACGTTGGATGGCAATGCTAGAATTCTCAGGCTCAAAAATATAATTGCCACCAAGGTTACTACTATGTTTTCGCCGCAGAGGCATCGCCAGCACGCTGAAATAGGAAGACGGGATGGCGCCAAAGCGTCGACTCACATAGCTTCTAAATCTATGATTATTACCCAAAGAATCACGCGTAAACAGTCCTCTAATGTAAATTTTGGTATTTTACTCTAAGTAAGTAAGTTTGGCCAAATTGTTCGCAATTCAACTTTGTTAAGTCTAGTTTGGTAATGGACTACGCTACAGCTACGACGTAGCAAAGTAGTCTACGTAAGCTACGCGGTCGTAGCCCTGAGTTGTAGCAGAGTAAATTTTAAAAATGTATTTGAATTATGATTTATTCCTTCATTCAAAAATAATTAATAACTTATTCATTTACCATTTGAATGAAGTTATTTATCCCAACATAATAACTACTGTTTTCTTTCGATTTTCACATGATAATTGATTAATGATTAATAAATGATTGGGGTTCTTCAGAAAGGTCGTGTGCGCAGTACTCGTAACCGGCGTGCTTGTATGAACAGATGTATGAACGTGGTCGAGGCGAAAGAAGTGTGTAAGGATCGTAGCAGGTGGCATTCTGTGGTTTCTGCCTACCCCCATGGGAAAAAGGCGTGAGTTTATGTATGTAATTGATTAAACAAACTTCTTACTATTTCGATTTATCCAAGATTGTATCTTTTACTGCACTTAACATTAATGTTTTATCTCCACCATGTATCAATATATTTAAAACTCTCGTTTCCTCTTGTCGACTGTTCATTTCTATGAATAGAACTCGCTCCTCTTGTCGTGGGTATCGTGGGACACAAAGTGATTGGATTGACGACATTTTACCGAGATTATACTGACAGACAAGAGTAGATAGGGGGTTACGTACCTGCAGTGTAGTGTATTGTATTGTTGTGTAGGTGCGATGGTTTTACGATGGTGGATAAAGAGAAAAATGTATATCTTGTACTAGTATACAATAAATGTAAAACTTAAAAAAGTACTGCTTTATATTATGTATGAGCTGGGTGTGGCCGCGGCTTCTTTTATGTGACTGTACATTCTTTTGACATTCATTTATGATAACTATATATATATAAATAAATTGCTGTTCGTTAGTCTCGCTAAAATTCGATTACGGCTGAATCGATTTGCCTAATTTTGAAGTCCATAGATAAAATGATTCAAGAGAACATTTTATACGTATAAAACATCACGCTACGACTAACGGAAGCGGAGCAGTAACCAAAGACGTAACTGAACGCGGGTGTCACCGCCGGGTATGTACCTAGTAAATATAAAAAGATACACTGACAGTTGTACCCGTTCTCTTTTTGACTGTACGCAGTGTGATAAAGAATCTATAATTTTTTAAACTGCGACCGTATTATAATAATTCTTATATGATCGATTAAAAATAAAAGCTCAACAAAAAAACTTGCAAGTAACAATATTCTACTGACGACATAATTTTATTCTTTGTGTGTCTTTTATTGTGTTTTTAAATGATCAAGTGCAAACTATTCAGCTATCCAATATCCGAAATCCCTTTGCTAAGCGTGGTAATAAATATCCTATACGAAGATCAAAGAAGAGACCTATATATTTAATATTAGACGTTTACGGTCCAACAAAACACACAAACTTATATTAAATTCGTTTGTAATTCCACCGTGTCCTGGCAAGAATTCGGATTATCTTGACAATTTCAATATAAGCGTTGTTTGAGTGACACCTTACAGAGAGGCCCCTTGAATTATTTATTAAGGGCCTATCTGACGTGACACTGACAGGTTATGCCTCTCTTGTCTATGGTAGATATGACCATGGTTTATGACCACTAGGAATTTCTCCTGTATTGTGGGTGAGTTTACGAACATATAAACTCACATACACATCCAACCAGAGCTGATACAACTACCCGTAGGCTGTCTAAATATTTGTCCCATGCGAGAATCAAACCCGCGACAGACGGCCGCGGCGCCCCAGTCAGTCGCTCAGCCATCGCACCAACCGTGTCGCCGACATGAATAGTATATATTTTATTGTGTATAAATAAGTACATGCGCATTTAGGCAGTGGACATCGTTTTGTGCATATTTATAAATTAAATAAATGTCTAAATCTACAATTTGACAGTATGTTTTTATGTCGTTACATAGAAACATTGATTTGACCAGAAATAAACTTTTACAAAACGATTTTGAACAAATAAATTATCTGTTGATCTTGAGCTCCGAGCCAACGGTGCCAATGTTGGTAAAATTTAATAAATATTATCGCCATTACGTTCCCCTACAATTCTCATCTCGTAACAAAAAAGCGGGTACTTATTAAGTTGAAAATAAAGGCCTCTTTGATGCCGACAAATAACTGAATTAGGGCAATTTTCCTCATGAAGTTATAAGAGAATGTCCTCGACGCAGGTGTGAGCCGGGCTCATTTAATAGTACCTCCTTGTTTGCCCTCGGCGTACCTTTTATAAGAATTATTTGCCTCTGAGCATTTTTTCTGTTATCTCGATATCACAGGCACGCTTCACTGAATTTATTATTTCTAAGAGAACAATAGACATTAAGAAATACATAATGTTTCTTTTTTCATAAATTTATAAATTACGCTACACTTTATGGCATCAAAATTTTACATTTATCTAGTTTTAGTATTAGCCTTCTTATGAGCATAATTCTATGGATGGGCTCGTAGTCATAACTTTCGCAATGGGTGGAGATCGAACTGACTGCATTGATAAAAGTTTGCAAGTAATGTAGTACTCCCATCAACGTAAATTATCTTACAATAATTACAGTAAAAAAACAAAAAACATCCACAATCACAACACGTAGACGCACACATAGCCATGTCCTCAGTCGACGTAAATAATCTTACATTAATTATAGAAAAAACACAACACACCCTACAGTTTCGCGCACACACACATATGTCGCGATCACATTAATAGAATCAGCGAGGTTTAATCTAACCTAAGTAAGCCAACACGGCGGCTGGTGTTTGCACCGAGTGTTTGTCCGCCTCCGGCTCCATCCGTAATTATATTTAGCTGGAATGTGCCCAACATTTCTGTTTACAACGCTCGGATTATAACAAACATGGGATTTGATATTTACACAAAGGTATAAGGCTAACCTAGCAAGCACGAAGAAGATTGATAAGATGGAAGTTGCAAAATAATATTCATTTAATAATCAGGTTTTTTATTATCTAAAAGTGTGCCTAAACAACGGATTTTAACAAAATATTACACTTGCCCTGGACGAGTATTGTTTTGTGCAAGAATCACGTCCGTAACGGGTAGTGTAGAAGACAATCACACCCACATACACCCATAGCACAGCAGATAATGCAAGCCGTGTCATGGCAACTCGTTTTCATAATACCTACAAGATTATCATTTGACGAATTTATCGAAACTAAATATAGACACGTAATTACAATATTCAGTAATGTTAGGTACTATAAACATTGAAATGATGGACTTCTATTAAAAAAGTCATAATAAAATTTATGTATTTATCTGGCGTCCACTCAGCTGGGCAAACAGCTTGATTGTTTTAAAATTTTACAGTATTATTGGCCTATTAAGCCACAATCCTGGGAAAAGCATCTTTTTCTTCAGCGTTTCAGCTCCCTCGCTACTTTTTTAATGGGCGACTAAATACCTACAACTATAATATCCAATATCAGTTAAATTATGGATGTTCGTCGAACTAGAGCTAACTTAATAAGCCTTTGTGTACAAGAGCTAAACAATACCAACTTACCCTGATATCTATGATCGAGTGCCACTAAGTACCTACGTAAAGTACTTATTACGAATACTCCTAGTAAGTCCTTTGTAGTCGTAGATTGAATTTGAAGTTGAGATCTAAAGCTTCTATTTCTGTGTTTTAAATTATATTAATTGTATTCCATTTTATATGTACTAACAATGAAGGGTATTACGTTGTCCTAAATAAAGTCTGGTGCCTAGATAAAGGCAATATAATATTGGAACTTAGGTATAAAATTTATTTAAATGCCTTTTGCGTGGATGGTAATTCGCTAGTGTAGTTCTATAGTTGTTATCCCCTGAGAATAAGGTCTGAGTTGAATAAAGGTAATCACGATAACATACAATTGCTACGGAGAGCTGCGTCGCAGCAACCAGTGCCAGTCTGTCGTAGCTGATCGGCTACACACTTCTTTTTATGAACATTCGCTTCAAAATACACTTAAATTATCGCTACCTGTTTGTAGATAATCATTCCTTTTTACAATACGCCATATCATAAAAGTCCCTAATAACAAAATTAAGAAAATATATACTACCAATTTCTCACCCTCTAATCTATGGTTGCCCCGGTTGACCTTATTAACGCTCATAAATCTTAATTACAAAGGTCACAAGATAACTAATGGATCTAATGAATAACAGCTTCTGGTTCTACTGACAACAAATGTTCGGCCAGCTGTCGCAAACAGAGACCGACTTAGTAGTTCATTTATTTTGGAACAAGAGAAATAATCATTAAGAAATATAATGCCCGAACTAGATTTCCCGAAAAGAGTTTTTAACTCTTGGGAAACTTGATGTAGGCTGAATAAGATGTGAGTGTGACCTTTGCGTAATATCTACTTCGCCTTATAGCGCAGTCTTTGAAAGTTGCGCCTCTTAAAGATTTAGGTGTTTTTCTTTTAATGCTTTTACATAATAGCCAGATCAGAAACCACCAGACACCACCACCACCAGGCTTACCAGAAATGATCAAAATAATTTAATAAGCTGCTTTTCTGTATTATACGCTACCTCTTCAAGGTTTTTAAGACCTAAATCAATAATAAAAAGGCGTTTTGGGGTGCAGCCCAGGGCCCCGTGAATATAATTATAGCCTCTATTGAGAAATAAAGTAATGTTATAAAAATATGTAACTATTTAATAAGTATTGCACCGCTACACTCTCAGCTGCAATTATTAAGCTTCGACTGTAATGGCAAACTTAGTTTACAAAATGGACTATTTTTATTATTCTAATTTGTTTCTTATATGTTAATAGACTTAGATTGTTGGCTATCAGTTTAATTAATTAGGTAGGGCCAGGGCCCCCAAATTTACAGTCCGCCCCTGTTGGTACTCACCAAATAATTGTTACCAGAAGGCAGTTATAATTTTTGAGGTTAAAATGACAGTCGCTCGTTTCATTAAAAATCTGAAGACATTGTAGATTAAAGCCAGTGATTTACTTACACAAAAGTAATGATTAATGTGTTCCCTGAATATCTTCACGTTAAGTGAACTAACTTAACACAGTGACATCACATACTATTCTACAAGTCAGGCATGAATAAGTAATTACGCCGTCATCCATTTCTCCAGCGCGCGATAATCTACACCTGTACCTACTTAAGTAATTAGTGAGCGACGCGTGATACTCACGTTTCTAGGTCTTAGGATATTAGTAAGTATATAGTATATACTTAAGTATGTGTTTACTGTTTATTATTAGTTTAGTGTACACACGGCTACATATCAAGCTATACATATCCAGTTTATGCTGACCTATCATTGTATAGGATTTCCATACAATAAGAGGTCAGCTTATACTGGATAATATAGCTTGTTATGTAGCCGTGTGTACTGTTTCAGAGGCTTTACCACTACAGTACTCTTGGTACTTATAATTGTGCTTATCGATAAAAATAAGCTACCTACTGAGTTTTTTTTTAATGATATTGGACTGATGGATATACCTGCTTTCCATCAAGTTCATCTTTTTTTCTTTTAAGATTAATGTGTGTCTTAACTACTTACAAGCAACGTTTTTAGTGCTTAATAAGCAAAGTTAATACTAAATAATTAATACCTAGGTTTGTAACTATAATTTTGCAAATAAATAGGTAATTAGTTAATTACATAATTATAAAAGTGAAATAATATTAGTAAGTAACGTATCAGACAATTAATATTAATGTCCCTCCTTCCCGTGTTTACAGAGTCAAGACCACCACGGAAGAACTACAATCAACTGTCGTCCAGTGAAAAACTTGATAACCGACAGTCAGATGATATTCAAATTGAGGAAGCGGAACCAGAATCGGATGCCAGCAGCACCGACTTGGATGAACGTGATACAGGCGGAGTCTGCCCACCTTGTGCGCATGACCGATATAACAACAACGTGCGTCGACACACACATGACGACTTCAGCGATGATACAGACTACGGTAAGTTTTACTACTTTGTCAATTATTCTGAACTGAATTAGCACTAGAAACAGTGGTAGTTATTCCACTTAAATGGCATCGATATGGGAGAATTGATTCCTAGGTACAAAGTTTGAGCATGCGCGTCTCTACTGAAAACTGGCATCACTGAAATATGTATTGTCTGTGGTTTTGTTCGCTAGCAAAGTTGTCATTGTTGAGGTGCTGTCAGGATGTATGAATGTATCTCTCTGACTGCGTGTTGTCATTGTCATCAGTCATTATGTTTTGACGTTTGTTGCTCATCAGGAAGTGGGAAGTGTTATTAGTTTCATGATTATTATAACGAAATTGGAATCAACTGTTATTCCATGTGCTAAAACCTACAAAACGGGATCAAAGTAACTTAATTAAAAATGGCGAACCTAAAGACAGACTTGGATCAATATTTACTGAAAAATGAAAGTCGTCGGAGCTACAATTTCAGTTTACCATCGTTTTCTGCCCCGAGTTTTATGACACGGAGTACCGACGAAAGCCCTACAAGTACTAGCAGCACTGCTACTTGGTTTGAAAATGTTCAAAAGGAGTACTGCACCTTGGTAAGTAGCAAGTTGAATTAATTAATTTGCGCATGAATCATTGGTCATTGCAATACAAAGCGTTGCTATCAATTACATCACCTTAAAACTAGTCTGTGTATAACTGTGTACCATCATTTAATTGGGGTCAGCACACTACCAGCTTGCAGTGGCGTATTTGAAACAAAAGAATAGCATTACACCTTCCTTGTTATTTGTTTTTATGGAGGCTTGTAGGTTGTATGTTTGTCACAGCATGTTTACTATATACACAAATATATATATTGTTTACAAGCTTGCAATGATCATAAACAACCTGAGTAGGTAGATATTACCAAACCACCTTCAGGTTTTTAAAATTTTAACAATGTAAATTGTATGGCATTAGTTAGATCTAAAAAAATCTGGGTTATTATAGCTATTTACTTTTGAGACCAAGCTAGCCCCCTTTCTCTTATATTGCTGTTATTTAGTAACTTAACTTAAGAATTAACATCAAATGTTCTATATTTCAGAGCAGGACACAGCGGTTCATGGGCTTTGGAATATGTTTATTCTTTGGATTCCTATGTTTCATACTGTCATTCCTATACATTCCTGTGTTACTGCTGCAAGCAAGGAAGTTTGCTCTACTCTTCACTTTAGGGAGCATGTTTTTTATTATCAGGTACGAATGATAATTTTGTTTACAAACTTTAATTATTCATGACACTATTATGATATTTAGTGAATGTGTGGCTCATTGTTTATCTGTAACTCTCCTACGTCCTGAAGCTCACAAATATTTATTGCAACATTGGGATGATGTTGTTTAAGATTTTGGCACTACACTAGTATTACTACTAGTAGATAAAACATTAGAATACTTGAACACACACACACACATACCATCACGCCTGTATTCCCCGAAGGGTTAGGCAGAGGTGTAACAATGTACACCCGCAGTTCGCCGGTATGTTTAGGTCCCATGTATAGGGGGCGAGCCTATTGCCATTAACCGGGCACAAATCCTAACTCCCAGCTTTTACTGAGAATTTCATAGAAAAACCCAATAACACTTTTTGCTCGACCTGGGAATCGAACCCAAGACCTCTAGCGTAGCAGTCGCTCTTAGGACCACTAGGCCACTGAGGCAGTTTCGAGGAACACTTGAAATAAAATTCATAATATTTTTTTACAGTTGTCGTCATTGTCCACAGCCCAACTTCCCCCACTACTGGGTATGGGTCTCTCCTTTTTTTATTCTCATACATTATTGGGCAAAGGCCTCACCCAAAGCCTTCCAGTAACTAGAGGGAGGCTATCCTTTAGTATAAAAAGAAGTACTTGTTACCAAGATTGTAACCCCATTCTGTAAAACAGTTTCAGTTTCCTGTACGGCCCGTGGAATCACCTGAAGTCGATGTTTAGCACCGAGAGGGCTCTTACCACCTCTCTTTACATGCTAACACTCATAGCAACATTATACTGTGCGCTACACTTGCAAAGTACTCCGTGGACAATCGTGTGTGCCATCCTACAAGTGGTAGCCCTGCTCTGGATGATGATGGGATCCATCCCTGGAGGCTCCTCAGGAATGAGGTTCTTCGGCAGCATGTTCAAGTCATCCGTATCTAATACTTTACCGATATAACATTATATATGTGTATGGACTGGAATGGTTACTATTCTTGTATAAACACTTTGATATGTGTAATTAAGATTGTTATTTTTACATTAATAGAATATAAAATGGTGCAGTTTTAATGTTTTACAATTTATTATATACTCTATTGACAAGTGAATCTGGATATATAATGCAATAACTGACTACATTGCTTCCAGCTTCAATTAAAATAATATAAAAACTTGTACTGAAATTATGAATTTATGGAAATTATGAATTTCTAGTCTAGCAGTTTATTAGGTCAATGTACTTACGTTGCCCTATTAACGAGGACTTGTTAGTGAAATTAGCAGCTGCATGAGAAATTGCTCTTGCATGAATTTCTCAACATACCTACAACTTATTTGATTGGACCTACATATTTTCTGTTTCGTTCCTAATACAATAGTTACTCTATCTATAGTATTTATCGATTTCGTAATAATTGCTGATATTTATGTTAATGTTTAATGTGATTATTAATTTAAACTGATTTTACTTTACTTTAAGGTGTTAGTTATCTTGCCCTAAGGATTTTGTTTTCCACTAATGACTTATTTTAATTTGTATCGCATTTATACTATAGCTAAAAACATATCAAACTAGTACAGAGTACCTCACAAAGTTATACATAACTGAAGATTAATATAGCTGAAAGGGTTCTACATATATCATGTCAATAAAATAATAATTCTTATAAATCCTAGTAAATATTGATGTCATTCAATGTTATGTATAAATAATTAATTCAATCTTTTACTAGATTAATGCCTTGCAAATGAAAAGCTAAAATGATCAATAGGTAAATAATAACTATGCTCAAACTTATTAAAACTACAAAATATTTTTTGTATAAAGATTTATTCAATTAAACTTGAACTTTTCTTTATTCTTCTATCATTTCATAACCTATATATAGTATATTTATTTTATACAATATACCTATAGTATATTATGTAATAATATTATTTTCTTTCGTTTGTTTTCTTCTAGTCAATAAAGTGATCATGTCGGAATTTTGATTATTTCATAAAAATAAGTAATGAATTATATTTTTTTAATTCTTTAATAATTAATATTACAACTACATTATAGAATAGGCAGGTACCTATTTACCTAGATAGAAATTTTTCATTCATAAACCTCTTTATAACATTAAAATTTAATAATTTTGACATACGTAAGTTGGTAACAACTTATCACAGACTGCACAAACTCGTTTTACTAAGTAGGTATTATCAGATAAAGGTAATCATGCGGCAGTACAGTAATGGGAAAACATAAAACCCACATGATTCATACGTCTCAATAAATTGATTAGTCACGACTACTCCCACTTAGGTACAGTATCTAGATATTATAGTGAGTATAACAAGGGCTCGCACTCCGCGCTCTGCGCTACCAGGGCGACACGACTGGTTGAGGTCGTGGCTGCAATCTTCGCCGCTGAATATCCGACTGAGATAGGTAACCTGCCAGATGTCCTGTTCCCTACGCTTAGTGCGCGAGGTACCTACCTACAAGAGAGTGCGTTTACACTAACAATTCAGGAAAACCAGTAGGAAGATATTTAATACCTAAACGACACAGAGATAAAGTAATTATTTTATCTATTCTTTGTATATCAATAAGTACGACCATCGATGACGTGCTGATGTTTACATAAATTAAATAGCTTATTATTGCTACTCTACTTGCCAGAAGGCGGGCAGAGGAGTGCCAATGACAATGTAGATGTAGGTGTACAGCTAATAGTAGTAGATCAAAAATGTACGAGTAGAAAGGATTGGTCTATCTGGTTGATAGGCGACTCGACTCGACTGCACGCCCGAGTAGACCAATGCAAGCATAATTTGGCAAAATGGGTCATCATAGACCCTAACACCCAATGATTGCGGAGCTCCTGATTTGACTATTCCACATATTTGCTAGTGTCGCACAACAACGACGCACTTCGCCAGTTAGGGCTTTTTTCTGTCATGCTTCAGTAAACTATTTTTTGTAATCGAACAAGTAGGTAGGTGGGTGCTTCAAAAGATTTACCTCTCACTCTCTTACAATGTTACCTCTTTATAATAGTAGTATCAAGCTATACATTTCCAGTAGGTATAAGCTTCCTCTTATTATATGGGAATCCTATACAATGAGAGATCAGCTTGATATGTAGCCGTGTCGACCTACCTAAAGATTTACCAGACGAAGTAGACTTCATGCCGCTACATAACAGTGCTACCTACTGATAAATTCCTAACAGAAAACCTTTCCTAATACAAAATAGCCCTGCCTAACCTGGAAAACAAATCAGTTTCCATGCTCGGTAATAAAGAAAAAGTAGGTTACTACCTACTCTATAGTAATAGTTTTTTTTTATTTACATTTCAGACGAAGCTCTAACCTGCAACGTCTGCGACCGATCGTTTCCAACACGTCGCCAACTCGGAGATCATCAACAGAAAAAACGACACTTCGGGTAAGCAGAAATAGCTACATTCAACGTGCAGCCTTCTAGCCATACTCAACTATTTGTATTTCTAGCCACTTATTGCTACAATGAAACTCTTTAAATTAAATACTATGCCAGTATTAACTTAACCCAGCTAACAAGGGATTAAATTGCCATGATGTCTAGCGCCACCGAGTCACTAGTTATTCATTTGATAGGTAATGAATTAAAAACTACCTACAAAAACGAAAGAGTTGGAAATTGCAAAATAATAAATGCGGAAATTGCCTGGTTGCGCAAATTGTTTTTTTTTTACAAAAGTAGAGGCACGCGGCAGCTTGCGTGTAGTGCAAACATAAAACAAGACGCCAAAGCAGTTCTTTTTTGGACAGTAGGTACTGGGGTGCGTGTTTATTGACCTTATTGACATTGTACAGTCACAAATTATGACGATCCTAAAAACACTTTCCTTATGTAGATATCTACTATTGTATTTTAATACTCAAACCTTTCTTTATCGACAGATGCAGCGCGTGCGACAGCCTCTTCCCTTCGCTGATGGCTCTGGAGCACCACAAGGAAGAGTTCCAGCACTGGAGCGACTCCTCGTACTGCTCGCACTCAGACTCGGAGGACAGCGATCTCGAGACGTGCCACGAGGACAAGCATCGATTACTCTAATGCCACCACCTCATTATTGCCGGGGAAAAACCCACTAAGTTGGGCACTTTTGTTTAAAAAGCTCTGTACAAATTCTTCTGGAGTCAAGCGTGTAGCCAGTCATCAAAATGAAACCTAATAATCTCTTCTGTGAAGCAGTCAACCAATTGTAAAAAACAATTTGATTCAATGGTTGTATCTAGTTGTGTTTATGCTGAAGCATCACCTGGGTAGTGACAGCAGCCCGTGTGACGTGCGCTGCGAATGGTTGGCGTAAAAACAAGCGTTTACAGTGAGCACCACATCCATGCAGCCTGAAATATAAGCAGAAAACCAGTCGCAGCACATGCCCCGCGGTGTCTGTGCATGACTTACGATAACGGATGTAAAGACACCAATGAAGTCGAAAGTTACATATAATTTCCATCACTGATCACTGATATATATCTTTCATACCTGGATAATTATGGAGATGTTGAAAGGCAGTTATAATTTTAAATTCCCTCACGACCACTGTATCTTCACCCTTAGGGGTGAATATACGATCCGCCTTTGCATTCGTAACGTTGCGCACTATAAACAATTGTGGTTTTTCATGAAGTCGTTCCTATGAAATAATTTTTGCTTATCTACTTAGTTTGATGGGCAGCATGTGTAGTTACCGTTACAATGAGTAGGTACCGTCTTACTGGACACTCTTCAACTGGCCGCATAGGGTTCATGGCTATGTGATATGTCTCGTGAATGAATGTCCAAAATGTCGCCATTAACCCGTCCCTAGCTGTCGGTTTTACGGAGAATGCCCAGAATGTGTGGAGCACTGCTTTTTGTGTCTAGTTTCAATGATAATTTACTAGCTACACGCTTGTCTTGGCTGTAACTATTCTGTACGATGTCTAACAATGGTCTAACATTTCTCATATAAAATGTAAATCTGTAACTGTGTCAAGACACCGACTTCATCTGATATGCTGTATAATGTAAAGGTATTAAAACTCAAACAGGTCAGTAAAAAACGCATATATTTTTATGCCATGAATCAAAATTATATCTGGGTCTTAAAGACTTCAGTGTTTACTTAAAAAGTATACAATGTTAATGAATTTACAAAAACAATGATTCTTCTCATAATATTAGTCACCATTGTGATTTTCAAAAGAATGTATTATAATAGGAAAGAATATTACAGTATTCCTAAGTATATAATACTATACTGAAGCCTAATTATTGTACAGTGTAGACACATATCATTTTGTACAAGCATACGTACCTACTACGTAAAGGAGACGAACGGTGTGAAGTGAATAGAAATCAATCAATTCGTAATCCTGGGTGATTTCCATGAATTGTCTAAGAATACTACATACATACTCATTAAGTCTAAGTACTTAAAAACAAAGACAACCATTAGAAGAAGACTTGGGTTTTTAATTCAGTACTATTTCACTTAATGCAACTATGTTTATTTTTATCAAAAAGCAATTATCTAGTTATGGCTTTTCTACACTGTTATTACATAGGTACATTCCTAAATTCTGGATGTGATAGAATCAGCAGAACTGGACAAATACAATAAAAAAATTTTTGCTCCAGTTTCTTTATTCATCAATATCATTTACATTGACTACGAAATTCTACGTAATCATTTAGTTATATTAGGATAATTCCGTGTATTTTTTTTTCATTTTCTTTTTTTTTACTTGCAATAAATCGTTTGGTAAACATAGCATAGACAAACATTATATTCACTAGCTCGAAAATTAAGTTAAAAAAAACATTTTATTGGCGGGAAATCTAGCCAGTGTAACGATGGTACAAGTTACCGATTCGTAATATTTAAACGATTAGTTACGTATCAAAAGTGCAAAATAACAATCGCAAAAAGACAAAAAAGCAAATTTTATGTCCAAAGTGAAAAACGTTAAAAACCGCTAAGACAAGAAAGTGAAAAGTCCAGTCATTACGTAAAACGAACGAATGTATTGCACTCTGGCACTTTCGGTCTTCGGTCTTTTTGCGCTTTTGACCTTATGAGACTCATCGATATTTTGATCCACTTGTACCACAAGTCACTAAACACATAAATGTATTTAAAACATGATTCTGTCAACTTCAACAATGTAACAGGGATGTTGTTCTAAATACGTTTAGCGCTAAACGTATTTGATGATTTGTGCTGCAAGTGGGCATTAATTTCACAGTTAGACCTGAATCTAAACAAGATTTTCGTTTTTTCTTATTCTTTGAAAGTTCCAAGTAACAAGAGTAGGTAAGTCAAAAGTTGATGTAATATTTAATGAAACTAGAAAGCTTGTTCACAAAACTAGTAAATGAACAAAGTAGTACGTAAAAGTAATTTGTCCTCTTTGAATAGTATTTTGTCTCAATTTTGTATATTATTATTCTCTACTTTTGTGAACATGCCATTTCCTTTCGCTTCACGTAAGTTACGTACTCCTGTCTCTTACCTGACGTCATATCTCTTTGTAAAGACTTTCTAGTGATATCCCGGCAATAATGTATATCGCGGTACTGTTATACGACTGATATTATAGTCTAGATCTGTAAATATTTGTTAAATATAGGTCTGTGTCTTCAGAATCACATTTAGAATTTTAAATTCTTAGTGTCACACCAAACTAAATGTATGTATCCCGCCCCCTTCCCTACCCAGGTACCTTTCGAGTTTACGAGTTACTAATTAAGTAGGTATTTATTGTAACATTCCAACTAGTCATACTATTTTTATAATGTATTAATTTGATTGTATTTCCACATTGTAATGCGTATATTGTAATATTTGTAAGGTCGCTACGCTCTGTAATTTAGACAGGGAGAAGACGACGGAACGAACTATTCGTACAAATAAAAATACGATTGAAAATATGTACAGAAATGTTTATTTTATAGGAAATCACATAACCACAGAGTACAGGCTACGAACACGTATGTACTGCGCTATGTCCGATCTCCCATAAAGGTACCGAAAGGCCGCGATCGGCGCGTATCGTCCGGGGAGCGACGTACACATCTTTAATTTTTCATATTATCGAGTAATCAGGAATACAAATCACGAATCTCTTACAAAAGCATAATACGAGTAAGTCTAGTGACGGCGGGCCCCCGGCGGCGGCGGGGGCCTCGCCATACATGTTACGTTACGTTAGGATAATAATATGCGCCGCGCAGGGGCGCAGCTGGCGTCACGTCAGGGCAGGGCCGGGGCGGGCCGGAGCGGGCCGGGGGCCCGGGGGGCGGGACGAGGCGGGCCGGCCGCTCTACGCGGTGCCGTTGAGCAGCGGCTCGGCCTTCGCCTTGGCCAGCGGCGAGCGGCGCTTGGAGACCGCGCCGCCCGCGCCTCCCGCGCCCCCCGGCGCCGCCGCGCGCGGCCCCTCTCCCGCGCCCGCCGCGCCCGCGGACCCGCTCGCGCCCCCGGAGCTCAGGCCGTTCTTCCACCCGCCTCCTGCAACACCCACGTGTCATCGCGCACCCGCCACTCGCTCTCGCACCTCATCCGACATCAACACTCGACACGCGATGCCACACTACGTTACACGCGACCAATACTCTATATGACTAACAAATACATATAGTATATTGTGTCATAAAATAAGTTTATATTCAGCAACTAGTTCGTGAAAAATAACGCGACAACATTAACGTATAACTGTTGAAAATTAAAGTAAAAAAAACAAGTAAGCGTTGTATTGTCTTCGCTCATAAATCAACCCTTTCTATATGGCAGATTTAGTAGTTCATATTGTGTGGCGTCGCATCACGTTGTCGTGTATGTAATTGATGTGGGACGATGTGTAAGAAGCTTATCACGACGGGTAGCGAGCAATCGCGGCTTTCGCTCACGATCGCTTCGCGAGTCATAAATCTGAAAATCTTACATCATGTGGGCGAGCGGTTCTGAGTCATGCGACCGTTACGTCTACTACATTGACAAATAATGACAAAGCCATAAACTAGAAGGAGACTACAATCATTCAATGCGAAACACAAATTAAAATCAAACCATGCATTTTACTCACAAATCATTGACATTAATGTGCCCACGTGTAAATTCGTTTGTGTCCCAGAATTAGGTGAAATAATATTTTTTTAAATCGGAAGAGTGAAAAGCATTGAATCTATGTTATTATGAATGAAGCACGACGCCTGCAGTAAATTAAGATTACTATATTTGTTCACTGAATCAAATCTGTTTTACTTCACGGACAATTTCAAAGTGTAGTCAGTAATTAAATGGACAAGTTATTATGATATAAATTCCGTATAGACCATTGAATTGTGCAACAGTAGATGTGGATAGTAGGGTGTAGATTGTGACCAGTGAGTTTAGGGTTGCCACCTTTTTTTAAGCAAAAAGGTATTATTTACTTTCTAAGTAAAAAAATAAATAAAGTACAACATCTAAAAATAAATAAAGTAAAAGTAAAATAAAGTATTATAAGGTTGCTAGTTTTTAGTTTATTTTATTAAACAATTAAATAAAATCTTCAAAAGTTTAAATAGGTAAAATAAAGTACTTCATTGCCCTCATAAAGTATGCAATACGTTGACCCGAAATAACGCACAGACTTTATTATGAGGTACGGGTGGCAACCCTAAGTGAGTTACTAATAGGCGGAAATGTCTGTGGAGCTGTGTTGCGAGCTCACATAGCTCACGCAGGTCGGGTGGGTCGCGTGGGTCGCATGGGTCGGGCGTGCTGTGAGCTGGAGTACCTGTCCTCCGGCGGCGGCGACGCCGCGCCGCCCGCGGGCCGGCCGGCGCGCGGCCCTCCGAGGACGTCGCCGACTCTGGACAACACATGCCAAGTGCCTACATTGCCAGCCCGGCCCCCCTCCGCTACACCCGCACGACACCTAACTGGGGGACTAGTCGTTTGCTACGCCGGCGCCGAGACGGGAGGAATGGAATGTCTCAATTGTACTTCTTAACGTCGACAGCTCGGTGTACGTACGATACGTACACCACTAAGAACATTCCGAGCGATAACCACAGTAGATAGCTTACAGAAACTACGTACATGATAAAACAAATAGATGTTGTGTTCGATTAGCCCTCACCGAAGTATTAGTATACATACTAGACCAAACCGTAGCACAAAGCGATAATAAGAAACACATCGCCCATAAATAGCAAACAACTATTCACCCCGCGCGTCCAACTGATGGGAAAATATAACTAAAACTTCCCATTCATTCTTCTACAGTTTATGTACTAATTAAAATGTAAAACGGGGTGCACAAAAAACATATAAACATTATAATGCATACTTATGAGAAATAAATAAAACACTACAACTACATTTTAACTAGCACATTCAGTAATATTTTCAGATTTTTCGTAATGGCTTTCCGATTACATTTGCATCAGATTTTAAATAGAATAGGAATACATAGCGTTATAGGCGGTCGACAAACTTCGGGGGTATTGCAGAATCTGTATTATTTAACTAGTGATAAAAAGTAGCATCGATCGTTTTGATTGTTACTGATAACCACCTGATCGTGTAGATCTGCAGCTATGCTTTTGTATATCTCAATAACTGATGTCTGATAAAAACCACTCGTTCAAATTGATTTTGCCTGGAAATCTATTCTCCAGTTTTAGTTTTATATTTGCAATGTTTGTTGTTTGTTTTATGGCTTGTTTGTTCCTTGCAAAAAAAACCGTAAAAAGTAAAACTACCAAAAAGAAAGCTCATTAAACAACGATGCGAGTTTACTAGTGATTTGACTTTCATAAATCAATCAATCTACATTTTCGAATCTACGTCTAAAAAAATTAAATTCAAACGCATTTAGTCCGATAATATTTTTATTTCAACATTTAAATACTATTTCCTTTTTAACTCATTTATTTAATTCTAAGAACAACAGTACCTACGCAACTTTGTGGGAGTGCTTTCAAGATTTCGTTTCTGAATGAAACAAACATCTTTAGAATATACATGGCAAAGCAGACTCCGCTCCACCTAAAATGTATCACAACCCAGAGAACAGCCAGCTACTGGGGTCGCAAGAACCTTCTTCGCACACACGTGTACGCACAATGAACCGCACGTCTATGGCAACAATAGAATCGACAGTTTTTACGTCGTAGCAGTCGGACACATAAAGCGCGCTGCTACTGTAGCGCTACACGGTACGCGAGCTGGCTGTCCGCTCGGCCGAGCGCCGTAGAGACAAGTTTGTCGAGCGCCCACGCACACGGTACAACGTAACGCAAGTAACAAATACACTAGAGTACAAAGCGCGGTCTATGTCGTACCTCTGTCCGCACTGGACACATCCTGGCTGTCTAGCACACTGCTCTCATCATCGGTTTGCCTCCGCCTGTCCTCTCGTCGTCTGCCACTCTGTAAGAGCACACGTAGTATGTGAGTACATGGAGCACCGGGGGGCGCGTGGCGGGTGTGCCGGGCGCTACGTACGGGGGCGCGCGCGTCGCCGGGGCGCGGCTGGCGCGGCGCGGGCGCGCGGCCGTTCTCCAGCGGCACGCGGCGCTCCTCCCCGCCGCGCCGCTCGCCGCGCTCGCTGGACCTGCGGGCACACGGGCGTTAGCTGCGTACTCGTGCGCCGGGCGCGCCGGACCGCGAGCACGTACCTGTTGGTGCGGGGCGCGCGGCCGCCGCGGGCGCGGTAGGCGGCGCTGTCGCTGCGCTCGTCGCCCAGCTCCGGCGTCATGCGGCGCCCGCCCGCTGCGAGCGCACACAAGCATTACATTACAAATGGCATACAGTTAGCGGAGCGCGTGTGCGGCGGGTGGGCGCGTACCGGCGGGGTACCGGTGGTGCGGCGGGCGGGCGCGCCGGGCGCGCGTGGCGGGCTGCCCCCGGGGGGGCGGGTACGACATGCTGCCGCCGCCCATGACGACGCGCAGCTGCTGGTCGATCTCCAGCTTCTCCGCCCGCAGCTGCTCCACCTCCTGCGGACCACGACACACCGTTCAAGTGCTGCACTGCACGCGATCATTTATACATATAAATATTTTATTCGAAACGGTACATAAACAATATCAAATTTGTAGTCAAGTCTTGACGAACCGAAAGGAAAGCCTCGCGACATAATCGCAGACACATAAAATATGACGAATCATGGAAGGCGCGTTCACATCGATTGAACGTTTTAAACTCAGCCAGTTTAATTCCGGCCACTGGATTTTAAAACAAAAATAATAACATAAAATAAGAATAAAACTGGATGTGGTACCTTGAGGTGCGCGACGTGGTACTCGACGAGCACCTTGGCGTTGGCGATGTTCTCGCGCGTGCCCACGAACACGAAGGGCACCATGCCCTCCTCGCGCGGCGCGGACGGCTGCGGCTCGTTGTCGCCCTCCACCTTCACCTGCGCCGCAACCAACTGGGTACACTACACTTAACTACTGCGGCAACTACTAACTAACGCGACACACAAACGTCAAAAAATAAATGCTCGGTGTTTGAAAGTCTAGTTTCATTTTGCTTAGCCAACTCAAATCAAAACAGCTAACATAGCACTTCACCAGGCTTTCAGAAACCGAGGATATCTAAACACACTCTGAGCTTATCATCGGGTAAAGCCGCGATTGCGACTCAGCACTATATTAAGATACAATAATAATATGATATATTGGAGAGCAGACCAATAACTGGGCGATTATTTAACCTTTTGAGTAATTCAAGCTGTTAGATGAGAAGAACCTATTTCCCTTAGTAATTTGTCAAAAATGTTGTTTTTTTTTTCTTTTTCTTTATATATCTTTAAATTGTAAGGCAAATGGTATTATCAAATTAAATATAGTTAAATATTATATTTACATCTGTTTTGTTTGTACCCATATTTTCAAACTAATAAATTCAATTTGAACTGTGACTGGTGCTCAGAGTGGTTTAGAAGTGCACATATATAACAGAAATTCAAACAATTGACTTAAAATTGAAGTCACAAACTATTAATTTTTAAATCTGTAAAAATATGCAATGAGACAAGTAGTCATCTTGTGATCACCGTGGACATAATTACGCACAGGACGAATATCACAGCCGTCATTACGTCTTTGAACCCTTTTTGGCACGAAAATTTATAATAGTAGAGGAGCCATCAACAAAAATTAAAATTATTAAGAAATGCGCTATTACTTAATTTTTACTTTTTCACTGACTCATCAGTGTTCAGTCCAAACCCTAGGGGGGACTTATTGGGACTTATAATCATTGTAATGTATACCAGAATTATGGGAAAATATGTTGAATTTCAAAACCCTCTAAAGGGGTATAATGGGGGGGTTGGTATCATTTTTATAAAGAAAAATAATATTATTCAGAAAATTCGACTTGAAATGTGTTAGAAGCTTCGCTGCTCTTTAATTATAGGAGTACGTACCTAAGAACAAAATTAATTAAGCAAACACGTATTTCGTGATTTTACGAAAATTGACCCCATAGGGGGTGCAAAGGGGAGAAAATACATAAAAAAACTAGATACAGGCGACGTTACTGAGGATTTTTAAAATTTTTACATGCACCGCAACTAATGTTTGTTGTTAAATATTGTAAAGTTACTTATGTTTTTGGAGGCATATTCTAAGATAAAAAATTTAACTGAAATGTTTTTGTCAAGCCAATATTCCGAATGGATAAATCTTATTAAAACGAGTATTTAACATGCATCCCATAGTTTCATAAATTATGCCCATGGCTAGATCACAAGAACAAAGCTATAGTGATAAAAGGACATCAAGCTCAGACATAGCTTAATTATATTGACCTGGAGACTGAACTTAAAAATTATGAATGAAAATTCAGTAATCAGGGGCCATTTAGGGCAGTGTTAAAATCATCATAGTTTCAGAGAGCTACACGTCTGGTATAGTTCCAACAATGATGATGAGTTACACCACCCCAGATGGCCGAGGCACGGACACTCACGCGCACGACTCCGCTCTTGTCCACGATCTCCTGTATGACCTTCCCGTTCTTGCCGATGACCTTGCCCACCAGCGCGCGCGGCACCTTGATGGACTCCTCCGCGTACTCCAGCAGCGAGCGCGCCGCCCGCACCGCGTCCACGGACTGCGGGGGGGGGGGGGGGGGGACTACTTTACTTTCTAGTGCTTATTTGCGACAACTTGTCCAAACCAAAGGACCTTCGTCTGTTTGACCAGTTATGGCAGAATAGTTATTTTCGTAACGATTGATCAAACGACAATAAATATTGTATTACAATAAACTCTTTCTATTAGAGTAAACAAAAAAAATGCTTTTGGCGACATGATAGATACTTTATTATCTAAGTAATGGATACTTTAATGTAGTTTATCAGAAGCACAACCATAACTTCCTGATTCACTTTTATTTATTTATTTATTTATTTTTAAGGAAAGCTTACAGACTAATAACAATTATAAATATCATTAATAAATAAGGACAATTGCTAATGACAAGCTTCCACATATAAGTGTCCATTTAGTAACAAGCCATTTGCGTTGGTCGTTGGTGACTCTAATTAAATAACTGGTTACAAAAATTAACTACTTTCTATATCAAGTCGTGCAACATCAAAAATAGAATTGAAAAGCTATTTGCGGCTATCGTAATATTCATTGCTCAAATTTTTTCTAATTTTATGTGCGCTGGAGCAGAATAAGTCAATTTCCAAGTGTGGTGGTAAACTATTAAAGGCTATAGCACTACGTATATAGAAGGCGTTACGCCTGTAATTTGTCGATGTATATGGTATATGGAGTAGTGGCGTTTTCTTAGGTTTATGTTTGTGCGAAGAAGTATCTTGCCTAGTAATTCGGGACAATCCACCGAGCCGTTTGCAATATTTGCTAAGAAACAGATGTCATTGACGTTGCGTCTTAGTTCCAATGGCAATTTTGCCAGTATAAATATAATTATTATGGATAAAAGCAACCAAGACAATGAGACAACTGGGAACTGGCTGTCTTATGTCAAGTCCATCAAGGATATCATCACTGAATTAAATCTCGATAGATTAATAAGTGGAAGTCGTTCTCACCTCTCCACAGATCTTAAAAGTGCAGGAAACTTCCTCAAGCTCAATGTTGGTGACTCCTGCGACCTTGCGCGCTTGTTGTATGTTGACTCCGTGCGTGCCGATCGCCAGACCCATCAGATCTTCACGCACTGAGAACTCGTCTGTGTAGCTGGAACAATAATACAATGAGCATTATACCATTTTATATATTTAGGGACATAAGGGCACTATGTTTTCTACTTGCACTGCTTTTTAATCATTACTCCAAGTGGGTTATGGATCAATTTCCGGTCACGACCGAGTGTTATTAGTTTTTCTATCTTAAAATTCTTAATAGTAACAGCAAACGAAACCTCAAATAATGAGCGGTAAATAGAATTATCGTCATATTATATGACAGACTTAAACAGCTGGATGCACTTATATCAGGTACACTACATAAATACGAAAAAAAATTTTCCGTCAGTCACAAATACGAATTTCAAAATACCGATGTTCATAATTCCGAATGGTTCAAATTTCCAAATATAATAACTATAACTTATTACTACTCCTATTTTTATAATTCCTAAATTTCAATATTCCTAACGTGTATAATTATTATTCTCAAAATACCGAGTATATATATATAGATTGAATAACAAAAAGTTCGACTTAATGATAATTCGAAACATCAAAAATTCGAATTATGATTATTAAAATACCGATTAATACAATTCCGAAATAAAAACGCCTTGTAAAACTGAATAGCAAGACAAATAAACACATAATTGCTAGTCAGAGAGAAGTATAATATTATGTTTAGTAGGACGAGGTAGAATTATATTTATGATTAATCAATACGGGAGATTTGCAACATGCAAGCAGACATGCAGCGTGCCAGCAGACATGCAACATGCAGCAAGGATTGTTTCTGTCTCGACTCTGACACGGGTTTGGGCCGATACGAATCATCACCGATGGTTTCAAAAATTGTTATTATGAAATTCGGACTTTTGAAAATCGGAGCATCGAAATTCGGAATAAAATATTTCGGAGTACTTATTTTAAACTTATATCTCCCCACCTTTCAAGAATAATGGTGTGACGTCATGTTATGTTGATAAGATCGAAATAGTCCAAAGTAACTTGAAAATCTAGGCATTTAGCTTACTACTAGAAGGCGAATTCTACTAACTAAATGATGTTCAAATTCAGGTCGCGATGTAGTCTTAGTATCAAGCGGGCCAATTCTCGTAACATTCAAAATCTAGTCGCAAACTCTAATCAATGTCAAAAACTTGGCAAAAATACATAAACCGAAAACTGCCTTTTTCCCATGGGGGTGGGTAGGCAAAAATGTAGATAAATTAAAATAGAATAGAATAGTAATAGAAATATGAGAAGCAAACTGTGTAACATTGTATCTCAGAGGCGTGGCGATCCTAAATTCTGAAAAAGTGGATTAGACAAAGAAAGTCGTTGCCGATGTAGAATAATGAACAGGTTAATCTAGAGGAGATTAACTTGTAACGCGCTACCTGACCAAGCAACTGCAGTTTTTCTTCAACACGTTGATTCATCATTATAAAAGTATATCTACGGCGATTGCAATCAAAAGAAGTAGGGTACGCTCCACGCAAGAATGCGTTCGCGTAGCTTTAATATGTTGCATGCGTGCTACATAATCACGTGTCGCAGTGGCATGCGGAAATCGTGTTGCCGAAAATAGCATGAAAAAATATTTGTAACTTGTTCCAGTCATTTTGTCGTTAACAAAATGTGTGTGGAATGTCAGGGAGTTTGACGAACATTCGTGGTGAATGTTTGAAGTTTCCGGAAACGATAAGTGATTTATTGAAGTTATAAATACGGGGGAAACACCGAAATACCTAATGCGACTTAAATAAACGTTAAGAAAGAACTATTTTTTGGCTTACATTGTTTATGATTATTCCTTACAAAACATCTCATCCGTACATCGGCGATAGAGAAAGCGTCGCGTCACACAATCACACAACGCAGCACTATCTATGAATAACGAAAGCAACTGTGACAATAAACCATATTTTCGCTTATGACGTCGCTTGCATGGTAATCAAGCTGTTCGTAATTAGTCGTTACTTTTACTTGCGATTGTATTATAGAGTAGTATTATGCGCGTAATGGTTTTTTATCAGCTTAGAATGTTGTACCCCATGAGTGATGAAATGTGAAGATATTTGGTGGTTTTAGTGCTTCTAGATACAATAAGTGCCAGCCTTTGAAAAGATGTGCGAGTTGGTATTATCTAGTATCTGAACTACGAATCTGTATGGCCTACAGGAACTTGCTGTTAAGCGTAATGGAATCTATGTCCATCTAATGTCAGACATGGTTTACTATTACAAGAAACTGTGGGGACTAGACAGCTGACCTCTGAGTTTGCTACTGAGCTTCTTCTTATAGAAAATAACAAAAAAATTACGTGTATAACTGTAAAATTTTTGACATATTAACAAAGTAAACATCATTTACCGTTTATACACAGTATATAAGTATCACTTACTTATAAAATAATTAAATAAAACGAAATAAACCTCAAAACGAATGTCAAGCGATTATAATTTGAGAAATGTATACTTTTCTACAGTTATTAGCGCTAAGTAAAAGGTTACAACATGAGTATCCTCTTCGAACGACAGAGGTCAGCACGCAGACAGTTCATGAACTCTTGAACTTGAAAGACAAAAGATACAAGTCGTAAATACATACAAAATATTGAAAAGTTATAAACGTCAGAGGGGCAATACGTACATAAGATCGCATTCTAATCTCATTTGCTCTATACTTTTGAAGAGTTTTTGACATTGATCGTCGCTAAGATAAACATGCGACTAGATTTTGAACGTTTTTAGTTACGTGAATCAGCCTTTAGAGCTTGTACTCTGGACGCAGCTTACATGCTATGTAAACAGATTGGATTGCACTAATAGCTCTTACATTTTACTTACATCTGTGTTACGTCGAGAGGCGCGGGGTTTAATATAATATTGTCTACCATTATACGCTAAAACCACGTGGTTACCGCGCGCTCAACGCTACATAAACATTATTCTGCTTGACACAGGCCACTACTGAAGAACTTGTTTTAGGAATACTGGACAGAGTACTCACCCGCCCTGATTATGTATTTTAGTGGATTCCAACTGTCTGGCTGCCTCTTCAGTCTTCTTTAGCAATAAAAGCTTTTGAGTTAGATTCCTGAAAACAACATAGCACTGTCAAAACATATTGTACAGATATAATAGCGTCATGGAAAAGCAACGGAAGTATTAGTGCAAGGTATTCGCTAGTTACATCGACAAGCGATTCCTAAATAGCATGATTTTAATTTTAATGTCATAAGCTCAGTACTACCAATACGGCAGAAACCTTAATACCGTCGACCCTGAAGCTTATATTTTCATGTCAGCACAACTTTGTTGAGACATTGAGTCAAATGCCAAAACAAATAGGACCTCAAATATAACTTTACAAATGAGATCCTAAATACGTGCTCTGGGAAGTGTGGATTTAGATTGACCGGAATTGAAATTAAAACATTTTTTTCATCACATTTGACACGTGCATTATAATCAGCTAGATATCAATATCTATGGGGTTGTGATGAAACTATTTCTGGGTGTTGTCTTCTTTCTACATAAAACAGTACAGTGACCAAATGATTGGCCGAAAGCTTAGTTTACGTCTAGTCTAGGAGCCGATGCTCACGTCTCGTTGATTGTCAAAGTCAAAGCATTTATTTCAATTAGACCATTTACAGGCACTTTTGAATTGTCAAGAAGTTACATTTAAAAGTTGAAGCTAGCTTCAATCATGGTAAATGCATAGCATTTTGTACCGTCTGCACTTCTACCACTTTGCTGAGGTTTATATTTTACATAAGGAATTGTCGTAGGCGTACTGATACGGGAGAAGACCACAGGAACACAGCGGGCGGTCGTAAATACACCACGTCGAGTTTCAGAGGCAGTTCGACTTGTTGGGACTAGAGTGTGGTCTCTGAAACGCATACCTTTGCGAAGCTCAACATGCGTCGTGAATAGCCGGGTCCTGGCACGCGAGTCACGTGGGGTGCTAGTTACCTAAAGTGCATCTCCTGCAGCATCTGCGCGCGCTTGTGCGAGGTCTCGCAGCGCGACACGACGGCGAGCACGCCGCGCTCGGCCACGTACCACACCAGCGCCGCGCCTATCGCCTTCTGGAACTCCTTGTGAGCGTTCTCCACCTTCGCACTGGCGGACAAAGCGACACTTTAATATCTAGCAATGGCAGGCGGTCAATTCTACTTTTAATTAGGCGTTTTAGTTTGGTGTAATTAAAATACGTGTAGTTGTGTGTGTGTGTATTTTTTTTACCGATGAAAAAAACGTAGTGATTTTTGATTCTCAATTCGACGCGTATATATACATATTTCTTTATATATGATGCATAACTTTTTACAGAGTAGTCCGATTTTGATAATTCTCTTTTTTATTGGAACCAGTATACTCCAAAGTTGGTCTCATATAAATTTGGAGAACGTTGTACTTTCTTAGTTTATCTTGGACATCAGTAACATCGATAAAGGAAAACATCCTGAGGAAAAGGACTTATAATTATCAATATAATTCTGAACTCGCTAAGCCGCCTTGAGCAAGCGAGGTACTAATGCTCGTGCTTTCTTTGTACGAGAAGAGGTCTTTGCCCTGCAGTGGGACAATAATAGGCTGGTATTTGTAGAATTTCTTCATACTTCTCTTTTTGCGGCCGACTGTACACGATGCAAGTAACATGAGCATGACTGTAGAGATGCGGGGCAATAACGCAGGCTTCTCAAGTGGGTAACAATATAGTAATTGTAATTGGTGCGCCAGCTTCCGAATGTTACATGCACTGTGTACCACTACATTCGACAGGAGTGGTTTTTTGCTTGCCACATACATTGGAGACTGACAAGAGTTGTTTGACAAGATTCGGTAAAATGGTGGTTCATAACTTACAAGTTACTTATACTAAAAAGAGGTAAGTTTTTTTATTTGTAATGGATTACATCGGGAAGTTCACACCAGATTATATTTTTTTTTACTAATAGACAGCTGCACTAATTCCTCGTGCTACAAGCTATATTTTAAGCTATATTTTGGAATAGTTGACTTCCATGAGGATGAAATCGCGGCCGAAACATGTCAATATTTTTATATTTAACTTCTCAGATCTAAATTGTGAAAAAAAATTAGTACCTACCTAAATAAACTTCAAAGCTAAAGTACGTAAACTTTGTGATATCAAAAGAAAAGCCGCATTTTTCGCAAAACTCTGAAGCCAAATTGTGTTTTAACACTTTCGAGCTATAAAAGACACCACAACTTCCATAATCCATCATACGCACAGTCGTAAGCACCATTAAAAGTTTCATTAGTCTATTTTTTTTAATAAAAAGTGTGTTACTTATTTATTTCAGTGGCACTTTGTGGTTGACAAAAAGCGCACTCCCTCCCGCGCGTAGACGTGTCGGCAATGTGTGGTCCTAGGCGTGTTTTCTATACAAATTGAAACTCTTGTATACGATGTTAACATCTGCCGCCCCGCGCTACGCGTCGGAGCGCGGTGCAGTGGGACCGCCTAAGCATTATTTCTATCACTGTCGCATAACCGTCAAAATAAGGGTCAGTACACACAGAGACGCGACGCGCATATTACTCAGAATATAACTTTAATTACTACACCTTTCATTGTGAAAATTCTGAGCTGCATGGTGTAACGTATTGTAAATTCTCACATTCAAATGTGTATCTTTTCAGTGTGAACTGAACCAAACGGTGGAAAATAAAGACGGGAATAGAACTAAGTCAAAGCATGTGTTAAGCAACGATTTATCCCGACGTTATAGCCGTTTTCACCAAGTGTAGGTCATAGGTGTCACCTAGTGATGATGAAAATGGCATTAGTGTCAAACAGATTTATTTACGTTATGAAATATGGAGTAGACAGCCTTGGAGGTAGAAGGATTTCATCATTTCAGAATTTATAAGTTTAATGGCCAGTGAATTTATTGTGGTCCAAAAGATTCATACTCACAAAGAATATGTATTGACGCATCGTAACGAGTTTGCAACCCCTTTGAAGTAATATAATACTCACTAATCTTTGAGATCATCAGGTACCGGGATTTCGAACTTGTGAAAGGTGGTCTTGTCAATGGGTGTCTTAGGCGTCTTCACCCGGAGGCGGTCCTTTGGCACAATTTCCGTATAGCAGTTGTCCCACTCCAGATACTCTATTACCAGAAAGTCGCCCCTCATCATCTGGAAATAAAAACAATGTTCAAGTAATAGATTGCTGTGATTAACTGATTACAATTTAATAAGTTTCGGCAATGTTGTTTCTGTCTTGGACGCAGGTCGCGGGTTAGGATTTTCGGGTCAGGTTCGAAATAAACTGCAAAATCGAAGCAGAACTTTTTCAAGTTACTTAGAGACACTGTATGAGAATTGAGAAGAGACCTGCAGTCAATAGGCTGGCTATTTTATGTGGAATCTCTCCTGTTATTAATAATCTAAGATAAGCAGATCTTATCTCAATGAAGGAGCAAGGTAGCTCTTTCAGGAAGATCTGCTTACCATAATATACGCCATGTCGGGTTTGGTTTGGGTTGAAAGAGATGCATTGTGTTTTATGAGCTTAGCCCAGCCAGCAAAGGTGTAAATTGGTAACATTTTAATTCGAAATATTGTGAAAGACTATATGTGGACTTATAAAGGTAATTTGGGCATTAGGGATAGACTGCAGAAGAAAAGTATTCGCGACTTGTTGCCAGCCTCTATAATGATCTTTTTGAAACATTTTAATACATTACTGATATTTGTTGGCCACATTAGAATGGAAATTTGTGTCAACACAAAAACAAAGTGTGATTAGCAGTTGACTGCTAAAAGCCTGTGTTAAAAACATTCTCTCTTTTACTTCTATTTTATTTTTTGTAAATTCTACACTAAAAATCAAACTTCCTTATAACAAATTCTTATTGTAGTCCTAGCTTTGAGTTAGTTACTGTATTTTGAACTTTATTATGAGAAAGGTAGTTTTGAATACAAAATTGACAAATAAGATGAGTTCTATAGTCAGTTTTAGTATTAAGAAGTTTATTGAATAAAGTTCAAAATACAATAACTGGTTCAAAGGACTAAAGTTACAGTTTGTTTTATAATGATATTGATATTGTTGAAAATATTTTATCACAGCAACAGTAGTTATCATGCCCTTCAAAACAACAGCTCAGTAATAAACGACAGCTAAAGCATAAAATAAAAGCGTTAATACCCGGAAGTAAATTGACGACATTGAAGCCTAATATGCACTATTGATCTCATTTTCTTTTGATCTAAAAAATGCGCAATGCGCCATAATACAACATCCCACTATAGAATTATTTAATTAATCAGAAAATTTCGACAATATTTGGGTTTACTAAATGTATTTCATGAGATGTCAATAAGCCATTTATTTAGATATTGCTAGGATAAAGAGATGTTGTTATTTGCCATGGTAACACTGTATAATAATAACAAGTGTTCAAATCAGCCAGAACGGAACAGGGACTTGTAATATAGGTATTAGAGGAGACATGACCATAAATGAAGAGTACTTTAGACTAATTTCAGCATTAAAAACATAACATAAACCTGTCTTATCTTACAGTTATCTACACAAACTACTGTGATACATAAATTAGATAAAAGGAAAAATGCACTTTTTCCCATAGGTAAATAAAAGAAGTTCTCGAATATCCCAGCAGGTCCAAAATTCACAAATACCTTCCATAAAATTTGGTAATTCTGGGAAGTCGTGGAATAAGACTCAGAAATTTACCTGTACCTAAGAAACAATAAATAATTATGTACAGGCTAAACAAAGAGTAATTAAATAATTTAATAAATGTCATGATTCAGTCCTTACAAAAATTCAGGTATCTTCATTTTCAATACAACACAGTAATTGCTATAAAACAGCATGCATGTTATGCCTAAGTGAAAGTGCTCCAAAGTAGGGTACAGTGTTAAAAGTTGCATGTCATCACAACCAAATGATGATTAACACTTGGAACATTTTCATAATATATAATTGAGGAAATTTATTTATCCCACCAGTCACCTTATAGAAGATTTTTCTGTTAAAACAATTATTTGAAAAAAAAAATAATAATAATCTCAATCCTCAATGCTGCCTCCAAAATTAATTAATTTTTAGATAATCATTCATCTGATGAGAAACTAATAAGATTTCATATTTTTGGTAAAGCCATAAAAATATGTATATTATTAGGTCCAACCCTCACGCACAACAAAGCATACAATTTGGTGTTTAATCAATAATGCAGATCTTCAATTTTATTATCTTTGAAAACACAAAATGTCAAATAAACATTGCAGATTGTGTAATTTTTTTTTAATATAATGAATGTAAGTGCTGCTCTGTATTGAGATTTTAATATCTGTGTGCCCAAAATCTAGACTGGAATAAAATGATAGGCCCTAGGTTCAGTTGAAACACAATGCAATATTACACTAAATATTTATTATCAAATTATTATGAGGGTACTCTTTAGTCGCAAAGAACAGCTATAAGAGCATTTTCTTACTTGCTGTGATAAAATATTTAATCTCAATAGTTTATGATTATGATGTACCCATTGTGAATTACTTCCAATTGAAAGTTATGATGCATAATTACAATCAGTAGCAGTGGATTTCTGAACAAAGTTATGCATAACTTAAAAGCCTCTTGAAATACTAAGCACACAGTAGAGGGGGAGCAAAAAATTGTTTTCTGGAAAATAGTTGTGATAAGGTACACTTATGTTATGATGACAATAATAATATGTAATTCAATACCTTGATGTTTGCTGTCCACCACCCACATGCTTCCTTCTCATTGGACCTTGCGTATACCTCCACCTCTTGGTTTTCCACGAACTCTGTGTGTTTGCCGGTGTCTTTCGGTGGTAAGAACACTTGGGAGAACGGGAATTTCGACTCCGGCTGCCAGCTACAAAGCAAAATATTAATGTAAATAAAAATACCCGCACTTTTTATCCCAAAATTATTTATATAATTAAACTATTATACTTACTCATTTTCAAAGGCTACGAGAACCTCGTTGTCGAGCACGTCGGTGACAATGGCCTAAAAATAAAGAGATTTTTAGAACATTCCGACTATACACCAACTTCGTGATGCGCTAGAAATAAGATAATATCTAGGTCATTTATGTGTATATGCGCAATTATAAAAATGCGTCGCGTGTCGTTTTAATTTCATAACACCTAAAATGCAGCTGAAATTACAGAAAGCAGCACAATTATTACAACACATGGAAAAATCACGCCCTGACAGGCGGACATGGCGTCCATTCCAGCCGTGATGATCTTCCCGGAAAAATATTTTTGTAAGTATAAGAAATACCTAAGTATTGAACATTGGAAATAATTAAATAAACATTACACTAATCAAAATAATACTTGTTGTGTGGAATTTTAACGTACTTCACAATTTACAAACCTTATAATAAGCACCATTATCACCGTACACCTCGACCGACAAATCCTCCATTTTGGTTTGAAAGCGTATTTGGCGTTTTCGGAGCGAGAACGAATGTTCGTGCAGAATCGACTGGCCAATCGTTAACCAGTATTTCCGCATAGACAAGATCAGATTTGTTTTTAAAAAGTGCTGCTATGTTGTAAATTTATTTTATGACTCATCGACATTTTTGAATTTGGAATCCCCTGTTAAAAATAAATAGATATGTATTTTCAAGAAGCTTTACACTAAAAGTGTAGGAAACTAAGAGTCCACTGAAACCCGTTTTGGAGACCTTAACCGTTTCCTCTTTCGGTAGGGAATGCTATTACTCAAATTGTGTTTTTATACCGATTTGATGGAAACTTTTTGAAAGTTTGTGGTAATTTGTTCACACCTTTATTGGTTGAGGTATAAACCGACAAAGTGCAAATAGCAAGGGGTAAAAGTTTCATAGCAATAAACTTGTTGTAGCAAACTTTCTTTTAAAGATTCCGTCTGGCTATCTGTGACGTCGTGGTTTCTAACAATTACGGTGCCGAAAAGTTTGGGTACGTGGCCGTGGTTCTAAAAATCAGCCCTACCTAAGAAACTATATTTAAATGACGTCGAAGCCGAAAAACACGACTGATCGTCCGACCTGCTGCAGCCAAATTTTCTTCGTGATCGGACATTCTGCGGCCAAAATTACGGCCGTTGTTCGTGGTAAAAGACCAATTCATGAGACAATTCAGTGCAGACTTCTCGCTAAACGTTTCATATATGAAGCCTTTTCTGCTGTCCAAGGTCAGTGACTGGCATTGACGTTCAGTCAATGGCAGTCACTGACCTTGTTGACTCGCAAACATCAATACGTTTAAGCCCATAAGTTTAATTGGACTCTGGAATCAAACAGGAATATTGATTCCAGAGCCTATTATAACTTATGGGTTTTGGAATCAATAAGTTTACTAACCAAAAATATATTAGGTAACATGTTTTCCTGCTCGCTCCTATTATTTAGCAAATGTTTTCCATTTTATCCTAAAATAAATATAAATGTTATTTATACGAATTTACAATGATTTTACATGAAGATATTGAAATGTTAATTGGCCCCAACTGATGGACGACCAGTTGCGACACTTCATGTAAACAATATTGTCGTTTGATTTTCAGAGTCGCATACATAAAAGATTTCAACGAGCAGTCCTATTGTACCATTTGTACCATTGCTGTTAATGACTATAATTATAATTAGCTGTATCAGATAAACCGAATAGATAGACGAACTCCTTAAAAAAAAGTTTACTGCAATCGATTTCATGGTACTAAACTCGTACGATTCGCAACTAGCAGTTATCGGTTTATATACTTTAAATGATTAGAGTATATCCCAATTTTTAGAAACTTAAAGAAGTTTTTCGACGAATCAGAAAACAAATTTAATTTGAGTAAAAAAATTGGTCGTAATTACAATACCCATCGGTTGGACCTTGGACACCTTAACAGAAAAAGATGGATTTCCCTCTCGAAACGGTTAAAATAGTTCTGTGGTCACCAAAACGGGATTCATTAGATAATTTGACATACTCTCTCTATGTTTTATTTCACTATATTCATCTCGTCAGACCCCTCGGTCTGAGAGAAATAAATTTTAATTTTGGTCACTGGTCAACTCACATTACGTTGTCTATCGTCATTCGTCATAGATGTATTGTACATGCTATTGCCATGATTAACTAATGCTTAGAGTACGGCTGTCAAACTCCAAAGTCGTCAAATACACAATTTATTTTGATTTGAAAACTGTGAGTGTCACATTAGCCACATAAGTATTCCTCAGATTTTTTTTATTAGCTCCTTCAAAATGAGTGAAGTAAGTATGATTTAAATACTTGAAAATCATCCGAGAAAATATTAATAAAAATGTTATAATTCAAATATATCTGGAAAAAGATTTAGTTTCTATTTGCAAATTATTTCAGTTTACCGAGGATCGATGTGTGATATTAGTGACTGGCGCATCCGGCCTTGTTGGTCAAGCTATACAGCAAGTAGTTTTCGAACAAAAGCTGCAGAAAAATGTTTTTGCGCAAGAGGAGAACTGGGTCTACTGTGGATCTGATGATGGAGATCTCAGGTACCTATTTAAATATCTTTAAGAGGGTCAGGAACTCTGTGTAACAGATACACAATATCGGCTGGTACCGATAGCATATTAAGTATGTACTTAGTCAAACATGCTGCCAGCAACCTTACATAACTATTGCAAATGAGATTCATCCAATTATGGATACAATAAAAAAATTAATATAAAAAACGAAATATAAATATATAATATTGAAATCTGTGACTGCAATCATATCACATGCTCATACTTAACAAGTATAAAATTTATACTTGTTAAGTATGAGCATGTGATATGCTGATATGTGATAAAATATATTGTAGGGAGTCACATAAAATGTGACTCCCTACAATATATTTTATTGTTTATGCTTCTGTGATTGTACTTTACAAAGGTGTCCCTATCCCATAGATTCCCAACCTGTGGGTCATATAGCTTTTCTGCAGGGGTCATGAAGCTAGTAATAGAATGAAAAAAAAAGTCAATGTGGTTTATATTTAAAAACGGGTACTGTTTGGAATTATATGATAAGGTTTAACCAATAACTCCATTCACTTAAACTCAATTTAATGATCTCAAAATTTTATTAATTTAAATCTGTGGTTTAATTGATGTTGTGATTGTTTATAGAGATAAAGCCCAAACGGATGCATTGTTTGAGCTCCATAAGCCCACATACGTGATACATTTAGCGGCAAAGGTTGGGGGACTCTTTCATAACATGGCAAACAACTTGGACTTCTTTGTAAGTACATACACCAAATTAGTGTACCCATTGTACTCTAGATATACAGTCGAGCTAGTGAGCACCAAGTAGTAGCAGCATATAGAAGTAGAGTTCTTTGTAAAAAAACTTGTCCAGGGACGTACTACCACCATACCTATTTCTGCCACAAAGCAGCGTTGCTGTGTTCCAGTTTGAAGTGTTTTTGGTGACTGAATTTACAGGCACATAAAACATTTCCACTTTGTCTCTGAGACGGCAAAGCATCTGCAAGGCCTCTCATATTGCAGATGTCTATAGGCAGAGATGACCCCTTAACATCAGGTGGGCTGTCGGCTTGTTTGCAATCCAACAATGTTAAAAAAAAGGTATCAAGATAATGGGTTTAGTATTTTGACTTCATTTTTTGGCAATTATCAGTAAGGAAACTTAACATAACTTAGTGATTTTGATAAGATAATAAATTAGGTTTTTCTTGAGTGACAAACATTTTCCATTAGTTAAAAATATTATCTCACGTGAAACATTGCTGATTCATAATTGGAACACTGTGCTATGGTTATGAACAGAACACTAAAGCCGGGCCTGTCAGATTTCATAAAATGTGTAATATTAATATTCATTATCATTAACTAGCTTCAGCCCGCGACTTCGATCGCGTGTTTTTTTTCACCCGCTTTAAGTTACGTCTTTGGTTATTGCTCTGCTCCCGTGTGTCGTAGCGTGATGTTATAAAGCCTAAGGCCTTCCTCGATAAATGAACTATCCAACAATAGTTTTTCAATTTAAATCAGTAGTTCTTGAGATTAGCATGTTCAAGCAAGCAAACAAACAAACAAACCCTCCAGCTTTATAATATTAGCATAGATTCATCAATTTACATTATCTTACAGGTTTTTTAATAATAAATGATAAAGAACTATGTAATTAGTTAGAGATTAATTTGTTGTTAGAGCACTGTATTTTAAAACATTCATGTAAATGCAGGCTGTTTGAGGTTCCATTTTTTTATCAAAGCCAAGTTGGCAACCATGGCTTATGACTAGGGGGTTAGATAAACGGATAAATATTTACAAACAATCTCATGATTACACGATCTCTTAACAAATCAAAAGCATTATTATATTTACTTTTAGTTAACTGTTTTTTTCAATATTCAAATTAATAAACATGCTCTGTAGTTCTTATACCAATTTTCGTAAAAGGCCTGTTATATTATACGAATCGTTGTGCTCTGCTTGCAGGGACAGGGTAGTGTAGTAGGAACGGGGAGTCAGGGTCCCTAAACAGGGCGATCGAGTGGTTCCGACCGCCCTGCTGCCCTGCCGCGCTGTCGATCGTGTAGTGTAATAAGAGACAGGGAGTCAGGCAGCGCAGCCGTCGCAGTGTTGTCAACCATACGATTTAAATTATGTGGACAAAATTAATTTAATTTATTTATTTTGTTTTGTTATGATGACTATAAGGTTTAGGTAACTGCCCCGTTGGTCTCGTGGTGGCGAGTAAGACTGTTGAGCGTGGGGACCTGGGTTCGATTCCCAGGTCGGGCAAAAAGTGTTATTGCATTTTTCCATTAGGAATTTCTCAGTAACAGCCCGAAGTTTGGAAGTTGGTGGTGTGATACCGCCGTGCCTCGGAAAGCACGTAAAGCCGTTGGTCCTGTGCCTGATCTTTCCCCGGTTGTGTCGCATTGTCGTCCCATCGTACTATGAGAGTTAGGGAAGAGTGAGGCAGGGAGCGATTGGCAGCGTAGTGCAATAATCGGCACCCTGCTTGGTAGGCAGGGCACACGAAAAACAGGACCCGAGAAATCGTGTAAGGTGCCTTTAAGAGAAACTAAATCTTCACCGTAGTTTATAATTGAAGTAACCAACATAAGCTTATCTGGCCCTAGTAATTAATTACCTATCGGAATTGCGGTTATTTCCGATAAAAGTCCATTCTATGCTAAGGCTAATACTTCTTTTTTTGTTCAATTTAGGTAAATATGCATCCTTTCATCTTCCATTCAATGTTTGTGTACGACAAAAGAAAAATGGTCATTATGTGTGTCATGTCATCATTCATATTTGTTGCAGAGGGACAATATGGCAATTAATGATAATGTGCTGAGTGCTAGCCATAAGTATAAAGTGAAAAAGGTAGTGTCCTGTCTATCTACATGTATATTTCCTGACAAAACCACATATCCAATAGACGAGACTATGGTAAGTTCAGAAAAAAAAGTTCCGTTATTATGATACAGAAGTTTGATTTATTTATTTAAACTCTATGCACCAAAAAGTACAATGGCAGAATTAATGTCTTGGGCAATCGCTACTAGTCAACCAAAGAAGGTGAAGAGATAACAGTGCAGGTGCATATTTTAAAACCAATGGATAATTAAATACCTACTTAAAAAAAGAAGTAAACTCAATGAAAAAGAAAAAAAAATTGCACAAAGGTACAAAATTACTAAAATTATCCATACTAAGTAATAAGTATTTTAATACAAGTAATAAAATATATAAAACATATCTACTTATACACATACATATATCCTTAGGATACGAGACAACTCTTACTATCAAAAGTTTTCATGCAAGGAACATCACATTTACATGTAATTCTGTATGATCCTTTATACAAATATTGTAAAACATTGTTTTTAGATGAGTTTGTACTTTCTCACCCATTCTTCTCCATACAAGACTACCTTTTGGAAGGGCAACTACATGCATAATATTTCTTTCTTTTATCTTAAATGTTCAAAAGTACATTTTAGTGGACTAAATTGAAATAAATGATTTGAATTTGTCATTGAGTAGTACTTACACAGAGTATAGTACTTAAAAAAGGCGTACGTATAGTATGTACACTCAGATTTGGCCAGTTATGTTACTTTGGATAAGAGATTATTGCCAAAAATCAAAACTCCTAGGTGTTAGATAATTTCTGAAGAGAAAAACCCGAAACCTTTTCTAATCTGGGATCTTAGTGGTCACTGGACAAATGAGGCAGCCAGCATTATCCATTTTAAAATTAAAAGCTTTATGTAATGTTTATTTATGACTTAAAATGTACTATACTGAGAACCTCGTAACTTGATTCCAGGTGCACAGTGGCCCTCCACACACATCAAACTATGGTTACAGCTATGCTAAAAGAATGATTGATGTACTAAACAGGTAAAGTTGTACTCTTATTACTATTTAGATCATGTTGGCAGTAAAAAATAGTTATTAAAAAAAAGTATATTATGGCTTCGGGCTTCTTACCGTCACCCGTAAACATTAGCTCATATATTTTACTGGCAAACGGCTTTTTATAGTTTGAGTTCTGTTGGCTTCGTTTTATTTTCTGTGATATAAAACAGCCTTGAAAATTACAATATTCTCCAAGCGCATTACCTGGCTCCACGTAGTCCACAAAAACTAATATTGTGACTGCCCAGTTCGGCTCGTGGGCGCAAGTGCGACTGATGAGCGTGGGGTTCTGGGTGCGAGTCCCCAGGTCGGGCAAAAAGTGTTATTGGGCTTTTCCATTACGGATTTCTCAGTAGCAGCCCGGAGTTTAGCAGTTGGTTTGTGACACCCCTGTGTCTGGGAAAGCACGGAAAGCCGTTGGTTCTGGCTGTCATTCCGAGACCTTTGACAATTGTTATAGAAAGTCAGAAGCTAAAAAGTCTGACAACCACTGTAACCAAAAGGTATCGTGTTGTCCAGTAACTGGGTTGTAGAGGTCAGGTTAAGGTAGGCAGCTCCATGTAAAACACTGGTATTGAGCTGCATCCAGTTAAACTGGAAGCCGACCCCAACATAGTTGGGAAAAGGCTAGGCAGATGATGATGTAAACTAATATTGTAAAGCTGATTTTGAAACTTTTAGGAAGCTCTGTTATCCCTGAGTGCTATGTAGGCTTTATCCGTAGGGATCAGCAATACAATACACACAGACGAAGTCACGGGCTTTAAGCTAGTAATAATTAATATTTATACTTAAATCGAGGTAGGTCGATTTTTTTCTTTCCTTTAGATTTCCTTCAGAGGAAAGAACAAAACACTTGACGTAATAATTATCCATTTTTCAGAGGCTATAATGACATGCACGGTTGCATGTTCACGTCGGGAATACCTTGCAACGTGTTCGGTCCACATGATAACTTTAATCTGGAGTCGAGCCATGTCATCCCAGCACTTATCAGGAGAATGGATGATGCTATGAAAAGAGGTAACAGTTTTTATGGAGTTTAATGCTTTAATTCGAATGGCGGTTGCTCGAAGTCTTTTCCCTGAAGGTTTACTTCTTCGATATATAACAACCCATTTTAGAAGTAGACATCGTTATTTCATTTATTTCCATATATTTGGGATTAGGCAAAACTTTCTATATACAGAAATCAGTTTATATGGGCGAGAGTCCTACGTATTTGTCTAGTTTTTTTTCGAATGATTAAGAAGTTTGCTCACGTCGTGATGGCCCTGTGGTTAAGATGCCCGACCCGAGGTGTTTAATTGCCGGTGAAAATCAATGTGAGTTTTTCAATTCACATGTCTGTACTTTCTCGGCTCAGGACTACGTCCACTAGATCGTTCAGTCACCGATCAACACCGTCGCGTGCTACGCACGAAGCGTCAACACTTGGTCGGTTGATACGTTCTAGTGGGCATAATAGTCCGTGTTTGTTTCCGTGCCTGATACGTTCATAGCACGGTCATGGTATGGTCTGGTGTAGTGGGTAGACTCCTTAACTATTTCTTTTTACTACTACCCTATCGTATTGCAGGTGAGAAAGCATTCTCAGTGATGGGCAGTGGCAGACCGTTGCGCCAGTTCATCTACTCGCTGGACTTGGCGCGGCTGTTCCTGTGGCTGCTGAAGGAGTATGACAGCGTGGAGCCTATCATTTTGTCAGGTACATTACGTGCCCTACTCAAAAGAAGCCTTATGAAGTACAGTATCACACTTACCTGATCCCAACTTTAGAAAGGGACGGTCACACAAGCAGTTAAGAGTGACAGGAGCGACGCTCCACAATGCCGAATATTTCTAAAACTCACACCGAGAAGCGACGCTGCGCGTACATTTTAATAGAGCGACTCAAAACATAACTTTATTTACTACACAAAAAGATACACATATCATTATGAGAATTCAGAATAAGTTTCGCGACAGCGCGAGGCCGCGACGCGCAGCCTGAGGCCGCCGTGGCCACTTGTCTACTATTTTCGCCCAAACCTCATGTAGAATTGATGTAGTTCGGTCGAGTGCTCGATTGAAATTATAATGATAGACTGGGATCTTGTTGTAATCGGACTTCTTGTAGAAGAGGAAGAGGCGAATGTAGATACATTCCGCTGCGCCGCGGGGCGTGTGACTGCCCGGCGACGCCTCGCGCTGCTAACGATGTGACGATGCGCCTCGCGGAGGCGCGCGGCGTAGCACGAAATCAAAGGTGGTGTCCTGCGTGAGCGACGAAAACGACATGATGCAGTGTGATGCGATGCTACACGCTACAAATGTCCAACGTGATTTTGGTCATTACTTTTCGAACTATGGACAAGTACACTACAATTTTGCTTGTAGTTCGTGGCGTGTTACTTTCTGGCCGCGCCGCGGTCGCCTTTTGAATCGGGTTAATAATAATAATGTGACCTGGCTCGCGAGGTTGTCGTCATGTTGGATGTGAGTACAGCAATCATTGTGCCGATAGTCGTGACGGCCAATGACCCAATAGCCGAGCCTCGACCAACACCTCAGGAGGCTCTCGTTGGGCAGTTGGATAAAGGGCTTGGTTCAGAAAGCGGTACTCCTAGAAACTATTGTTAGGAGATTCCTTTCTCAGGAGCCCTGAACACTGGCTTGGACTCTGCTCCCGACGCCTGTGGGTTACTATTTTTTATATTTTTAAATGTTTTTACTTTTATATTAATATTTAAAAATGTAACTTATATGTACATAAAAATAAATAAATGAAATAATAAGAATAGTCAGAAAGTTCATGCAGATAGAAGAACACGAAATAAATCCTCATAACATTATATGCACTTACTAGACACCACACGCTACATTTACTTGGCTTTTGCCCGTAGATGTAGCTAATACCATCCTCGAGCTGAGAAGAAAAACCACATTCCTAAATAATAATAAATCATTTATTGTCCTCATCATGTATCTCCATGTTTTGAGAAGTAATGACCAAAATCACGTAGGACACTTGTCGCGTGCAGCATCTCATCGCATTGCATCGTGCCGCGTCGCGTCGCATTTGTCGCTCGCGCATGACATCGCTTCAGTTACTTGAGCGAGGGTGAACAGAGATTGTATTGCCACTGAATCACTGCAAAAAAGTCCCCGAAACCAAAGAGAACAATTTCAAATTTTATTTCCCAAACTACCTTTTATTTTCAGTTGATGAAGCAGACGAAGTAACAATAAGCACAGCAGCGGAAATGATAAAGAAAGCGTACGGTTTCACCGGAGAGATCGTGTACGACACCACCAAGGCAGACGGGCAATACAAGAAGACTGCCTCCAACAAGAAACTCAGGAGTTTGTACAAGGACTTCGAATTCACGCCGTTTGAGACCGCGATACGCGACACTGTAAATTGGTTCAAGGAAAACAGGGGATCAGCTAGGATCTAAGTTATGTTTATTTATACGACTAGCAACCATATCTCACCAACTATTCACTAAAATAGTAGCTAATTTGAAACTTTTTATTAATTTTCAAGTAATTTCCAACGACTGACTGATAGACAGACAGAATACGAAGTGAGGGTTCTGACTTCAAAAAACGAGGTGGTTATCAATTGGACTGTATATAATTATTTTTTTGTATGTGTTTTACGCGATAACTCCGCCAACTATGAATCGATGTTGATGGTTCTTTGTTTGATAGGTCATACTTTAACGGTGTTCCCATATACATTTTATCGAAATTGGTTCAGTAGTTTGGTAAAAAAAAATTAGTTAACTGAAAAGATATGTCATCCAAGTTAACGAATAAGCTAATTCTTCTTTCTTGTGACTTTTCAGTTGTGTCTTATTAATTTACTGTTCCTTCATGGATTTGGATGACAGGAAATTGATACCAAAAAGCGAAATACAATCCCCTTCAAAGACTAAAAAGTGAAAAATAGCTTTAGCTTTGGAAATTGGTGGCAATAGAAAACAACAAATAGAACCAAAGCCGCCGACTTCCAAAGCTAAAGTAATAATTCACCTTTTAGTTTTTGAAGGAGGTTGTATCTTTTGTTTTATAGAATATGTTCAAAAGTGTAGTAAAGGGTTCGCAATCAATGTTGGAAACCACCTTTTTACGTTCAGTGCACTTTCAAGACCACGATAATTAAGGACATGTGAATTTTAGAATAGTCTTTTTAGTTCGTATTATCGCAATTGTATCATTAACTATTTATATAATTATCATTTACTATTGAATATCACCTCACTATTTTACTTGTTCCTACTTTCATTATCTGTCGCATTTGGGCTTGCAAAATGTACGGAACCGCACATTATTAGGCATAATCACGCGCCGTACATTCTGTGCGCTCAGCACTTCGTTCCTATCGTAAAAGGTAACTACAGTACTGAGGTATTTAACCTTTTGACCGCCGCGTCAAAAAAGCAAAAACGTGCCCTCAGCGCCAAGCTACGAATTTATCCTTTAACACCTACAAAATAGTAGTGAGTTCGGAATTACATCGATGTTGTTTTACGAGTTTTATTTACATATAAAAATCTGTCATGTGATCGTGACCGTGGCGTGCTAGGCACATTTTGGTTTGTCATCTATACATGACTGCGGCGGTCAATAGGTTAATTCAATAAATCAGTGTTCAACGGACATCGCGGTGTTCGGTTTCATATCATCATTCCCATAGAAGCGCCCCGTTATCATCATTAAGTGTAGGGGTTTCCTACAAACCCATTCTGCCATTGATCGATGGTATCGATCGACGATCGATCGATTGGTGTAGTAAAACCCTTATATGACGCGAGTCACTATTATTCCAGTGTCCAATGTATGATAGTCGTTCGACATCTAGTATGAATTATTTGTCTAATCGTGTAATAGATAACTATGTAATATTAATTTATAAGATTTTATTTGTATATTTTCTTTTAATAAAGGTCAATCAAAAATAATAAACGATTTTATTTAACAAAATAAAAACTTTAATGATAAAACTTTAACAAAAAAAAAAACTTAAACAAAAACACAAACAGCCATTCCCACATTCTAAGCTAGTAAGCTCACGCGGTGTCCTGCGTGAGCGACGAATGCGACGCGACTAGGGCTTTCAATACCGGTATTCCGGGTTCCCGTAATACCGTGATCACGGATTTATTATGGGCCTTTTTCAATACCGGTATTGACGCCCCAAAACAGTTATTACGGTATTACAAACGTTAGATGTGATCTATTCTGTCACTAGTTTTTACCAGCACAAGCGTCCCGCTGTTATTTTTAGCTCACCCTCCCGCGCCTCGCCTGAGATAATGCACCCGAAATCAAGCTGTAGGTATTAAGAAATAGCAATAAAAAAAATAATTAAACAGATACAAAACAAAACAATAACAAGTTATTCACAAGAAAACACGGAAATGAAATTACAAAATTGCTACCCATACTTAGCGAATCTGAATTGAGGCGTTGGTTGGGAAAGCGGGCAGGAGCCCGCTGCCCCAACCGAGTTGGCCGTTACCTCCTGGTAACGGCCAACTCGAAGTGAGCGCCTAAGACCTCTGCCTCGAATCCTGCGGGCAGCGGGGCGACAGCGGCGCGGGAGCGGTAGGATCTAATGCGTAAAATCAAATGGACCGGCCGCGGCCCTCGAAAACTGCGGCGCGGGCGCGGGCAACGAGTGGTGCACTCCACTCCAGTCAAGCGGTGACCGCCCGCGCGTCTGCATTGCAGTATTGTGCAATTTATTTTTGTGGCGAGTCGAAATGTCCTCGGACGTGCTAGAGTAAATTATTTCAGCAATTTATCCCTATAGTACGATAGATATATTTTTATCCTTATAGTAGGGATTCACTTCTTCTTTTGCCCACAATAAATCGAGCGTTAGGAAGAAATTTGAATCAAAAAGATGTTGTTGCCATTGTTCAGACATTTCATTCGCGAATAAAAAGCAATATCTCGACGATACAACGACGAAACCAACAATACGCCACTATAGTGCTGCGCGATGTGCCCGCTGGTTTCGAGAACCGGGTCTGCGTTGTCCGCAAGTTACGAGGCAGGAGTCTAATACTGTACGTCAGTTTTGTTATTGTTTTTAAAGGACTTCAAAAAAAGCAGAAGGAGGTTCTCAATTCGACTGTATGTTTTTCTTTATGGTTGTTACGCAATCGTTTCGCCAATTATGAACTGATTTTGATGATTCTTTTTATGTTTTGTAGGTCGTACTTCAGAGGTGGTCGCATATATATTATGTCATTCAAGTAAGCGAAATTGTGTATTCTGCTTTCTTGTGGCTTTTAAGTAGTGTCTTATTAATTTACTTGTAGGTTTTACCGTTCCTTCATGGATTTGGATGACAGAAACTAATACTACAAAGCGAGAAATAAAAAAACATTTTCTAAAAAAAAAACAACCGCCTTCAGAAATTAAAAAATGAAAAATTATTTTAGTTTTGGAAGTCGGTGGCAACAAAAACCAACAAACAGAACCAAGTCGTTGTTGACTTGTGAGGGTGTGAATGTGATCTAGCGCGTATTTTTGCTAGTCTTATTAGATTAACGTCGTTGCTGTTGCTGCCTCTTTGTGTTTTACCCAAAACGATCTTCGAACGTTCGGCGAACAACATGTAGACCTTTAAATGCTTACATTGTCAAGTCTCATCTCAATGGACCACGCGATCGGATTATCTTCATAACAGCTGATCACGACAAGCAATAATAGTGACTCGTGACTAGTGACTAATAATAGTGAAGCAAGTCTGATATTATAATTTTTACATTAAATTTAATGTTGTTTATACAATCTAGTTTTTTGATATTGTACTTTACAAGGTCTATGTGAAATGCTTTCTTGCAAAAAGACTAGATTAAGTTTATATTACGTTCCCAATTCCTAGTCCTGCCGAAAATAAAGGGTATTCATAATAAAAAAAACAGAGTCGAATTGAGAACCTTTTTCTTTTTTGAAGTCGGTTATTAAAACAATAAAGACTGATTTAAACATAAAAACACGTATTTTAATGGTTTTATTAATGTCCTAAATTCCTAATTGAACTTGCGTTCAATATCGGTATTGATACCGGTATTGAACTTTCGGAATTGTACCTTAAAAACATCTTATTTTAATTTTTAAAATAATAATTATTTAATAAGGAATGCCCCTGCAAAACTTTTATCAGGCCAGCAGGACCCTATTTTGTTTTGAGGCTTTCGGTCCAGACAGTCATAGTTATTATAAGCATTTTATGAATCCTTTTCAAATAACCTTACGCTTAATTCAAAAAGTTTGTATTTTAGTTGAAAATTTGTTTTAAAACATTCAGTACTTTTTTAGCAAACGAACGTTTTGTTTGGTCGTTGTATGAGCTTTCACTGCTTTTAGTAGATATACTGGCGTTAACCAAAGAAAGAAAGTGTAGGTACATCATTTAATTACGAACTGTTATGACATCTGTGTTTTTAACATCGGTAAATGATTAGAAATAATAATAAACCAAATCAAAATCATTTATTTCAATACTTATTAAGAATTACATAATTTAATTTGGAATCTCCTTTTAAGCAGAGGTCTACATGTGTCAGAAAGATTCCGCTATTCATTCGTTTTAAAACAATACTGTTATAAGTAACATTGTAAGTTTCAGGGATAGCCGGTTATTAGAATATAAGAACCTAGTATAATACAGTAATTATGATAATTGCAAAACAATCAATCACAAGTATAATTAATCATACTTGAGGAAATAAAGCGCTTTGTTAGTTTTTCTTTCATTAATTAACGCCACCATACCTACTAAAATCTGTGAAAGCTCATACAACGACCAAACGAAACGATTGTCGCTGAAAAAGTACTAAACGTTTTAAAACAGAACAATCAATGCTCACAACGTCCCCACCCTTGCAGCACTTTGAAACCTATATTAATCGAAGGGCCATAGCCATCTTATCATTTTATTGTACGACAGCGAAACTGAAATGTCCATCCGAAAAAAGTTATATCGAAATGAAATATGTACAATATTTACACCGAGTAATCTATTTGTTACAATACAAGTAAAATGTTTTTATTTTTAATGAAGTTTAAAACTCCTAAAAACGTCATTGGTTACTTCATGAAAATGTTACTCAACATGATTATTCATTGTAATTTTTCCACCATTTTGATTTTAAAGAGTATTTTGAAAACTCCGACTAAAAGTATTTAATTATCCCACTGTAACAAGTTTCTCGGTAAAAGAAGAAAAACATCATGAACTGTCACTTGTTTGATTTTTTTTGCCATATTTTTAATTACAAACAATATATTACGGCAACATAATTGTGACTTGTGACTGCAGATGCCGGTTTCTTCATGTTGATATAATTTTTTTTGGATGGACATTTCAGTTTCGCTGCCATAGAAAAAAATAATAGATGGCTATGGCCTTTCGATTAACATAGGTTTCAAAGTGCTACATTAGTGGGGACGCCGGACGGTGTCCATACATTTTTAAGCATTGTTCTGTTTTAGCTAAACAAACTTTTTGAATTAAACGGTCATGTGGGTCAAGTGTGCGCATTTAAACTTTGACGCTTGAAAAACTCAAACAATATTTGTATAATGAAACAAATCTGTGCTAATTAGTAAGACTGTTTATTTATAATCAACTTAGACACAATAATAGTATTGTCAGTAGCTTATATTTTGAGAAACTAAAGAAAAGAAAGACCGTTTCATACGCGCACACTTACCCCAGTATAGAGGTATGTGTACGCAGCAATGTGGCTAAATGTACGCAACACAAAAAAAAAAGAAATATTGAGCTATATATTTTTAGAACATAAATAATATTATAATATTATTACAACTTTCATCATAGGTACTTAAGTAATCAATATAATAATCATCTTAGATCAAAATATGAAATCTACTGGAACTTAGAATCTGTAGTTACTTCGTCATAAATGTATCACAAATAAAAGTGCCGTGTTCGAACCTGGTTCACTGTTCTAGCCCCCGGGCTCCACAAAGGCTACATGTAATCCAGTCTTCAGTCGGTGGATCAGAATACTTTTTGCCACAGGCAAAAACACACTGGCAGTAATACTCATTTTGTCATTTTTTGGTTTCTTAAGACTTGAGTCTATTTTTTGGCATTCTCAGACGATTTTGTAGTAGTTTTCTTAGTTTATATTTGTACTCTGCAACAAAACATAGCAACACATGTACAAAGCTATGCAGGCGGGGTACACGACAGGCTTCGGCGCACACTCAACTCAAACCATCGAAACAGAATTGTATGCATGTCGTTGATTATTGCGTCATCATAACAACTTAAACACTGGCAAATAACAAACTAGATATTATTTTGCACTCGATATCAAATAGCATATTTTCAAAAAGTTTACATGACTACAAAAAATTTACGAGTGAAATGTGACAAAATATCGTAAATATTTTAGCCAAAATCTTCATTTACCTGTCAGATTAAAATGGCGCGCGAGCAGCCGCTGTGACACCAGCGCTTTGTAGGACGTCTCGCGGGGTATTGGAGAGGGGGGGTTGCCGTTCCTTAGCTCTGTATAGTTTTTGAGATATTTTGAATGCGCCCACTGAGACGCTGCGCACATTTGACACACATGACCAAAAGGTTATTTGAAAAATGCTTATAATAAATATGACTATCTGGACTGAAAGCCTCGGAACAAAATAGGGTCCTGCTGGCTTGATAAAAGTTTTGCAAGTGTATTCCTCATTAAATAATTAATATTTTATATTAAACTAAGATATTTTTAAGGTATTAATACACCGCTAAACGGGACCATATAAGATTTATCTATAGACCTTCAAACAGCGGAGGGTCCTGCTGGAAAATAATTTAAGATTTATCTGTAACAATTAAGGTACTATTTTTTACATGTACGACTCGGAAGGTACTAAACGCTACGCACGTTAACATTTAACTTTCGTTACTTGGCGTTAACCAAAGAAAGAAAGTGTAGGTACATCATTTAATTACGAACTGTTATGACATCTGTGTTTTTAACATCGGTAAATGATTAGAAATAATAATAAACCAAATCAAAATCATTTATTTCAATACTTATTAAGAATTACATAATTTAATTTGGAATCTCCTTTTAAGCAGAGGTCTACATGTGTCAGAAAGATTCCGCTATTCATTCGTTTTAAAACAATACTGTTATAAGTAACATTGTAAGTTTCAGGGATAGCCGGTTATTAGAATATAAGAACCTAGTATAATACAGTAATTATGATAATTGCAAAACAATCAATCACAAGTATAATTAATCATACTTGAGGAAATAAAGCGCTTTGTTAGTTTTTCTTTCATTAATTAACGCCACCATACCTACTAAAATCTGTGAAAGCTCATACAACGACCAAACGAAACGATTGTCGCTGAAAAAGTACTAAACGTTTTAAAACAGAACAATCAATGCTCACAACGTCCCCACCCTTGCAGCACTTTGAAACCTATATTAATCGAAGGGCCATAGCCATCTTATCATTTTATTGTACGACAGCGAAACTGAAATGTCCATCCGAAAAAAGTTATATCGAAATGAAATATGTACAATATTTACACCGAGTAATCTATTTGTTACAATACAAGTAAAATGTTTTTATTTTTAATGAAGTTTAAAACTCCTAAAAACGTCATTGGTTACTTCATGAAAATGTTACTCAACATGATTATTCATTGTAATTTTTCCACCATTTTGATTTTAAAGAGTATTTTGAAAACTCCGACTAAAAGTATTTAATTATCCCACTGTAACAAGTTTCTCGGTAAAAGAAGAAAAACATCATGAACTGTCACTTGTTTGATTTTTTTTGCCATATTTTTAATTACAAACAATATATTACGGCAACATAATTGTGACTTGTGACTGCAGATGCCGGTTTCTTCATGTTGATATAATTTTTTTTGGATGGACATTTCAGTTTCGCTGCCATAGAAAAAAATAATAGATGGCTATGGCCTTTCGATTAACATAGGTTTCAAAGTGCTACATTAGTGGGGACGCCGGACGGTGTCCATACATTTTTAAGCATTGTTCTGTTTTAGCTAAACAAACTTTTTGAATTAAACGGTCATGTGGGTCAAGTGTGCGCATTTAAACTTTGACGCTTGAAAAACTCAAACAATATTTGTATAATGAAACAAATCTGTGCTAATTAGTAAGACTGTTTATTTATAATCAACTTAGACACAATAATAGTATTGTCAGTAGCTTATATTTTGAGAAACTAAAGAAAAGAAAGACCGTTTCATACGCGCACACTTACCCCAGTATAGAGGTATGTGTACGCAGCAATGTGGCTAAATGTACGCAACACAAAAAAAAAAGAAATATTGAGCTATATATTTTTAGAACATAAATAATATTATAATATTATTACAACTTTCATCATAGGTACTTAAGTAATCAATATAATAATCATCTTAGATCAAAATATGAAATCTACTGGAACTTAGAATCTGTAGTTACTTCGTCATAAATGTATCACAAATAAAAGTGCCGTGTTCGAACCTGGTTCACTGTTCTAGCCCCCGGGCTCCACAAAGGCTACATGTAATCCAGTCTTCAGTCGGTGGATCAGAATACTTTTTGCCACAGGCAAAAACACACTGGCAGTAATACTCATTTTGTCATTTTTTGGTTTCTTAAGACTTGAGTCTATTTTTTGGCATTCTCAGACGATTTTGTAGTAGTTTTCTTAGTTTATATTTGTACTCTGCAACAAAACATAGCAACACATGTACAAAGCTATGCAGGCGGGGTACACGACAGGCTTCGGCGCACACTCAACTCAAACCATCGAAACAGAATTGTATGCATGTCGTTGATTATTGCGTCATCATAACAACTTAAACACTGGCAAATAACAAACTAGATATTATTTTGCACTCGATATCAAATAGCATATTTTCAAAAAGTTTACATGACTACAAAAAATTTACGAGTGAAATGTGACAAAATATCGTAAATATTTTAGCCAAAATCTTCATTTACCTGTCAGATTAAAATGGCGCGCGAGCAGCCGCTGTGATACCAGCGCTTTGTAGGACGTCTCGCGGGGTATTGGAGAGGGGGGGTTGCCGTTCCTTAGCTCTGTATAGTTTTTGAGATATTTTGAATGCGCCCACTGAGACGCTGCGCACATTTGACACACATGACCAAAAGGTTATTTGAAAAATGCTTATAATAAATATGACTATCTGGACTGAAAGCCTCGGAACAAAATAGGGTCCTGCTGGCTTGATAAAAGTTTTGCAAGTGTATTCCTCATTAAATAATTAATATTTTATATTAAACTAAGATATTTTTAAGGTATTAATACACCGCTAAACGGGACCATATAAGATTTATCTATAGACCTTCAAACAGCGGAGGGTCCTGCTGGAAAATAATTTAAGATTTATCTGTAACAATTAAGGTACTATTTTTTACATGTACGACTCGGAAGGTACTAAACGCTACGCACGTTAACATTTAACTTTCAATCGCATTAAACTTAGGGTCCTGCTGGGTACACAGACTAAAAACTAAAAACTAAACTCGAAAATGACCTCGATCTGATGTGATCGAGGTCATTTTCGAGTTTAGTTTTTACAATTGTGAATTTAACCATTTTAATATTTTCATAATAAAGACATTTATTAATCGATTGCACTACCAAAACAAAATAATTTCGCTGTAGTTTTGCAACGGTTTAAATTTCACGGTGTATAGTGAAATATTCCATATTTATACATATTCATATTTATTTGCATACCATATTATGTTCTCATAACAGATGTTACAAAAGATGTAGAGATGATGTAAAGAAAAATGTTACAAATTCCCTATTAATGTGAAATTTGATTGAATCATTTGGTTACCAAAAAACGGGACAATTCGTCTGGGATACCGGGACGGAGTCACGCATAAAGGGACGGTCTCGTTTAAAACGGGACGTATGGTCACGTTCTCATTATCAATGCATGTGCTTTTTAGGGACATCTTGCTAAATATAATGTTAACACAATAATGCAGGACATAGAGGGTTGTTGGCAAACATTATGTTTACATGGTACCTATACATAATACGATGTTCCGGACGTCATTATATATTTCTTACTTATAGTAGGTACACTGGACCAATTAGGAACACGCTGGCTGGTCGCTGGGCACTTTTTAATCAGCGCATTCATATAAATTTTACCTATACCTACATAGTTCAAGCACGTCACTGAATTGCAATCTCAAGGTACCTAACTGGCTGTGGCTACCTATACCTATAGTATTCTTTCTTGTGTAAAGTGTGACCGGACACGTTAGCGTGTCAGGCGTCTCTGTCACACATTATCTTATTTAAACGCTATTTTTCGTCACTAATATTAGATAGGTAGGTACGGTACGCAGATGTAAAGCTAATCTTAGCATAGCAACCCGGGGCTGGCGGGTTGTTCGAATGAGATACCGCGCCCCCGGAACGCAAAGGGCCACAAGAAGGAACATGGATGAGTTTTAGTCAGTAAAAGTCTGACACTACCTCCCGCCCCGTCCAGGGCGGGGGAAGTCATTTGATGATTTCCCATCCGAAAAAAAATAAATAAAAAAAAACATGGCCAATGACCGTATCTACCCGTATGCTAGTATGGAGCTGTTGCTAGAACGCTAAGCCGTGTTCATCATACGTGAGAAATATCCTCTCTATAGACGTAATGTAGGCGGCAGTCCGCAGGTCGATGCCCAGCTTGTGGGTCTTTGCTGCTGCCGCCACGTGCTGTAACAAAACCTGATGTCATCGACGAGTCTGGTATCTACTTTACTTACCACTACGAAACATAAGAACTAAGAAGGTACTAACCTACCAAGTTAACCAAACTACTGGCAGTCGTGAAGCTTTTCGCAAATATTCAGGGTTTAAAATATAAAGACGAACACACTGTTCTAAATGTGAGTTACTAAGACAATTAAAATATGTCTCAATAAATATATGATTTTTTCTTTATAAAGTGTTTGTTTTGTAACTATACTTTATCTTCTTAGGGCCGATTTTTCAATCGCCAGATAAATTTTATCTGAAGAATATGTTTGACGTTTTGACAGCTTTTATAGAGAAAATATGTCAAACCGCCAAATTTATTCCTCAGATAAAAGTTAACTGATGATTAAAAAATCGGCCCTTAGATAAATAAATCAATGACACAGGCAGGTACTGTCATTCTAACCACAATTTTACGTAATTCAATTGAAATAAATAGGTAGGTATTCATTTTCTTTGTATCTCATCGTCATCATCTTGAGAGTCTGTTCGTCCCGATATTATTAATGGTAATTACTGTAAGTACAGTAAAAAATAACCAATAATAGCGGAATAGAAACAGTAATAGGGCGCGAAATCCATCCAGTTGCTGGTCAGAACAATACTCTTCCGAAGATTGAGTTAGCTAGATAGATGAGTAATCTAGTGGAGTAACCGTCACGAGTCGTGAGCAGAAACGTCAACTTTATTTTTAAGTTTTTAGGTTCCTTTCTGGGTTTTTTTGGGTCGTCGACGCTGCTTGCGACTGGTTTGTCAGTCCGAACACCGCGTGTAGCGTCGGCGCCCTAAACAAATCCAGAAAGGAACCCAAAAATGAACTTGACGTTTGTGCTCACGACTCGTGACGGCTACTTTAACTTTTTTTTTTAATGGGACAAGCCCGCCACACTATACCCAACCACTGTAACTCCAGAAAACCAGAATCAACAGTGGAGACCGCCAGGAGAGCGCCGAAGCAATGAAGCTGGACGAGTCCCGGAGAAATGATACAACTGTCTTGGATCCCGCAACGAAATTAATCAGAAAAGATTAGCGGAGAAGTAAGAAAAAACAATTTCCACTAAGAGGCACAGATCAGAGCGTGGGCTGATGTGTAACTAGAATCACCAGGGTCGAATCTACCATCTACTGACGTGTTTATACCTAATGAATGTGGTCAGGAGGCTACTACTCAATAAATCATCGGGTGACGATAAAATCTCTAATTGTATGATTATAGAAGCGTATAAAACAGCGTCTGACGCGATCTTAACTGTTAATAACCGTTGCATTGTGGAAGGCGAAGAATTCCAAAGAGCGGCGACAAGCTGCCGAACGATCCAACGTGGTATTGACCCATAACCCTACTACCACCATCTTCGGGGACTACTTGAGCGCCTTATCGTTCCACGCTTTACCTATTAGAAGAAGCTTAAATACATACACTGCAGGCATTCGTCATGGAGTACTCTAGGCCCGTGCCCACAATGTGCTTCTCACTGGCTCCCGACATCATCGATGCGAACGCTGGAGTCGGCCCTATTTTAGCGGGCACATTAGCCTGTTTCAGGGACTTCTCCACCGAATCTAGAACACAAACACATAGAATACATGACGCTATTATTGCCTAAGTTAGATCTTAAATACTACAACTCGTAATACCTACGTACGAACCATCTTACGAGACAAAGATGTGGACGAGCCCTTAGCAACAGATTTCTAACTAACTTCATTTTTGGGTCTCTTTGGCGGAATGAAGGAGGCGGGGGTGCCAACGTTGCACCTGGTTGGTCCGACTGACGCACCCGCCGCGTGGAGCGTCGGCGCCCTCCGCCTACGCTACCGTTGCACGTTTATACAGTTATCATCGTTTCTCCATTGGCCTGTTGTAGCGAATATAAAACAATTGTTTACGCTCAGGCAAGCGTGTCGCGGGGCCCGTAGCATTTGCTACTTTTGCAAAGAGGCTAATCCGGTACTGAGTTATGCTAAGTTATGCTAAGTCTAAAGTAATAGAGGCAAGCTTATTTGCTGCAAATCCAGACTAACTGAGAATTTCCTAAATGATATAATTTCACTGCCTCGGTAGCCTAGTGGTCCTAAGTGCGACTGCTACGCTAGAGGTCTTGGGTTCGATTCCCAGGTCGAGCAAAAAGTGTTATTGGGTTTTTCTATGAAATCTTAACTCCGAGCTGCTAGCTCGGAGTTAGTATTTGTGCCCGGTTAATGGCAATAGGCTTGCCCCGTATTACATGCGACCTAAACATACAGGCGAACTGTGGGTGTACATTGTTACGCCTCTACCTAGCCCTTCAGGGAATACAGGCGTGATGGTATGTGATATAATTTCACCCATTATCACTGCACCCAGAGCCCTCCGCAGTATATGCGACAACAAGACAAACGTATAATAAGTTACCCAAGAGAGCAGTGTTCGAATCTCTCCAGAACTTAATGCTGAGTTTCCCGAAGCTGACGTGATTGAGATTCTTGAGGAACTCGAAGTAAGACACGGTGACGCCGCCAGCGTTGCACAGCAAGTCGGGTATTACCAGGATGTTCCTCTTAGCCAACACAACGTCGGCAGACGGCACTGTGGGCCCGTTAGCCCCCTCAGCTATGATCTAGGGGGAAACAAAGAGAACATTGCAACAGACAGACTGGATCATATTAATGGCGTATATCAGGTAATTGTGTTATATAGGAACCTAGAAGTCCCTGTTGCAGCCATTGATATAAAAAACCTATAACGCACATCAGCTCTGTAACGTCACTCGCCTCGGCACCAGTTGTCACCGAGCTTGCGGGCGGGCCGTCGTCGTCGTGGAGGCGTTGTGTCGCCGGATAAGATAATGGTGTGTGAAATATTTGCACATCTCGCAAATTGTTACCGCGCGGTTCCTCCGGGGTCGCATCAGAGGTGCCAAGCCTATCTCACTACGTTATTAGTTACGTTGGGTTGCGGCTAGTTGATATTGAGCCGGAATGGTGACGTGTGCCTTGAAGTAAAGCTCCTACCTGGTCCTAAACCATGTTTTGTGAACATGTTGCACTTCAAGCACACATCAAGATCCCGATTTTTTTCCCATGTTTAGTCGGTGTTCTAATGTCTTGAAGAAAGAAATTAGGATCAATTTTGACAAGAATTCGTTCTTTTAGGCAGAACCAACACCAAATAATTCAATCTTACGTTAGGTACATTTCCAATGTTCCTTTGATATTATTTATTTAGCTTAATGGAAGCTAAAATAAATTTATTCCTAAAATTTTATAAGTTATAAAAATTGTATAACACACATTTTTGGACGATAAACCCAAGAAACAAGAATACGTATTTCCATTTTTTTTGTGTCAGATTTGTTAAAACCTAAGTAGGTACTTTGTTTCAAATTAATTGGACTGAGTTTCAAGAATCTGCCATACAAACTCGAACGCCCCTTTTGGGAGGGTAGTTTTAAAAATTAATAATGTCAAACTGTAAATTAATTTCGGTGGGCGTTGTTGCCTTTCTTTTTTTCCGGACAGGAATTTATCAAATGACTTCCCCCGCCCTGGGCGGGGCGGGAGACTTTTGCTGACTAAAACCTATTCCTGTTCCTTCTTGTGCTCTTTGCGTTCCGGAGGAGCGGTATCTCTTTCGAACAACCCGAAGCCCCGGCAGGCATTGGCCCTGACTGGCCCCTTTCAATTGCTGACATCTCTTTGAAGCGCGCGTGGAACACGAACGCGCCATCGACACGGTCTGTCGTTATTCAACGTACGGACAGTGAGCTACCAATTGATCACGGTCTACAGGCCCGCGTCTACGGTGGCCGGGAGTCGTCTCGCGGCTCCCGACGCCCGGAGCGTCTCCCGCCGCTACTGGGACGGGAGGCTCTCTGCCTTAACAGTCTCCCTTGTCTAGCATAGTTATGCTAGTTAGTTATGTTATGAAGCAGTTGCTTCGCAGAAGGAGGCGACTGATTCATTCTTGCCCCGGACCATGGCTTGCACTAGGGCCGGACGCGAGAGTTCGCCGCCGTCGATAGCCGCCACGAGTGTTTTTGCCTAGTTTTATGTTTATTAACCCAAAAAATAAGGGTTTTCATCAAAATTCCCCCTTTTCACACTCGTAAAATTGCCTAAGTTAAAATCCTTAAAATGACGCCTACGCCTAAGGATTCTGAATTTACATATACCCTGGTACTGGTACTTACCTTAGCTTGAACTTTATTGGCATTATCAGCCTTGAGGACTTTCTCCGTAGCTGCTACCACGAGGATGTCACATTTTTGGTACAAAACCTCATCTCCAGCTGGCTGTGCTCCCGGAAATCCCTTGGCGCTCCTTTTATTATTTTTCATATATTTCATTAAATCCTGGTTTGCAAAAATGGTAAAGGTTATTCATGTACAGAGTATCAAGCTAAGTTTTGAGATGAATGTGCCTTCTTCTACACATATTTATTTATTTATTATTTATTTATTAAAACTTTTTGCACATAATGTAAATGATACATTGTACAAAGGCGGACTTAATGCCTTTGGCATTTTCTACCAGTCAACCTTAGGGTGATGCAGAGACAAAACATAGTAGGTGCAAGAAACAGAAAGTTTCCAGGAATAAAATATAATAAATACATATATACATACATACAAACAAAATATACAGAGTAGAGAAAGCCAAAAAAAAAAATACACAGGTGAAGAAATATAAGAAACTAATTGTGAGACGAGTCTGCCAACTTCATAAGCAAGTGTTCACGAGCTTTTACTTTGAATATAAAACGACTGGTAGCCATCCTGATATTCTGAGGAAGCGCATTCCAAAGGAAAACCGCCTGGACAAGAAAAGAAGATTTAAGAAAACCAGTGCGGTGAAAAGGACATCGTAGAAGACGATTATTGGAGGAGCGAAGATGCTTACTGTGCGCAGAGCACAAGTATTGGAAGTGAGAAGTCAGATAGGAAGGAGAACTAGGTTTGTCTAGAAGAGAGAACAAAGTAGTCAAGGCCCTTAACGCCCTGCGCTGTCTGATGGGCAACCATTTTAAGAGAGACCGATGTGCGGACACATGGTCATATTTACGGAGATTAAATACGAATCGAATGCAGTTATTAAGAAGTCGGTCAAGTTTATTGAGAAGATCTGCATTCAGGTCATAGTAACACACATCGCCATAATCAATTATGGGGAGGATAAGGGACTGAACCAGCATTGCCTTTATGTGTGACGGGAGAATATTTTTAAATCGGTAAAGCGACCGCAACGTCCCCGTGACTTTTTTGCTCACAATCGTGACCTGCTTACGCCAGTCCAAGCAAGAGTCAACGTACAAACCAGATCCTTGACGTCAGAGCTAAACGGAATGACTGTGCCATCAAAGGTAAGCGGCGGCACCGCTAAACCATCAAGCTTGCGCAGGCTGTGAGTACTCCCTATAATGATTGCCTGACACTTGGTTGGGTTAACCGCTACCCCGAAACGATCAGACCAATCCTTCACTACTGCTAAATTCCGGTTTAGCTCCTCAATCGCATCGGATAAGTTGTCGACACCAGCCTGACTGTAGAGCTGCTAGTCATCAGCATAAAGATGATACGCACACTGAAGCACGGTTGTAACATGATCTATAAAAATAGAGAAAAGTAGAGGAGATAAAATACCGCCTTGAGGAACGCCAGCATCAAGATCACACCAGCCAGAAGAGGAGTTACCCTCCAGAACTGACTGCTGACGCCCCCGAAGATAGGAAGAGAACCAATTTAAAACCTCAGGAGAGACCATTAGATAGGAGAGGATGGGTAAAAGGACTTCATGACTGACGGTATTAAAAGCATTGGAAAAATCAATCAGCACTAAAACTGAAACTTTTGTGTCTTCCATTCCTCGCCTTATATCATCAGTCACTTTAAGAAGAGCTGAAACAGTACTGTGGCCGGGCCTGAAACCGGATTGGAACGGACTAATGAGGGAGTTGTTGTGAATGAAGTGGGAGAATTGTTTATGAACACAGGCCTCGAGCACTTTGGACAAAAAGGGAAGAATGGTAATTGGTCGAAAGTGACTGGGAAGGGTGGGGTTAGAAATTTTGGGTAGCGGTCGGACGTAGGCCTTCCGCCATAGCGAAGGGAAAACATTGGAGTATAGGGAGAAGTTAACAATATGGGAGATTGCAGGAAGGAGCTGATCAAGAGCCGTCACGATCATATGGCGACTAATGTTATCGCAACCTACGGCTCTAGATTTAATGGAAAGGATAATCTTTTTGATCTCACCCGGGTCGACTGGGACGAAGGCAAAGGGGTTTATACTAGGTCGCGTCAGGCCATCAAGATAGTCAATGGTTTGACATTTGGTTGGACAGTCAAGAGTGGGGACAGTGGCAAAATGGCGATTTAGATCGTCCAAACCAAATGTAATAGGAAGGTCTGAATGCCGCGATCTGCCGATACCTAGAGTTCCAAGGAACTTCCAAATATCGGCAGGAGAAGAAGAAGTGATATTATCAAGAATGTGGCGGCGTTTAGCGTTGCGTATCATCTGGTTGCAACATACAACATATGATATGTACTTTCTCAAATTTATCTTAGACATCACTGACGACGGTAAATGAACAACGTGAGAGAACCTGAGGCCTATTATTATTATAAGTCTGCAATCGCTGATCCCCCTTGGGCAAGCGTGGTAATCAATGCGCGTGCTTTCTTGATATGAGAAGACGCCTTTGCCCAGCAGTGGGATAATAATAAGCTGATAATATTATGATAGTGTCGTAATACGGCTAGCGCAGACAGAGTTTCGATATACACGAGCATTGTTAATTGATTTATAGTTAATGAGTTTAAAATACAATTAAAAAAATTGATAGTTACGACTACGTTAATGCCCTCCGCGCTAGTGAGGCTGCCTCCATGTTCTACCACTCCTATGACCTTGACTCCCGCCTTGACTAGGTAAAGCGCTGCATAGCTGCCCACGTTACCGAATCCTTGGACTATAGCAGTCTTACCCTGAGGAAGGACAATCACATCATAGGTATTATGGATTGAGATTCCAAAGAGGTATAAAGAAGGCAACAAGGTATGCCTTGAAGCTTCCTACTAGCTTCAATGTCAAATCGCTTTTTTAGGCATCAGGAATAATAGCTGGTTTTTGTATAATTATGTTTTATTACAGATATATTATTAAAACCATTACGTATTTGTTACTAATAGACACTTTCTGTGAGACAAAATCACATAACTACAACCAGACGCTTGATGTATGTTGAATTACAGATAAAAAAAGCAAAAACTATACATTTTGCATATTAGCAGGTAGGTACTTACCTATAGATGCCCCAGTTTTTTATTATTTAATGTATATATATACCATCACGCCTGTATTCCCTGAAGGGTTAGGCAGAGGTGTAACAATGTACACCCACAGTTCGCCGGTATATTTAGGTCCCATGTAATAGGGGGCGAGCCTATTGCCATTAACCGGGCACAAATCCTAACTCCGAGCTGCTACTGAGAATTTCATAGAAAAACCCAATAACACTTTTTGCTCGACCTGGGAATCGAACCCAGGACCTCTAGCGTAGCAGTCGCGCTTAGGACCACTAGGCTACCGAGGCAGTTGGCAGAGACCAAGGCGTATTATTTAATGTATGTATAGTTTTGACTGCGGTATGGACTTGCTACGTATATAATATAACCTGTCTATGATACAATGCGACTATAATTATGTTAGCATAAGAATCAAGTTCCCATTAATATTTATATATTAATGGGAACTTGATTGATTTTTTGTTCGAAGTCTGAAATATTTTATAATATTTCAGACTTCGAACAAAAGTCTAACTTAATTTTAACACTAGTATCCCTAATTAGCTGTCTACTACTAACTATACAAGTAAGACGCCAAAGGTTACCTTGAATCCAGGCTCCACATTAATTAATTTCATGAAGTAAGGATCGTTTATAAAGTAGGTGACAGCCATGACAACGCCGCGACCCGTGGCCTCCACCCGGCCGTGGATGCCGCCGCCGTTGATCGGCTTGCCCGTCACGCACGCGGCTGCGTTCAAGTCCTGGTAGCCTGCGAAATGTGCATTTCTTAAGTAAACAAACAAGATTAAGGCGATTATCACATTGCACCGCGCCGCGACGCGCAGCGGACCGCGGGGCGTGCCGCGGCCTCACACACACTGCAACACACTGGCCCCGCGTGCGCGCGCTTTTTTATACGTTTAGGACGTTTTCAGGATAGATTTCGCTCGACGTAGACAAACTTATGTTTGAAATAGAGCGCGGGGCCCGGCCGTCGACGGCGTGCACCCCGCGCGGTGGAGCAGATTACACCTCTAGATGAGGCAGTTCTGCGCGTCCGTCGACGTGGGCGTTATCTGTGGCTCGCATCGCGGCGCGGCGGGACGCTTCGCTAATTAGCTGGTGGGTGGATCGTTTTATAATCATCATTTTTAACAGACTTCAAAAAAGGAGGTGGCCCTCAATTCGGAATACTATTCCTTTCAAATGAAGTAGGTGTAAATAGAAAAGGTCGGTTTAGTTGTAGGTATATAAGTGATATTAACTTTCTCTAGTAAATATATAAATGATATGATTTATAAATTAATATCTCGAGGAGAAATGTTAGCACATCTGTTTGGATTCTTATATTTTCTTACGTTGTTCAATACCGAGAATTTAAAAAGAAACATCTAAAGCTGTACGTGCCTTCTTATTCTTTTATGAAGGACTTTGCCCTTAAGGCTCTAAAGACAGAAGCTTCATACATACATGTGACCCGTATCGAAGATAAACGATCTTTTGAATCAGGCCCTTGATCCAGTGGCCATCAGTTCGTTGGCTAGTTTGTTTAATAACAGGGTATCTGTATCTTCATCGCTATACTTTGGTTACTTCGTGTATTCTTATCTTACCCAGGGTTTTGATATAGGTATCCACAACCCAAGACATTTCCCTGCCGGAAGTGTTGACGTCAGGAGCTGGTACATCGATGCCGGCACCTACAACAACAATCCTACCAGCTTTATATTATTTTGTAAATTTGAAGTCTGTATGTTTATTAGGTTTTCAATTTGGAAGTTTGATTAACGTGACAGTTAAAGGCATTTTCGACAGCTGGAGACACATTATATTGCGATCGTTCCTAAAAGTTTGTAGTTCCCCCCTGGATTATGTCATAGCATACGTTTTATTCCAGTAGTACCTACGTTCCCGCTCGGGAAATTATAAACCTAGGCACTTTTTGTCGTTTATGAATCTCCACCCAAGCGAAGCTGCGGCAAAAACTACAAATATTAATTGATTAAAATACTATTTACCAATGTAGTTCTTCTTGGCAAGTTCCAATGTGTAGCGTCTGGTAATTCTCTGGAGCTCCGCCACTGTGAAATTCTTGGGGTTTATGGATACACCTGCAAAATTACAATGATTGTTGAAGGAACGAGCAGAGGATTATGTGTTGGTACTTACTAACTACACCCACATTTCAAGTCAATGCAGGTACATGTACATATTCCGTGTGAAATCGGGTGAGCTTATTGGTATTCAGATAATCTTAGTTTGTCTCACTACAAACCAAGTTCCAACTTTAGTTCAAAGTTAAAACCCCAGAGTGGTGTACCTATACTACTAATACCTAATACTAACCTCCTTTGGATCCTCCAAAAGGGATGCTGGAGCAAGCACACTTAAATGTCATCAAGGATGCTAAAGCTTTCACCTCGTCCAAGTCCACCGCATCCGAATATCTTATTCCTAGTCAAATGGAAATTACAAGTTTTAAAAGAGAATTTGCATCTTAACATGAACACAAGTAAGTAACAACAATGTTACAACAAAGACACCTACCTACCTATTTAGAATAAAAAATAATACATATAAGAATATCACGCCTGTACTTATTCCTCGAACAAGTGGGTAGGGGTGTATGTCACCCACAATCCGCCGTTATGGGTACCTACGTCCAACGAACCTGCCCAATAGAGGTCTAATAGGTATAGTAGCCACTGCACGCGATTGGTCAGCCAATCGGGCCGATCGTGTGCAGCATCGGCGACCCAAAAAACCCAGAAAGGAACCTAAAAATGAACTTGACGTTTGTGCTCACGACTCGTGCCGGTTACTATACCTGAGAAATTCCTCGCGTGAATACCCAATACCACTGTCGGTCCTAAGTGAACCTAAGATTATCACAAAGATGTTGACGTTACCTATTACTAAGTACCTACCTACTGGTGGTTTAAGTAGGTAAGTAGTTGGTACCTCCTTTACAAGGCAGGCGATGGACGCTATGTTGACAGCGGTACGCTTCAATGATCTCATAGTCCCCACTTTTACGTTGCAGGGGAAACTCCATCTGTAGACAACTGTTTGTAGAACCCATCACCTGGAATGAACAAGTCTCGAACACGTTAAACATTGTTAATTTTTTTGCTTTGATAGTAAGGATTTATAGGTTTTTTTTTAAAGAATGATGACCAATTTGTTCTCCATCAAGATTAATTGGTATCTGCCTATTGTGATTAAATCAAAAATATTGTGGCGACACTGCACTGGTTATCTCTTCTGCTTCAAAGTAAAGTTAATATTTTTCAAACATATATTTTTTTCTTTATATCATAGACTGCGGCTTTGATTAAATATTATTGAAAATTAGTTTAAATTATTGATGCATATGAACAACAACCAGAAAAATTAGTAGATAGGTGCTTAAAATGTAATGACGTCGTCTGGCGCGCGATAGGCAGTACAATGGCCGCACTGTATTGGCTAGTCACGTTTTTATAAAATTGAAATAAGTAGTATAATTATACCTATAACCTTTAATAAGTTTTATTTTGAAGAAACTGACTCAAAAAGAGGGGTGTTATAAGTTTGACATGTCTTTGTCTGTTTGTGGCACCGTAGCTCTTAAGCGGGTGAACCGATTTGAATGCTGGTTTCCTAGCGATGGTTCTATGTTTTATTAAGGATAATAAGTAGTATATCAATGGAGGTATATTAAATTGAAGGTATATATTGTAAAATCATACTTTCAAAATTCCAGCCACCCTCTGCTGCCTTTTCTTCGGAGTCATATGCGTGTGTTTGCCCAAATACTCCACTAGAGCAGGCTCGCAAACGCGGACTGCATTGTGATAGAAAAACTCCACCATTCTGAAGAAACTCGGGTTGGGGTCGCTCGCCACATCCTTTAATTTTGCGGGAATTTCGTAATGTCTTACGGCCACCCTAATAGGACTGACGACGTTTAAATAACATTTTGTCACCATGATTCTCAACGTAGGTAGCATTTTATAAACTGTATGAAGCATGTTTATAAAAATTAAAAAAATCAAACTACATGAATTAAGTAGTGTCACAAAAGTGACGGAAACGTTTATGTTTTGTTTCTTTTTCTCTACTTTATTTAGTTTTCTTTTCGATTGTTGTGTAAATAGGCTGTAGGTTTTAATTTACGTAATAAAAGAGGACTATGCCTCCGAATCTGCGGCACTATCCAACAGGACTAGAATACAGCATGATACGACAAGGGAAAGGATTTATTAAGCTAAAATGGTGTTTTTTAGGTATCAGTAACGTTGATGTTGTCACACTGAGACTTCAGCATTCCGTGGGTCTTAAGGCCCGGCCGCGTTTTAAGAACTTATTGTGTCCCAAAAAACCGGATTGATCTGTAACACGTTATCTGTAGCCGATTATCGGGCCGATTTTTGACAGATTTCTTTGTTGGCGACAAGATACGTGTCAAAAATCAGCCCGATAATCGGTCGAGTGCGGAGACGCTTATCTTTAAACTAGATTCTGCTCGACTACGTCCGCGTAGTTTTTTCACCCGCATTCGTTTACATATTTGGTTACTGTTCCGTACCTATTGGTCGTAGCGTGCCTATAGCCTTCCTCGATAAATGAACTATCCAACACAAAAAAAATATTTAATTCAAACCAATAGTTCCTGAGATTAGCGCGTTCAACCAACCAACCAAACAAACAAACTCTTCAGCTTTATAATTTTAGTATAGATTGAAAAAGCAAAGTCGCTGTTTTTCTTTGTCTGTTTCTCCACTTAGTTCTTCTAAACCACACAACGGATTTTGGTACGGTTTTTTTTTTTTTTTGGTGGGTGGGAAATCATCAAATAACTTCTCCCGCCCTGGGCGGGACGGGAGGGAGTGTTAGACTTTTACTGACTAAAACCCACCCATGTTCCTTCTTGTGCCCTTTGCGTTCCGGGGGCGCGGCATCTCTTGCGAACAACCCGCAGCCCCGGCAGGCATCGGCCCTCAGTGGCCCCTTCCTTTTGCTGACATCTCTTTGAGGCGCGCGTGGAACACGAACGCGCCGTCGACACGGCCTGTCGTTATGCAACGTAAGGACGGTGAGCTACCCATTGCTCACCGTCCACAGGCCCGTATTTGGTACGGTTTACGTTGACAATTTCTTCCGAAAGGTTTTAAATAAAAACCTACAAAATAATGTGATGTTTAGTAAATTGCACCAGGTGCGAAGCTGGGACAGGTCGCTAATACTTTATAATTTGATAATACCGAAATCATTCAGTACACAATTGTCAATTTTCGCCCAAAACCATTGTACACTGCCGGTAATATACAAAGCAAACAATGGTTTCGAGATAAATCAAATTATAAAGCCTTGCGTATTGCAGATCACCCCGGTTCTGGGTTCCACAATGATTTCCTAATACGCAGCTGGGCCTTTCGGCACGCCTCGGTAGAGCTAAGTCCTAATGTTTTAAGTATGATTTCAAATACAAGATAAGAGGCGAGAATGGACATAGAATAATGGTTATAGTAATGGTTTTTTTGTTTATTGCAAATAAAAAGCTTCATCAAAGTGTGTGATTAGTGGCAACACTTAAAAATAAAAATTAGATTCATTAAACAGCCAAATAAAACACCTTTAACATTTTGCAAATAAGTATATTAACCGAAATAAATATTTACTTATCAAGCCTACACAAAGGATTATTTTGTACCATCTGCAGGTCGACTTTCGGGCCGACTAGGTCCCTAATATTGTTCAGTCCGTATTTGATCATAGTCGGTCTTTCTAACGAGAGACCCCACGCGATAACGTTCACGTCTTCAGGAAGACCCATTGGCAACAGCATTTCGGGTCGGAACACGCCTGAATTTCCGATTTCAATCCATTTTCCAAGGCCTGAAAAAAAGATACATATTTTTTTCTCTCACTTGGATAATATTGCTATAAGATCCGGTATAAGAAAAATCTACCATCATCTGTAATTAAATAATGGTAAGGATTATATGCTAGAGACTGATACATCGCACATGGGTTGCCTAGCTGAATCGCGTACCGAAGATGTTAAATATGAAAAAGTGTAGGCCAATTTTTTGGATTAAATCTGTTATTTAGGAAATCGTGCATTAGAATATACCGCAAGGAATAAAAAAAAATATGGTTGCCTACTCTCATCCGTGGTCAACTGTAGGGTTGCCAGGTTTGAACAGGTGAGTAAATGGAGTAAAATACCCTTTTCTGTTATTTAATCGAGATCTATAAGAAATGAAAGGTTACTTTATTCTCAATGCAACTATGTAGGGTTGCCTTATCAAAAACTTGGCTAAGTCCAGGGTTGCCTAGATTTCAGATGTAAAATTTTTAATATTGGAAAAATGGCACCTATTAGCAGTTTTGATCAATATCTCCTTTTCGACTCATTTGACGATAAAAACATAGAAAGCAAAATTAAACGAGAGGAAATTTTCTACAATTTGTGGATATTTTTTTTTTATATTTATTTTACAAGTTTTGGCATACGAGTGCCGCAAAGTGTACTTAAACATGCGTTTTGGCCAAAGAAACTCTTTACCTTAAATTTTATCATTTACTTCTATTTAGGTATTCATTTGATCTAAAAATGACATGCATTTGAGTCATTGATATTGGTATATCTTTCTCACATCGGATCTTAGACCATAAGTATGAAATCTACGCAAACCACGCTGGGAAAAGTGCTAGTATATGCAGGGTGTTAGGGTAAACGAGATACTTTAGGGGAGTACTCATGAAAATGACCAACTTTTACAATAGTACAAACCGCAAAATCGAAAAAAAATCAACTGCTCCATTCATTTATGTTCGCATAACTTGACAAAATGTAAGGAACAGCTGTTTTTTTTTTGCAATTTTGAGTTTGATTTCGTAGTGCAAGTGGTTTATTTTCATAAGCACCACTCGCTTAAAGTATGTCCCTTGTTTAAATGAACAGTCTAACGACACCTTGTAGATACAGCATTCCCAGCAAAGTATTATTAATTAATTAATTTATTTATTTATTAAAACTTTTTGCACATAATGTAAATAATACATTGTACAAAGGCGGACTTAATGCCTTTGGCTTTTTCTACCAGTCAACCTTAGAGTGTTGCAGAGACAAAACATAGTAGGTGCAAGAAACAGAAAGTTTCCAGGAATAAAATATAATAAATACATATATACATACATACAAACAAAATATACAGAGTAGAGAAAGCCAAAAAAAAATACATAGGTGAAGAAATATAAGAAACTAATTGTGAGACGAGTCTGCCAACTTCATAAGCAAGTGTTCACGAGCTTTTACTTTGAATATGAAACGACTGGTAGCCATCCTGATATTCTGAGAAAGCGCATTCCAAAGGAAAACCGCCTGGACAAGAAAAGAAGATTTAAGAAAACCAGTGCGGTGAAAAGGACATCGTAGAAGACGATTATTGGAGGAGCGAAGATGCTTACTGTGCGCAGAGCACAAGTATTGGAAGTGAGAAGTCAGATAGGAAGGAGAACTAGGTTTGTCTAGAAGAAAGAACAAAGTAGTCAAGGCCCTTAACGCCCTGCGCTGTCTGATGGGCAACCATTTTAAGAGAGACCGATGTGCGGACACATGGTCATATTTACGGAGATTAAATACGAATCGAATGCAGTTATTAAGAAGTCGGTCAAGTTTATTGAGAAGATCTGCATTCAGGTCATAGTAACACACATCGCCATAATCAATTATGGGGAGGATAAGGGACTGAACCAGCATTGCCTTTATGTGTGACGGGAGAATATTTTAAATCGGTAAAGCGACCGCAACGTCCCCGTGACTTTTTTGCTCACAATCGCGACCTGCTTACGCCACAATCAATCAGCATAAGCAATATAAGCAGCAATCTTCGCGACTAGCTGTTTAGTAAAGAATCGGTCAAATTCGGAACTTTTAAGCACGATTTAAACTCACCCGTGTGATAAGCGAAAATCTCCATGCTAGGTTCGGTATACGGGTTGTAGGCAGGTTTGAACTGTAGTCTGTCGAAGCCGAGACGTTTGAAGAAGGTATCAAGGACACTGATGAGGTCTGCCAACCCTACCCCACGATCAGCGATCACACCTTCGACTTGGTGAAACTCCGCTAGATGCGTCGCGTCCAAGGTCTCGTTACGGAATACCTGAAAATAAATCGGTAAACTTACATATATAACCTATGATCGGGGGATAATTCTACTAACTTTTAAGAACGATCGCAATCTTATCTGTCTCAATATGTCAAAATTGCCTCTAATTTATCTTCATTTTTTGGCAATTACGTTTCATGGCATTTTCAAAGTTTTTTATTAGTAGAATTAAAATTGCTGAATGTCAACGCGACATGATAGAAAGCGTTTGGAGTGTTGAGCGTTGTTATGGAGAGCTTTAGCCCGCGAGTTCGTCCGCGACAAATTTGATATATTTATTATTACACGGGAACCGTACATTTTTTCGGTATAAAGTATCCTATGTTATTCCACACTATAATCTAAGTCTCTAATAAGTTTTCTTTTGTTGCTAATCTAATAAATTTTTCTGTTACTGACACTTTTCGGATTTTTGTGTCCGAAACCCATTATTATTATTTATTTATTTATTAAAGCTTTATGCACAAATGTAAAACAAAATACACCGTACAAAGGCGGACTTAATGCCTTAGGCATTTTCTACCCGCGCAGTGCCAAATTGCATATAGATTCATAACCGTGAGAGAGTAATAAACATCCAACCATCCATCCATCCTTAGAAACTGTCGCATTTATTAGTTAGTAGGATGCTCTATTTATAGTTCTATGATGTAACAGAATATGGACGTGTTATACCTTATCAATACTGAAGTACTTCTGTGGAGTGAAGTCTCCCTGCTGCGCCAACTTGTACAGCATGCGCGCACTGACGGCGGTCGTGTGGGTACGGAGTAAGTTCTTCTGTGCTTCTTCGATCTTCCACTCGTACCTGTAGCCCTGGTAGGTGAGAATCAAAGATGATAATTAGAAAGTGAGTGGAGGTGGGCTTTCTGAACTCTAGGGCAGACGTGTTCTTGACTGAAGACTGAGAAACAGTGAATGTAAGGTAGGAGAACCTGGTAGATGATAGTATGATTAAAGAGGCTAATGTTTAATGTTTAATGGCTAATGTTTATTTATTTAAACTTTATGCAAAAAAAAGTGCAAAGGCGGACTTAATGCCTTTGGCATTCTCTATCAGTCAACCAAAGGAGGTGAAGAGATAACATGACAGGTGCAAATTATAAAATCAAAATAAAACAAAATTTGATACTTAAAAAAAGAAAGAATTCAATGAAATGTTTAGCTGCGGCTGACGATGAAGACGTAACAATGAGTGTGTGACGGAGGTTTGCACTAAGTTGTAAGCGGTAATATCCATATTAATGGGGTTGCAAAACCTATGTAGTACTGTACACTACTATTAGTGACCAGTGCTGTTGCTGCCATTAGGATGCTACCAATTTAGAGATAATATTTAGTAAAGTAATGAGGGCCAATATTATATTGTCCACCCAATTGTGGAATTCAGGTGCGATGTTGTTTTTGTTATAATATGCTACAATGAAGAACGCCGATACGAGAAGGATGGGAGGGGTGGAGGGAGGCCTTTGCAGAGCAGTGGGACAGAATAGGCTAACAAAACAAAATAACACAAACCTGTGATCCATATCCACCTTCGCTGTGAACTTTCTTCACCCTTTCCAAATAATCCATGGGGAACTCAGTGGTACTGGTCGGAGAGGACATGAAGAATGTGTCATGAGCATCCCTTGCCGGATGCTGCTGAGGTTGGAAGAGGGCGTCAAAGTTCCAAAAGGAGCTCTCAATATACTGGTTCGTTGGCATCTCATTGAAACCCATTTCTAAAAAGATCTCCCGGAATTCAGAACGGACCTTGAGAAGTGGATGTAAGTGACCGCATTCTGGTGGTTGACCTGGACACATATTAGAGTTTAGCTTAAAAGTATCAAATAATAGCCATTTGTTTTTTATAATACAGTCCTTAACATCGCATTAGGTGCTGTAATAAATACATAAAAATAGAGGCTATTTCTTTATGAGTAAGTGGAGTTGAGGTGAGATATGGAGGAAGTGAATTGTTACGGGGTTAAGTTGTATCCAGCTCGAGAGATGTTGTAAAATCATCACACTTGTACATAATTATTGCATTATTAGCTGCTACAAGTAATAAAACAAATAAACGTTCTCACCCAGAGCATCAAAGTTATATGGCTTGAATTGTAGGGTTTTCCAGGTACCCGTCAAAAGCATGTCACTTGTTAAATCCGTTTCTAGCTTTTTAATAGTTGTGGCAAACTGTGGTCCTCTTGATAACAAGAAACTTTTTACGGTGACCTCTTGAAGTAGCTTCCTCTTCTTATAATCATTTCTGACATTGTCTGGTATATTGTCAACTCCCTTTTTGACTTCAACCAAGTTTTCTTGTACTGTGTCTGTAATAGTACGCACTTTACGTTTCACAAGTGGGGCTCCTGCTGATTTGTCGATGAATATCCAGCCTGCAGACATTGCTTTGCTGAATCCAACTTTGGCATTAGGGACAGTCTGTAAAACATTTATTTTCTTTAATTTTACGAAATAATTATTAATTTTCTAGTAATTGTAAGTGCACACTGTTGGCAAAAAGAAAGATAGGTACTTAATAAATATTTTATCAATTCCAATGAGTCAATATCTCCAAAATATAATATGACCTGACCTAAGTTTTAAAAGAACTCTGTAACCGATAGTGCTATCTAATTTCATCATCTAGTACTGTAATGCATACCTTCATAACTTCGGCCTGGGGAATGCCAGATTCCGGAATACTGTTGTACAGCACAGCTTCATGGCTGCCCTTATCAGCAACTAGCTGACCCTCCTCAGTCAACTCCCATCTCGTACTCTTAGCCGCTTCAGAGATCACCATTTCAAGAGCTTCCAAACTCTTCACAGCACCCACAACTTTTTGGTGGTCTTCATTCAATTCACTAGCTAATTTGATAGTGTCTACGTTATTACTATTCTCTAGGTAACGAAGAATTCTTTCGTTTAATTCCATTTTGTTTATTTAATTTAAATTTTGTTAAGGTTATGAACGAAAAGCCACGGACCAACTTTCGGTTAAATAAATCGGCTGTCGGCGAGAAGTGTCCTGTCTGTGTCACTCACTGTAAATTTTGTCTGTCATCTGTCAGTGTCAGGCTTCAGCTGTTCTTGGCAATCCATGTTTCGTTTTACTAGTTTCGCATGAAACCAACAATCAGAAAAGTTTAATAATTTTGTATTAAAAAAAATTACATTAGGATAATCCAGGTTTATAAAATTAATCCAAACTTTGAGAACGATTTCTTGATTTTTAATTATCAGCTTCTCCATACACATTAATGTTTTATAGAAGGCATTGCTAAAAACGGTAGGTAGTGGCCAGATTAAGGTTTCATTTCCACAAATCCAGAGTAGAGACAGCCAGGAAAGTAATGAATCCACATTATTATAATATTCTGTATCAGTTCAGTGCAAACTGTTTGTTAAGACTTGATTGATTTAATTATTTTTTGTAGGTAGCGATGTGGCCTGAGATGATGAAATATACGTGATACTTGATATTCGATGTGTCATCGAATTCGAGACTTGTCTCGAATATGAGACCAATGTCCAACTCGATTTATATGAAGAACGTTTGCCTTATAAAACCGCTTCCATCCCTATTTGGACTAGTCCGGTTTGTTGTTCTGAATCGTCGATGACGTGTGGTGCGCGGCGAGATTTTGAATTTTAGTGTATTTGAAGTGTGAAGTATTTATTTATACTCGTAATAGACGGTGCTAAGTTTAATGATAAGGTAAATAACTATTTTGTAATTGTGTTACAGAATATTGCAGTAAGCTGCAGTAAATAAAAGTTACACCTACAAAGTTTAACAATAAGCGCTTTAGAATAATAAATTCATGAGATTAATTTTGTTGTATAAAATACTGGCGTATTTTTTGACATTTTATTGCCTACGATCTATATGCCTATATAATGAGACTATACTGTCTAGTGTCCGGCGAAAAATCGACTGTTAAGTGTGAGGTTCGATATCCGGGTCTGGGAAACGGTTTATCAATTACGAAATTTAGTTCAACTCGGTCGATGCAGCTTATAAGCAGCGAATTTAAATGAATGCCGTGTGAATTGGGATTGTACTTTGAATACCTACATTATAAGTACCTACATCTTTGGCTACTCCTACTGGGAATATAAGCGTAATATTATTTACCCTTGTTGAACAGATGTCGCGGTTAGACCTGGTGATCTTCGGGGCGACCGGCATGTCGGGGAAACAGGTGGTGACCCACATGGTGAAATTTGCTAAGAAATATGAGCTGGGGGCCTGGGGAGTCGCCGGACGCTCTCAGGCCAAACTCGATGCCTTAAAGGCAGAGGTTTCCACAAATACAGGTGAGTGAATAAAATAGAGTAAAAAAAAACGTGGCTGCTATCCATCACAGTTACTGCCAAATGGGGCGAACATAAGCACAATTCCTAAGCAGGAAAAATGGAAACTACAACAAGTGCACGTCAATATGATAATATGTAGTTGTAAAAAAAAAATCGCAATCATGAGTGCGGGAAACAAACTGAAATAGAGTTTAACACAGTCTGAATACCAACATAATTATTATTTTTTTACAAATGGCAAACAATACTTCTATCACCTATTCCGTGAGCCTCAATTCGAATTCTTTGCTACTATCACGTCTGTTTGTAAGATGCCACATTATCATTTATTATTCTGCTGTTCATCATTTCATATTCTTATTGTAATTGAAAAATCAATATTATGTTTGTAAAAACCTGATAAGTAGGTAAACACAGAATGACTTGTTTACCAATAGAGACAAGTATGGCTGCCGAGTGGATTACTGTTAGGGAGGTGCATCTGCATCACAACTATTAACTATTAAAATATAAGTCAGAGATAAATATAAGTACCTATACTAGCTTCTACCCGCGAATTTGTCCGCGGCAAACTTGATCTATTATCTCACGTGAACCGTACTTTTTCCGGGATGAAAAGTATCTTATGTGTTATTCCACACTACAATCAATCTCAGTGCTAAAGATCCAGATCTGTTCAGCCGTTAAAGCATGAAAGAGTAACTTGACATCTATCTATCCATCCATTCATCCTCACAAACTTTCGCATTTATAGTATTAGGAGAAAATTAGTAGGAAATGTTTGTAAGATTAGTAGGATTGGGTATGACAGGATAGTAGGAAGTAGGATAGTAAGATTAGTAGGATAGTAGGACTACGAGTACTAGGATGTATGTTACGTCAATTAAGTTAATCGGACAACAACCTAGACGCCCTAAATTTTTATTAACAGAGTATCTTAAAAAAAATGTAAATCTTTTCTATGTAATCTCTTTCTCAGTAGGATAATAAAACCATTGCCCCGTTGGTCTCGTGGTCGCAAGTGCGACTGCTGAGCGTGGGGTCCTGGGTTCGATTCCCAGGTCGGGCAAAAACTGATATTGGGTTTTTCTATTCGGAATTTCTCAGTAACAGCCCGGAGTTTGGAAGTAGGTGGTGTGACACCCTCGTGCTTCGGAAAGCACGGAAAGCCGTTGGTCCTGCGCTTGATCTCTCCACGGTTGTGTCGGATTGCCGTCCCATCGGACTATGAAAGTGAGGGAAGAGGGGGTTCACCTGTGTTTGCGCACACTCTTGTGCACTATAATATCTCCTGCGTACTTGGCTAGTCTGCATTAAGATTAGCCGCCGTGGCCGGAATCGGTCTGGAGGATACAATAAAACCATGCATGAAGTTTCTTGCCCATTCTTCTTTGTGTCAATTATCATACTTTTTGTGCATTCTGAAGTAGCTTGCCATAATTATCTTGTCTTTAAATTGTTAATTACATCCGCGATGAGAATTAAAGTTACTCTTGGTTCCATTCCATCATTATATAAACACACTTTTTTCGTGCAAAGATAATTATATATACTAGTTGTTTGTAATTTGACCTGTGATCCATCTATGATCTCATAATGACAAACGGAAGCCTTTACAATCTATGATAATTATTGTTTACAACTTTGTTGTCTAGTGGTTGCATGCGATACTGAAGGTTTCAGATCCTATATGGGATGCAATTGTAGTAGTAGCTGATGGGTGTCTGCAAATGATCTATACGTATTTTAATGAACCATTTACAGGCACTTTTGAACTGTCAGGGAGTTGGTCAGTCAGAAAGCTGAACTTATTTGTTCGTTCTAAACAGAAGAACTCCATGGACACTCTTTTCTAATAAAAAAAAATGTGGTAACTACTAACTATAATCTTATTAGGTAAGTAAGTAACAAAATAAATGCGAAAGCTTAGATGGATGTTTGTTGTTCAACCACACTGGAACGGTTAAACGGTTTTGGATGTTTCGCACAGACATAGATTATAGTCTAGAATACCACAATAAGCCTATTGTAGCCTAGCGACACAAAAATGGGATCGAAGAAGTAGCCACTTTCGATCCCATTTTTGTGTCGGCGAGGAATAATTTAGGTCTTTGGTCGAATTCTGCATCCACACAGGTGAAGTCGCGAGCAGTAGCTAGATCAATACTTTACAAAGTCGAGGGCAAGGCTACAGCGAAGGTCCTTTTATGGGACATGCGCACTATGGAGCTGATTTTTAGATAAACATTACAAATTACAAGCATTCTCAGTAAGGGGCCATTAAAGTATTACGTTAGCAGTAAAGGGTTAGGGTATAGTGCGCATGTCCCATAAAAGGACCTTCGCTGTAGCCTTGCCCTCGACTTTGATGATTTCCCATCGGTAAAAAAAAGTAGTAAATGGGGGGGGGGGGGGGTGCTCACTTTGCTTCGATTTTTTTTTATTTTTCATGAATGGGGGATGGGGCTGGTCTGGATGGAGAAACCGCATCTTCAGAGATACACCAAAAATAAGGATACGGTTACTCGTTTAGAACCGAGTAGGGTAATCAATATTATGGGTGCTACATTCCTCTATTCTAAGCCTATTTCTTATTCCTAGACTTGATAACTGCTGCTCATAAATCAATAAAGAAACCAGCGCAGATTATAAAAATACTTGTAAACTTACCAATGTTTAAATAAGAATGGAACTGAACGGTAAGAAGTTTGCTTACCAATTTAACTTAATTACAAACACCATTAATTTTTCTTTCTGGTCGATACTAGATTACAATCATGGTTACCTGCTTTAAAATGTTTAAAGAGTTTTTATATGCAATTCAGCATGACATGCAAATATTAGTTAGGACTTGATAAATAATATATTTCTTAAACATTCCGGCTACTTTCAAAGGTCAAGGTAATTTATTCGTTACCACCGTGTCACTATCTCGAGTTTGAATCCTATGATTACGTTTTTTCAATTTCAAGGAGTCGTCATTAAATTATTTCTTCCACTCTGGGCGGAGCGAAACGGAGTGTCAGACTCTTACTGACTAATACCCATCTGTGTTTCTCTTAATGCCCTGTGCGTTTCAGGGCCGCGGTGTCTCTTTCGAACAAATTCGTAACCATCATACATCCTTTTGCACGAAGTATACACAAGCTTACTTGCTAGAAGTTTTTACGTTCATTCGATTAAGATTGAACGCGTAGACCGTCGTGGCTTAGTCACCGCGGGCCTATGGATATAGATTAAAATGTTCCCAAATCTTATTTACCTCTTTTTCGATGACACTTGCTCAAGAAACATCACCATTCGTGTAGGAGTACCTTAACATATCTACATAATTATGAACCAAAATAAAGGACTGGTTTGGTTTAAAAAAAAAACACTATTCAATATTGAACACTATACAAAAAAACATGTTTTTTGTATGAAGACTTCTTTTAATTTTGATTATATATTTTGTTCATATTGCAGCTATAGTAACGTAATACACAGTCTGGGACTTTTCTTTGACAGACGGAGGGACAGACAGAGAGTCCGTTTGGCACCTTCTGGGCATAATATCCGAAAACTACTAGCTACCGATTACAGTACAGTACCAGTTACAGTAGACAGATTAATCACAACCCACGCACTGTAGGTACCTATGTTTCGTTGTGGTGGTCACTATGACGCAGCATTATTGTTTAGACTCGGTTCACGTGTATCGCATTTAGTGTACACGTGAGCTTAAGGACTGCCTCGGTAGCCTAGTGGTCCTAAGCGCGTCTGCTACGCTAGAGGTCTTGGGTTCGATTCCCAGGTCGAGCAAAAAGTGTTATTGGGTTTTTCGATGAAATTTTCAGTAGCAGCTCAGAGTTAGGATTTGTGCCCGGTTAATGGCAATAGGCTCGCCGCCCTTTTTAATGGGACCTAAACATACCGGCGAACTGTGGGTGTACATTGTTACACCTCTGCCTAACCCTTCGGGGAATACAGGCGTGATTGTATGTTATGTTATGTGAGCTTAGACTTAAAACTAAACTTTACATAACTTGTTGCTTGTTGTTTGTGTATTTTTGTTCACTGGTTTCGTTTTTAAGGTTCCCTACCCAAAGGGTAAAACGGGACCCTATTACTAAGACTCCGCTGTCCGTCCGTCCGCCTATCGCCAGGCTGTACCTTTCTCATGATAGACAGTTCATGTCGACAGTCTCGTGGTAGACAGTTAAAATTTTCACAGATGATGTATTTCTGTTGCCGCTTTTTAACAACAAATAATTAAAAACAGAATAAAATAAATATTTAGATAAGGGGGCTCTCATACAACAAACGTGTTTTTTTTTTTGCTCGTTTTTATAGATAATGGCACGGAACTCTTCGTGCGCGAGTCCGACTCTCACTTGGCCGGTTTTTTTATATTTTGTATTTTGCGCGCGAAATATTAAGGCGCACGTGTCCTATGTATATGTTTGATATCAATATTATGCAAATAAATGTGGGAAACATGTTTTTACTGATTTTAAATTATGTACCTACTTAGATTGTGATTTCGTTCGTTCGTTAAAGCATGATATCATAGGTACAAGATATTTTAAGAATAAGCGCTGAATTGTTTTTTATTAAATTTAGTTTTTTATTTTAATGTCTCGTGTTTTGTGAGTGCGACAGCTTATTATTCTGTAAAGTTTAGATGTTGCTTTATGGATGAAGCTTCTTGCAGTATGGCACAGCCTAGTGCAGGAAGTCTTTGTAAGTTGCTATATAGGATTAGCTAGGTATTTCTAAAGAAAAAGCAAATCTATTAGACGTAAAACCGATTCGTGTCTTCTCAATTTTATTTAGTTATTTTATTTTTATTTAGAGTAATAATTTAAACCCACCTAGAGTGACGATACTATGATCTCATTAAAGCCTGTCCCGCTACCAACTTCCCAAGTGTTTGTCGCCTGTACCTACTGTAGAAAAGGCACAAGGGCAAAGGGGGCCTAAAAATAAAGATTTTATAAAATCATGGACTCGAAAAGAAGAAGTAGCCTTAGCGGTTGTGTGTTTATTTATTTATCTACAGGTTTACTATATGGGTGTCGTTAAGTTGGGAATTGCGGTGTGTAGTATTAAAAAACACAAAATTAAAAATTTTATGTAACCCCCGACAGAAGAATAAAAATCCCTACCGTAGCTAACTAAAAAAGTACTTTAAAACTGCTGAACCGATTACCATCAAAGATAGCTAAGAACACTCCCGACTAATTCATCTTTTAAAACAAAGTCAAAATCGGTTCATGCATTCGGGAGCTACGATGTCACAGACAGACACACACACACAGACACGTAAAACTTATAACAGCCGGTCGTTTTTGAGTCGGGAGTAAAAAATTGAAGAATGGGTAGGTAATAAGCTTACTGATGTTATTACCTACCCCATTCTTCAATTGTTAGCTTACTGATGTATACGCTGTCGCGATAGGAAGTATCCTAGTCCACATTCTGCAAGTCATTCTTTGACATTCCGATGATTCATTATAATTTACTATTCTATAATAGTCCCAAGATGATTACCACAGTGCAAGGTCGAAGTGGCCGGCAGGTACCTACTACACAGTTAAGTAACTATAATTAACTATTCATAATAGTTATGTTTATCGACCGCTACTTGTATTCTAGACACGGTACATAAGGCTAATTGCTAAGCAAAACACAACACGTCATTCAACAAAGTAGTTTGTTCCTCGGTTTTGTCCTTTTTCTCTAATGGAAAAATAACAGATTTTTTCACGTCTAGACTTGTTGTTTAGGTGACGACGAAAAGATGTAAGAAAAAACTAAAAAATGAAAAATTACTTTAGCTTTGGAAGTCGGCGGCTTTGGTTCTGTTTGTTGTTTTGCATTGCCACCGACTTCCAAAGCTAAAGTTATTTTTCGCTTTTTAGTATCGATTTTCTGTCATCCAAATCCATGAAGGAACAGTAGTACTACGTAAATTAACAGGACACCACTTATAAGTCACAAGTAAGCAGAATACGCTAATTCGTTTACTTGGATGATATATTTTTTCAAGTTTTTTTTTTATCAATATACTAAACCAATTTCGTTAAAATTTATATGGGATCACCTTTTAAGTAAAACCTATCAAACAAAAAAATTATCAATATCGATTCGTAATTGGCGGAATTATCACGTAATACACATATAAAAAATCATACAGCCGAATTGATAATCTCCTTCTTTTTGAAATCGGTTAAAAAAGACGATCAGTGCCGACCACGTATGAGTTAGGATAAGAGCAGGAGATGATATTTGAGATGATATGTTAAACAACCGAACTTCCAGCTCGAGTTGGTGAAACACGAAGCCACTTTACTGTCTTGTATCTGACGCAAGCCGGCAACCAGCTCAGTAATTATTTTATTTTCACATAATTAGTGTACAATTACGCAGGTCACGCAGCCACTGGACACACATAAAAATGTTCAGTGTTATAGGAACTAAACACTGAAAAGTTTCTGGTGGAACACGCAAGCAACAATCATAATTTTTCATACAGATATATGGGTAGACAATTTGTTACACGCATTAGTTGTGTCACACACAGGACAATGAAGAAGTCTTCGAATGACCAGCCATTAAAAGCGCAGCTGTAGAAACTGGCGATTGTGTGGACGCCTCCGCATACATCAACCAAGTGGTGTCGGTAACAAAAAGTGTCTATGTTTTCGTAGGGGTTTTGAACAAAACCGCTAATCAGGTTCCCACGATGTTCCTCTCCGTAACACATAATACCTACCTCATTCCAGGCGAGGACCTCTCCAGCGTCAGGTCGATAGTAGCCGACGTGGGCGACGAGAAATCTCTACAAGACATGTGCGCTGAGGCGAAGCTGGTCATCAACTGCTGTGGCCCGTACCGCTTGTATGGAGAGCCCGTGGTCAAGGCTGCGGTGGAGAATAAAACAAACTACGTGGATATTAGTGGAGAACCACAGGTATTCACTGAAAATCGTCTTACTTTTTTGAGTCTTCTTTATCTCATCATTACATCTATACTTTACTTCGCAGTCTATCTATGCCTCCTGAGTACATTATAGTATTCCAAATTACGTCTTTACATCATCTGCAGTATTTGAGGTATCTACTTTATTGCCAGTCAATCAAAGTTTCTTCCCAGCAATTAGCAACACCATTCCTGTTTCCAATTTCTATCGCCATCAAGCAGTGTTGCCGTACCTATTCCGTTTTGATGGGTATCTAGTGATGAAAGTTCTCTGAAACTGATATCTGTAATCTGTGCCGTTTTGTTTTTAGTTCATGGAGCTGATGCAGATCCGTTACGATGAGCAAGCTCGTGAGGCAGGCGTCTTTGTAATCAGCGCTTGTGGCTGGGACAGCATCCCTGCTGACATGGGCGTTACCTTCCTCAAACAAAACTTTTCAGGTCAGTTTCTTTTCTTAGTCTCTTATTTAGTCAATATAGCAAAAAATATTATGAAGATCTACAAACTACAGACCTTATGGCCTCAACGAATACAAGCGTTTTTGTTTTTTCAAAGTGTGACCATTCGTATGCAAATTTTCATGCGTCCAAAAAGCAACGTAATGTATTGAATGTACATAATATTATTTCGTTTGCAGGCACTCTAAACTCGGTGGAGTCCTACCTCAGTTTCAACTTGCCGCCGGAAGCGGAGAAAGATGCGAAAGAGCATGGTGTCATCGGCTACGCCACGTGGGAGTCAGTTGTCTATGGGTATAATATATATTTGTTTATAACAACCTCAATATTTCAACCAAGTGTCAGGCAATCATTATAGGGAGTACTCACAGCCTGCGCAAGCTTGATGGTTTAGCGGTGCCGCCGCTTACCTTTGATGGCACAGTCATTCCGTTTAGCTCTGACGTCAAGGATCTGGGTTTGTACGTTGACTCTTGCTTGGACTGGCGTAAGCAGGTCGCGATTGTGAGCAAAAAAGTCACGGGGACGTTGCGGTCGCTTTACCGATTTAAAAATATTCTCCCGTCACACATAAAGGCAATGCTGGTTCAGTCCCTTATCCTCCCCATAATTGATTATGGCGATGTGTGTTACTATGACCTGAATGCAGATCTTCTCAATAAACTTGACCGACTTCTTAATAACTGCATTCGATTCGTATTTAATCTCCGTAAATATGACCATGTGTCCGCACATCGGTCTCTCTTAAAATGGTTGCCCATCAGACAGCGCAGGGCGTTAAGGGCCTTGACTACTTTGTTCTCTCTTCTAGACAAACCTAGTTCTCCTTCCTATCTGACTTCTCACTTCCAATACTTGTGCTCTGCGCACAGTAAGCATCTTCGCTCCTCCAATAATCGTCTTCTACGATGTCCTTTTCACCGCACTGGTTTTCTTAAATCTTCTTTTCTTGTCCAGGCGGTTTTCCTTTGGAATGCGCTTCCTCAGAATATCAGGATGGCTACCAGTCGTTTCATATTCAAAGTAAAAGCTCGTGAACACTTGCTTATGAAGTTGGCAGACTCGTCTCACAATTAGTTTCTTATATTTCTTCACCTATGTATTTTTTTTTTTTTTTTTTTGGCTTTCTCTACTCTGTATATTTTGTTTGTATGTATGTATATATGTATTTATTATATTTTATTCCTGGAAACTTTCTGTTTCTTGCACCTACTATGTTTTGTCTCTGCATCACCCTAAGGTTGACTGGTAGAAAATGCCAAAGGCATTAAGTCCGCCTTTGTACAATGTATTATTTACATTATGTGCAAAAAGTTTTAATAAATAAATAAATAAATAAATAAATAAATATTTATAACCATAATTTGTAGCCTTAAATAATGAATTTCATCATAAAATAAGCAAATATAAAATCAATAAAATTCAAATACTTTCCGTCAGAGAGACGCCAGCCCAGCCTTCGTATTTACGATCTCTTTGTATATTTCCAGTATGGCGTATCAGAACGAGCTGCCGCGGCTGCAGAAGGCGCTATTCCCGGAGCCCCTGCCGCAGATGAAGCCCGTTGTGAAGCAAAAGTAAGCTCACCTCAAAATAATATGCCCATTGTGTGTGTAAGTAGAGGGGAATAAATGGTAATGGTTATAACTTATAGATGATCCTTGTCATCATCAAAACCAGTTGATCCATTATGGTTCACACCAAGACATATAGGAGTCGTTTTTTGATAATCAATTCAATATTCTTGTTTGCTTTTCAGAAAACTTCAAAAGAAGGACGACAAATGGTACCTTCCGTTCCCCGGAGCCGATGAATCCGTAGTCTACCGGACACAGCACTACTTACATACCAACGACCAGCAGCGCCCCATACAGTTCCAGGCATACTTCAAGACTGGGACTCTCGGACGGTCCATCCTCACGATCTTCAATAGCATATTATTGATGACAATGGCAAAAGCTGCATGTACCCGAAAGTATTTGTTGAACTATCCGAAGTTTTGGTCGGGTGGCTTTGTGACGAAGGAGGGTCCGACTGACAATGTTATAAGTAATAGTCACTTTACTTTTGAGCTCGTTGGGAATGGCTGGGAGGAAGGCGCTGATGTAGAGAAGACGGAGCCCACGAAGACTGTTGTCGCAAAGGTTTGTGATTTACACACGCCCTTAATATGAGAGTAGGTAATGGAGCAGACTATGCTCTGCGAAATCGGATAAGAAATAAGGAGATCGCAGAAGAACTAAGGTGACCGACACAGCTCTCATAATTGCAGAACTCAAGTGGCTATGGGCAAGGCGCATTAGTCGTAGAGCGGACGGTCGTTGGGGTCGTAAAGTTGTCAAGTGGCGACCTCGCACCCGAGCGCGCTGTGCGGGAAGACCCCGCCTTCCCACACGAGGAGCACCGATGACCTGGTAAAGGTCGCGGGAAGTCACTGGATGCGGGCAGACCAAGACCGGTCATTGTGGCTATCTTTAGGGGAGGCTTATGTCGAGTAGTGGACATCGTTCGGCTGATAACGATGACGACTCGTACTTATATTATTAAACTTTTAAACGATGAAATCAGGACCAACCAGGTAGTCGCTCTCTCATTAAATACGTTTGTTTGATGACAGAGAATATGTTCTTGTTACAGGTGACGGGGACGAACCCGGCGTACGGCTCCACAGTGTTCGCGGTGCTCTCGTGCGCGACCTGCATCTTAAAAGAACGGCACAATATGCCTGCAAAGTGAGTACCGCCCTCTTCATATAAAAATACTACTTGAACAATTTTAATTTTTTGTGTTACATATTAATCATTGTCTTTGGTAGCGGGCAAAGCGTTGTGCTTATAATTGCATGAAACAGTACGCACAGGCGTATTGAAAGTTTTATTATCATATTTAAAACTTCTATTCGTTACAAAGTTGGAATTTTGACCTTAAGCCTCTCTTAGGCGGAGAGGGTTGAGGTCAAGATTGACCGACTTTTTGCAGAACCGATTATCGGACTGATTCAATAAATCCGTTGTTTCGTAGGACCGATTTTTTGTCGGCCGTGTGCGTTGGTATATTAGAAACAACAAAACGCCATCGCAACGATGAGAAGTACATGTAACTTTAACTTTTGTTACCATCGCCATCACGCCGGTATTTCCCGATGGGTTAAGCAGAGGTGTACCAATGTACACCCACAGTTCGCCGGTATGTTTAGGTCCCATGTAATAGGGGGCGAGCCTATTCTCATTAGCCGGGCACGAATCCTAACTCTGAGCTGCTACTGAGAATTTTATAGAAAAACCCAATAACACTTTTTGCTCCACCTGGGAATCGAACCCATGGCCCTTAGCGTAGCAGTCGCGCTTAGGACCACTAGGCTAACGAGGCAGTTATTTATTTATTTAAACTTTATGCAACAAAAAATACAAAGGCGGACTTAATGCCTTAGGCATCCTCTACCAGTCTACCAAAGTAGGTAAAGAGAAAATATGGCAGGTGCGAATTAATGTAAGAGAAGAACAACTTTTGTGAAATAAAATTAAAAAAAAAATACTCAAAGCAATTATATAAATAAATTGAAATATGCACGAGTACAAACAACTAAATTTCCACAAACGAAAATATGAACAAATTACTATATAAAATCGTATACATAAAATATAATATATAGTTGTGTTGTGAGTTTTTTATGTACCTGTTAACAATCCTTGTAGGTAAGTGAATACTGTTAGCGTTCCTAACATTCGTGTTCGTCGTTCCACAGCGGCGGAGTGTTGACTCCAGGCTCAGCCTTCAAGAATACCTCACTGATCCAGAAACTTATCGAACACAACCTGAAGTATGAAATTATTAGCAAGGAACTTAAGTAGCATTTTAATTTAAAAGCATTTGTCTATGCTTACCTATTCATTGATGTTCATATCATAGGTAAGTACCTGTTTGGTTTTACAGTTTACCCGCTATTTATTGTCGGTGAGTTTCTGAAATGAGATGTAGGCCTCTATCTCTTATCTCAAAGTATGTTAAATAGAGTAATGAAAGTCAAGGGAGATTGATTTTGAAGAAAATTGGGAGATAATTAATCTACCATTCTTTGTATATGAAATAAGGAACTGATGTGATCAAGTAGGTACCGTTATCAAGGTTGCCCTGCGTACGTACAACTTCCCTAAATTTCCGTAGATACCTATCCAGCTATCGGATAATAGTTGCCATATACTAGTAAAAATATAATATTTTTGTTTGTAACACAGATTAAAAAATAAGGGCGTTATCACACTAGCGATTTTCGAGCGAATTCAAAGCGAGGCGAGAGCGCAGCGGTTTCCCCGCGAATCGCGCCGCCGAAACCGTTTTGTACAGTCGCATTCGGCAGCCCGCTCCGCCACACTCAGGCGGCGATAACGTAGCGCGCCCGTCGCGTGCTCGCTTTGCCTCGAAAAAGCGCCAGTGTGATAGGGGCCTAAGACAGCATTTAGCTGAGATATAGCTGTATTTTTTATGTGATGTACAGTATGCCGTTTCAATGTTTAACTTTTGCTGGCTAAAGGTCAAATATTGAGAAATAACGGCGTTCGGATTTAGAATAGTATAAGTTGTACAAAGTAGATAAGCCTTATCTTCATCGAATAATTGCTAGATAAGCCTAGAACAAAATACGCAGCGTACCTAGTCGCTTGCTGCCGCACACCTAAATATAGATCCTATGCTTAAGCTATAGGGTCGTTTATTTAAAACGGCGACATGTCCCCTGATGCCTTTCTTTATAACAATTTTTGCAACAAACGAAGATAATATATTTGTTGCCAGTACCCGGTTACTATCGCCATCTACAACTTACCTTGGAAGTAATAGGTTCACGTTTGTCTTAGCAGTTGTTGACATGCGATGATAGATGGCGCTAATAAGTCTATCTGGCTAGTTACTGTTAATACTTTTTAATAATAGATGGCGTTGATTGCAGACTGTAACAAAAAGTGATTGTGATTTTCGTAAATTTAATATAATGCATTTAATTGTTATTAGCCATGTTGCTGCCGGCTTCTAGCGTGGGATGCAGCTGAATATAAGAGTATTTCACATACCTTACTAATTAATGATCAAATTTAAATGTGAGATGATGTGTTTGATAAAATGTTTAACGTACATATTTGTTTTATTTCGTTAATAATTTGATAACTTCACTCATGAATGTCATAGCGCTAAATGGCGTACAGATTTCTTTTTTTTTCTTTCTAAGGATAGGACATCATCAAATGACTTCATCCGCTCTGGGCGGAGCGGAAGAGAGTGTCACACTCTTATTGACTAAAATCCGTGTTCTTCCTTATGCTCTTAGCGTTCCATGGTCGCGGTAACTCCTTCCAACAAACTCTGCAACCCTGGCAGAAACATACATACATTAGTTCACAAAATCTTCAAATATGTTTGTCTCTTTAGGCTCCGACTTAGTAATTTCTTAACCACATGAAATCAAGAACTAGCTAAATGCAAAATTAAAGCATTAGTTGTAACATTTGTCACTGAGATGAGTTTGCTAGTAGATTTTGGATGTTTTGAATTACGAGAAGTGGCCTTCAGGAGAATAGAAGTCATGAAAACCATTTGGTAGCCCACGTTTATGGCCCTCCTCGTTTAGATATGGTTTACGGATATTCAAATCATAGCCTTTTTTTCTGATGGGATATCATCAAATGACTTCCCCCGCCCTGGGCGGGGCGGCGGGGAGTGTCAGACTTTTACTGAATAAAACCCATCCATATTCCTTTTTGTGCCCTTTGCGTTCCGGCATCCCTTTCGAAGCCCCGGCAGGTATCGAAAATCCTTGCAAAATATATAATTGTCCGAAGAAGTGCTACGGCCTAGGAGTACGGTGTTCGATTATATTTAATTGTACCTACTGTTTGATTTGTCTTTGGGTAATGATAGCGTAATGTATTCCACGGTACGTCTAGCGTCATTTATTACTGTGATTTTACAAAGATTTGAATCTATATTTATTTGAAACAAAGTTTACAATATTGTTACTGCAATATCAAATGTTCCAAACAAAAGTTTAAATAAAGGCTAACATTTTTCCTTAACCTTTCTTTTAAACATAAGCGTGTTGTTAACCACACAGCAATAATTAAAGTTGCCAGCAACATGTGTCCCGCAACACAAAACAAATTACAAAAACAATGTTGCGCAACTTTGTTTCTCAATGAAAAGACATCAACGCGTTGTGCGTCATCTTAATGTTCAATTTGAGTTGTTAAAACTGGGCGATATAATGAGATTACTAATCCGACGATCATACCAAGATCGGAGAGTCGGTCGATAACTCTAGGAATCATATAGTTAGGCTTCTTTTTTTTTGTCGTATGGGAAAACATCAAATTACTTCCCCCGCACTGGGCGGGGCGGGAGGGAGTGTCAGACTTTTACTGACTAAAACCCATCCCTGTTCCTTGTTGTGCCCTTTGCGTTTCTGGGGCGCGGTATCTCTTTCGAACTGGCAGAGGCTTAGTGTTAACAACAAGATAATATATTGAAGAAACAAACCAAATTCCATTTTTCGAAATAATTCTTATGATTTTGGATTATCTTGATTAAATTTAAGTCTTTTCTAAGAAAAGTTTTAGATGTATATTGACTTATTATTACTGAGTAATAGTATATTAGGCTTATTGAATTAGTTTGACGTAATTATTTTATTTATTTATTAGAGCATTCATTTACAAGCCTAATTTCTAGAAACAAGGCTCATAGGGTAAAAAACAAAAGGTAATAAAACTTCAATCAATGAAAATAGGTACAATTAATTTAATGATAAAGTAGTAGTCGCTATCTTAATACATAATTTACACTCAGACGGACCTAACACACCACTATTATATACAATAAGCGATTTGTACACAATATAATTACAAAATTAAGACTAGTATCGTCAACGTACTAATGAAATAATTAGCTTATGCGTGAAGACAGACAGAATAATATGTATTGTAGTTACAGAAAATATCCGATTATAACTGTATCTAAAAATGAGTTCGAAGAAATGAAACTCAAAACACTTCGTATAAAAGTAGCATAAGGTTATGAAACTCGATGAAATCGTCTATAAAGGATTTAGAAGATATTATATTAGATAGAAGAGAAGATATATTCTATCTTGTAAATAGGATCAGGGCACTAATATCTAGGCTTGTGGTATAGTCAGTTGTCTATTTCTCTAGCCCTTTACCTATGTTCCAAAATTTCTTTGACAATAATTTCTTAGTATATGACAATATAACTAAAGTCTTTTGAATGGAGCGTGCTGTTGATAAAGTATCATTTACAACAATTGTAACTTTTCGCTTCTCTTGTGTAAATTCAATCTTTACTTTTTGATCGTAGCCTGAAATTGTTATTTGATTGCATCTTTGTATCGGCTATTAAACTTTAAATGTAATAATTGAGGAACAACAAATGGACATTCTTGCTGAAAGGTTTAAAATCAAAGTCAATTACATTACCTATGAATGTTTTTAAAACTTAAAGGATATCTACATGAAAGGAATTGAAGAAAAGGATTTCAGTTCAAAGAAAAACTAAAAACAGGTAAAAGATACAGCCACATGCAGCTTACACAAGATAGAAAACATTCATACAGTAACGTTACTGACTTTATTTAATAAATTAAACAAAAAACATGCTTTGGTCTAATATAATAATCTTTAAAAAACAAATAAAAAAAAAATACAAATCCTACTGATAATGTTCCTGAATATCTCGTAACGGGCGATCCTAAAAGCATTTTTGTAAAATAGCATTCAATCTTACAAGTAACACTTAGCTTACGATTTGAAATTTACATTTTAAATCTAAGAAAATGAATTACGTTGACACATCCGTTGGTTTACACTAATCAGGTTAATTGAGCCTTTATAATTTCCATATTATTACAATAATCTCTTTTGCTATAAGAAGTACCTATTATTTTTTTAAATTAATGTTCCAAAAACAATCTACACTCTATCTATTTTTTATTGATTGTTGGGAATATTATTTATTTTCGATAACCAATACACTTAGTCTTTTTTCTTATTTATTTGATAGTTCAATCTGGTTTTGTCCCGTTCCAGGATAAGCAGATTGTTGTCGTATTTCTTAAACTCTCAGTAAAACTTTGAATGTATGCTGTTACATTTCTTAGTTTTCGCCAATGTTGTGTTTCGCCAGCAGGTATTTACAATGTGAAAGCTTCCAGAGAGTACTGTATTATCTATGTATATAGGTATATATATTCTCACGGCCAGTGGCTTCTGATTCACAACTATCTACTACTATAAAAGTAAAATGCTAGATATGAAAACATCGATTTACTAATCAAAAGAACACAGTAAAAATTAAAATTTCAAAACACTCAAAACAGCAAAATCCACGCTGACAGTCAATATTTTAAAATAAAATAAAACTGTTAAATCACTGAATGATTTCGTAAATCGATAAAAGCAACAGTTCACTCGATTAATCGTCTTTGAATGCAATCGATTTAGCTAGATTCGCGGCTGTTCTCACTGGAGCCTACGACACTGGCCTGGGAGGTCGTGGGTGTAACTTCGGGGGCGACGATCAGCCCTTCTTTGATCCTCTTCTTTTGCTTCATCCGCCTGTTCTGGAACCATATCTTGACTTGGGTTTCATTGAGCTGTAAAGCTGACGCTATTTCTATCCTCCTCGCCCGCGTTAGATACTTGTTGAAATGGAACTCTTTCTCGAGTTCTGTGAGCTGTTTATTGGTGAAGTTGGTTCGGCCAGTGTTGTTCAGGTTGAGGAGTGGATTGGCTAGCATCTGGCTGCCTGTGGGTGTCCGGAGGCCTTCCTGTGGGCTGCCGATGCCGCCTTGACTGACGAACTCAGTTGGAGGAATCATCAGTTTTGGAGCTGCAACAATAGAGAATAGGTTAGGTGTGTTAATTTGATTTTGTTATTAAAAAATCTTTAGTAAGGACAAATAAATTAAGTCAACTATGTACAATTGTTTTGAATTCTTCTGTTTGTTATTCAAGGATATTATAAGAGATGCAAGGACTTGCAACAAAAGCTCAAAATAAATCGCATTATTTGGTACGAGTATTTTTAGTAAACATTGCCATTCTTCCTTTTCCGGGCCATTGAAATTCATAAACTTTTTGTTATTTGCAGACACACAGGTTTGTTTGCCTACACGTCTCATTGCCACGGATAATCTTTTTAAAATGCACCAAAGAAAGTTCGTGGGACCTCTCGGGTCCATATGACAGGTGTCACTTTTTTCTAATTCGTCTGAAGAAAAAAAGAAGTGAGATAAAAGATATTTCAATATTAGCCTAAAAACGACGCCCCGCTGCGCAAGAGTGGCCCATACTCGTTTCACGGTAAACTTCGGATTTGACGTACATTGTTCTTAAGTAAACATATTCAGTACAGTTATTATACTTAGAATACCTTTGTTTGTAATACGCACGTTTGTTCCGACATGGTTAGAAATCTATGTCCGACATAGCAATCGAAGCCACGTACGAAATCATGTTTGAATTAAATACCAAACTAATATTGGAGTTGGTATTTGTCTACGTGTTTTGGACGTTTTGATTTCTGAGAATTGACCTTGCGTGGTTGCTTGCGGAATTCCTTGAAGCTAATTAATTGAGAAATGTTTGTGGTCTAATTAAACACAAAGATGTGCAAGGTTTCATAACATTAATTTATTAATTCTGATGATCATTCGAGGTTCTCACAAAGCTGTTGTAAGAACCTCTATACTATATCTACCTAGGTATTTTAAAAATGATCTAAGTGATTAGGTACAATGGGGACCTATTATTACCTAACAATAATTAAATCTCACATTATACAGTTTATTGATCGCCTGTTAAAAAGGAAGATACGTAAATAATTAGATTTCATTTCAGACAACTTGAAACATTTATATCCTGTAAGTAAAAAAAGCCTTTGAAATAATATGGATATGAAAAATATCTTCAACAGAAACTTTCCTAAAATAAAATTTAATAAACAATAAAGAAACCGAAATAGACGATAAACAAGTCACAAATACAAAGATAACAGATGGAAGGTTCATCAACAGTCGTATAACTAATGACACGATATCTACTAATACCCCGGCCGTCCGTCTGTCCGTCCTCCTGTCCATTTGTCCAGATAATCCTTTCGACACTTGTTACTTTATTAACAACGTCGGAAGGGGAGAAATTAATATATTTGCTGACGAATGATACGACTGGAATTAATGTTTTTTGTAATGAAATCAGTGATGGTAGAACTGAGGACTAACTGTCCGGTTTTATTTAACGGACACTTAAAACTTCAGTGTTTAAAATTACAGATTAATTTTATTAAAGTAACGGTTAGTTATTTTCAAAATAATATATGGATGGCAAGTTAGAAAAAATGTGTAATGATTCTATATACATTTTTATACCTACAAACGATAAATTATGTTGTCAGGCCCACCATATAATATGAATTATTAATATTTATGTACTTATAACTCAAATGCAAGATAAAGTTATTTCTATAAAATATTGCAGTCAGTGCGTCCGCTTACAATGAAAATAAAAGATACCTTATTTCACTTATGCCGCCGCTACCGAAATTCCGTGTGACAAGTGCAATTTTAACAATAACCCTAAGATGACATGTTATTGATCTCAACCTTGTTGCTTTGCACAAACAACACACCGCTTCATTCCAACAATTTCCTACCAACACGTTTCTTCCATTGATTCTAAGATATTGATCACCAAATATACGTACGCCTACTGCCATGGTAGCCGCGGTCCCTAGTCTGCCCATCTCAGCAACCCGTTTACCCGCTGGCAGATCAAACAGAGCCGGGTGTTTGTTCGTCTGTGTGTTTGCGCAACGCTCGCTCCGCTAGCAAACTGGACAGATGCGTGCGTTTCCGTTGTACTAAGATATGCGCGTAATTAACTACAGTTTGCATTGTAAATGTATGCGGGAAGTATGAAGTTAGAGCTGCGATTTATAATAAAGACGAGAGGATTCAATATATTTCTACCGGTTAGAAAGAAATTGCAGAATAAGGTGCATTATAAACTATGTCGTTTGGACTAAAGTCCGTTATTGTTACAATTGGCTGTTGGATCTGACTGAAAAGTATATACTGAATACATAGCCTCTTCCTTAGGTAAGCCAGTGCAGTAATATTCTAAGCAATAGGAGAGAGAGAGAGGGAGAGAGATCAAGATTTTAGGACCAATAGATTGATGGTAGTTATCTATATTCAAAAAGGCAAGAAATTTTCATAATTGTATCGAATTATGTAAAAAAATCTGAAAAATAAATATGAACGGTAAAATATCGTGTCGGAAAAACAAATGTAGCCACAGGACGCGTTCACGCACCTCATGATAATATTGACAGTGAAGCAAATCTCCGCATTATCTATGAGTGAGATGAGAATTGGCAGACAAGTCAAATACATTTATAAGCTTGATTGCACAGAAGGAAAGGCAATAAGATGAGAACGGTAAACAAAAAAGCTTAGAATGAGGTATTGATTCTCTAATTAACCATCGTGGACACAAATGCAGAAAAAACTGAAATATGAATGTTGTTTCACAAGCGACAAGGCAAGTTTTCGTTCAAAAGAAGGCCGCTGAAGACTTTCTTAACTTTCCTTCTGAACTTAAAAAAAGAATGCACCCTGAAGCCCAGCGCTCGCGAGCGTCAAGCGGGGCACAAAGGCACCGACGCAGTGGATGTTTGTCCAGCGGCCGCTGTAATAGTATACCGGGCGATGCGACAGCGCTAATCCATTACGCGATCGCAAGCAAATGTTTGCTCGGTCGTGCTTGCGTACGACTATGCCGTGTTTGCGTTTTTTTGTCCAATGAGAATCGGGTTAGCGCAACGGGGTAGTGTTTAGATTTGAAGTATTAGAACGATTTCAACTTGTTGTTGGTCAATGAGCCAATCTTTGGTGATGACTTCTTTTTGAAGTTGCACAATATTGTGCAATGTGGACTTATAAACAAATTGGAAGTGACAACACTGAGACATTTAGATGTCTCGAAGTGACACAAAGTTGTAGGAAGAAAATAAAAGCAAATCGTAGGATGGTTTATCCATTTTGTTTCATTTTTAATTTTAGATGTCCTCATCAATCTCTTCCGCCGTGAGTTTGGCGGAACCGGAGGGGTCTGTCAGACTTTTACTGACCAAAACAACACAGTGTTTTAGAAATGACCTATTGACAAGGGACTATCGTGCTTTTCATCGGATCTTGCACGACCCGACTTACAGCCCTACGACGACGACTACTTGGACCCCGTAACCCTAAAACCACAGTTCCTCTTAAGAGGCACGCGTGGATATTTTGTTATTAACAGAAGTGCAAGGATTAGATAGAAGCCAGTTTATATGATCCATGGAGGGAGGTTTAGTCATAGAAGACGAAATCTATTTTTAATGAAAATGTTTGATAAGCTGTCACCGTGAATACAGAAAGATTGGTAAGTACATATGCGAGAGTGGTAGAGTTTGGAACCTGTAAGAAATCTTCGTTTTAATGACGTAAAAGCAGAAATTGTTAACAACATAATATACGTATTGTACCCTTCATTTACCGGACACAATGCGGGTGGCAATCCATTACGATACGCAGCGGCCCAAATTAACCGTAATTCAATTGTACTACACGACTGGCTGTGTACCGCCACGTCAACGCCCTACCACGAGAAAAAAATAACATTCGAATTTCAAACAATTGACAGTCAACTGACAGCTAGGGGAGCGGGAGACGCCGCCATTGGTCGAAAATTGGACAATGCGGCAGATGCGTTCACGAATAAACTTTTTTTTTCAACTTTTACACGGCCATGTTTGCTTAAATTCTTTACCGAAAAATGGGTGTGTATTACAAGGAAAAAAATACGCAGCTGACGATTCAATTCGTCGTGTGTGGAGAGTTGACAGGAGATGCGAGTGGTTAATTAAACCATACATATTAAAGTAGGTGAGGGAATATAAATAAGGCTGTTGCGAAGGATTCCTTGGAATTATTATGATCACACGATGTGATACGTCTGGATGACATGATGCATTGCACTTCCGTTTCAGTGGTTAGATTGTGGTTGAGTTTGATAAGTTTCGTGTCAGTGCAAACTAATGAAGTGGGTTTCAGTTGATATAACATTTTCTTTCTTATGTGTATGCGTCAGCATAAGTAGCAGGTAGTAATATATATTGCTACTGTTGAAACAATGATCGATAACGAAACGTAAATAACGTAGTAGAATACTTCCAATATTATTCTCTTAAAAATAATGTTTGAAGTATTTAATTATTTATTAAAATCAAACAGCTTCCCAAGAATAGTCTATGTTCTTAGGAAGCTGTTTATAACTCTCTTCCTTTGTACAAACCATAACTTTTTGTGCCAATAAGGTTGGATATAAAACACTATCAAATTGTCTTTGGTTAAATTTCTTTTCACCTTGAAACCGTAAACCTATTTATCAGTTATGAACATTTTCAACTACTGAACCACTATTGTTTATCTGTCATACATCATTGCCTACAACGGTAAGTCAATCAGAGGTATATGAATACAGTTATTTCTAATAAAACCAATTCAATTAAACTAGGACCTGACTTAACAGACTATCGCGTCAATGATGAATGTTTCCAAAAACAAATTTCAAAACCATCGACACTAATTTCCAAAATATATTATTTCAACATGATAAAAAATACTCCCTTTGTCGAGTACATAGTAGTTTTATTAAAAAAATTCGTCACCAAATACTTACGTAGGTAGATAGATAAGGGGCCATTACAGGAGCTAAAGGATTACAGGATCAAGTGTATTGGCGTTACAATGTTTATTCTGTTGTTCAATGTGGGGACGGCCTTATCTTGTTTTAGTTATGGTTTTATTAAAAATATAATCGTCTGGCGTGGGGTTTATGGCACACTCCTTTTGGAAATCGGCTGTCGATGGAATGATTGAAAGGTGTTGTAATTATGAAATGTTTGTTATATGTTCAGGGATATTAAAGCTAAGTACATCGTGCTCGTGTTGGAGGAAAGGGTTTTAGTGTGATACTTTGTCAAAAAGAACTTCAAGGTGAACGGACGACCTGATTAAGATCGCAGGAAGACGCTAGATGCAGATCGCTTTCAACCGGTCCTTTTGGAAATCGATAGGGGAGGCCTATGTCCAGCAGAAGACGTTCTTCAGCTGATATGGTGATAATAATGATGATGAAAAACCAACTTCACTTTCTAAACTATTCCTACATTGTGGGGCTCGTCAGTCATTGCCTCGGCGCTTTTCTGGCGGTCTCCACTGTTGATTCAGGATTTTAGGAGTTGCAGTGAATGGGAATTCTGTAGCAGGCTTGTACATTGTTGATTTTTAGTTTTTGAACTACAAAACATGAAACTTTTTTAAACAAATTTACGTACGAGAAACATTTACCTAATAGCTTTTTTCCGCATGAAAACTATGAATTTCACACGGGCAAAAGCTAGCCAAGCAAGTACGTTCTTGGCCTGGAATTGCAACTTCGGTGACAAATAGTTTTCAAGATTTCGTGTTCAGTGTAAATGACATTTCGCTTTTATATAAGTAATAGGATTCGCAGACAGAATTCTGCAAGAGTTTTGATGAAGTTTGCAGTGTTATCACAAAGGTAAAGTCCGTAAGAAGTAACGTAGTACTGTGAGATATGAAGATAACATATTCCATATTATTTTGCAGGAGATTTCACTCAATAAAATCTATTCACTTGTAACTTAACCGTTAAGTCAGTTACATTAAGTACAAATTTCGCTTAACCCTGCAAATACCTCTTCTACAAAAATATTCGTAAAAGCCGAGAACCAAAAATTTCTGGCAATAATAATAATTCTCATCGTATATTACAGCAATTTTTTTCGCTGCCGGTAGCGGGCCAGGGTTGGCGGTGATCAGTCATTGGGCTGTCGCCCGACATAATGCACGTTGCTAGTACGGAATTATTAACGTACCATGAGGGTCTCGGAACGAATAATTGTTTGGCTTAGCTGAGAGATTTGGGTAAAATATGTAGGTACCTATGTGTGATTATTATCTTATTCAACCGTATCCGTTACTGGCGTTACTAAATAGAAAGCACGGTTGTAGATGGATGTGACTTAACTGTAACTTTAAAACGAATCTCATTAACAGTTGATTGTATTACTTTGGTATCAACTGTTAACACATACATACCATTACGCCAGTATTCCCCGGAGGGTTAGGCATAGGTGTACCAATGTACACCCACAGTTCGTCGGTATGTTTCAGGTCCCATGTAATAGGGGGCGAGCCTATTGCCATTAACCGGGCACAAATCCTAACTCCGAACTGCCACTGAGAATTTCATAGAAACACACAATAACACTTTTTGCTCGACCTGGGAATCGAATAGAAGACCTCTAGCGTAGCAGTCGCACTAAGCACCACTAGGCTACCGAGGCAGTTCAACTGGTAACAACTGGTGAGGTATCAACTGTTGTATTTGTTTAAACTACCTTCTTGGTGCCTACAAGGGAAATCCTACGTAGACTTGGTGTAAATATGCGTGAAATACAGGGACATTTAATTACCCACACTACCTAACTATAGTAGATGCTTGTTTGCATAAAGACAAGATTCAACTTTTTTGACTAACCGACCGACTCCTTGACAATTGAAAAATGTTGTAAATGGTTTAACTGAAATATCTGCTTTGATTTTTCTAATCAAAGTAGGGACCTAATTCCAAACAAGATTAAAAATGGCAAAACAAAGTAACGCGTCGGAATGTTTGTTGAAGAGAATATACTTAATAAAAAGCGTTAAAATAAAATAAATGTTACGTATTTTCTATCAATTAGTATTCGCAAAAGCTCTACCTATATTTATAAAGCTTCATCAACTTAAAACTAATAACTCGAACGTAAATTAAATCCTCAATGCCAAAACATTTTAATGATTACGTAATTCACCTTTTCAACACATCCACTCAAATGCATCGCAGATAAATCCAGGGGCTGTCACTCCCCACTCTGAAGGGTTCCGTCTGAAATCCCTAATAATATTTGTTCGTCAAATTTGCTTAAGACCGCCGCAATTTTAGACATCAACGCGCTCGGTAACTGTACCTTTTAATTTTTTAGGGATGCCGTGCCGAGACAGATACTGTCGTGGTTTTAATGAATTAGGGGTTTTATTCAAAATGTCTTTTTTATTTATTAGAAAGAAAAGGTTCTCTGAAATGCGGTTAAATTTTTATTTGGACATTTTGTTCAAAATTGTCTCGTAATTTTTTTTTAATGTTTGATAAAAAGATTTGAAATACTTTAGGTACAGACTACGTACGCTTTGAATAAAACATTTAATAATATTAAAATGAAGCTGATATCGGTACCTGCCAAATAACAATATGTGTACGAAACATCACTGGATATTAGGATTTTAATTAGTATACGAGACTTGACAGACAAGACAACAACAAACAATGCAAAAAGTAAAAGCACAGCAACATAAAAGCTCAGTTGAGTTTTTTGTCAAAACGACCTCAAAATCAAAGTCAAAGCATTTATTTTAATTAGACCATTTACAGGCACTTTTGAATTGTCAAGAAGTTACATTTAAAAGTTGAAGCTAGATGCTCGTTCCAAAGCGTAGGTCTCTATGGAGAAGAACGAGCAAGAAATTCCATGGACACTCTTTTCTTTCAATTTGCTTTTTACAAAATCTTGGTTACAATACTCTTGTTGCTTCTATATGTGAAAACAATGAAGATGAATAATATAAAACAATAAAAAAAAATAGTAGGTACTGCAGATGTAAACCATGGCAGTTGAAAGATGACCAATCCCAACTGACAGCGCCCGTTCACGAACATGACGCGTGCATCAGCACCATTTAGCTCAACCATCTTGAAGGGAACCGAACGCTCCAACGCCCGCGCCACCATCAGTGAGAGATTTATGTGAGTATGACAAAGCTCTCAACCACCATGCTTATAGTGTTCAAAACATAGTAACTTAACAAGTAAATGACACTATTGTACTCACATTTACAGAATTGAAGTTGACTTAACACACAATCTAGCAATTATCAAATGATTTACGTTAATGTTAACGTACGAAATGTTACCTACTATCTAACAATATGAGTCCAATGTATGCCTCAAAATAAAGTTTAGAATATGTTTAAAATTATTCAGCCCATAAATAGTCCATATGTAGATTATATATACCATCACGCCTGTATTCCCCGAAAGGTTAGGCAGAGGTGTAACAATGTACACCCACAGTTCGCCGGTATATTTAGGTCCCATATAATAAGGGGCGAGCCTATTGCCATTAACCGGGCACGAATCCTAACTCCGAGCTGCTACTGAGAATTTCATAGAAAAACCCAATAACACTTTTTGCTCGACCTGGGAATCGAACCCAAGACTTCTAGCGTAGCAGTCGCGCTTAGGACCACTAGGCTACCGAGGCAGTTAGAGCGAGTTGATGTAGATTATGGACTATTTATTACTAAAATAATATTATAAATGCGAAAGTTTGTGAGGATGGATGGATATGTTTGTTAATCTTTCACGCTTAAACGGCTGAACGGATCTGGATGAAATTTGGCACTGAGATAGATTGTAGTGCGGAATACCACATACGGTATGTACGGTTCCCGTGCGATATTTAACTAATTTGACGTGGACGATGTCGCTAGCTAGTTTTTCATAAGTTTTTCTCGAAAAACTTTGATGCCATAGTTATTACACGACTGCCAAAAGAAAGAGTGTTATTTTAAAAGAAACGTAAAACTTAGTGTAGTATAACATTTATCCATTGGCGCAAAAGCAAATGAGTGTTACCAAACTTACACAAAAAAACATATACTCGTTCGTATAACGAACTTCCGGATGTCCTTTCGGAGAAAAAAAATAAATAAAAAAAAAGTAGAGAGGGTACTCGTAACACGTCCTTGGGGAGGCGATCAATCGTGCGGAGTGACGGGGTCCTCCCAGGGAGGGGGATATCTACTATAAGTAGTATTTATTTAGTTATTTAGCAAATAAATAACAAACAAGTTTTTGTACGTTAAGTTTCCGGGTACCTACCTAGTTTTATTCCTTAACTGTACCTATAGGTTTTAAGACATGGGTTTTAGGATAGATTTTTATCTACACATAACATGCCATCACGCCTGTATTCCTCGAAGGGTTAGGCATAGGTGTACCGATGTACACCCACAGTTTGGGGGTATGTCAAGGTTCCATGTAATAGGGGGCGAGCCTATTGCCACTAATCGGGCACAAATCCTGCCTCCGAGCTGCTGCTGAGAATTTCATAGAAAAACCCAATAACACTTTTTGCTCAACCTGGGAATCGAACCCAAGACCTCTACCGTAGCAGTCGCGCTTAGAACCACTAAGCTACCGAGGCAGGATTTTTATCTTAGTCATTATAATTAGGTACAGCCCTGGTGACACTTTTTTTTGTTCTTTCAATTTTGCGTCACATCAGGAATTTCTCGTGTATCGTAGGTGCAAAGTCAAAGCATTTATTTCAATTAGACCATTTACAGGCACTTTTGAATTGTCAAGAAGTTTTCTATGCAGTAAGGTGAAGCTAGTTGCTCGGTAAAACGAAAGTCTCTATGGAAATGAACGAGCAAGAAACTCCACGGACACTCTTTTCGAATAGATTTTTACAAAATCTTGGTTACAATATTCTTGTTGCTTCTACAATATGAGAAAACAAAGAAAGTGAGTAACAAAATAATAGAAATAATGATAATAATAAAGAAGTACCTATGCTATGGCGTAAGGAGATGACCAATCTCAATTGACTGCGCCCGTGCGTTTAAAAACGTAGATATAGGTAAACTCACATACACAAACGACTAGACCCGGTACAACTACCTGTAGGACATACCTATATTTCGGTCGCGAATAATCGAACCCGCGACACTCAGCGCAGCAGCCAATCGCTCGACTCGAATCGATCCCTGGGATCTTGGATTTTAATATCCACAGATAACATCTTGGCCACTTCTCTTACATTACTTACAGACTAAACAACGTGTACCAATGTCCATCAAATAAGATTACCTTATCACAAATCTGCGCTATCGAGTGATAAGAGGAATTACAGTTGTTTCCTTCAGCCTTGTACTAGCATTGACAATGATAAACCGATGATTGTAAACAACCGATGCGTTTTGTGTCACAACTATTATTGTAAATATTACAAACTAGCTTTTGTCCGCGATTCGTCCGCGTGAGGCCCGGACTCCACCAAAGCGGACAGGAGGGGAGATGTCTCTAAACAACCAGGATATGGTGTTGTGTGGAAACTAAACGGTGTGATGTGAAAATAACGCAAGCCGATTAGTTGTAAGGAGACATCTCTTCTCCTCTCCGCTATGGTGGAGTCCGGGCCTAAATGTCGGTTATCGCGTCGTATTCGCGGAATAAAAAGTAGCTTATTGCCTTTCTTGGGTTTTCAACTTACCCCGTACTAGGTTTTATTAAAATCGCTTCAGCGGTTTAGACGTGAAAGCGTAACAGAAAGACAGACCAGACAGAGTTACTGTGGCATTTTCAGACTTTTAAAAGATACTTTTGAACGTCATTTACAAGAAAAAAATATTATTTAGGCATTAAAATTTGGTGTCGCCTAGTGTAAGTGAAAACGTGTTATGTTAGTATCTTCTTATAGTTACCTCCTATTAGCTAGTAGGTAGTTACTATGGTGAGCGCCGCTTTACGAACACGCAGATGATTTTCACAGACGTTGAAACTTGAAAGTCTAGAAACCTAAGTACTTAAAAGTTTTTTCTATTCTCATTTCAGCACGAGCTATATGTAGGTACTCAATATAAGATTCAGCTACTACTATAAATGCAAAAGTTTAGATGGATGGATGTTTGTTACTCAATCACGCCAGAACGGCTGAACGGGTCTGGATGAAATTTGGCACAGAGATACATTATAGACTACTTTTTATCCCGGAAAAATGGACGGTTCCTGTGGGTTAATATATCAAGTTTGACGCGGATGAGGTTGCGGGTAGAAGCTAGGAGCTCATATAGCTCACGATGTGGCAATAATACTGCATAAAATATATTTACATAGATTCGAACGAAACAAATATTCCCACGTACGTCGATGTACATCACCAGCTTTATAACTAAAAATGAACGTATCGTGAGTACGCTATTGATATCCTTACGGGCCGGTACATATATCAATACGCAAAATTTATAAATCGTTATCACGTAAAAGATTTGATTTCTAGATACTCAGTAAATCCGTTTTAAACATATTTTGTTAGTAGATTGTTATCTAGCCTTCGTACCTAAATGTATTTGTAGTTATCTTTCACCATCTGTTATTTGGGGGTTTAAGAAATGCCTTGGAAGTAGTTCCTATTGCGGAACTTTTAAAGGCGTAAATATAGTTTTGGGAATACATTTAAGCAGTTGAGTTCTCTCCCGGAATATTCCCTGATAGTTACAGCCTGGGTATCGTTAGTTCGAGATGGTACAGGTTATTTTCTACGTCATAAGATGGTAAAAAAGCCGACGGCCCACGTGAAGTTAAGTGGTTACCGCTGCTAAAGACATGCAATACTAGAAGCCCTCGATGATGTGTTGCCATCCCAGAATAAAGCTGGATCTAGCGTGCTCGATCGTCAATATGAAAATAATAGGTAACAGTTGTTTAGCTATATATCTACATTGTACCCTATTTATTAATAAACGTTTACAATATTTATATATCCAGCGAAGCGCTTTACATAATACTCAATAACACTCAGAAACACGTAACTAAATAAACACTGATTATTTTTCTAAATTCCTTTTCTTTCAACTCTACTATTTCCAAAACTAACGTTATTTTTTTACAAGAATACCAGAACAAAGCCTAAACGTGTTGCTAGATAAAACAAGCACATATTGTTTATGTCAAAAATCAATGTTTATCATTTGGTGATGATGACGTCACATGATGTGATCACATTATATAAGAGGAAGTACTTAGATACACGAGACAACAGCCTATCTTAACTGATAAAGATGCAATTGTGTTTTTCTACAACCAAACGTCACTTGTTTGTTAGATGTTCGACGATTTTGGCGTTAATCGTAACGAGAGGAATAAAGACTTAAATTTTTCCAAGAAATATTTAGAGTTATGTTTGTAGTTAGTTAATACAATGTAACTTACTAGTACTTATCCGAATTTTTTATACCGCAATTATCAAGACAATTAGTACCTAATATGTTGCTTTTTGTGAAATAATAACCCTTCATTTTTCGCCTAACTACTACATCTCCAAAAACTAGAATTGATAGTGGTGACTATCAGAAAAGCGCCGAGACAATGAATCCCGGATGATATCGAGAAATGTTTTGAACTATTATGAAACCTCACCATCAAAAGGAACAGCGAAGGAGTAAAATAAACCACCTGCATCTGTATCGAGAAGGTTTTGTTTTTTCGTGGAGAAATCCTCATGGAAACCGTCCACCTGGGGACCAAAGAAGGTTATGTCGGATTCTTGCAGACTAAAATTCCATAGTTTCTTCTACTACTATGAGTCAGGAGCCCTGTAGACACCTATCGCATGATCATCGTCTCCGACTGGTGTTGGCCATTTTTGCGTCATTCAAATTCAATTCTTTTTCGCGCTCTCGACTGAGAACACGTCTACCCAAGGTCAGCCATCGGTTCTGCAGCTCATATGATCACTCCATTGCGTCTTCAGCTTACTCATGTTAAGGTACAGCTTGTAACTATCAGACAATACTCACATCTTGAGAGATGCATCCGACTCATTTATGGCGTATCATCGATCATCCTCGTTATCTCAAAGTGAGTAACTATGTAATTTTGTTGATAGCAATCACGTCTACTAGATAACGCCACTATCCTCCGCCGCCGGTAGAACAGAGAAGGATGATAATATTACAGAATTCTGTTGTCACAAAACGTGGTGTCTTGCGGTAAACAACAGGAGACTCGCTCAATTCTTCTAGGTCAATTGTACTGTGAATTATCCAATTGATATAAATGCTTTGACTGAATAGGACTGATTGGTTGCATTGTACTCGGCGTGTCGGCAATTTGCCAAACAGTGTAGTACATTTGCTCCTATCTTGGATAAGAAACAACATTTTGAGATGGTTTTACTACTGGTATGGCAACAGAAGATTTTTTTCAATCTAATTAGTTATTTTCAAAGAATTAGCATTGCCATCTAACGTGGCAATTCCGCCAATCTTTCGGGCACTTTTCGTGTGCATATCGGGTAGGTTTGAGAATAGGCCACTATCTTTTTTTCATAACCAAAAAGGAAAATTATGGCAAAACAACGTTTGCTGAGTCAGAATAAAAAACCAACCGTATCTACAAATTTCTCAATGGTTACATGAAAATCTAAATCATATAAAATAACATCAATACTATCTACATCTACTACATTACCACTACTATCTACTATCAATGCCAATCAATATTTTAATGGCGCCACAATTTATTGAGGTTTATTCCATTTGAAATTGTTGCTTTTAAATATTGTTCAACATAGATAGTAGACTTGGTGTATTTGAACATAGTCTAACCGAATGTTAGATATCTAGACAACTTCTTAATCCTTACCAATATTATTACTGGGAAAGTAACGTTGTCTGTCTCTCTGTTACGCTTTTATGGCTAAACCACTGATTCGATTTAGTACATTTTGGTACGGAGTAAGCGTGAACCCCGAGAAAGGACATGGGCTACTTTTATAATCCGCAGCTTCGCCTGAATCCTTGATAATCGGCATTTACGTGGTCAAAGTTGCGGGCAATAACATTTTTCATAATCTTTGGAAACTGCTTTCCCATACAATTTTACTTATAGCACAGTTCAATAAACACAAGTATACACGGCCATACCTATATCAAGCATTTCCAGTTTATGCTGATCTTTCATTGTATTGGATTTTCTTACAATGAGAGGTCAGCAAAATGGAAATTATAGCTTGATATGTAGCCGTGTGTACCTAACAAAAATATATAGCTACTCTTGAAAGTGCAATAAATGTAATTGTGAACAAATCAGTCGAGCTGTTTGCTTAGCGAATCTTGTCAGATAAACGATCGAGCCCTCCATGTTTATTGATGCAGATAAGATTAGCATCGAGTTTGTGGACCCTTCGACTATGAGGCTTTTAGACAAGATTGCTTAAAAAATGGTGATGATATAACAAGCGGTGGACACTCTATTTAAAACAAGTTATTATTAAAATTATTAGTACTTTTTTCAGGGTACACTAAGCCACTGTTGCGCAGGATAAATTTTCGTAAGAGAGACAAAAAAATATTGCTCAATTCAGAAAAACTACTTATTTGTTTATATAAAACGCGTGTGCTGCTTGCATTTTTAAATGATAGCTTAGAAGTGAGCAGGTTCTACACAAAATCTTTGAATGTTGTAATCGTTGAGAACTATTCATGACTGCTACAAACTGCACTGTACAATTATATCTCCCCTACCAGATCGCCTCGGGATTGCGTCCCGTGATGTTTATGTATTTTATATTTAGTAGACAATCTTATATACTACACTAAAGATGTATGCGTGTGTAGCTGATAATGTTATTAAGAATGAAGATAATCTATACTATTGCCCCTGGAGGTATATATAATGTGACATAAAACCTGTTGATGCTATTTAAGAACAACGCCGTGAGTTAAGACTTTTGAAACGTCTCGTTGAAGGTATGGCCCATGAAAGTGTACACCAATAATGAATTTTACCAATATCCTGAAATCATAAAAAAAACTGCTGTTTCTCTTGAACGTAATTTATTTGTCCGTCAGCCGGACGGCGTCGTGTGGCGTCGGCGACCCAAAACACCCAGAAAGGAACCCAAATACCCAAAACTTTACTAGACATTTCTGCTCACGACTCGTGGCCGCTACTATACATCATGTCATTTAGACATCAAGGTTCCTGTATCTAAAAAAGGCAACATCATTTAACCTACCAAAAACACATTCCTTCTTAACTACATATTTCTTCCTCTTACTTTGTCTGGAATATATTGTTTGCCTGTCGACGAAAAATGGCAAGAAATCTTCGATAATCGTGTAAGTTATAATCAAACTGATCCCCAAACAGTTCTTTGTTGACATAGACAGAGAGATACCGAACACCGGTACCCAAATAAGATGTTAACTTAATATAATTGATTTATAGAGTGTTGACAGAGTAAAACGTCTCGCTCCGGAAGCTCACTCCAAATGTAATAAATTACTGAATACCAACACGTGATAGTGAAGCGCATGATCGATTGAGGGCCAAGCTTAATCGATCGACTCAGTGCATCCAAGATGGCGCCGGCCGGCTGATGACTTCATTGTTCGGTATCGGTATTACATTGTTGGGGAAATTAGTGAACCGTTACTGTGTTAATACATGTTTGTGAAATGTGCTTTTTCGAGTTGGAAATAGGACAGTTTTGAGAGTATTCCAAAAACATTTTTAATATTGAAAAGAGGCGTACATAAAAATGTTTTGCTTTTGAAGCAAACATAAATAAATTCAAGTACATCAGTAAAAAACGAATAATTAGACTGAATAATACTCTTTATTTTTGTGTTTTAGAACAATCTTCTAGTATTCGCCCTAACCTTTGTGTGATCGACGAGTGTGGCCATACACTAAAGTAGATCACCCTACTCGGTTCGGCATTCTTATTACAACCTCAACAACTTTTGATAACGTTGTATTAAAATGCCGAACCGATTGCGCTGACCTGCGTTTGTATCAGCAACCCTGAGACACTGTAATAGAAAATTTAAGCTAGGAGGCTTTACGCTCATTTTTGGACTAATAACTATGTATCTGAGGTATTGTGCAACTATCACCATCATCTACCTACAACACACATACACAATAGTGTTGTGCCGTCATTACCGATTGTGTCCACTGCTAAATCGATTGATAAGTTGCTTCCATTCCAAAATGGACATTAAAAATGATGTTCTCATTGTTATTCAGTAGCTGTCTTATCATCGATATTAATAGTGCCATACAATGTTAATGGACTTCTCTAATACATGTGTGTGGTTTTCTTTAGGAAAGATTTAACAAAGAAATAGTACCCACAGTGAAATATTGTTTCGAATAAGATTAAAATTGTCATAGTTAGCGTTACGTATTATTTATTAAATTCTGTAGTAATTATTATTTTTAGTTAAATCTGCGGAGAATGTAGTGGGCTGCAAGATCGATTCAAAAATTTGTTGATTCTAAATTTCAAGTAATATGTTGTAGACTTGTAGTTATTAATTACCCTATCTAAACTAATATTTTAAAGAGGTGAAAATGTATGTAATAAATAATCTGCCACGACGTCGACCGATGCCGACAACCTGGAACAGATCGTGGGAAAGCGATGGATGCTAGCAGCGCAAGACCGATCAATGTGGTTATCTTTAGGGAAGGCCTATGTCCAGCAGTGGACGTCATTCGAATGATATGGTGATATGAGCGGTAATCTCTGAAAGTTCCTATTAACCTGATGGTGAAGTCACGGACAAAAACTGTATACATAGCATCACGCCTGTATTCCCTAAGGGTTAGGCAGAGCTGTACTAATGTACACTAACAGTTCGCCACAAAGTTAAACAAAAACCAAAAATACCTGAATAATGTTAAAATTTAAATACAGTACATATAGTAGCCTTTCTGAATAGAAATAGAGTCACACTGCGCAACAGCCGATAAAAATAGCTCTATCTCCAATCTTTTGATATGATCTAACGATAAATAACAGATTCTTGTACATTTTCTCGATTTAAAACAATAGCGACGCGGCGGCGTCACTACTCTACTTCTGTCACCGAGATGCCGTGAGTCAACATGACTGTGTCGGGACGGAGCCTCGTGACGTCATAAATCTTGGCAGATAATCTATTCTTGTAAATATTGAAGTGGATGGAGATTAGAATATATTGCGTACTTACTATTGATTTTAAGAGAGTTGGTTGCTACTTGGAAATTTCATATATTTTAGGGTCAGATCTAGTGATTGTCTGTTTTTAGTTCAATGTACATATTTCAAGGGATGCTAATACTCAAGAATTTGAACAACTTTAACAATTAACCATCCTCAAACATGAAAAAATATCTACAGATGTAGGGATCAGCAAATGCACACATCATCACGATCAAAATGTATAGAACAGCTGGTTTGTTTTTCATATTTTAGCAGTAATAAACAAATTTCGTATTCACCCTTAAAATGTGATTAATTTCAGCCTGTTTCTAAGACTACCTACTGATTTATAAAATATAGGGCTACTTAAAGATGTCAAAGTGAAACCAGTAACTAATAATCAAATGTCCACACCTTGTGATAAGATATGGTTACCGAAGTGACCGAACAATCAGAACACAGCTGTCCAATTTGTGGTATCAGAACATCTCCCCTGATACCGATACCAGGAGTTAATCCTAGTGACGCAAATTGTGGAAAGATTAAAATTGATTTTAATTTTGTTCGCTGATTAAGAGATAGAACAAATATAGTTTGTTATTGTCGCGACATTTTTGTCCGATAATCATCTAGTCAGGGGAGTGACGTCACACAATGACTTGTGTTACTGCCGTCCAATAGCAAAACGGGTGTTTTTAGGATACCCGATTAGATTGTTTGTTTTCTTTTTAATTAGTATTACTTCAAACTTTGACTTTTCAATAAAGAAGGATACTTCATTTAAAATTTATAAAAAATGCTCATAATAATGCAGATTCATTAACATTCATCTATTTTAACAGTAACATAGCAACGATACATAACATGATAAAAGAAATTCTCCAATTAGTGTTACACTAATAATTTAATGGAATCTGTAAACGAAACGAAGTTCTGACGACTGCAATGATACATCAGGGACTCTTTCTACATTTTTTAAATAGCCCAATAGAAGAGGACAAAGAAGAAATATCTATAAATAAAATGAAAAGACATTTGAACGATATTTTTCAGTCATAAAAACCGTAACACAATTACGAAAACTACTTTGTGTACGAAACACACAATCAATCACTATGCTGATGAAGTTGTGGACGACAACATGGCGGTCACTTCACCACAGCTAATCACTATTAGCGTACATTATTATTTAATAAATAATCCTTCTAAGAGTGATCCGATAAAGTAGTACTTAACTGAACAGTACAACGGCCGCCTACAAACTGTTACGAGCGAAAAAATATTGAAGGTTCCGTGTTTTTATGTCATTGGATGGCAAACAAGCCGACGGCCAACCTGATATTAAGTGGTCACCGCTGCCTATAGACATCTGCAGTACCAGAGGCTTTGCAAATGCGTTGCGCGACAAAGTTGAAATATCTCATGTGTCTGTAATTACACCGGCACCCATACCCTTCAAACCGGAACACAGCAATGCTGCTTTGCAATAGAAATAGGTATGGTGGTAGTACTTCCCCGGATAAGTTCTTTCCTTCACAAACAGCTCTACTACTACTAAAACCTAATAATTCATTTATAATAAATAACCAATTATTTAAAAATATCGTAGAATGTAGTAACAGCTCGGAATTTGTTTGCATTTGTGCCCGGTTAAGGGCAATAGGCTCGCCCCCTATTACATGAGACCTAAACATACCGGCGAACTGTGGGTGTACATTGGTACACTTCTGCCTAACCCTTTGGGAAAATGCAGGCGTGATATTGGCCGTAATATAATGAAATATAATGAACAGTTTTTCAATAAAAGTTTTTCAAACAAACGTTATATTTCCCTTTTATAGTTTTTTGATGTTCCCCACGGCGACGGTTGAATCATTTACGTCCCCAACTATAAATTAACAAGATTTTATTGTAATGAATAACTAATGTGTTTATAGTCAAGAAAAGTACAACCCTGCTGTAGTTTGCTACGTTTAGGTATTTGTAGACTACACTGTCCCTGCTAGTCAAGATTTTGTGTTACATATTAGTTTGAATTTCTGTTAGCTGCGCGGTCCATTTGTTTAGTTTTTTGAAAATAGGCCCACCCATTTCTGGGATTAGCCGGAACAAAGAAACACACAGATAAAAATTAAGATTTTTTTTTGGCATAAATACAGCTTTTACTAAATGTATCTATGAAAGTTTACTCAAAAATTCAATTAGTAAAAATCTGTTATTTTGACATTAGAAACAATATTTATTAGTGTAAATGTAGATTTAATTAAACTACTAAGGAACCCTAAACGATGAACAAATAATTTATTCAAAAAAATATTACTATAACTACGTTCGTCCCACGCACGCTAATCTGTCCGTCCGTCCGTCCGCTCTATCTCAGAAACTGGGCAAAGACAATGGAGCCCATATCTTGGTGGAATGCATCCATATCTGGTATCTATTCGTTAAACACGTGGGTTAAAATGTTTTGGAAATTCATTAATATTTAGAAAGTAGGCTTTTGTGGTCCCGTTAACTACTTCGCTGTTGATCTTGATAGTTTGTGGGACGATGGGGGGTAGTCTCAAATACTGTACTACAGTATACTATACAACTATAAGTACGTGAAGAATCTGATACTTAGGGTATATCAATCGTACCAAGGACATGAGGATAATTTGGCATCATATAAAAAATCCGTTCAGGAGTACCTGGTTACCTGCAATCAGCAAAAATGTCCAATGGCTATGTCTATGTCACAAAAGGAACAACTATACACACATAGGTAAAAACATCACCGAGTAAAGAATAAAACGGAAGTAAGACTTTCTTTCAAGACAAATTCATGGTTTCTTCTATTCAAGGGTCTATACCTAAGGACCAACAAAGGGCCAGCACGACCAGGACTTCTCAGCACCTTACTTTTACAGCCGCAATACATCAGCTCACCACCTCCACCAGATCGCGGAAACTCCACCACAAAACCGCCTGTCTAACCACAATCACAGCATTGCTTACAAAAATATTTTTATTGATATTAAAACAAGTCAAGGGGTCATTACCAGGACAAAGGTATTGGAAAGTGCGTCACGTGACGGGGTGAGGGGGTGACAGGGGGGCGGAGGTGCGGGGGGCAGGTCGCGTGTAAGATTGTGCGATAGTCTCCCCGCGGTGGACGCCGGTCTAATCGGTTTACTGGGCCTAGCGACTTTGGTGGTTGGCTTCAGACGAAGGATGAAGCGAGATATGGCATAAGTGGACCTGTGTGTACTTAGAAAAAGGTATGGAAGACATTTTGAAGTAGTAGGTAAGTAAAATAGTAAAGTTATCGGGGAAAGTGCCTTCCGAAGCTGCCAACTGTGTTGTGTGCTGTCTCACAAGTGTTATGTTCCTTTTGCAACATCAAGATCAAGACGCAGGCATTTTAATTTTCTTACACAAGTGTTTCGTAATAAGTATGGATAGCATTCGCTCAAATCATCTAGATTACAAGCTCGAAACTCATCGGTTGATGAACCAAATGTTCGATTATGGATCATATTTTTAAGTAGGAATTTAAAAATTATCTTGAACCCTGGACTTAGAGAAGAAGCCTATAAAAACCGTTCTTACCAACATCTTTTTCATATTTTCTTTCTTTCAGGTGATCGCAACCAGCTTGTTTAAATCAATTACATACACAATCGCTGATCGCTTCCACATCGCGCCACCTGCAAACGTCTCGCCTAATGCAGGTGACTTGCAAGCCGCGTTTAATATGCCACTTCGAGCCACTTTCACAGTCCAGTCCACTCCTAATAACCCCTTCAGAGGCGTTCCTTTACCAATCTGATGGTTCAGACATCTACTTGAAAGCCAAGGAATAGTGCTATTAGGGCTAACTTACTAAAATTCATTGGGTTTAGGTAAAATGATTTGTATGGTAGATTTGTGAGTGCTAGCCGATTTTCTTTGGTATTTCTTTTATGTGGATCCATTTTCCATTAGTTTCCATTAAGGCTACAATTCAGCATTGATTTTAATAAGGTATTTGCGGTAAAAAACGTCATTATTTCCCTTGATGCATTCAGCCTTCTCAGCTCATGTATGATGTAGGTACCAGTAAGAATCAAACATTACAATCTTTTTGCGACACGCAGATATAATCTCGGACGCTGCGAATCTTATTAACATTTCTGTTACGTCATCGTCCCAAACCGACTTGAACAAACATCAATGATTTTGCCAATCACAACAAAGTTACTTTACGCATTCCTCAAAAATGCAAATAAAAACCTTAACGACAAACTGTACAGAGAAATAAATCAGAGACTAGAAAGAATAAGGTTAAAAATCGGCTGTCAATGATCAATATTTCCGAAGACCCAAACGCCATGCGACAGTCGACTTGCAAGCAGAAAATGACAATGTGAGATACCTATCCTTTCTTTTGCAAATTTAAATTTTGCCGTCTTACTGGTCACATTAGAGGAACGTAATCTATAGCACCTTAGTTTTAAGGTACATATTCGCTTGGTATCACTTCGGGGCTTGTATGGAAAAGAAGTGTAGAGTAATCCCGCGAGGTTTGATATCTGGGCACACTGGCACAGGGCTGGCATTGTGCCGCGAGGAATAGATAAGATCTAACTCCGGCCTTTGACAGACTTCACGTGTGGTCTAATTTTGGCGTGTTTTTGTAGTTGTTTGTTTGTGAGGTGTACCACGAATTTTTGAGTTGTATGATTTAGTGAGCGCAGAAGGAGACCTTGCCTTAGCCGGACAAGGCTGCCGATGAGTGCAGTGAGGATGGGGAAGTCATTAAGAAGGTACTGCTTCAGATTTGTATATCCTTCAGCAGGTTTCATAAACATTAATGATCTTCCAAAGACATGGTATACTATGGAAATCGTTATTGTAATTCCTCGTTTATTTTCTTATGTTGATAAATTAATAATATTGAAACTGTAAAAAGGTTAAAAATAACACTTTTTGATAAACAGTGATGTCGGTGTTGTCTAGCCTCATCATCATCTACTTAGCCTTTTCCCAACTATGTTGGGGTCGGCTTCCAGTCTAACCGGAAGCAGCTGAATCCCAGTGTTTTACATGGAGCGACTGCCTATCTGACCTTCACAACCCAGTTACAGGGCAACACGATACCTCTTGGTAAGACTGGTTGTCAGACTTTCTGGCTTCTGACTATCCGTAACGACTGTCAAAGATCTACGAATAACAGCCGGGACCAACGACTTTACGTGCTTTCCGAGCCACGGGGGTGTCACACCACCAACTTCCAAACTCCGGGCTGTCTGGCCGGTGTTGTCTAGCCTCTGAGAGGAAATATACAAATTAACTTGTAATGGTCAGGTCATACCAGAATCATATAGTACCCTATATGGTTCTGGTATGACCTGACCATTACACGGAAGTTCCCACTTCCGTAGTTTAAGCAGTCATGTTCAGGCAGTGTTCAAAACAGCTCGAAATTGTCACACTATGACACAAAACAGACAGTCACGGTCGCACCACCAGCAACTAATAACATCAGCACAATACAATTTAATACCCACTGTAATACATCAGCATGTTTGTGACGCCGCGACAATGTTAATTCCACTTTATTGGGTACCGCGAGACGTTGTCGTCTCATCGTGACAATGTTGTTTATATATTTTGGGCTGTTTGGATCTGGTGCTAAAGAAAGAAGTGGTTTGATGTCCAAGGGAAATGATTGAAAAATAAAATAATGAGTTGATAACTATTGGATTTAGTTTAACTGCCTCGTTAGCCTAGTGGTCCTAAGCGCGACTGCTACGGTAGAGGTCTTGGGTTCGATTCCCAGGTCGAGCAAAAAGTGTTATTAGATTTTTCTATGAAATTCTCATTAGCAGCTGGGAGTTAGGATTTGTGCCCGGATAATGGCAATGTGCTCGCCCCCTATTACATGGGACCTTACCATACTGGCGAACTGTGGGTGTACACTGGTACACCTCTACCTAACCCTTCGGGGAATACAGGCGTGATGGTATGTGTGTAGATGTAGTTTAAAAAATTAAGGAATAAAAAGACTTCAACAATAAGCTGGCAACACAGTATTTTATAAATCTAAGAGCCGATCGAGCAGTTGCAAGAAACAGATGAGTATACATCTGTGGCTCCGGCATTTAGCCATGGCGTGACTATTGAGAAAAACATGATAAGGCACATTGCATTAAATAAAAAAACTTATATAATAAGTATAGGTAATATGTATTAATTTTCATAGTCACCCAAAATATTAAGTCTGTCTTAGACTGTTGAAAAGCGGATCATACAGAGGTGTCAAGAATACTGGTTGCTGGTTGTTTATTGTTTGGAATTTCCCTTAATTTTAATTAGAGTTGGTAGATACAGGGCTGCACATGGATAATATCTATTGGTTTACTCCTCTTAGTTAATCCTGAGAAGACCAGCGTTCTCCTAGCCCCTCGGCAATTTTGTAGAAAATAGTCAGAATCTTGGAAGTTATGCAGAATCCTGACGGATAGTAACAAGAATTTCTAGAAATATTAGAGCGTACATATTCATGGCGCTATAACCGGTCATTTAAGGTTGATTGATAAGAAATGGAGGTTCTAAATGGTTCGTTTTCCAGGGTCAGCCAGGGGAAGCAGACAAATTGATTTTTAACGTTACTATAACAGATTGCTTAGCGATTGACTTGTTTTGAAACTTAGGGAAGTTAATTTATATCTACGTGATTTTATCAATATTGTTACTCTCATATATCATAATATCAGCAGAACTATGTCCACTGCTGGACATACGCCCCCCCTAAAGATAGTTACAATTACCGGTCCTACATATATGTATATATAAATCTTATTGAATATCTGTTGGTAAATTCATATCAGATACTTGAATAAGAATTTTATCAGATTTCTGTATTGTCTCATTTTGAGATAATTTTAGCAAGCTCGTTGTGACATTACCTGCACATCTATTTATAACGGCTGTACAAGACACTTATCTATCGGCGCCAAGAGTCACGTGGAATTCTATCCATCATTGCGATTTTTTGCTTAAAAATCCTTACCTGGGAACTTGTTAAAATATTTTTTATTACTCATTTTTATTTAAGTATGTTTTGAATGTTATTCAAATCTCTCAACACCCTCTCGCCCACCTGTACCATTATTCGCATAAACAGTGATTTTACACACCAAAAATAAAATTTTCTTATAGCAAACTTCTTTGTTCAATGTTAATTAATTTGATGGACAGTATGTGCAATTAACGGTTATGTAATGTGTCTCTTCACATCCCTTGTTTAGTGTCGATGAATTTGGAAATGGTCAATTGAGTTTATTTAAGGATAGATCAACATGTTTGTTACCTGAAATTCCTAAGAGCCCCGTAATTATTTTACTGTACGCTCGCCACATATATATAAACCTATATAAAGCTATTCTAAACCCTAAATTTCTTGGTAAAGTCAAGAGTTATAAATAAATATCTGAAATAAAATAATAAATAATACCATTGATCTCAATTGTTAATGATATTGACAATACTATAACAGTTAATACCTACATCATTTAGAACTTCTTAATAAGAATTGTTTATTTTCAAAGTTTGATTGTTCAATTTTAGTTGTTGCTGTGCCCTACCAGGGTCCGTAGCTGTACTTCAGTGCTAAGCCTTTTTTAACATCTTTATACACATTATGGTATGCAAATAAATGAATATGAATATGAGGTTCAGAAGGGAGAATCATGTTACCCTTCGGTCATACTACTAAAGGAAATTAAGAAAACGAATTAAGGAAAGAAAGCGAAAAACAGAGAAGACATATTGAAGAATCCGATGATTATAGAAGTCGTATGGAATTGTAATGTATGAAAAATTTGCACGCTTATACTCGTAATGGAGCAAAACATGTATGTTCTACAATTGCATTTACCTTACCATCTTGTATACCATGTTTTATGCAAATAAATGATATTCTTATTCTGATTCTTAAGTATTTTCGCAACAAATGGATCTATTTGAAATGAATCAGTGGTATGCTATACGTACAAATCAACCTTGGCGAGGCGCGTGTGCATTTGCGAACGGCAATTTAACAATTGAAGTGAACAATTTGGCCGGGTGGTCTGACTATGCGTTGATATAGGAAGGTCCTCGTTACGTTCACAAGGTCTATCTTTTAATAACATTTCATTTCATAACAGTTTATTTTTTGCAACGGCTTCTGCTTTCTTAAAACGTTTTAAATTTTATTAAGTGGGTAATTTAAGCCTCATTAAATTTCTTAGTCATCGGTAAAAGCTATGGAAAAAATACAGCTATTCTCTGCTTTGTCTGATTCTAAAATTGAGGGAAGCACTCAAATAATTTAAACTACCAAAGAAAAAGGGGTGGGTGCTGTAAGCCGCTCGAAGAGGATTTGAATCAGGTTAGAATTTGCATACGGAAAGCTAAGTATATTTTTCCATACATATAGGTACATACTTTACTTACTTGAATAAGCATGTTGTAGGAAATATTTGGAACATTTAAAATGATCAAAATGGTTGAAACACTAGATACAGAAATACATAAAAAGCAAAACCTCGAAAGGTACCCTGCCGGCCTGCAGTACTTCTCTCTAAAAATCTCCCTTGGCTTTAGATAAAGTGACTTTTCCGTATGGGACGACGGCACATCTTATGCTCACTTCACCTTTTCTGAGTGAGATTTTTACAGAATAGTAATGCTGTTATTGTAAAAGAAAAAATTAAAACCAGTAAGTAAGGTGTGACAACTAACAATATTGAACAATCTAAAACGAAAAAATGTGTACCTACCTACAACTGCATAGGATTAGTAACCCAATTACCAATATGCTCCTTAAGCACCTTAATTTTGACCAAATCTATAGAGAAGCAGTAAGTACAAACGGCGGAAAAAAATATCTTGCTAATTACAACACCTCGTTATCAAAATGTACCAAAGACCCTATTCCAACAGAGCGTTACTAGAGTACCTATCCCCAAATCGTAGAAGCCCGGTCGGGTCCCGTGCGTGTTGCGTGTCCACACAAACAAACACAGATAGCCAGCACGAGGTTTAGGTGAAATGTAAACCAAGTCGCGTGCGCTGCCAATAGTACGCGTGTTACATGTACGCGGCTTGTTCGCTCTTGTTGCTTGTCTATTGTTGCGTGTGATTGGAACACGTAACTATATGTTTAATTAGTTGCTTCTAAGTTTTGAGACTGCAAAGGCTGTGATTTCATTAATATCATTTCTTTAAAGTAATTATTTTGCACACAATTAAAAAATCCACTTCATCAAAAGAGTTTGTCCGCGCGGTTTTTTTCACCCGCGTTACAATCTTTGGTTATAGCTCCGGTCCCCTGAGTAGCAGTGTGATGTTATATAGCCTATACTATTTCTAAAAAAAATTCACTCCTACTGGTAGATCCAGATATTTAAACAAACTAAAAAACTTCTTTAGCTTTATTACATTAGTTTAGATCATTTTGTTTCATCTTGGTGCACGTATACGCGTTTTTTCACCAACCCAATACTATTAATTGTGCTCCAAATAGTGACCATTCTCCCTAAGCCCCTACCACATCCCATTCCCCCTCTTTGCTCTTTCATTCCCCTTTAATATATTCCGAATAACTTTTTCATGAGATGATATCTTGCTTTGTTATAGACTGCAAAAACGTTACGTGTACGCACTGTATACCTACTTTGCAATTATGACTACGTGCCATCTAACTTCGTGATCTTTGACGCTATGTTGCGGCAACAATTATTGTTTTTCTGACTTTTCCCATGCTTTGAAAACTTATCGCGGCCTACTGAAATTTTAGTCTGTAGTTTTAATTTTTCTTTTGATTTGTGCAAGTTCTGATCATATAAACCTAAAGGCCCAGCCACACCGGAGCGGACAACTTGCGGGTGTGATCAGATACTACAGTAATATTTGTATGAACAAGTCTACAGCAATGCGGACGATGGCTCGCTCCTGTCTTAAACTTCCTCACAATTAAAACAATTGACTGTCTCCTATTCTTAAATCTACCTATATTCACAATTGTAATATGTAGATATGAGCTTTATCGAAGGTATTAAAGTTATCTTTGCTTGTTCGGAATTAACTTTCTTATTTAAATAAACTTAAATGTGCAGTTTCTTGCTCGATTTTTTCCATAGAGCCCTACCTACTAGCTTCAACTTTCTAACTAACTGACTGATTCCTTCACAATTCAAAAGTGCCTATAAATGTTTTAATTGAAACAAATGATTCGGCTTTGACTTTGTATAGTACTGTCAATCGTACTTGAGTTAACATTAGAACTACGAAAACTGCCCTTACTGCTACGAATTAAAGGCGCAGTCAATGACAGAATGTTACCATGGAACTGCGTTTCACTGCACAAGGAGAGGCATGGCTTAGCGCTCGCGCTTGGCAGCATGGCGCTATCAGTACGCATCTGATGTCTGTCCGAGCTGCAGCGACTGTGATGTTGATAGAAAGTAGGTACTGGACTGTGTTTCTATTTTAATTGAATACAATTTGTTAAAGGTCATTATCACTTACAGTTTTTAGGCGTTATTTTTATGTTAAATTTAATTGTCTGGTTTTCATATAAACTATTATATTTTGAAATATTCATAATTTATTGAAATGGTATTTTTAAATGTAGTGTACCTAGAAGTATAATATCTTAGAATTCAAAATGCTTTAAGTATTTAAAAAAAAATCGAGTTAGCTAACGTAATTAAAATGTGTAGATAAAGAAAGAAAGAAGATAGAGTTAGGTAGACCTAAACTACGCGAGACGACTCCCGGCCACCGTAGATACGGGCCTGTGGACGGTGAGCAATGGGTAGCTCACCGTCCTTACGTTGCATAACGACAGGCCGTGTCGACGGCGCGTTCGTGTTCCACGCGCGCCTCAAAGAGATGTCAGCAAAAGGAAGGGGCCACTGAGGGCCGATGCCTGCCGGGGCTGCGGGTTGTTCGCAAGAGATACCGCGCCCCCGGAACGCAAAGGGCACAAGAAGGAACATGGGTGGGTTTTAGTCAGTAAAAGTCTGACACTCCCTCCCGCCCCGCCCAGGGCGGGAGAAGTTATTTGATGATTTCCCACACACCAAAAAAAAAAAAAGACCTAAACTAATTTTATATAGCTTGTTGTTAGTACTAGTTTGTTTGTTAGTACGATTAAATAAAAATCTTTTGGCCTGTATATCCGTATACAATAATGCTATGACACACGGGAGTAGAACAGTAACCAAAGACGTAACTTCACGCAGATGAAACCGCTGCAGAGAGCAAGACGGGTTCCTTTCAGTAATTATAGAAAGGATACCTTATACAAATGCTCTATAACCTAACAAAATACTACCAAAATTAGTAGAGCCACTTTTTGTGTTACTTAAAAAAACCAAGACGTGCTTTAGTACAAGCTTTGCGTACAAGTCCACCTCTCGCCCACCGCAGCGCTGTGCCGTGACAACTGACAAGCGATGAACGTCAAATTATTTGCTCTGCGCGTCAATCGGACGCAGGTCGAGTCACAACCCTTGAACTACTCCGAGTCTCCGAGGCTGAATAGACTGACATCAAACGTCACAATACTGACATTGAGCGTTGTCGTAACTTAGAAGCGTTTATGTGAAGGTAACTTGAAGGCTTGAAGTATTTAGGACTAAAAAAGTTAAGGAAACATGTTTGTGGCGTATCAAAAAAGTTTTGTTTTAACTGTGATTCATAATTGTTTGAGTGTGGATGACCAAGTAACTGTAGTGTCTTGGCAAAATATAAACTTGTTAAGTTGGCCTACATTTGAAAGAGATAAATTTTGTGGTGTAGCGGCTGGGTCGATTAAGATGACGATTGGAGAGGCGTATGTCCAGCAATGATCTGTTGAAGGCATCATAGGGATGATGATGAAACTGAATGTTAATAGGATAAGCCAATGGACATCACAAAGGATTCAAGAGAAGGTTACAAAATAGTAGGTAAAGGTAACTGATTTAAACTTTTAAAGTTAATGTTCATATCTTGGGGTATATGATGTCGTTGTTAGATAAGAGGTGGGTAGGGATGAAGCATTGGATGTCAATTATAGTGATAAATGATTGGCGCTTGATACACACGTTGTGACTGCAGTACACAGTTACACGGCAGGTGGAGCCACTTATTATAACTGTCTAGTTTATACCTACGACTTAATTGAAGTTCTGTTTCTTTGTCTTTGTATCTAAAATAATTTTATTCTTAGGATTTGTAAAGACGTCTACTAAAAACTTATGTTATAGGTACTCAATTATGCGATCATTTAATTAAGTTGTATCAAAATATTGACATTGCTTTGCAACTGTTCAATTATCTAATGGTATTGAAGTCAACTAGTCCATTTATATTTTTTTTATAATTGGAGTAGCTAATTAATTACATCATTTTGTTCAAGGTCGAGACGAACTTATTGATAAGGTTGTACAGAAGTTTAAGAATAATTATTAAATGAACAATACAAGAATATCATCTAAATAGCTTAACTATTTACTTTTTAACAAAAATATGGCAAAAATTGGTCTTCCAGTGACTAAATGTGATTAGTGATGACCTTAATTATAATATTAATAAGTCGCAGTTTGTAGTTACTCTTGTTTAAATTTAAACTTTCTTTTCAAATGTTCGCTTTATAATGAGCAATAGGGAATTCTGAAGAAACTTTTCGTGTCAACCAAACTCGTCATCTTTTCAACGGTCCTAAATATATTTTTAATAATAAAAAAAAAAAAATATAATCACAATGGCAGTTCTTTGACTTACCGGAAGGTTTGGGGACGTTCCTCTTCACCTGCATCCATTTATAGGTTGGCACAGTCGCATGAGACGCGTGCGCCTGGTGACCCTGAAGATGGCTGTGAGAGGTCATGCATTCCTCCCTTGGAAAGCCATCTCTTAATCCTCCAAACTCATCTTTAGGTTGATAGTGTTCAAACTCTGGGCACGGGAGAGGTGAACCTGCATGGTTGTATTGCATCGTGGTCTCGTCCACAAAGTGCATGTTGTACTTAGTCTCCAGGTAGTGGTTGTCTAGCTTATGCTCGTGCATCACCATCTCTTCATGTCGAGGCACGTCTTCTCTGTGTTTGAACGGCTCCGGATGAGGAGGTAAGGTGTGTATGGGGTAGTTGGGCTGTAGTTCACCATAGTCTAGATTGGTATAACATAAACCAGTGTCTGTGCTTATAACAGGAGTAGGAGGATGCTCATGCGTCTGCCCGTGAAGTAAAGGCTCGTAGTAGTGTCCCGGAGTTTCGTAATACCCCTCATGATAGCCCTCGTATGGTGGTTGGTATGCTGCACCCTGCTGGTAGTACTCCGCGCCCCCGTACCCGTTCTGCTGGTTGTTGTACATCCCGACGTCCATAGTCATCATGTTTATCACGATCACCGTGTCTGTGTCTATCGACAACAATATTTTACATCACACACATCACTATTGCGCTACTATCAGGCAGGTCGCGCGACGGCTATTGGCCTCCCGGAATTCGGACGGTTCGAATTTAAAACGGGCTAGTGCCGCACCGTGCGCTATCGATCGCACGCCCGCACGTCAGGTGAACCGACGAACACTGATCGCGGCACGCACGACGGCATAATTTTTCTTAACCACACCTAAAACTTCGATTCACCGTCCCTCTCTATCGAGTCCAAAATCTCGGCGCCCGACAAAGACGGAGTTATCTCAGACAGTTTTGAGCGTATCACGAATTGATAAGAGTAAGAATTTTGATTTCATGTAAAGAATTGGTAGTCACGGCGGATGATCTCGTTAATGAATGCTTTCAACGTCAGTTGTGGACTGAGCGTTACGTGGGCAGGTAGAGCTGATTCTGAAAACTTTTTATATGATGGGAGGAGTCTTTGCGAAGGGTGGAGCTTGTCAATGCGAGGAGCCAATGGGAGTGTTGTATTCCGCTCTCCATGTTGGATTGGTGGCATAGAGATAATAGTGCGAATCTGGGAGGCTGGATGCGAGCGGTGGAGTTTTTTTTATTTACTTTATGTCGTTGTGAATGGTCCTCGGCGTTTATACTCCGAATGCTTTAATTTATCCTGGTGACGTAAATCGATTTCAAGGTGGGAAATGTTACGTATTCTTTTTTTCTGTAACTATATTCTGCGGCAGCTGTAGGTAGCTACTTTTTGTATCACCTACTGGTTTTACTATAGCTAACATTGTTAGTTAAAATGTCTCTATATTTCTTTTTCAGTGTGTCTTGTCATAATGGAGTGTTATGGTTGCATTTTCCATTCACTTTTGCCATTGACATTGAGGATAAAACAAAAATTGTATTATAGTGCAAAATCCAGATAATCCTGGCTAGACAGGATCATTTAAGAAACCCTAGGTGGTGCATTTTCCACATCCGAGGAAATGACGAAACTATTCCTACTTACCTACATATACACTTATATTCAAGTGAGCATTTACTACAGTAGTTCAGCGGGGTCGGATTGTAACTCTCTAGGGCCCCGGAGTTGAGGGGCATTGAACATTGATCCCGCTGCCCATAGACATTGAACTGGCTTTTCAGTATTTTAATAAATTTAGGTAGACCTATAGCCAGGAGAGCTTTTATTTGTACAAATCTTTTCGAGTAGGTACCGGTTGTGTATCTACGCTACAGCGTCTAGTTCGTCTTCATTGTTGTGTCATGTTAAAAAAAATGTCGGTCGTCATTTGTCGGTGCGAATACGGTGAGCCACATAAACAGTCGAACATAAAGCTACCTTTATATTTCCAGTCAGTAGAAGTCAGTTATTTCTGGATCTCAATTTGTGTGCCAGTTGCCAGCTGTCATTAGAATCCTTGGTCGATTATTCTTTTCGTGAAACCAAGGTTGAGAACATTTTTCAAAACTCTAAATTACCTTGTCCCAGTCGCTTGGGAAATGTATGGTTTCCTGTTATATGGTTAGAACACTGTTTACGTCTTTTTTTTTGTATGGTTGGGTAATCATCAAATGAATTCTTTTATTTTATTTATTTTAATTCTGCCTCGGTAGCCTAGTGGTGCTAAGTGCGACTGCCACGCTAGAGGTCTTGGGTTCGATTACCAGGTCGAGCAAAAAGTGTTATTGGGTTTTTCTATGAAATTCTCAGTAGCAGCTCGGAGTTAGGATTTGTGCCCGGTTAATGGCAATAGGTTCGCCCCCTATTACATGGGACCTAAAACATACCGGCGAACTGTGGGTGTAAATTGGTACACCTCTGCCTAACCCTCCGGGGAATACAGGCGTGATGGTATGTTATGTTATGTGTGTGTTTAATTTTTATTTTATTTTTCATTTATTAACATTAGTTATAAGCAAAATTTTTGTTACTAACAACCTTGCCTTGTTCCTATATGGACTTTGTTGTCTGAAATAAATGATTTTTATTTTATTTATTTTTAAATAACTTCCCCAGGCCAAGGCGGGGAGGGAGTGTGAGACTTGTACTGACTAAAACCCATCCATGTTCCTTCTTGTGCCCTTTCTTGTGCGTTCCGGGGGCGCGGTATCTCTTTCGAACAACCCGCCGCACTGTTTACGTCTTACGTTACTTTTATAGGTCTATTGGTATGATATCAAATCCTTCTGTAAAACTCTTGAACAAAAACTGTGCTATATTTTATTTTTCACCTAGCTTTTGTCGCGACTTCGCTTGCGTATGTCGACTATCGCGAACGTAAACGAAGTAACCCATGTCCTTACTTGGTGTTAAAATTCACCCCGTATTTATAAAAATCTGTTTAGTGGTTTAGTCGTGGAAGGGTTAACGGACTGACAGACCGAGTTACTTTCACAAATATAATAAAAGTAGAAATGGATATTTTATCACAAAAAATATTTCACTTACCACTTAGATCCTTCTCTTTTTAATTCTTACATCTGCGACCAAATTATAATGTTACAAAAACAGCTCTTGATTCAGGTAGTACTAACATATATTAATGTCCAAACAAACCATGATTTATTATTAAGAAGACTTGCTGACAACTTGACAAGTCGCCTACACTTGGCGGTCTGACATTTATTGTGGCTGATCTTAATTTAGTGCACTATTATTACACCTACTACAGGTGCCTACAAAGCATCAGGTGCATAGTAGGCACCAACACGGGAGATGTAGCCATACTTATTCAGATGAAGTAGGAAGTAGGTAACAGTATTTTTTATGTAGTTTCCGTGTTTACAGCCTGGTACTTACCTACTTAATTAAACTTAAGCTATTGACAAAGTTTGGTATACCTTGTTCTCTAAATATGCAGATATTCTAGCGATGTACGTCGTTTGAAAATAATGAATTAGGGCTAAATTATAGCAAGTTAGCGTTTTGGGTCTGGCGTTGTATTTAGTTATACCTACTAGTATATATTATATTATAGGTATAGGTATTATTGTGTATATTGTAGGTCAGGTATTTCACAAACGAAATACTTAGAATACATAACAAAAAACTTTAAATCCGAACTTACCACCCATTTTGGCATTGTAGTCTGGCATTTCAATTTTTAATTCGCTTAACACTCGCTGCCAGCTTTTAATACAAAATTATTGAATACTTCATTCATTCATATTTGCGTAACCCTCAAGTCGCCATACCTACGTTCTAAATCTACAACAATACGTAGGTATAACTTTCAATGTTTTAAAAAACAACAGCCTGGCGACAGTTTGCCCGTTCAAGGTGCATTTACAAGAAAACTCCTTACTATACATTTCAACTTTATTTCATACGTGCTAGAGTAAGTATTTGAATAAGTTAAGTGTGGATAAAATTGTGAATATTATAATGAGGTTGGACGTGTTAATGCACAAGACGAGACAGATAACGCATTATGGGTGTAACGGGGAATAAAAAAGGGATGGGGCATATCCATGAAATATTAAAAAGTATCGATGGAAAATAGGTTAATGCTGCCGAATATTTATGCTGGTTATTTCAATGCTGATGGAAAGTAGATAGTTACTACTTTTAATTATTATCTAAGAAGATAGTCAGTCGCTAGAAGTTTTGGGTTCGATTCCCAGGTCGAGCAAAGTGTTATTGGGTTTTTCTATGAAATGTTCGAAGCAGCAATGTTAGTGCAATGTTAGTAGCAGCTCGAAATTAGGATTTGTGTCCGGTTGATGGCAATAGGCTAACCACGTATTACATGGGACCTATTGACGTTATTTGTAAGCTTCCAACTCTCTCTCAGCAAAAAAAACCCTACAATCGATAAAATATATCGACTCGAACCCGACCCTATTCCCCACTTGTTTTCAATTAAGTTATCGAGTGCCCCCGTCCCGCTCCATCCTAGGTAACCATTATATTCCTGACTCCCTCACCCGGTTTAACGGAAGCAGTGGAGTTGATCTGATGATTAATGGAGCAAAGGGTTTATTCGCTGCTATTGTGGCTATGGTATAATGTGGTCAGTGGCCATTAGCCGCTGGATAAAGGGAGATTATGTTGTTATTGAGATTGTTTAAGAAAATGTGTTAGATTTGTCTTTGTCTTGTATAAAGTTAGGTTTGTGCTTTCATTCTTATGATTGATGTTTTCACTAATAGTCTTCTTTGAGATCGTTAGAATGGCTTTGTGGTTTTTATTATTCAGTTTTCTTGAAAGATGTTTCAGTAAAGCCAGAAATTGGATTATCAATGTTTTAAGTATCTTTGACTTCTCATTGCCATGACAGATAGACATGTGTTGTTGGAGAGTTGCTTGCGCCATTTCTTCTCTCAGACTTTCGTAAACTAAATATCTTTTTTTTTCATCAGGAAATGTTTTGTGGTTTTAACCTAGTTTGAAAAAAAAAAACACATTTTTGTTTAATAAGTTTACCAGACGCTAACCCAACTAGACCGTACATATTAACTTTCGGTCTTTCGGTAAACCGTTTAAATCATCAAAGCAAACGATAGCACGAAATGATTCGTGTGGATAAAACAAAAGGTTTATAAGCTTATGTTAAAAGCATAACATGTTCCCTGCATCAACATAATAAAAAATAACTGACCGAAGTGGACAAGTCACCTCCATTATTAATCAAACGACACGTCAAAACACTATGATATCGTTATTCAATTAGAACCCTTTCTTTTCAATACACTAATTTTTCAAAAACAATCTCTAAAGTAATATAATAAAACCCAATTTCGTTTGAAATGCTACTAGAGATTTGGGACTTTTTGGTGATAAAAAAGTGCAGATAAAGTAATGGAAAATTGACTTTATATCGTTGACCTAAAGGTACAATATCGTGTTAACTTATAGTGGTGTATTTTAATAGCATGTCAAGCGATAGGGTATTGTTTTTGTGTTGTTAATATGAAGACGTCGAGTGTCAGGCGAGCTTCATTGTCTGAACTCGATAAAGAACACTTGAGTGTGCTCTCGCTGAGTTTGATACGATAAAGTCTGTCATTTAGAACTCCAGCGAAATGTGAATTGAATTTTTGAGGACCCTAAGGACAGTGATTAAAGAGATTCATAAAATAAATGTAAAATAAAAAGTGTTTTAAAACATTAAAATGCTGTATTAATCTCCTTGAGGTGGGTTATCTTCCATACAATTCTCACTCACTCTTGCTTTATCGCTTCTATAAGCGAAAGCTACTGAAAACATGAAATCTGGAAAACTACTTGTCTTATGATGCTGGAATCAAGGGGTCTTTTACTACCACGACAGACGATGTTGCGGGCAAAAGCTAGTGTATAATATTTAGTGAGACAGAGGAAAAGGTTTATACGAAGGTACTCCGTAGGTGTACATACTACTACTACTTTCACTACCTACCTAATCATCAGTAAAAATCACTAGAATTTTAAACACAAACTAAAATCTACATTAAGTAATCTATTCGCTATTATTTTTCCAAAGATTCCAGAACATTAGGGATCGATTCAAGGCTCTAGAAACGACCATGGAAATTATAAATTATTCATCAGTTTTTTCGAAAAAAAAGAACATTTGATTTCAATCGAAATTCTATCGACCGCACTGACAACTTTTACTCTCGCGAGATACTCCATTATTAATTTAGAATGGAAGTTGCAATTATTTGCAGATCTCTCGTGGCAGTCGTGGCCGAGCGGTTAAGGCGTCTGACTAGAAATCAGATTCCCTCTGGGAGCGTAGGTTCGAATCCTACCGACTGCGGACACTTTTTGCTTTTTTCCTAAAAGCAAAAAGTAGATAGTTTGATTGATAAAACCGTATTTTGCTTCGTATTCTAATTATTTAAGAAGCTGATGTCAACAGAAGTAGCCAGAATGATAGAAATATGTATTTGTCTTGACATTGAGGTACTTGTATTGATAGGTAGGTATATAAATTATTATGTGCATTACGATATTTGACAGCAGCTTAACATTACTGTGATTAATTCATATTATGTAATCAGAGTCACCTTAATAAATTGGATACAATTAACATTTATTTATAAGGGTGGCAACACACAGCTGTCATCCATTGGACTTGTATGTATTTCAAGTAGCCACTGTATCAGTTATAAATACTGCATTGTTGATGTTGAGTCATGCGTATTATAATCACCTTTTTTTCGACAGATTTTTAACTTATCTATTTCCTAGATTAATAAAAATCCTTTGATGCAGCTTTACTTACTTATAGATAATTTTAGCCACTTATGTGCGCAATTTAATCAAACAACAATAACCCGAAATTAGCCTAGATTAGACGTCTATAAAGTTCACCAAAAAAACAAGTGGTAAGTAATGATTTTAATTTGTTTAGGATTTAAATACAAGGACCACAAATATGTAAGCCTAATTTCGTGATTTTATTTGGATACTGTAGTACCTACAAAACCAACCAAACTCTGTCACGACAACCGTCATCATAAGCCGTATCGACTACATCTCACAAAGTGTCAATTACTGCTCTTGTACAACCAGCCTAATGCTAAACCACTGTCAAATCAATTAGCCGCTAATTAATCACGCGCGGCTTCGTCACGCCGCGTTGACAGCGGCTGTCACTGTGACAGCTCGCGTTTTGGCAGCTGTCACTTTGACATCTCAAGGCTTATTCGTAGTTCAAGGGTGAATTTGTCGGCAATGGAATTTATTGGACTTCCTTGTTGAGATGTAGATCCGTTTGAACGTTGTTATGGTTTGTTTATGTAATGTGTTAAGATTTTGTAGGTGAAACGCAGTATCTACATAGTTATCTACGGACGTAATTTTGGCCTCTGTTCGTTTTACAAAAGGTGGAAAATTTCTTAAACATTTCCTTTTCTTTGAAGGTCCTCTCCATTTCTTGCCGCCGTTTTTTAACAAATATCTTTTCAGGTCATACTTTTAGAAAACCTTTGATAATAATAATTCTTTATTTATTTTCTCAGCATCACAGTTCAATACTAGATAGAGGTTGGTGCCTGTTGAAGGTAAAACCTGTATATCAGATCACCAGGCTTCCCCTCCATTAGACATTTTTATTTTTTTCTATAGGAAATCATCTCACTTCCCGCCCTGGGCGGGGCGGGAGTGAGTGTCAGACTTTTACTGACTAAAACCCATTCATGTTCCTTCTTGTGCCCCTTGCGTTCCGGGGCACGGTATTTTTAACGAACAACCCGCAGCCCCGGCACTCCATTAGACTATACCGTATGACTTGATGTACAGTAAAACTCAATTAAAACTATTAATGGTACAATAAATAAAATAAAACAAAAATGAAAATTTGTAACTTAGATTGCACTTGATTGAAAATTCAATGTCACATCAAAACATTTGTAGCACCGTAAGATGCAGTAAGCCCACCTTCCCACGGTCATGATGTTAATTTTATGGTGTCATTAAGGTTTCATAACACGATGCCGCCGAGGTATCAGATAAGAGATAACGAGGTACAATATTTGTATATTGATCGCTAGGAAACAATCATCCTTTGTATTGGCGGCAAGATACGGTACAGACAACTGCACGTCATTCCTAATAATTTGACGTTTTCAAGTGACACGCGGTTGACTGTACTAACTTCATGGGAATTTATGACTTTATGATAAGTTTTCTTTAAGTAAGTAGTTGTTAGTTCATTAAGTTATATTTTTATACTGTACCTACATATTATCTAAAAGACCAATCCTACTACTACTAGGTATATACGATTAGAATCTAGTCGCAAAATCATCTAAGCTGTAATTGATGTCAAAAATGTAGGCAATATAAAGGTATCTTTGACAACTTGACTGTGACTGAGATTGGAATGCGAACGTTCTTAAAAGTTACTTGTTCCCCCCCCCCCCCCCCCCGCTCCCAATAAACCTAATAACCCTAGAAACTTTAAAAATTTCCAACATCTCCAATAATTTATTCTTGTTCGCTTAAAAAAATTAAACAGGCTTCCAATTCTTCTCCCCAATTTGCCTCCAAAACACAAGTTCCGTATGAAATAATTCCCGGTCACAGGCGTGCAGCAAGTTGGTCCGGGACCCGAACTCCGGGACAAGACGGATGGTCCCGGTGCGGTGGACTCCCTGGAGACTATCCTACGGAAGTTACCTCACATTTTTGGCCGAAGTTGCTGTGACTTTGGGAAGCGGCGGTGTTAGTTTGTATTGTAGTTCGTTGAACATGTATTGCGACACGGGTCATAAGTATAACTATCGCTGAGAATTATAGAACGTACGTGCTTAGATACCTGGATTTGTATTGATATACGTAGGCATACCTACAAAATCAATGGATTTTGTGTTCCCTTTACAAAAAGCAACGTCTGTCGCCAGTATACCTATTCACAAAGCAACTGCATTTTACATAAAAATTTTAGGCATACGCAAGACCCAAAATCTTTTATCAATTTTTGACCAAACGTATCTTGGCGATCGTCAAGTTAGCCGATTAGCTGCACAGTAGGCAGCTTTGTCCTACGATCCATTGCGCAGCCAAACAGCTAACTTCAGGATCGCAAGATACGTCGGCCCTAATTATTGTACTAGAGAAAAACCAAATAACACGATTTCTTAGCTCCGAAGGCATATCATAGTAGTGTCCGTCCATATGATCATGATCCATCTATTTTAGTGGCATCTCGTCGACGTGTGATGTTGTCAACAAAGCAACGCTAGGTAGGTATGTATCGCGCAAACAGACAAACGGAAGTACTTCACCCGATAGCGTGGTGGTGGCTGATAACGAGTCTATTCTAACTTGTTTTAACTAGCTGATAGGTTCGATGATCTGAGGTGTAATAATGACGACGTATGTTGCATAAATTGTCCTTTAAAATCAAATAAAATTATATCTGCCTATTTTATTGTCCCATTGCAGGGCAAAGGTCTCTTTCCATACAGAGAAGGCACGAACATTGACCACACTTGCTCTAGGCGAATTGGCGATTTCAGACTTATATTCGTTATAAGTCCAGGTTTCCTAACGATGTTTTCCTTCACCGAAGTCAGAGATGTCCAAAATAAACTAAGAAAGTACATAATAATATGAGGTGACAAAGTCACATTGGTACTTGCAAAGGTGCACTGTTCTTTAGGTATTCAATTTCGTAGTCTAGAGTTTCGAAAGTGCAAATTGCATGAGTGCAGGAAAATGAATAAAATGAAAATAGAATGAAGGTGTAATAATGTCTTTCTTGTTGCTTTTAGATATCTTACTAAAATAACAATTTCAAACTCATTTTTCTTGAACAGTAGTTTTCTGTTCAGTTTTTTTTAAAGAGTTCAGTTGTCCCCCTCCCCCAACGATAACTAGATTGTGAAAATGGAGGAGTTACTTAAATTCGTTTATTTCTTATTTCTTTTTTGTTAGGTACCTTAGAACTCTGTCATTTATAAACCGATGAGAATTATATTTGGAAGAATGTACTTTCAAAAATAAAATTGGAGCCAGATTTTGAAGTAGGTTAAAAAAGACATTGATTCTCCAAGTTGGTCAATTCTTCATTGATGTCTTTAATGTTATTCAGAATTGACCTCCGTTGTTCTGACATCTAAGTATTATTGTTATTTTCCTGCCTGTTATGGACTGCCTCGTTGGCCTAGTGGTCCTAAGCGCGTCTGCTACGCTAGAGGTCTTGTGTTCGATTCCCAGGTCGGGCAAAAAGTGTTAATGGGTTTTTCTATGAAATTCTCAGTAGCAGCTCGGAGTTAGGATTTGTGCCCGGTTGATGGCAAGAGGCTCGCCCCCTATTACATGGGACCTAAATATACCGGCGAACTGGGGGTGTACATTGTTACACCTCTACCTACCCCTTCGACGAATACAGGCGTGATGGTATGTTTCCTATCCATCAAGGCGCTAGCTACATACCCCGATGTATTTATCTATCACTATCATGGAATTCGATAGCTGACATACATGCCTACTTATAGATAATTAATTGTGATTTTTATAACACGTAGGTACCTGACGCTTATCAGATTGTGTATCTTAATCTTTCAAGTTCGATGTTGGTAGTCGATTTAGATATGGATCTTTATTTAAGTAAAACGGTTTCTTCTTCATTTATTTATGTCCATCCATGTTTCCTTCCTGGACTCGGTAAAATAACAGTAAAGTCATTTTTTGTTTGAGATTTGAGATAGTTGGTCAAAGTCAAAATATTTAAAGCAATCAGACCATTAAAAGCCACCTTTGAACGTCATTTACAAGTAAAAAGAATGGAATCTAGCTACCCCTTCCAAGTATTTACATATGGAGAAGAACAGGCAAGATACTTATTCGTTTAAAATAAACGTTAATACTATACGTATATACTAGAATATGAACAAAATATAATTTAACTAACTTCTTCTGTCACTCTATCTCTTTCTCTACATTAACATGCTCTCAGGCAAAATTGTTGATTGTACCTACAAGAAGTCTTTTAGTTGCAGGCTCTTTACATTAGGTGTCTCTGTATCTCAGGATCCAGTTTCTTCTCTTAAGGTTTATAATTACTTTTCACCGACTTCCTTGTATTTCAACATCCCCTTTTTTTTTTGCAATGAGGGCAAATCATCAAATGACTTCTTTCTTCTGCTTTGGGTGGAGCGGAAGGGAATTTCAGAACTAACTGACTTAAACCCATCCGTGTTCCTCCTAATGCCCTTTGCGGTAAAGGACCGCGATGACGCTTTTGAACAAACTTGGATACCCTGGAACATCCATCCCCCTAGATGGCAAAACGTTGTTCACGGACTTGTTGTAAGCAGGTACCATTTTTTTTGTATGTATAGAAAAGATAAAATTAATGAAAAAAATGGTAGCAATAATTATAGATAACATTGACGTAAGTAGATAGTAGATTTAATCACAATATTGGTATCTATGATGTAGATACTTAAATTAAATGTTTACTTAAAACCACATTTAAAAAAAACATTCAAAATAACAATACATCACTTTAGATTTTAGAATCACGACCAAGATTTACCCTTATCGAGAATTTATTTGTATCAACATTACCTATAAATTAGGACGATACATCTCAAGTGTTACTAACAGTAAAAATATCAACATAATAACAAAAATAAATATTGATGACGTCAACAGACGATAGGGTGATAACATTTGATATTTCATAAGTCGAAAATGTTGTATTATCGGTGTCAAAACATAGTCTATCATATCAGTATCGTTTGGTAAATTAAATGGTACCTTAAAATAGGTACAGTCAAGTATCCTATCTCATAGACCCGATATAGAAATAGAAAACATATCTTTCTTGGAACGGAAATGAGTACAAGGATCTAGCTTTAGAAACCTATTAAGACTATCAAATTCTTTGGCTTTTAAAAAATCTAAAGAACTGAAGTCCAAACTAGAAACTTGCATGATAATTAATGAACGAATGATGATATTCCTACCTAGTTACGCTTATAAATGAAAATGACTTAAAATAATTAAATGAAAAATGCAACAGAATAGATTATTCAACGTATATCACGTCAGTAAAAAATCACTTTTAAAACTCATATTGCAGCGTTAAAAAAACAACAGTACAACGGAAACACTATCACCTACATACTTAACCTCGTAACATTTAGCTGTACCTGTCTCTGTCTGCTATCTCTACTCCCAACAGGTTCCAAATTGATGATAGCCAGCATCTAATATAATTGACAGCCAAATATCAAAAGACTTGCAATTACAATACCGTGTCGTAATAATTACTGTCGCATGTCCACATTTCTATCGCTTGTACACCATACACCAACCTATATTACTACCACGTCACGCGAAAAAGAATCTTCTGTCATAGCATTAAGACTGTAGGTTTCGTTTCTAAGTGTAAAGATATCGTGGTGTAGATATGGGTCTGTGTTCACATAATATATCATGTTTATCTATGAACAAACTCGGTAGCTGGCAATTATTTTAGATTTCGTCGCCTCCTTGGATTTTGGGTTAAGCGTTATCTTCGGTGCCTATTTTGTTTTAAATTAGAAAATAAAAAAGTTACGTTCAATTATAGCAAATGAATAGGACCGACAAGGGTTAAAAATGTCTACCAATTTTGAAAATGCAATAATTCGTTTGCTTAATCCCTGGTTCCGGCAAGTAGCAGTAAATATAAAAAATACACACTATATTTTTCAAAAGATATAACGATCTGACCTTGCTTACAACCTTCTGTGCAGGGAAACATTGTCTGAAAATTCTAGTCGAATCCGGAACAAACCTGATATGTGCATATTTTTTTTTGTAATCAAAGTTTTGACGCTTTGTCATGTCTGTTTTACTATCACAGGAACTGACGCGCATCTAAGACACAGGCTCGGCCTAGTTTAGTCGTTAGGATTGATTTAGAAATATAAACATAAGACTCACAGTTAACTTTGAAAAATGTTTATCTAATTGAGATATATGTATATTTTTTTCTTTTTTATCTATTTAGACTGACTGACCCAATCGCATTGTTTGATCCAATATAGACCATTGTTAAACTACTTTCTGAATTTGTAACAAAGGAGTCCAATAATTCTCATGATAAGGCGAAAACAAATAGACAGCAAGGGCGTCACGTGCGAAAACCAATATACAGCGAACTATCTGTCCAAACGTATTATAGGATTAGGAGAATTAGCTACTGGACAACCCGTTGGATAAGATAACTGACGGATGTAGTGGCTCTCCGGCTTTCGTTCAATAATGTTTATGTAGGTGAGCACGGATGGTAGGTACGGCTTTAATAATCTGAAGTCGGCATTGAGATTTTCTTTTCGATGTCGTGGTGGCCTTGTGTTTGTTGGAAGTTATTTTCTATATATCTTTTGGTGTCGTTCTTCTGTGTTTACTCTTATTTTTTCTTCAATCATTACACACTGGGACTTTTTTAGTGTTGAAGAAACGTGACTAAATGCCCACGTCGACTGCCCTCGTTTATTTTTCAATAAGTTGAACTACTGTTTTAGATAAATGTTTAAAACTAGAATATATCTTTGTGATCCGGAAACTATTTTTTGATTGGTGATTGTGGGTTTTCCCCTATAGCTAATGCGTAAGAGATGTAGGGTGACGTTCAAGCCTCGTCATTATCAAATCGCATTTAAAATATCTATTTTTATCTCAAGGAACTTGATTGAGTTATCTTTAAACCTATTTGGATTATTTGTATCAATGGACTTCAAGGATCTAAGAAATGACTCAACGGAAGTCTTGCTAAAGAAAAGAGGTACCTATGGTCATTATAAATGTTTATTAATATGCTGTTATTTCTATTAAAGGTACCTTCGCTTTACGCTTACTCGCAGCTTTCAGGTCTTTACAACAGCAACGCCAGAAAACCCAGTAGTACTTACCTATCTAGTATCTCTCTCTGAAGGTAGATTTAAGCTTATTATAGAAATAGGCAGTCAGATAACTATAACTAATGATACAAAACAAAGCCGAAACAGAGTCAATAAAAATGGCAGTGTCGTCGAAAAAAAAACAATATTTCTATAAAAAGTCTACACTGTCAACCACTGCCCATCAGTACTACGACCACCACACAATTACAAAACCTTGTTCATTAAAAATAAGGTTCAATTTTGATTAACACAAATTAGCTTTCCTGTCAATTATGTATGATGAAAAAAGCTACCTTGTCGTTCTAATTACGTGGCGAGGGCTGTCGACAAGCTCGGGAGATAAACAAATAAGATGATACTTTCCGGTCCGGAGATAAAAAATAGAGGAACAAGACTGTAACATCAGATTATTTTGAAAAGTGTCAAACGATTCCTTCGCGAGGACTTTGATGAATTTTGAACGCTGTGGGCTTAACTTGGTTATGGCGACATTTATGTGTTACGAAGTTTATTGGACTAATGTTATAGTAAATTTTAACATTTGAATTCTTGTCTCTGTGAACACATTGTTATTTTTACCCCTTAAGCCCCTTCTAAAAAAGTTTGCTTTTTAGCAACATGGAAACCTGCCAATTCGGGCTGACTTGCCCTCTGTTAATGTATACTGTTCTGTATTTATTTCGTCTGAAATTTCGCACATACGTAGGTATAGATTTGGATAACTTATAACCTGTTTTGGTGTTCCTGTCGAATAATTTAGAACTTTGAATTAATCCTCAAGTCTACGCAGGCGAAGTCAAGTGCCGAAACTAGAGCCTAATATACAACAAAATAGTTATGGATACCTGTCAGACACCTTTATGCTTAGCTTTAGATATGAGAACAGATTGCAACTGATTTCACTTGAGATATACGATAGTATCAGTGCTCTAATCGTAAGAACCGGATCGAGCTTATATTTGTAAGCGTTGCTTTTGTCTCCAACGTTAAATGCTAATCTTTCATCTTCTAATAGCTTATAGCGACTTTGTAAAGAAGAAATCACCTGTGATTTTTCTAATGTCACATCATCATCTACATCCACAGCTTCTGCCCACGATTTCATCCGTGTCAAAGTTGATGCATTATCCCACGGGATTCGTACATTTTTCCGGGATAAAAAGTAGCCCATGTGCTATTCCAGACTTCGTATAATCTAACTCTGTGCCAAGTTTTATCCAGATCCGTTCAGACAGGCTGCTATGATTAAGTGACAAATATCTCTCCATCCAAACTTCTGCATTTATTATACTAGTCTTATAGCTAATATTTCAATGTTCCAATTCGGTAGGATAGAGACTACGTTGATTATTTTACAAATTAAGTCTTAAGTTTTTAGCTGCTAGGAGATGTGGTGATGTCACCACATCTCCTAGCAGCCTAGTCTAGCTAAAAACTCCTCCTTCAGCGATGCCCGGATGCACTGGGACTTCCCAGTGCATCCGGGCATCGCTGAAGGAGGAGGGAGCATAGGATCGGGCAAAAATGAGGAAACCCAGAAGTAGGCCATACTAGAGGAGTCGCGAATGTCATGTGTAGCAGTTTTCGCGGCTCACTCTTTTTTCACAGGCATTTTCTTCGCAGGACCAAAAAAGGGTGCTCGGCTTTAATTTTACTTGTATCGATCTCCACTCAATGTCTCTCTCTTTCTCCCTTGTGTGCCTTTCTTACAATGTTGCTATAATTTGTTATTGAAAATACTACTATCCTAAACTTTTAAATTGCGCAGTTAAAACCAAGCAAGCATTACTAACGTTATCCTACAATATTTATACCAATTATGCTTTCATAGTACGCACAACTATAACCAAGAAATAAATTTTCAGAATAGGCTGACCCCTTATTGTATAGATATTTCATACAATGACAGGTCAGATTATATTGGGAGTGTTTTAGCTTGAGAATGATGTCGCCGTGTGTACAACAGTTTGTAACTCTACACTAATGTGGTTAACAAGTTTTTGTGAACATGTTACAAGTATAGTGGTGAACCGCGACACGCGTCTGTATCGAATTAACTTAATATTCGTCTATACGTCAAGGTTTGTCAAGTCCAGCTGGGTTGGTTCAGGTGTGCCTTAAACTAGTCTTCTTGACCAGGTATATATAGTCAAACTACCCTGTTAGTTTCGTGTTCACTAAGCGTGGCGTCATGGTGGGCCAGGTGATACATTGGGTTATTTCATTAGAAATTTCTGAGGAATGATACTCCCGTGTCTAGGAAAGCAGGAAAAGCTGTTGCACTTGTGCCTGCTGTCTCTCAAGTCAAGAGTGAGGAAAGAGAGTGTGCAATTATGTACCCATGAGTATCCACATGCGGACTAAATATCTCTTGCGCACTTGGCTAGTCTTTATTGAGATTGGCCGCTGTGACAGAAATCATTATATGGGACCTAAAGATACCGTCGAACTGTAAATGTACATTGGTGTACTCCTTAGGGACCTCAGCTTACACACGGAATACGAAGAATAACTCAATTCCCATAGGAAAAGCGAATTCCTCTATGAATTAGTCAAACTCCTGTACAAATTATAGACAGATGAAGACCGTACTTCACCTGCGGGTACGGAACATAAAGCTATAACATTATAAACCTTACAGTAGAAGACTTAAGAGTCGTAGAATAATCTAACAGGTCTTTGTTTAGTGTGGGTATTACATTATGGTTTGTATGGAACACGCGCCCCTCAGTAGGTGGCCATACTTTAAATATTTGAAAGGTGTTCTATCTACAATAGTAGGTACATTTTTATTTTGTCCACCTGTTGAAATTTTGTCAAAATAATTGTTTTTAAGTTAGTTCTTATCTGTTCAGATATGTTTGAAGGATAAAGAAAGATTAGCGCATACGTGACGTTGACTAAACAAAACGAGTAATCTTGTACTATTATTAACAGCGGAGCGTTATCCATTGCTGGAATATGGACTCTTACCTTGCTTGCAATCTTTTGTTTCCTCTTCTACAATGGGCACATTTATTTATAAGTATAAATATTACTTGAAGCAAAAAGGTAAAAAATCAGCCTTAGACTTATCTCTATCAGGGAACCAAGGGTGCATTGTCAAAATAAATATATTTACATTAAAAAGATATGAACTAATAAAAACTAATTCACAGATCGTCAATAATTGCTAAGCTGATTTTTATAAGTTCTCGAAGATTTCGCAAACTTTATCGCCCCAATGCAGAGTCCTACAAACCCACTTCCATATGTACTGCGTCTTCACACGAAGCTACTTGTATTATTATACGTACTTGTGCAAGGGCGCGCGGCTGCAATTTGCAATTTCCTTGCACGTCGACTACAGCGCGTTATCTGGCCATCGCAACACCTTGCTATCAGCCACCTTACAGCGAAACGTAAGTAGATATTCCACATGTGTGTTTGAACTACAGCAAAACACTGATTTTAACGCGAAAATATACAACAATATCAATATTCTGGTATAGAAAGTTTATTTAGACATTTCCACACACTACGTCCGTTCCTGTATCGTGGGTGCGTTTACAAACATATAAACTCACATACACAAACAGCCAGACCCGGAACAACTATATGCAGGCCATACAAATATTTGTTCCGTGCGGGAATCGAACTGCACCAACCGTGTCGCCATTTTGGAAGTGACTGCTTAGTTGGTTTGCTTGAAGAGTGTTATTGGGATTTATCAGTAAGAATACTTCAATCGCTACCATAACAGGTCTATCTGCCGCTCCGCAAACATAAGCATGTTGCTATGTTATGGCAGTAAAGGGTTCATTATTTAATGCTATTGATCCTATAGCCTCTTTTATACGTGGATCACGAATACTGTCGCTTGTAACTTATAAGATAGGTACCTACATGATCCTTAACCTATATTACATTTGAAAGCGAAATGTCATCACTCACTGCATAAACACAAAACATTTAAAACTTATTGCCTATGAAACTGAAATTTGGCACGTATGCTGTTTATAGGTAGAATACGCATGTGACCAAAAGTGTTACGAATAGAGAACCGATGGGGAGAAAGCGGGAGGCCAAAAAAAAGATGGATGGATTGTGTGAAAAATTATATGAAAGAGAACGAGTCAGTGATATCATGACGGTTGTCAAGACGGAATGGAAGAAGAAAACGAGTTGCGCCGACCCCCAGTAACATAATATAAGGGCAGGAAGATGATGATGATGCTGTTTATAGGTAGAATACGTAAGTTTTAGAACGGATTTTGCAACACGACAGAATTAAGAGGGTCTTTGGCCTCCACGCGAACCAAATCTCGGGCAAAGCATAATGGCAAACTTCGAAAGTGAGCGGAACCTACAGGTTGATGTCAATATTGTAGCGTGTACGTGTGAGTTTGTACCTGCCGTGCCGTGACACCGACCCGGCTCCGAAACAAACGAGATGCTGCATGCCGTTCCGAATCATTGAACGATTGACGCACACTCAGAGGTGCTCAAAGTTTGTCAGTGGAAGACGATTGGTTTGTTTCAGTTTATAATGAAGAAGGCACAGTTCAAGATATTCGTTTTTATATTGGGATAAACTGAAATACAACTGTGTGAAATAAAATATGTACGTAACGTACGTATATATTTTGAATCGAAAATGACGTCACATTCACAACTAACTAGTAGCTGTTCTCTAGCCATTAAAAACTCCAGTACTTTTAGGTTTCCAAATGAAACTCTCGTCTGATTATTTATTTACTCACAGGAAGACAGTAAATGCGACTTTACACAACAAGCCTTCTATTTCACAAAAACTTCTAATAAAACATGAGATACTTAGTCTTTGCCTCGTCTTCTTGTACTAAAAAGGGTAAAATAAAACTGAAAGTGTTGAGCTAATCAATTGTTTATTATCCTATTTGTCTTTCTAGGGTTTGTTCGTTAATCTCTTAGAACTTTGAGCACCTCGGCACATCCGCTGACGCGCGACAGCCCGTGTTGTTGTGACAGCTCGCCGGGACGCCTCCACCGTAAGTTAGTATTCTTTGCCTTCACCATTTCACAGCACTGTTGTTATATATACAGAATACACCTTTTGTCCGGTCTGGTCTGCAGTGGACACTGGACGTGGGAACTTCGGAGAATAGGAGGCACTTTGGGGAATTAAGACAATTGACAGTTGGGACATTGAAGTTCTTGCAACCATTGTGAAGTTTGAAGGGGTAGTGGTGTAACTACGTTTCTTTTATTAGCAGAAGATTGTCGTTTTTATTATGAGGTTATAAAACATGCACGCTCGTGAGGGTCATGCAGTTCTGTAAGGGTTGAAGGTTAAGGGGAGGTTTGTGACTTGGTTATGAAATTAAATGTTGTACGGGCTACTATTCTTCTTAAATGCACAATAGAATCCTAAATATGCATATTTATGAGTGATGTTTATTCTAGTACTTTTCATATATTAGGCCGATAGTCAACTTATGGGTAGTGGTGACAAGCGCGCTAGAACAGACTAATTGCGGATGCATCGCCGGCATTCCAGATCAAGTTTAAAGACCATTACCTAAATGACTTTAAAATTCATAACATAACTTTAAAATATGATGAACTCATTTTCAAAGATCTAGAAGTAAGTGTAATGCTTTGTTGTATTTTTTAAGTTATCCCCAAAAACAGTAAAACCATCGGTTTCTTGCGTAACCATGACACGGATAATCAGAAATCATTGCAGCTATCGCATTGAGTATACCTCGGTCGTTGTAAGCCGGTTATCAGCGATACCGACTGCCACCACTATCATAATGTATTAGCAATTAATCAATTTTACGCTGCTTTTGTTTTAGAATTCCTCAGAAACTGTTGAATGAGCACTCTGCTTCTGCAGGACCTAGCTTGGCGTCAAAGGTCAGACGGCTAGACTCTCTATGATCCAGAAGGACTGAAAGCCGATATCAATAATGTATAGTTGGAAAAGATTAGGCTAATGATGGTTCTAGAAGACCTCAGAAATGTGTACGTGACTTATATCACTTATACCACAGTGCGTGATGTTAGACATAATAGATAAATTAGGGAACCATGGTTAAGCAGTTTCAGAGTGTTCTTCAAACTGCAAAGAACAGGCGTGGAGGTACCTTTACACGACAGAAGGAATTGATAGACGCTACTTATGGTGACAAAATTTGTTGCTAAGTTCAAGGCCGCCTCAATATAATGTAGATTTACGTCAACTCGCTAAGACGAAGAAGGAAGGAGTATGAAGCTTTAATAGGGAAAAGGTAGGGTGGTGAATGGTGTGACGATGGTGTACTTTAGGGAAATCATTAGCATAATTCCATAATCTCGGCTGTAACCGAAGAAAATTAATATAATGTGTGGAATTTTAAAGAGTTTTGAATGGCAGTGTACATTGGCTCAAAATTCTGCCACTTATGTTAAATTCCATGTACGGAATCATCGTTCCTAACAAACAGTTTTGTTTTCAATAAAAGCTATCAGCGCTGCGTATCATGGTAGCATTGATGATATTTTCATATGATTTTAACAACAGATACGCTTGTTATTATTTTTGACTATGTTTTGCCGCCGGAATCTACGCAATTCCTCCTTTTTATCTGTTCCTTATCATGCACGTACTACCTTTGGTTCGTGGCGTTTTTAATAGGCAAGACTTTTTATTTATAAGGGTGTAAATATAAAATTTATAAGAAGATCTCTCTGTTTGACATTTCGCAATTTATTATACTAGTATGTTTTTATAGAAAAAAATCGTAACATCATGCAGGTGGAGATTTGACGACACGGTTGCCGCAGTGGTTGAGTGTCCCGGGTTCGAGTCCCAAAAGGAACAAATATTTGGCCTACAGGTAGTTGTAAACGCAACCGCAATACAGGAGAATTTCCTGGTTTGGGACAACAGTTACTAATTAACACATACCATTACGCCGGTATTCCCCGAAGGCTTAGGCAGAAGTGTATCAAAGTACACCCACAGTTCGCCGGTATGTTTAGATCCCATGTAATAGGGGGCGAGCCTATTGCCATTTGAGGGCACAAACCCTAACTTCGAGCTGCTACTGTAAATTTCATAGAAAACCCCAATAACACTGCTCGACCTGGGAATCGAATCCAAGACCTCTAGCGTAGGAGTCGCGCTTAAAACCACTAGACTAACGAGGCAGTTCAGTTACAGTTACTAATAAATTAGCAATGGAAAACCCAATAACGCTTTTTCCGAAATCGAACCCATGTGACATTTTACCAGTACGACAACTAGAATAACAATACAGTTATATCGATATTTTTATGTCTGAAAAGAGCCTTTTATATTAAACCTGACACATTTAATAATCTGCTCAACTCAAAACCGAAACTCAGATAAGAAATCGACAGAAGAAATAAAATTAAAAAAAAATATTTTACCAAACTTGTCAAGTGTCACCCGGCTCACAAGATGTGTATCTGTGACAGACATGTTATGGGGCTCACAAAAGAGTATCAATGGCGAATAATCCTTGGAGCTTATACTAACAATATTAGCCACAACAATAGGTTAATCTTTGAATCGGTAGCACTAATGCGGTTAAGCGTCCTTTTAACTTTTTTTCAAACAAATGTGACAGGTAGCTTTTCTGTTTATGCCAATGGTTTGTAGTAGGTATATGCAGTGACGTCACTTTGCTAGCTTGGTCTGGCTTTTTTTTACCGATGGGAAATCATCAAATGACTTCCCCCGCCCTGGGCGGGGCGGGAAGGAGTGTCAGACTTTTACTGACTAAAACCCATCCATGTTCCTTCTTGTGCCCTTTGCGTGACGGCAAAATCTAGGACACATAGTTCGTGTTATTACAAAATGAGTACCTACTAACTTTTGTCCAAGCTTAAATCTTTGAGTCAATTACATTTATTATTATTTTATTCCGACTATGTTAAAGTTCTTAATACAAAATCTGACTTCAGAACCGAGTCTGAGTTGTGAATTATGTAAATAAAACTTCAGCGTCATCGGAATAAAGCTTAGAATACATTATTAAGCTCAAATGTTTAGGTTTAAACTAAAGGTAGAAAGTACTTTGCAATAAACGAAATACCGTGGTCTTACAATTGTATGAAAAAAAAAACGCCTAAATTGATCACTTTGCTAAATGAGTGATAATAGAGAGGTTGTTTGCCCAGCAGTAGAACAGTATAGACTCCATAAAAAAATATAATTGTATCAGGTTCTCAGAAATCCGACGACATTAGTAAAGACTTCCTGAACATAAAACATTAGCAATGTCGAACTAAATATATTACGTCTACAGGTGGTGACTGGCGATACGAGCAGCCAACAATCCAAAACTTTGTTGCTATGATATTTTGTAAAGGCGTTGTTCATTCGTCACATGAAACAATGCTTGTTGCTTTTTGTGAGGCGCTTGAATAATATTGCTCTACTGACTACTTATGCAAAGTTCGTGCCAATTTTTTTAGGGATGGGATATCATCATCCCTCTTCTTTAGCTCTGGCCGGGGGAACGGAGTGCCAGACTTTTGCTGACTAAAACCCATTCGTGTTTCTCCTAATGGCGTTTGCGTTCCAGAGCCATTCCTTCGAACAAATTCCATCTAATATAGTTTTTCTTTTTTTGGGTCTACTTATAACCTTTTATTCTGGGAACAGCACAGGAGGATGATGAGCACGGAGTTAAATGCTTACTTGCATGCGTATGAGGTTAAGCTCTCTATTCTCTACCTGAACTATTAACTTATGCTGATTATTCTGGCTTATGCTGCAAAATGCCATAGGAATATTAATTACTAGGCTCTGCCCACGATTTCACCTTCGTGGAAGTCGGAAAAAAGGTAAGAGGGTATGTCAAAGTCAAAACCATATATTTCTTTTAAACCATTAAACGGCACATTTGAAAGTGAATAACAAAAAGAGAAACATAACATTGAATAAAACAATGAAACATAATGTCTTTTAAATCATTTTATTTAAATTAAATCGATTTTCATAAAAAATGAGGTATACACAATAGAATAAAATATATTTACAAAGTGGGATAGACTGCGCTATGCAAACATTGCAACTACGCAACGACTGTGTGATGACTGATGTGTCATTTTACATTCTATATATACAAATTACAATATACAAGTAATGGTTATACTAGCTACCCCCGACTTAAAAAGAGGGGTGTTATAAGTTTGACGTGTTTGTCTGTGACACTGTAGTTCATAAACGGGTAAACCGATTTGAATGCGTTTTTTTATTTGAAAGTAGGTTTCCTAGCGATGGTTTTAAGATATGTTTTATCAAAATCGACTCAGCCGTTTCAAGGTTGTCAGCTCTTTTGTTAGGTGCGGGAGGGATCTTTATTCTTTTGTCGGGGGTTACTTAAAATTTTTAGTTTTATTACTTGTGTATGGTGTTAGTAGTAGTAATGGTGTTACTTTTTCAATATTTATACGATCGAGATCGAGATCAACGTCAAAAAATTAAATGAGTGGTAGTTTAGTGTCTAATCTTAACAAAGGGACCAACTTAATAACTATAATTTTATCTTATGTCCTAGGCTTAGGGAGGACATAAAGATTAATGTTTACGGTCGAATGATACCCTTGTGGTTTAAACCAAAGACGCACAAACGGCATGTACCTAGCAAAATTTTATTCGATAAGGGTAAAGGTACGATGAAAAAATAGTAAAAAAATTAAGGATCATAACCAGTGGCGTCCTGTAGTTTCTGCGTACCCCCATAAATAAAACGGCGGATTTAGTGTCTATTTAATAATATAATTGCTGGATTTTGTTACTGAATAAAGGCAACACTTTAGTTACGGCACGAGAATCAAGATATCCTCATAATAAAATAACTCATAATAAATTGCATGTGGATGGTTGACGAAAGGCAAGGATGCCAAGATGAAGAGATGGAAGACTTCGTACCTTTCCCTGAAGATTCTAACACAACGCAGCCTAACCATGGGTATTTAGTTAGCGATGGAAGGTTAAACGTATCAACGAGTCCGCTTCCTTGAATATTCAAGATACCTGTTTACGAAACCGTAAGGTAATATCATTTCTATAATAGTTTACTTTTACTCAAAAGTCCAACGCTTAAAAGGGACTCTTTAAATATTTTTTGGGTTAGGTTTTACCACACAAACCGTGTTTTTGCCCCAGTCCATCAATATTAAATCCGACAACGGAAAAGTATTTCCAGAGCTAGGATTCCATGGGACCTACCATCATCTCTTACAACAGCACCATTTTAATATTAATTTGCAATTTCAGTTGTTGGATTCCTGCACCTTTATGGTGGCAATGGCAGTATCTCTTATCCTTTTGTCGTCTCCAAATGTTCAGGCTCTATGACAAGCGACGCGAGAATCGCCAGTGTCTGCCAAAAGGGTCTAAATTGGTGATCATTCAGATGTACCCGGTAACTTGGCATACCACATGAGCACACAAGTCGTTAAAAAATGCGAAAAAAAGATGAATTAATTAACGGTTAGTTCGGGGTTTCTAGATCGATGGCAGCAAAGTAGATAGGTACGGAAGTCTGCATACATAATTGATATTTTACAGGAGATCATATTTAGTAAAAAATAGTGGCCATTTTGAGAGTTATACACCGTTTAGCTTCTGGCAGCGACTTCGTCAGCGTCAAAGTTGATATATTATCCCGCGGGAACCGTACATTTTTCCGAGATAAAAAGTAGCCTTTATGCTATTTCAGACTATAATCTATCTCAGTATCTCTGTGCCAAATTTCATCCAGATCGGTTCAGCTGTTCCGGCGTTTTTGAGTAACAAACATCCATCCATCCTCAGAAAGTTTCGCATTTATGTTATTAGCAGGATTGGTTATAGCCTTATTTATTGTATCTACTTTGCTGCCATCGAGATCAAACTAGAACATAATTCTCAACATGTCTAAAACTCCATCGCTAATATTCTAAGCTAGTCAATTAATTCTATGTTTTCTGCACGTTAGCCTTGAACCCCTGCTGGTCATCGGCGGTGTAGTGCACAGTGCGCGTCTTCCCGTCCGAGTCGAGGAAGCTGTAGAACCCTCGCACACTGCCACCGTCTCGACTCTCGTGCACTGTTTTCGAATCGCCTGTGGTTTTGTCCTGGAAATAGAGAACATTTTAAATTTAATATTTGTTTACAAAATGGTGCTTTTTCAGGTTGGCATGTACATTTTTACAGCTGATAGGGTTTAAGGCATTCTGAAGTCCGATTTTTAAGTCGTCAGATAACTGTTAACGGATGAAGACATAAATGTATTGGTTTGACAGCTTTTCAGAGTTATTTAAGTGTAGAAAATATTTTTTAAATTATGCGAAAAAGTAGACAACACATAACATACCATCACGCCTGTATTCCCCAGAGGGTTAGGCAAAGGTGTACTAATGTACACCCACAATTCGCCGGTATGTTTTAGGTCCCATGTAATAGGGGGCGAGCCTATTGCCATTAACCGGGCACAAATCCTAACTCCGAGCTGCTACTGAGAAATTCATAGAAAAACCCAATAACATTTTTTGCTCGACCTGGGAATCGAACCCAAGACCTCTAGCGTAGCAGACGCGCTAACGACCATTAGGCCAACGAGGCAGTTACAAAAAAGTAGAGTATTGTTATTCCAGTTGCTACCTGAATCAGAACCTATAATAATCTTAACTTACTAGTGAAAAAAATATTGTTTGTAATTCAAATTTTATTTGAATTTCCTTCAAGCTTGACTTTGGTCTATAACACAACTACTGCTTTTTAGAGCTGCTTTTTTTCTATCAATAACTTAATGATCTTTTAGAACAGGGCATGCTCCGTTCATGATCTCCTTTATAAAGTTACCACCAGATAATTATGGAAAAATAAAGATATTAAGTACTAGTGACCTGCCCGCGACTTCGCCCGCGTTTCTTATTTCACCCGTGTTAAGTCACGTCTTCTGTTACTACTCCGCTTCCGTAAGCCCTAGCGTAATGTTATATGGCCTATGTTACTCACGAATAATGTGGCTGTCTATTAGTGAAACAATGGTTAAAAGCGGTCCAGTAGTTTCGGAGCCTATTCGTTACAAACAAAAGAACAAAAAAATCTTTCTATTTTTATATTTTATAATAGTATAGATTGAATATTGAGACTTTTGAATCGTGGACTGACTCCGAACGGTCCCATGACTAAGTTATCGTAACAAAACATAATTTTCATGTCAAGAACATCTCTAGTAAATACCACCATGTTTTACGACTGACATTTAACTTCAATTTCAAATCGGTGGGTCATAACCTTCCCGCATGTTTCTAGCGCCGCGTCGGTTGTTTGAATCCAACAACACATTATATGTTCAGAATCGTGCAAGCATAAAGTGTTTATTTGGGTACTAGAATCGATAAATGGGCACTTAAATCTAGCCAATTATATGTTTCGATCTATAATAATAGAGTGTTATAAAGTCTCCGTGATACATACTATACTTAATTTTAATTGCAATGTTTAAGTTCTCCAAGGCTGCTGCTCAGAAGCAAATTGGCAGTCTGGCACGAGCCGGAACCACGGCTAGACATTTAAAAGGGGTCTGTTGATTTGCAGTATGTACCTATAGAAAACCGCATGTTATTGGTAACCTTTGATCTACCACAGGATAGCTCCACAGGGGCTCGTAGGTTACATTTGTGCAGATGTCAATTTGATCCCCGCTGGCTACGTACTAACCGCGCGGATCCAGTGACTTGGCAGATGAGTGCGTGTATGTAATGTTATGTTCTCTACTTACTCCTATGCCGTTAAGGCGCTGTCAAAATTGCATTATACTCATGGACATACATTAGCCAATTTCTATCTAGTTAAATTTTTAATTAATTTAAACTAAAATACAGGAAATATTTCAAACTAATTAAAAATTCGTGAAACCTTGTACTAGTAATTGAATTATGTTTCATTTCCTAGTAGGTGCTGGTAGATTTTCAGAATAACTTAAATTCATAATCCTACCCAATTGTGAACGAGTCGTGATTAGAGCATACTATTTCCATGGTCGTGATACATTCATTTGCTTTCCTACATTTAAAAGAACAAACCCGTAATAGTTTAGCTTTATTTATGATTAATGGAGCTCCATTTATCATCATTATTATTTATAGTTTTGTGTATGTACTCTGAATAATGTAGGTTTAGTCTTCTAAGGCTGGGTGTGGCAAATGTGGCAATGGCATCTTCAAGGTTTCATTTTGAATAGGTAGACTGCTTTATTTTAGAATTTATTAAGGCTATTAATTTATTAAGGTTAGTGAAAAGTTCGGGATAAGACTTTTGACTTGAAATGTAGTTTTTCTATATGCCTTCCATCTGGACTATATATAGAGTTTACGCTACGCCGCGTAGTGTAAGCGTACAAGCAGGTATATGTCAACAGTTAGACCCGATGTGTATAACTAGAAATTCTAGACATAAATATATTTTTTTGATAATTTCGCGGAATGTTAAAGTGATTTATTCAATAAACATTTGACCACCAATGCCATGAACATGCCATTACCAATTTTTCTAATTATAGTTCGAATTAAAAGAATCAATAAAAATAGCTTTCAGATTTTTTTTTTATCGATAGAGCGCGCAAATCGAACTGAACTTTATTCAATTAACATACGTTTCTTTTTAGAACAGTTTTTTAATACTGCTAATTCTTTACTTAACACAAATTAAAACCAACATTGACCTATCGAAATAAGATCTATTTTAGAATACCAATATGTGAGGTGTGTGTCGGACAAGTACAAGGTTGTAAGTTAAAAGTAAGTTTGAATGCGCACACGCATTCATGAGTGTATACCCGACTGTCGAAGGTCAAGAACGCATAAATGCTTTAGTTACGGAGTACTAAGCTAATTGTTCAGAGTTCCTTATTGGTGGTATGTAAGTGGGCATATATTTAAAGATTTTTTGCGAACTTATTAATATTGGTGTACGATTACACCGCACATTTATTTACTGCGCTAGCATAAGTATTTTTACTTATTAAAAACTGCCCACGACTTGCGTCAAAGATGATATCTACCTATATCCCATCCTATCCTATGGCATCCCATGAGAGCCGTATCTTATTTTGGGATAAAAAGCAGGATTAAAAAAATGTATTCCAAACAATACATAATCTATCTTTATGCCAATTTTTTTTCCAGATTCGTTCAGCTGTTCTGGCGTGCGTGTATGAGTAACAAACAGCCATCCATCCAAACTTTCGCATTTATTATAACAGTTAGATAATAATATAATAGAATAGTTAATATCATTTTTTCTTATTTTCTGGGGATCATTTTTTGCCACTTATTGTTTTTACGATCTCAGCGACATTTCGAGGAATTTTAATAACTTCTGTAGGCACTTTATTTTAATATAATTACATTTAAATTACCCCTTCCAGTAATTATTATAAAACCACTTATTGTAGTGTTGTAAATGGTTTTTCCTCTTATTTTTTTTTTATTTGTTGAGTAACTTTGGTACAATTTCCCAGATATCGGGATTAATAAACATTATTTTGCAAATTTATTTAATTAATACATTTTGAAATAATTTTAAACCAAACGAGCTAACTAGTAACTTAAAACAGGAAGTAGATAAACTGATGGCTATTTTTAAAAGTCATTATCCAAAATTCAAATAAAGGTTTCACTGCAGACCGCAATAAACAACAAAATATTTTTGAATTTTTAAAATTATTGGTTAAGAATAATAAAATAACTATCATTCGTAGATATTGAACAGTAGTTACGGATAGTTAGAAGCCAGAAAGTCTGACAACCAGTCTGACCAAGAGGTATCGTGTTGCGCAGTAACTGGGTTGTGGAGGTCAGATAGGCAGTCGCACCATGTAAAACACTGGTATTCAGCTGCATCCAGTTAGACTGGAAGCCGACCCCAACATAGTTGGGAAAAGACTAAGCAGATAATGATGGTTAATAATAATAAAATAAAAATAAAATATTCCAAGGTTTTAAAATAAAATAGCAATGCAATAAATGTAAGTCTTGTATTTTTTTCATAAACGTAATTTCACAAAAACACGCTATCCTTGGTCCGTCATCGCAACGCGTAAGCTTACGAAAGTCGAGTATACCTCGTTGCGTAACAGACCACACCTTCGCTTTACTTCCTACAAAGGTAATTAATTCTGAACGCATTCTTATTGTACGAGGCACATTGACGGTAAAGCATTGAGTGGAGTGGTCGCAGCCAATGCTGTAGAGGCATTGGACGTTGTGAGATTTTAAGTATTCGTGATTGATAATCTAGGTCTCCGATGAATGTACTCTCTCTAGTTTATGTACTTTTATTGCTTTTTCGTCTGTATCATGCACATGCGAAGTTTCTTAATATCATTGCTAAACTGGGAATCGTACCTGTAATTAACTTGCGTATGCACTGTGCCTTTAGCTGTCTATGGGATATTAAGGCTACTACCCTAATAATTAAATTGTCAAGTGGTGGTATACCTGAAACTATGCTACATTACTTTTTAATAATACGTAGTTACTGATAGTTAATTAGTTTTTTTTTTAATTGGTAAAGGCCTTGTAAAGTTGACAGGTACTTCAAAAGATTGCACTAGAAGTCAGTAGAGCTGGTAATTATTTATAATTAAGGCGCGTTTGTATGGATTGTAGTCGGTATATATGAGGTGTTAATATGCGATTTTACGACCGAATAAACGAAGGTGTTTGTTTTAAATTTGCATTTCAGTACGTACTTATGAATAATATTAAGATTAGTAAACAATTCGCTTTTATTGACTTTTATAATCAGTAATTTTGTAACAAACTGTAACCACCAAAACCAACTAGGTAATTTTTTTTTTGAAAAAGTATCTAGGATGTTGATTGATTTTGGATATTTAGCTCTTTTTCTTTGTTTGTTTTAAAAAAACGTTGCCCCACACTAGGAATTTCTCCTGTATCGTGGGTGCGTTAACAAACATATAAACACACATACACAAACAGCGATTATTTTTGAACCTTTTCTAAGCAAAATTTCTAGACGTACACTCGTACTCATTGTGATGTTATTGTTGGATAGTAATGCAACACCTTTAACTTCAAGTTTCAAGTAATTGATTTAAATAGATTATGGTTTGGCTTGTTTTGACAGACCCATTATATACCTACATTTGATTTTAAATACATCCCCAATTTTTTTGTAAGTTGGCGTGACATTATCTGGAGTGAAACTTCTTGTTACTGTTCTCACATGTAAAAAGCTGTTTACTTCCATCACACCTGTATTCCCCGAAATGTTAGGCAGAGGTGTACCAGTGTACACCCACAGTTCGCCGGTATGTTTAAGTCCCATGTAATAGGGGCGAGTCTATTGCCATTAACCGGGCACACATCCTAACTCCGAGCTGATACTGAGAATTTCATAGAAAAACCCAATAACACTTTTTGCTCGACCTGGGAATCGAACCCAAGACCTCTAGCATAGCAGTCGCGCTTAGGTCCACTAGGCTAACGAGGTTGTTTACCTCTTTACGAAACGTTTTGTATTCATAATCTACAAGTAGAAAGGCTCCTCTTAGTAGGTACGTAGGTGTAAGTACCATGCCGTAGCAGTAAGTTTACTTAGATAATATTCACAGCAGCCATCAGAGAAAGTGTTCTATCTAGAATGCGTCGCCAGCCGCGTGAAAGTGTATAACAATGTCACTGTTACGACAAAACGACACTATGAACTAAGAGCGAGTGCTCACTGAGAGGCAATTTTTGCATCATGATTTTAATATCGAGTGTTTTGGTGTAGTTTTGGTCCAGTGGATAAGCCGCCGCCCATCTCTCATGCACGAGGTTGTGGGTTCGATACTGGGCTAGTACCTACCATGGCACCTACCAACTTTTTCAAATCATGGGTAACGTAGAATCGTACACTCATTTTCAAACAATAGGTATTTAATAAAAGATAGCGCTTATTAAATTTTTTGTGCTTTTTAATGGACTAATTGAAATAATTTCAATCGCAGGTCGAGCAAAAAGTGTTATTAAGTTTTTCTATGAAATTCTCAGTAGCAGCTCGGAGTTTGGATTTGTGCCCAGTTAATGGCAATAGGCTCGCCCCCTATTACATGGTACCTAAGTATACCGGCGAACTGTGGGTGTACGTTGTTACACCTCTGCCTACCCCTTCGGGGAATACAGGCGTGATGGTATGTATGTATGTAATTGAAATAAATATTTGATATATTTATTTCAATTAGTCAATTAAAATGCACTTTTAAACTTCATTTCTAAGGCCAGGATGTGGCGATCTTAAAAAATTAAATCAGGTTTTTGTTCTCTTACTATGTACTCGCTTAATTCACAGCCATTAGGAACTAGCCTAAAAAACACAATGACGCATAAACTTTCGCGCTGTAATTGTCCGGTTATTACAGGCTACTTAAAATTCGAACGCGGATGTAATGCAGCATATTACATGTCAGGTATCAGAACTAATTAATTATTTATTTTTGTCACTGTCAAAAAAATATTTGAATGAATACGCAACACGTGCCGATCTTTGGTTGTTATGTAAAAAATATGCTCTGGTTCCAGGATGTTCCAAACTTACTAAATCTGATTGACCTATAGATATTAAAGTCCTATGTAACAGGGGTGAACCTATTGTCATGAATAGCAGACAGATCGAGACCCTGAGCTGCTAGTTAGAATTTCCTGACCCAATCAGTGATCAGATCCAAAGAACCCTTGCTGTCAAAGCTCGCGACCTCTAGCGGTAACCAGGAAGTACATTGTCATTACAATAGGCACGTGTCTACTGCCTATTGAAGCCCCGAGTTCAAGACACACCACATGGCTACAGAATAATCTAAGAACTATCCATCTGTGCAATTGCATGAAGAATGGAGGTGACCTATTATTTAAACCCACGCGTTACTATTATGGATTAAGTAAGTGTTGAAACTCAGCTATTATAGTACATACTTATCTTACCTTGAGATTCGAATATCATAATAACAGGGTATCTACATAACAATTTACATTTAAATGATCGCATTAGACAATGCCGTTTTCCTTTCGATTAGATAATATAGCTTGTAATCGAACAAGAGGCTATTAGTCTCACGGACAACAACAAAGCCTGGGGTTAGTCAACAATATGCCATGATTTATAACAACAATCCTGACATGATTATTAGGCCATTAAAATGTTAACAAATTGTATTGAATTTGACGTGAATCGGAACATGATTGTCGAGTGCTGTAATGTTAGGGTACTTGCAAATAATGACAGCTCGTACTTAATAGTCCTTTTGTAGGGTAAATACTTGTATTACAGTGAAGGGAAGAGCTTTGATTGGTCACTGCTGCGATTTGGTGATTTGTACTATCATAGGTCGAGGTTTAGATTATCTAAGTCCTCCTGTCCTCTTTGTGTCTCTCACTCATGAGGTCGTGAGTTCGGTCACTTCTTTATAATTATGATTTTATGTTTGTCTTGGACATCATTGACATCGGTTAAGGAAAACATCGTGAGGTAACTTGGACTTTATGTATAGCATATTTAATACATATTAGTCTGAAATTGCGAATCTGCCTTCAGCAATCATGCTTATATCTTGCCTGTATGAGATGAAGTCTTTGTCCAGCATTGGTGCAGTATAACACTGGTATGGTGTTATTATAATTATCTTATTTATGTGTACAAACATTAATCATGACCTATGGTAAAAAAAAACATCTCCAGCTTCGGGAAAAGCTACAAAAGGTAAAGGCACGCCTTCTGAATTGTAACTATCAATTGAAACACGATTGATTGTGAATAATTATGGATTTGAAGTCACGGGGTCCCAACGAACCTCCTTACTGTGCTTGAGACAGGGCCCTTTACCCCCGAGCCATCACGACAGACTGATTTGATCCTATAGTTCGGGCGAAGTTGCCATTATCGCCTAATTCTTTGCACGACTAACCTCGACCTGTCCGCAGCACGCCAATTTGACGTGTGTTGGTAATATATTGATTACTTTATCTTTTGTCTAATCTTTTGATCACGGACGCAAGACTCTTAATAAAGGCAAGCCGTACTAGGTACATGCGTAGCTACGCACGACGACTCGACAAATATCAAGCTGTGTATTTCCCTCATAGCCTGACCTTTTAATGAAAGGAAAACCTATGTAATGCGAGGCCAGTTTAACCTGAAAATGTAGCTAGATGTTGTCGTGTGTATAAATTCGGTTGCAGGGCGAGGATAGAGTGCTGGTAACAGAACAAATTTGTACCCGTGAGAAATGCATATTAACTACACAAGCATTGACTATTTATAGGTGTGTAAAAAGTAAAGTGAGCTTAATTCTATCAAAACGAGCTAATCCACAACATCTTATAATTCAATAAATTCTTCAAACTATTATATGACTTTGAATGTGTCATTACGATCCAATCAATTCAGATCAATGTTTAAAATAGATTCAAAATAAATCAGCGATACAAATCCATAAACAAAAACTCAATGATCGTGCAATATGTAAAATAAGTATTGAAAATTTTAATGATTTTTTGTTGGTAATGCGTACAGCATTACCAACTAGTTAGTACGTTCTCTCCAGTTCTTTAAATTATTACAGTATTCATATACCAAGTCTGGCTTACTTTATAAAAACTATAGGCTATTAAAATAGTACATTCCGATTTGTTTTTTTTAGGTTATTCTAATACATTTTTTTTAAATTGCAACCTTGAACTACTCGCGTTCACGACATGAGCTATGTACATATACATACGTGTCAATATTTATGTAATAGTTAAGGAGATAAATGGCAGTTATTTTAAACAATGTTTGCTGTCTAAATCTGTGTTTTCACGTGAGACACTTGAACTTGACATTTGTTGTCTGTGAACTGAACTGTTTCATTTCCAAATAGTACTAGCTGACCCGGAAAACGTTATTTTGCCATAATTTTTTTTTAAGGGGTATAAAGCATTCCGATTCCTAGATCTACCGAATATACTTATAAAAATTATTTCAATAAAATCGGTCAAGTCGCTTCGGAGGAGTATGGCAACTAACACTGTGATACGAGAATTTTATATGTGTATAAGAAGATTATAAAGCTTACGAGTTTGTTTGTTTATTTGAATGCGCTTATCTGAGAAACTACTGGGCCGATTTGAAAAAACAGCGGTTTTGCGTTAAAAAGCGCGTTTATCGTTGAGGGTTAAAGGCTGTATGTAAAATCACGCCACGGCACATGTGAGCGAGCCGTATTAAAAAACGTAACGTAACAATGATGTACACACATCCAAGAAGAGGTTTCTGTAAGTTCACTTAGCTGATAAAAGTCAGAAGCGGAGACAGTAACCATATATACCCATAGGACCTTCCAACCTGTCCAAGTTTTAACATAAACAGTTCTAGAACCTCAACAATTTGCCAACAAACCAACTTCTTAACAAATGAGCCGTATTTCCAGGAAATGTGTGCAAACTCCTGACACCAAGGTTCGAACTGACCGGACAGTGGAAAGCTACCGTTACGCCCCAGTACCTGCTTGCTTTGTTAATAAGTACTACTACGATTATCACGCATTTCTTGGTGCTGGTGGTTGCGTAAGGTCGGTTTGTGTTGGCAAATTGCAGTTTATTAAGTAGGTTTGATTTTATGGAAACTATCATCTTCAGCTTGTACCAGTCCTTTATTGGATATAGGTATATCCAGTCGCATTTCATTTGTTGGCTACTCACACCCAGTAGCTACTCCGTGAGGATCATCACTAAGAGCGTATCTGAGGTGGTAAGTTTGCAAAGTAAATATTCTTACCTATCTACACCTAAGTAGACCAAGACTATTTTAAATCTATTTTTTTATATCACCACACATTCGTAATAGGATAATATAGGATAGGTATAGACACATCTTTTATACCAATAAATTAAATGGAAGTGTCAAATTCAACAGCTTTTTACTAAATACATAATTATGAATGTTTACACAGTAAGTCCTTATAACAAAAAAAGGAACTTTTTTGTCTGTCTGTTTGTTCCAGCTAATCTTTAAAACGGCTGGACCGATTTTGATAAGACTTTCACTGGCAGAAAGCTGATTTTATAAGGTGGAACTTTAACAACGCGGATAGACAAAAAACACCCTAATTAACAGACATTTACTCGGGCATATGCTTGTACACAATAAGAATAAAAAGCCGCTAGATTTCACTTAACATAATTTGTTACATATTAAGATCGTTGTCAGATTGTCGATGAAATAAGGCCACTGTCGTAACCCACGTGGGACCATTCACAACAACTTTCTTATTCTCAATGAAGACTTGCATTTTTACGACAATGTTGAGAAATTACACTATACCGCTACGCAATACAAACTTGTAGTACACTTACATTTTTACCTGCGACAGCTTTCATTTGCATGTCTCATATGAGTTATGATATTGGTTGCTGCTGAAGTTCTCAAAGAAAGAAAGAGAATACTCCTTTATTGAATGACAACCTCAGCCTCTGATACTGGAATCGAACTATAAGGTTCACACATATCGTGCGAATAAGCGCCAGGCTAATGTCACACACACGATCACTTGGTTCTTGTCAATCTTGCACATTTGAGACACACCGTGTAGCCTACACTTTGTTATCAGCAAAAGTCTATAAATTCTACAAGAGCTTATTTAAGTACCATCCGAAACCTGGATAAAGACTCCTTAACATTACCATACATAGGCACCCACTAGCATTCAATTTGAAAAGGAAAGTGTTATAATGTTACACTATCTCTACATTGTATAAAACCGAGTTGCTACCCGCCGTCCCTCTGAACCTTCGCTTAGATCATTTAAACTACGTGCGATTTTCAATTCTCTCAATTCATTTACAGCATCAAATATGATTTCATCAATAGATAGAGTGATTCAAGAGGAGGGTTTACACATATAGAACATCACACTACCACCAACGCGGGTGACACGGGGGGGTATTTAACTAGTAACTACCATTATAATTTGCTACTTACGTGAACTCCATACGAGAACTTGTACTTAGGGTGTGTATTGAACTGCTCATGTGCCAGCTTTAGGCCTGGGTCCCTCGTGTAGTGCGCTAAGCTCAACGGATTCCCCTTCACCGCTTGAAACTTCTGGAACGTAAACGGCTTCAACTTCTGGCCTGCTTGGTAGCTCTCTAATACATCGTTTCCATCCAGGTTTTTAAATCCTGTACCATGTAGGCTGTCTTCTGAGTAGAATTTTGCAGCAGGCAAGTATGAATTGATGCTCAGAGTTTTAAGCATCGGTTGTTCTAAGAGTTTGTAGTGCTCAAATTTGTGTAATTGTCTACCGGTATGTTGTGAGGTGTCGTAACCTAATTGTGTTAACTTATTGATTGCTTTTTCTCTGTCTTGTTCTGGCAGCTTTGTGTCAGGATCGTCAAGGTATGCTATTAGTGCATCCTCCAGGGTCTTGTACGTGTGGTAAGCGGATTCAGGCTGCTTAGCTCCCGGCCCTGTATCGTCGTACTTGTTCTCGAGGGCGAATTTGACTTGGGACTCCGATGCTACTTGAACTCTGTTGTATGGTGATTCAGATTTTGGTGTCCAGTTTTGCCATGAGTTTGCTGATGATAGTAAGAATATGAGAGGTACCTGTGAACAATGGGGTATGTTCAGTTATTTGATTGAGGTGGGGTTCGAAACATAATTTTTTTCCACGTTCCAATTTGTCTTTTACTTATAACTACAATATCCTGCTATACAAGGTGAAATGTTTTGTATCATTTTTTGCAATCTTGCCAAATTAAATTTGTGTTTTTTCACACAACGAATTTATATAAAATTTCGAAACAAACACCTTAATTTTATACATTATGTTCACACCATTACACTGTTGGTCAATATTTCCTTTCAGAGTATTCCTTCAAATTAGTATACACTATACTAATAAAGTAGTAATTTTTCTGGTCATCTTTTCGGCTCACATAGTCATGCGTCGACCGACTTTAAAGTTTCCGTTCATTGAACGAATGAACGCGTAACTATGTTGTGTTGTTATTTTCGAAACCGGTATCTTTATTCTTTGCTATATGGAGCGGTTAACATTGCGTGGGCGCTGTTAGGTAACCAATGAATGAATTAGTGTTCAAGACCAGTTATTAAATTATTTGTTTGCCATTTATTAGATGCCTTGATTGAGAATACCCAATCAAGGAATCAAATAAATGGCAAACAGGTTCAAGTTTCAGTGTCTTTTGGCTAGTTTTAAATGGATTTTATTTCCATTTAAGCCGAGTCCACGATCTTATTAAGCTTCTCCCCGAGTTCAAAGGTACTATGAGATATACCTAACCAATGGCACTCAACTATAATGTAGCTTTCAATTAGTGAAAGAATTTTTGTAATCAGACTAGTATTCGCAGAGACCTTTTACAGTATAGTAAATATAAATAAACAAGATAGCATAGCTGTTGCTCACGTAATTGTTTTAATCAATGTCAGCAAATCGGAGGGGCCAGTCCGGGCCGATGCCGGGCGAGAGTGCGGGTCGTTCGAAAGAGATACCGCGCCGCCGGAACGCAAACGGCACAAGGATGGGTTTTAGTCAGGAAAAGTCTGACAACCCTCCTCGGAGATGTTATTTGATGATTTACAATCTCAAAAAATATTGTTTTAATCATACTGTAAGAAACAGTTAAATAAAAAGGTTAACCCTTCTCCGGCAGTGAAGGTTATGGGCCGAGTAGATCTCGGTACATTTCACCGTCCGATCCGTATAGCCCACTGCTGTTATTCGATAGCAAATAGTGTGTATAATTATTTCCCGATGAGTTGCGAGCGTGTTATGATGAACACTTCGATCAAAAATACTCGAAGGCTGAATACGAGAACACAACAATTAGTAGTGAACGTAAAGTGTAAACAGAAACAATGATGTTACACAATCATCAAAACGAAATACAAACACTATCTAAGATAAGACTGCCAGATCCAGCGCGCTCTGGGCTAGCACACAGAATCTGACGGGCTAACACGTCATTAAGTAGACGCTTATGACTGTTAAGACACACCTGCATTCCGCGAAGGGTTAGGCAGAGGTGTACTAATGTACACCCACAGTTCGCCGGTGTGTTTAGGTGCCATATTTGGATTGTTAAGACATGTTTGTAAATCCTACTAATATTATAACTAAAGTTTGATGGTTAGACGTTTGTTATTCTTTCACGCTTAAGCGGCTGAACGGATCGGGATGAAGTTTGGCACTGAGATAGATTGTAGTGTGAAATAACACATTGAATACTTGTTATTTCGAAATAATATACGGTTCCCGTGGGATATTATACCAAATCTGGCGACGACGAAGTCGCGGGCAGAAGCTAGTAAGGTAATAAAGTCTGCGTGGAGTTCATTTAATCAACGTTGAAACGCATCTCATCATAAACCAATCTCATTATTGATCCATAGGTACTTGGAGGTATTTGTAAGAAATTGCAGCCTTCTCCTCCAGCAATAACGAATAACGATACATTGTTCCAAACTGAATAGCGCATTGTTAAGCAATTCCTGAGGTTCCTCCACAAACAATTTATTGAAGAAGCCAACAAGCCGTAACAAGGGATATAGGTTGCATTTTTAATTAGTTTGAAACAATCAAGGCCGGTTATTAATGAAATGCACGACTGTAAACACGTTTGCAATCACTGAGAGATATCCATGTTTGCGAAATTAGTAATAGATTTGTAATGATCTAGTATCATGCGATTGTCTATCAATCAATCAAATCAAGGGAGGGGGGGGGGGGGGCAGGGTGCAGACAAAATCATAGAATATCACAGGTGGAAAGGGGATGGTGGGAAATCACGTGTATATTTTCGTTGAACGCGCCATTTGTAAACCGACAAATTAATTTTCCAGAATTAAATTAGACTACCTGTACTTAATTAAATATGACGTAACTATTCTAAGCCCTCCACACTTAACTCGGTGCTCGATGTGTGCTTATTCCGTTCCGAAATAGCCCACAGTTAACAAATTATGCCAATAAAATTATCTTACACGTCCTAAGTCTTTTTCTTAAAGGCTCTCGATTTAGGTGAAGTAAACTTGAGGTGAGTTCTCAATCTTCATCCAATCTTTTAGGTGAAGTTGGATGACAACTCATCTCAACCACTCTTCACCTATATTTATCGTATTAATTTTTCGCTAAAGCTTCGGATCGCATAGCAGTTACACTTGAAGCTTGTAATAAAAGTAATGCAGTCAATGGAATACCTACTTTTATTGTTAAAATTTATTTACGCACGTGTAGTCTAGAGAGCGTCGGCCGTGGCATCTATGCATTGTGTGGCCTATCGTGTTGTCTTTTGACCCACTGTGGATTCAACCATCTAGATGTTATGTACATGCAATGATATAATTTTGTTATTTATAAAAACATTTTCCCAGCCTCTTTGACCTAGAGTTGCGGTTTTTGTTATCTTTAGTATCAATTTGTTACCTCGATTAAGTAGGTATGGGAATCGGCAAGAACAATTGGGCTAAGTTCTGCCAAAACGCTAATGATTTGGGATATTTAACACTGATTAATTTTAAATCCATTCTAGACATAAGTTTTGAATGTCATTAAACTCATATTACTCTAACAACTTATAAAGAAACTAATCTTCTACCAATTGGTTACTAAACTGATAATTGAAAATTAATTGCAATTAATTTGCCATTGTGATTTTCTAATGTTTATTTGCATGCTGGTCAAATTATGCCTACCCTCGACCTAATATTAAAAAGTGCATGATAGCATTTCAATAATGCATCCGTACCTACGTGTGGAACGCACGCATCCTTCCAGAATTTACAGCCACTAATAAAAAAGTTTGTAATTTTTTTTAGGGTTCCTTACCCAAATGGTAACACGGGGCCCTATTACTAAGACTCCGCTATCCGTCCGTCTGTGTGTCTGTCCGTCTGTCACCAGGCTGTATCTCATAAACCGTGATAGTCAGACAGTTGAAATGTTTACAGATGATGTATGTTGCCGCTATACGAACAAATACTAAAAAAACAGAATAAATTAAATATTTAAGGGGGCTCCCATACATAAAACTTGTTTTTTTTTGCCTTTTCTATAGATAATGGTACGGAACGCTTTGTGCGCGAGTCCAACCCGCGAAGAATCAAGTTATGTGTATTGATTCCAGCCACTACTGAAGTTATAGTTATACGAACCTAGATTCTTTGTATTAAAATACATATGCTAGCGTGTATCGATTGAGAGATTTAAAAAAAAATTAAGTTAGATTTCATCAAAGAATTGAAAAAAAAAATTGAAAACGCCGTGTTTAAAAATAGTAAAACGTTAGGCCGCTTTCACATTATGACGTTAGCAGCGCGACAGTAGCGCGGCAGAAGCTCATGCCTTCAAATATTTCAAAATCTGATTCCGACGGGGAAACACTTGTTTCTGCTTTTGATAGTACTCATTCGGCGCCATTGATGTCGCGTAAAACAACGGTAAAAAAGATAAGGCATGAGCTTCTGCCGCGCTACTGTCGCGCTGCTAACGTTCTAATGTGAAAGCGGCCTTATGATCATCTAACTTATTCACTCAATCTGCTTGCCTGTCTGTTGTCAATCTGTTGCATGAAAAACCTTATTCATTAAGTAAATTGAAACCCTGGCACTTGAAAACTTGAAAGTTGACACAAACACATGGCTTGTCTAAGTAATCGTACGATAATAAATATTTTCCTATGTGGGCAACGGTGAATGCTTATGCGAATCCCACACCTCCGGCCATAGGTAGAGGTGGAACACCGCGAGGGCTTTAGCCAGTACGAGTCCGGCATGCCTCTCCGTCACCCCCACGACGGAGGAAGTCCAAGATGATTTCCACCTCGCACCAAAAGAAAAAATTATAAATAACTTCACCAGTGGACTAAGTCCCGGCCGAAGTGCTAACTAAATAGTTGATTATTATTTACAATCGTAATCGGTTTATTTACGTTCCAAGTCAACTGGTTTACCTTTACGTACTTACATCACTGAAGGTATTTACAACATGATGGCCATTAATATCTTTGTATATTACATTTCGGAGGACGTCGAGATTCGCATGAATGTGGATCAAGGTGGAAGATGCTAACTATCTCAAGTAATGATTGGCCCACATTGGCCATTTAATTTTACATATTTTTAACAGCTGAATATGGTTGGCGTTTCTCCTTGATGATAATAGTTATAGATATATCAAGGTTTCACACATACCATCAAGCCTGTATTCCCCAAAGGGTTAGGTAGAGGTGTACTAATGTACACCCACAGTTCGCCGGTATGTCAAGGTCCCATGTAATAGTGGGCGAGCCTATTGCCATTAACCGGGCACAAATCCTAACTCCGAGCTGCTACTGAGAATTTCGCTATGCTAGAGGTCTTGGGTTCGATTTCCAGGTCAAGCTAAAAGTGTTATTGGGCTTTTCTATCAAGTTTTTCATTCATTTCAAATTCTTTTATTTATCTTACTAATGTAGGTAGGTAGGTATCTATACGTCCCGAGCGTCGGGAGTCGCAAAGCGATTCTTGGCCACCGTACGCGAGGGCTTGCGGATGGCGAGGGTTGAGTGGCTCGTCGTCCGTTCAGAACTAGGCCCAGGTAGACGGTGCGTTGTGTTCGCACGCGCGCCTTAAAGAGGTGTTAGCATAAAAGATGGGGCCTGCCAGGGCCAGTGGCTACTAGGGTGCGGAATTTGTTCGAAAGAGTTACCACGGCCCATGAACACAAAGGCCATTAGGAGGAACACGGATTGGTTTTAGTCAGTAAGAGTCTGACACTCCCTTCTTCTCCACCCAAGCCGTAAGAAGTCATTGATGTCCCATCCTAAAAAAAAATAGGTATCTATGTTCTGTGGATTGAATAATGTGATTTTATTTGGTGTAGGTAATATTCACGAGTAGCATAACGTTCAGTAGGTAAGATACTGGCACATCAGCATCATCAATCACAGCAGTCGTAAAAGTAAAAATTATAAACTTTCACCAGCGTAGCGCGCCGCGTGCGCAGCTGTTTGCATCGTAACGTAATCACGTAAAAGGCGTAACGGTCAAGAAAGCAAATTGAAGGTAAATGTGGATCAAGGCGTAAGATGCCTTGGGATTGCCCTACTTCCGAATACGACCACAATATTATACCATTGAGGTAACTTTTTACACTTGAGTTGTGTATTTTTGGTTTGCTGGTTTAAAAATACGTAGTAGGAAATTATTTTTTTGCTGTTTTGCGAAAATTTCATCTATCTGTGCCCGGTTAATGGCAATAGGCTCACCCCCTACTACATAAGGCCTAAACATGTCGGCGAACTGAGGGTGTACATTGGTACAACTCTGTTAGGCAGAGGTGTTTGAACGTATTTATCTTCGATATTACTGGTCCGCTACACTATCTCTCAATGATATCTAGACTTGTAGGAAATTTCCGCGGACGAAACCCAGTACCTAATAAGGATGAGAGTAAATAATAAAATTGATGTAACCTAATTGAATATATATCTATTATGTAAAAATAAAGTAATATTTTGAGTTAACGTACGCAACTCAGCTCAGTTCCCACCAATTAGTTTATGTAATTAAGTAATACATGTTCGATGTCGAGTTGCGACAACACACGTAAACTTTTTATGATAAACTCGCCTTTTGCGAATAATACCCACTGACTATTACCTAGTAGGTAATAATATATAGCGAGAGTTCAGCGGTATTTAAAAGTAAAATTATTTTTATATCTTAACTCCGTGAGGGTCTATAGGTCAGTCAGTTCAAAGACAAATATGGTTATTACAGTACTGACACAGCATATCAGAAGTGGTTTAAAAACGAAAATTTGTCAAGTACATACCTACCTATTTTTATTTAATTACTGAGTGATAGATTCCATTCATACGTTCAATGAATCAAAGAATAAAGTAAAGAGAAAATAGCTTGTATAAAGTTTACGTTTATGCTGACGGTACCAACATAACATAACTTTTCATCAAGTTGTCAACAACTTGATGAAAAGTTATGTTATGTTGGTTATGTTATGTTGGCAATTATTAATTTCGGAATCAATTCCGAAATTAATAATTTAGCATATAAGTATTGAAAACGGTAATGAACATGCATAATAATATCACGGTGATCACTACCATAGTCAGATATCATGCTAGCCTTTTCCTAACTATGTTGGAGCCGGCTTCCAGTCTAACCAGATGCAGCTGAAGATCAGTGTTTTACATGGAGCGTCTGCCTATCTGCCCTCCACAACCCAGTTACTGAGGAACACGATACCCCTTGGTAAGACTGGTTGTCAAAGTTTCGAACTTCTGACTATCCGTAACAGTTGTCAATGATCTATTAATGACAACCGGAACTAACGAGTTTAAAGTCAGATAGTTACTGAAAATTTTTGAACATTATTTTCACAAACGTTGACCTTTTTATAGAAAAAACTCTATTTGTACTAAAACAGTTGACCATACTCGTGAAAGAGCGATCCAATTTATTTATTTATTTTATTGGTTTATTCACTTTGAAAAACTAGCTGTTATTATTTAAAAATAAAGTTTTATTTTTTATTTTGTCTCATTTGATTAAAGAAATAATTAATTAAGAATAAAAATAAAAAGTAACAATATCTCACCATGTATCGTAACATGATTATTCCAATTGAACTAATTCACAGTCACAAAAAGTTATAATATCGTCCACATTTCCAAATTATCGGTATAAAACACGGTCGATTGTTCTAAATTTGAATGTTAAAATACACGAGTGCGTTGCTCGGGCGCGGCTCGCGGAGTGGCTACAATCAAACACTCACGCGCATATCATTTCAATGATTTTCATTGCAGGTGTTATAAAACCAGTCATAAATAGTATAACAGCTAGTGTAGCATAGTAATGCATTGTTTTCCTGAGACGTCGTTTAAGTTCGGTGGTTAAGGGCGAACTCTCCCAAGACTTTGACAAAACGGTTTTTTCGCTAACAAACATACACATACCATCACGCCAATATTCCCCAAAGGGTTAGGTAGAGGTGTACCAAAGTACACCCATAGTTCGCCAGTATGTTTAGGTCCCATGTAATAGGGGGCGAGCCTATTACCACTCACTCACTATTATCGCCTCTCCTTATACTAGATTTGTTTAGGAAAAACCTCACCAGGAATGAAGTTGCAGGTAGCAATTAGTATACTTATATAAAAACTTGGGGTGTAGTCAAAATGTGCAACTCCGGCTGGCTGGATTTAAAAATATCAAGGTTCTGCCTAGATGCTAAAACTGAAAGTCTTTGGATTATCAAAGTAAGCAGAATTTAATTTACATTCGGTAATTATAGGTACATATAAATACATGTTCTGATTAGCCATGTACCTATTGCTTAAGTGGTCAATTTAAATTCTTTTTTAGAAAAATATTGCTCTGTCAAGTTTGGAAAGTAGTTGATATTTGATTTCAAGGCTTGATCATAAACACGTAACAAAATAATGTGGTGTGAGCATTATCTCTACCAATATAATCAAGCAGAAGCGATTTCTTGTTTATTTGTTTAAGCGCGCTAATGTCTGGAACTGCTCTGTCTCTTTGGAAAAAGTCTTTTTGTATATGATAGACAAATTCATGTTCTTAGTATAGGTTATTTAACATCATGCTATGACTTACGGGAGTGGACCAGTAACCAAAGACGTAACCATAAAAAACCACAGAACAGACCACTGCTATTACCGAAAGGAAATCAATCTCATAGAAAAATCTATTGTCCAAGCTATTTATCAATTGTAAACTCTATTCCTAAAGTCATTGGGTGGTATTTTGAATGTATTTGACTTGACCGTAACCTTGGATTATTAGGTGATTGATTTCTATATCCGTGTTGTTTTCTTTCCGTGTCAGGTTTTTGATGTGATTCGTGGGAAGTATTTTGTAAAACAATGTGTGTTGCACGATCGTTGAAATGCTACCATAGTAATAACACAATGATATGACAACTCTCTCGCCTTACCTTCACAAGTTGTGTAATTAATTAAATTAAACAATTGATCGAATTTAACGAGAGTACCTATACTTAATATGCGATTCGAAGCCTTATGTGTGCCGGGTCAAACATTTTTGCGAAACCAGAAAGCGTTTTGGTAAATAATAATAATCTTCTGACCCACTTGCGGTGACGGCGGCATATCTCAGTAGAGGTTAGCTCAGTACAGTGTACAAGTGTGTGCGCAACATCCGGTGCTCTTCCTGATCCCTCACTCTCATAGTCCGATGGGACGGCACTCCGACGCGATTGAACACAAATCAGGCGCAGGACTAACGGCTTTACGTGTTTTCCTAGGCACGGCGGTGTCACTCCACCAAGTTCCAAACTCTGTTACTGAGAAATGCGTAATAGAAAAACCCAATAACACTTTTTGCCCGCCCTGGCAATCGAACTCAGGACCCCACGCTCAACAGCCGTGCTTGCCACCACGAGACCAATGGAGTAGGTAGTTTAAGAATTGGTAATAAATAAAACTATGCTAATTAGTGTTATGAAGTAGTTATTATTCTGAGCTTTACCTTAACCAACACTAAATAGAGCTTGTCACTTGAGACTGCTTATCTAATTCGTCTCGTAACCAAATAGGTACTAACGCATAGATTTCTACTTCGACGAGTCGTTTTCCTTTACTGGCAGCAATTAGCATACCTAGTAACTTTTCCTTTCGTTCGTAAGTTAATGTTTGTGTAGGTTGACACTCCGAAACTAAAAATAATGTATTCATCATCATCATCATCATATCAGCCTTAGGATGCCCACTGCTAGACATAAGCCTCTTTCATAGATGTCCAAAAGGACCGGTTGGAAGCGGACTGCATTCAGCGGCTTCCTTTGGTCTTGCTCAGGTCGTACGTCCACCTTGTGGGTGGACTTCCTACGGTGCGCTGCCGGTGCGTGGTCTCCATTCAAGAACTTTGCGTCCCCACCGGCCATCAGCTCTGTGTGTCATGTGCCCTGCGCACTGTCACTTCAGCTTGCTAATTCGCTGGGCTATGTCGGTAATTTTGGGCCGCCTGATCTCCTCATTTCTTATCCGATCTCGCAAAATATTATATTAGGTTTTTGTTTCACCGATAAGTATTTTTATCTTCATATCGCTAACAAGCCTACAGTTCATCTGATGTCAGTCTTGAAATGTCTTATGTGCCTGTAATTACACCGGCACCTATACCTTAAGCCGGTTCAGTTCAGGAAACAAGTTCATGTCATGACATACCAGTGGACAGGATATGAGACACGCCAGTGTTTTCTTCTCGGAGTGCAGCGCAGAGAATGTACCTCGTAACCGTATAAAATATTTATACCACATTATTGACCTACTGCAGAGTAACGGCCTCTTCTCATACAGAGAAGGCACGACCATCGATCACCATTGCTCAAGGTGGATTGGTGTTTTCGAACCACAACCTCGAGAGGGGAACACGAGACGGGCATCTCCACCACAGGTCCAATACGACATAGTAATCAATATTAACGAATGTTTACCTCCACGAGTCGTTTCCCTTCACTGATAGCAACTAGCATAGTATCTTTAAGAACCAGCAGTTGCCAAGCCTGTTTGTTTGCAAACCAGTAAAATAAAAATAATATAACAAAAATATCTCGCACAAGAATGTCTCATTTTGGGGAAAAATCGTCTAATTTTATCGGTAGCCGTGCAGAGGGGTAGGGGGGGGGGGGCGTCCGATCCATCACAGCCGCTGTCACATGCCATTAGCCAGGCCTATGGGGTATGGCTGAAGGAAAGTACGAAGCGTTATAATATTTGGCGTATTTAACTGGCGCTTCTGAAAGCCGTCAAATTAAATCATTTCTGAAATTGCGCATATAGCCTGGCTCTATGTTATCTCCTCCTTGACATAAAGGGAATGGAACATTATGTTTTTTTCCTCTTGTTCTTGTTAAAATAAAAAAAAAGGTCGTGTTGAGTTGTTCTCTCGGCATTTTTCTGGTGGTCGCCACTGTTGATTCTGAATTTTCAGAGTAGCAGTGCTAGGAAATAAGTAATGTGGCGGAGTTGTCTCAAAAATCAGTCCATGAAACAACATGAAGGAAGGAAATACAAGAGAGAGGAGGATATACGAGGAATGCATTGTTTGTAATAAGTTTAAAGCTTTAAGCGCTAGAGGTCTTGGGTTCGATTCCCAGGTCGAGCAAAAAGTGTTATTGGGTTTTTCTATGAAATTCTCAGTAGCAGCTCGGAGTTAGGATTTGTGCCCGGTTAATGGCAATAGGCTCGCCCCTTATTACATGGGACCTAAATATACCGGCGAACTGTGGGTGTACATTGTTACACCTCTGCCTAACCCTTCGGGGAATACAGGCGTGAGTGTATATTATTTATAAGTTAAAAATAGTAATATTATAATAGTATTGATTTTAAGATAACTTTCGAGATAAGTACTATCGCAATTATTCTGTAACTAGCTGATGCCCGCGACTTCGTTCGCGTTCACTATTTCATTAGTTTCAATTTTGCTTTCGCATAACCCATTTTTAAAACAAAGTAAAAAAAAATAGCCTAAGTTACTTCTTATAAAATTAGCTATCTGCGAGTGAAAGTCACGTCAAAATCGGTCCAGCCGGAACAAACAGACAGATAGAGACAAAAATTTTAAAAATTGTTTTTTTTATGTTAGTACTCTATATACTTTCATGTGCATTTAGTGTAAAGCTTGTAATTTGAAATTACAAACAGACCCTTCAATTTTATTTATTTGTATAGATGATAGATATAAGTTAGAAAATAAATAAATACCAAATTCTGAAGGTTTTCTTACAATAGGTTGTCTTAGTAAGTATTCTTAGAAAATCTATACCTAAGTACCTATCTCTGTACCTCTAAGTATCTCTCTACCTGTTTTTCTGTACAAGCTGCGAGATAACTTTAAGTAATTGACTAGTTATTTGTGAAAGAGAAACTAATTTCATAATAGTTGACAACCCAGGTACCTTTGCGCAATTTAATTATACCTAATCGTTCTATGATTTGCATATTTAAATATCTAAGCAAGTTGCATTCTGATTTCGATATTTCAATAGTGAAGTTGATATAAATATAGATTTTTACATACCTATTTACTTTTTATAATAAATCTTCAATTTTTATAAGGTTTTATAATCAGTCAATAAATCTACACGTAACCCAACAGTTTGGTGTGTATGATTACGGTAGCCTGTAAGTTTCTTAAAAAAAAGAATTTGGCCATTTAAATTACATGTCACGTATAAGTTGGTATCGCCACGCTTGTTACCTTCGCAATAAAAACATTACTCTTGTGCCGGCACTTTCTTCCGGCCATGCACGCGCGGTACTCCTGGCAAATATACGCGTAAACACGAATATCTCCATCCGATTCGGTATGAAACGGCCGTACCTACCTACCTCCTACGTAGCTCGGCAAACCTTCTCAGTATTTACCGTTTTACATATGTAAATATTGTCTTATTGACCTACTGTTTACTAAAACATTTTGCCCCGTTTTTTCGTGCTCATAAGCGTGACTCTGCCTGCCACGCGTAGGGTCCAATTCCCAGGTCATGCATAGTGTAAGTTTTTCTATAAGGTATTTCTCAGTAGCAGCCCGAGTTTAGAAGATGGTGGTGTGATAACCCCGTGCTTCAGAAAGCACGTAAAGCCGTTGGTCCTGCGCCTGATTTCTTCCCGGTTTAATGGATTGCCGGCTCATCCGAATATGAGAGTGAGGAAAGAAGTTCTAAATTTGTTATCTTTGCTGAAAACAATACGCTGCCAACTTTACAAAATATCTCAAATGCGAAACTAAAGGTTTCACTTAGCATCTGTCACCAGCAGCACTAGCCCCTGTCTTTATGAGCCTCTTAATAAAATACTCTATTGAATCTAAATCACCCTTATATTTTAAATTGCGATAAATTATATTATTTTTTTATCAATGAGGTTTTACGCCCAAACAATACATAGCCAACATTTCATTGGAATGAATAATCTGTATTCATTAAAATGTTGGTCTCAGGTACCTATTTGATTAGATAATTTCATAAATTAATGCATTTCTTTTAATTAAAAAAAATAATTGCTGTACCTAAACGCAAAAATAAAGAAATCTATGCGCAATTTTTATGAGTAAGTCAAACACCAACCACCTACCTACAACAATAGCCTAAATTTAGCAAACCATTATCAAATATTTTAAGTAGGTACCTATGTAGTGTAGCTACATGCTGTAGCACTCACATTTTATTTTACCCACACAAAAACTGTATAGAATTAAAAATACAGAATTTCACACACTTGGTTTATTCACAAAAATCTGTCGCTGGCTAGCCGTCCCGCTTGATGGATTACCAGCATACATTGTGCGCAGAAATTATACTTTTATAAGCACGTGATAAAATGTACAAAGATGTACCTACCTATGGTAGGTACCTATAATTTTACGAGGATTGAAGTGTCCGTCAGCACTTTTTTGCTTTGATAATGAAATTGAGATGTAGTTAAGTAGATAAATGGATTATGGGTGGGGGCTGACAGAGACCCTTCTTTCTGAGAAATAAAAAACCCGCCATAGCGGTATTACCTACAGCTTTTTGTTTTACAAGTAGGAGCTGTTTTAAATGGTACTTGTCTAGGTTCATTGCAAACTCATACGTGCTTTTTTTATGGATGGAAAATCATCAAATGACTTCCTCCGCCCTGGGCGGGGCGGGAGGAAGTGTCAGACTTTTACTGACTAAAACTCATCCATGTTCCGTCTTGTGCCCTTTGCGTTCCGGGGGCGCGGTAGCTCTTACGAACAACCCGCAGCCCCGGCAGGAATCGGCCCTCAGTGGCCCCTTCTAAAATTGCTGATATCTCTTTGAGGCGCGCGTGGAACAAGAACGCGCCGTCGGCACGGCAAACTCATACGTGTGTATATGTATAACTTTTTAATTTCATCATTAGATTATGCCTAGGCCTATGCCTATACCAGTACAAGGTTTTCATGGATTTTAAATATAAACAAATAAAATTGAGATGCCTATTTGTAATCTATAAATATGAAATACATCACATGTTCATCACATGCTTACATATAGATACCAAAAACACATCGAATTTTTGTCCGTCTGTCTGTTTGTTCCGGCTAATCTCCGAAACAGCTGGACCGATTTTGACGAGACTTTCACTGGCATATAGCTGATGTTATAAGTAGTTACATTCTTAAGTAGACTCATTCTATTTTAGAAGAATAATTAGGGTACCGCGCGCATAAATTAAAACCCCGCAAGAAATCGATATTCACGTAGACGAAGTCACGGGTATAAGCTAGTTATAAATAAATCCACCCAGCTCTTGAGATTATGCCATATATTTTTTTCACCCAGCAATACGTATGATCCCAGTTCAATTGAAGCTCACAATATACCCAGTGTGTGCGAGCATAGCTAACGTTGCAGGAGCGTCTCGCCGATCCATCATTCTGTCATCGGACGTCCCCCGGCGCGGACGTCTGTCGTACAAAAGCAACATTTCGCTAAAATCGCACGAATCCGCTATTGTGTGGATTTATCGCTCGGGATTCGTGACGGATGATCTACTATATTGATTATGTTGTTATTTTAATTCAGATGTTAGTTTTGTATCATCATCTGTTGGTTGTCGCAAATTCGTTTTTTTTAATCGTCACCTATCGCTAGTTTTTTAAAGAGCCATCGCCGGAATTTTGCGGGGACTGTTTTGTATTACCTATTCGAGATGTAGACATTTTTTCAGTCAATGAGGATTTTAAGGTTTAGACTCTAACATATTTATATATTACAAGCTCCAACCTACCTAACTTACCCTAATATAATTTTATATAATTTATCGTGTTAGACTAACACAAAGTACTGGATAATACCACATCTTGTTCTGTACGTACACGTAGGTAATTTGTCAATGTCTATGTATTTTTACCCGACTACGGCAAGCCGAAAAGAGGGTTATGATTTTTACAGGCTATGTATGTGTGTGTATGTTCATCTGTTCCCTCATAGCTCGTAAACTACCTACTTATCAGAACTCGACAAATGAGGTATCGTTAGAACCGTCTTAATTGTCCGCTGAACATAGGCCACGTGTCGTATTACAAAATTCAATGTGGCGCCCTCTAGCGGACAAAAAGTCCAGTGTTAACAAAAACGTTAATATAAAAACACTGTGTTTTTATATAATTTGAAAGGGTTTCACTTGTACTTATCAAAAAGTGATTTAACACGATAATAGTTAACATAATAAAAAGTCAAAAAACTAAAACCCGACTACGACAAAAAAAAAGACGCTGAAAAAGGATGAAACAAGATTTTTAGGATGCTGAAATAAACAAGGTTACTGGAGAAATGAAAACAGAACAAAAAGAAAAGCCGTAATCACACGTTATATAGGTACCCACCGTTACACTTTAATAACGTGTGACTACGGCTTGTCTTTTCAGCGTCGTTTTTATTGTCGTAGTCGGGTTTTATGTTAAGGATCAATCAACCAAAAGTTTTTACTTGCCTACTTCGCTTGTGTGTCTACATACAGTGTCCGTGGAGTTAATGGTATGCCTAACTGTCAGTTACTAACAATAAAATACCTACCTACTTACTTATTTTAAATGAAACACGATTTAAACAACATTTTTAATTTCAAAATATCATTTAAAATATAAAAAATCACAAAGATAAAGTGAATAAAAATGTCACTTGAGCGTATACCTAACTTCCGCTATCGGTGGTACTTCCTTTGGAGTTTGCTACTCCTTGCGAGACTCTTTGACTGATCCTGGAAGAGAGGTTCAGATTCTGGAACAAAGGTTCAGGTCGTGGATCCATCGATAAATTATTTGTTTGGGTCTAATACTGGAATTGACTTTTAGAATGGTATATCGCAAGTGGGAGTCTCACAATGCGAAACTTATATGAATATGAAGCAGTACTTATGGTTTTTTTTATTGCTACTACTGACGTGTGTTGCATCGCACGTCTTGCTCAGCGGACATTGCATTAACGGCACGGTTGGTGCAATGACTGAGCGAATGGCTGCTGCGCTGCGTGTTGCCGGTTCGATTCTCACACGGAACAAATATTTGTATGGCCTAAAGATAGTCGTTCCGGGTCTGGCTGTTTGTGTATGTGAGTTTATATGTTTGATAACACACCCACGATACAGGAGACATTCCTAGTGTAGAGCAACGTTTTTTTTAATAAAGAAAGAAAGCTTGCCGCACGCGTCCTGTCCGGCACATACAGGCTCACACATTTAATTCACTGCATCTTTCCAGGGATAAAGGGGTTATACTTCTTTTTTCGTGACAATGGTCTGTCATTCACTTCATTTTGTGTCATTAGAGTATGGATTATTCTGTATTCATTGTCTAGATTTTCATCCTCATCGTTTTATATCTTTTAATGCTAAATAATCTAACTTTCGGTAGCCAATATATTTTTTTGTATGTGTTTATTTTTCATTAAATACCGTGACAGAGTAGTACCTAATTCATAATGATGTCCTTCCTAAAAATAGCTACTCTGTCACAGAGTTTTCTCGAAAATCGCCACAAAACAAACAACATTATGGGCATGAAAACATAGATTGAATGATACAAATAAAAAATTTGAAAAAAGAACTCTAACACTGAAATCACTATATTGTTACTTGAAAAACTCGATAAACGGAGAAACACCAATTCATTGTCACGAAAAACAGAACAACCCACTTACGAATTTCAACAACTTTTATTAGGGTAGACCACTGAAATATTGATGTTTTTTCAACAAAATGTAATTGCCCATCAAAAGTAGTAATTTATTTTGCATTTCAAAATATACACTTCACATCTCGGCATATATTTTATGTGTCAAGCAAAACTATTAGGTAGCATGATCATTCTGAAATTCAAATTAGTTGTGCTACACAATTTGAAAACCTATGAAAGCTACTAGAATTAAGCAATGTATTACTTAGTTGGTGGTAATAGTCGCACTCTCCTAAATGTCAAGATTTGGAAATTAATTGCCAATATAAAGGTTAAAATTACGCATTCAATAATTTGATACATTTCACAAACTATATACGAATTTCACTTTTTTTTCTTCTTCCTTTTTCGTTTCTTGAAAAGTTTTAAAGGTTATTCGGGCACCCACAGTGCAAAAGTGTTGTAGAACTAGCGTTTAAACGACTTCTGTTGCAAGATATATTGTAGTATCCATTAGTCTTTTTGTGATATGCTCTGAAGACAAATTCTACTAATTAAGGACGCGTTTGCAAGACAGACAACACTGACCCCGGTCAAGACACACATTGACAACGGTCAACACACATACGCAAGGATAGCTGTGCGAATAACGAGTAACAAAACCGATTTTGATACTTTAGTAGATTAAATATTTTTCTAAGATTATTTTTTCATATTTTATATTTTTATAATACCTACGTAAATTACCTTTTTTCTGTGTTGTCTGATGCTTTGACTTGATGGCATGGATATACTTTGGTGACTGCTACTGTGACTTCTAGACAAGAGCTAGATATGCAGAGTTTGGGCCTGCTTTGTTAGTTATGAGTTCTTACCTCCGGATTTGGTAAAATGACAGGAAGGTGTACCGGTTTCTGCTACTGGACCTTCTAGACGACAAGAGCCAGATGTAGCGAGTTTAGGCTCGTCTTCTTTGGTAGGTGTCATTTTCACGGTATTTTGGGTTGTTAATAACAAATATGGGTCCCACATCAAAATCTAAGATGGCGTTGATGAACATAATGTAAAACAGAGAAATCGGTTATTATGATTGTTAATACAAGTTAAATTTTATGGAGAACATTTATTATTATAGGAATCTTTTTACACAGGATTCATGGAGGTTTCTGCGAAATAATACACTCGAAGAGCATCCGGAAATTAGTTAATGTACCTGTACCAATTTTATTACTGTAAACATTTTTTATTTAAAAGGAGTAGGTATGGATTTTCTTGCCCATGCTCACTCCATACGAAACGAATGGACTGGGAAATAAATGGAATGGAATAATAAAATTGATTCTAGGTAGTCACCTAGAATCAATTTAATTATTTCTTCTTGTAAATGTTTAAAAGTGCCTGTTAATGGTATAATCTAAATTAATGATCTTTAATTTGTTTTTGTTCTTTTTATTGTCTAAAATATTTTTCAATTACCGAGCTCCTGTCAAATGACATCTGATCATAATTAAAATTTGTTATTAGCGACCCTCAAAACCAAAAAAAATGACACCCTGAACGAAAAGTCAGAAAACTTCGTCGATGACATCTTGGGTTTTGGTTTCCACCCCATAATCTTTTTCAACGACCCTGAAAACCATGAAAATGAAATTCATGACACAAATTTAGCACATTTCGCCAACGCCATCTTGGATTTTGATTTTGATCTCAAACACACTAAAAGTATCAAAAATTGTATAGTAAAGTTTAAAACTTTTGTGTTCGTACAGCGATCTTTTTGAACACGAGCGGCCTGCTGACAGGCGACATAGTGTATACTCTCGACGCCACTCGAGAACGTACTGATATTCCATTCAAAATGTTGTTGCAATAATTACATAAATCCAGACAGTGATCAAATAAAATAGTTTATATATGTCCTGTCCTTAAACAGCAAAATATGAGAAATATTTGACGGGACGTTTTATTTTTTTTGAATCTATTTTGTAATATTTTTATAAATATTTATGTATCTTTTTAGGATGACTACGTCTGCTGACCTTGGGTATTTTTTAGGAAACAAAATTAGGTATGTACTTAATAGCAGAAAAGTGATCCTGACTCAGCCCCATATCGTGGAAGAGACAATGGAAAACCCGATTATAACATATTAAAAACAAAAAAATTAAATTGAAAAATAAGTTAGTTTTGAAAATAAAGAAATAATCTATGTGTGGAAAATGTTATTTACATTGGTTTTAGTTACATTTTGTCGCAAAATTGACCGAAAATCTGTTTATTTTTGACAGATTTGCAAACGCGACCTTAAAAAATAAAAGCTTGTTTTTAAAAAGTTTCGATCGTTCCTAAAAGTTAGTAGAATTGATAACTGGCACTATCTTTCTACACGTTTTGGTAGATTATTAATTTAAATATAGTATATTCATATAATTGATGCTATTTATATGATGGAGACATTAGAAATTATTTGTTTAGGTGTGAAAAAACCCTGTTACTGCACGGGCGCATGTCACATGACGTGCGACTCCAGAGTTACACTCACTTGTTGCCGAGCACAGTGGTGATGGCTCCGACAATGTCGGGCACGCGCGGGATTGAGGCAGCTTCCAGTGATGCCGCGTATGGCATGGGCGTGTCCACGCCCGTCACCCGCCACACGGGCGCGTCCAGCTCGAAGAACGACGGAGACTCCATCACGCGCGCGCAGATCTCGGCTCCGACACCTGAGAAACCGTAATTGTCATTGCCTTAACGACAAAAAAGGAAGCTCCTAAGTAAAAGAAGATTAGAAAGCTAACATTTGTGTAAAAATGCTTTGTTTGTCTGACAAAAGGAAGCAGAGACAGGTGTAAATAAAATTCAAGATTTTAATTCCACTAATAAACTGTAAATGAGATAGAAATCAAAATCCAAGACAATACAAAAGCTGAAAACACAACGCCATGAAAATGCGAAATGGTGGCTTCAAATATTTGCTAATTTTTGAAGCCCTTATCCATTAAGTTCGATTTGACCTCATTTTCGCTGTCACCGTCTTTAAATGACTGACGGACGAATGTAGGACGGGTAATTGTAGGAGACGGCAGTAAGTAGTACCGGACTGTGGCCAGCCCAGCTCTACAGTGATGAGGTGGTGCGTCTTGGCGACAGACTTCGCGATGGACTCGAAGTCCAATGGTCTGATTGATCGCAGGTTGATCACCTCGCATTCGATACCTGAAACACGGCAACAGGTACACAGAAAATTAGTTTATCGATTTTTGTTGTCTATAATACGATAGGCGGAATTTATCGCACCTGGAGCGCAAATAAATTTCCTCGGATTTTTTCGTCGACACATCGAATTATTTTACATCAAAGTAACTTTTCATTGAAGTACTTTATATCCCCAATAAGTTTCAGTTCATATCCCATTTATTCAAGGAATTTTGATATACATAATAATATCAAATAAGGCCAATTGCATTTCTAATAACTCTAACAAACGTTTGAATTCTAATCTCAGCCTGAATTTGTCAAAAATGCCCTACATTTATGACATTGGTTGTTGTCGCTGAGATGAGATTGCGACTGGATTTTGAAAGCTGGTTCATAATCATATTTAAATGAAAGTGGTACGAAAGAAGGACCCAAAACTAAATTAGCGAATGATACTTACCTATGTCATGAAACGTCATAGGATAGAACATTTTGGAGGCTACTATGGGTCCAAAATACTACAACGTATATTTAGCGATTATTTACAGTTTAGTAGTAGTAGAGCTCTTTGTGAAGAAAGGAGCTCCGCCGGGGAACTACTACAATCATACCTATTTCTGTCGCAGAGCAGCGTTACTGTGTTCCGGTTTGAAGGGTATGGGTGGTGCCAGTAAAATTATAGGTACATCAGATATTTCAAGTTTGTCTCTAGAATGGCAACGCATTTGCAAGGCCTCTCAACCATCCATTTAATCATCACCTCAAATGACTGAAGTAAACATTTGTGCGACCTTTTGTTACGTAACGATTATTCAAAAGTTATTGTGTGTAATGATTGTGCAGTCGAACCCTTCTTGGCGATCTCCGTGGACGCGCCGATCGCCGTCTGCGTGGCCCTGCCCGCGCACACCAGCGTCATGTGCTTGCCTGCGCGCTCTATTTTGGACTTACCTGGGGAGTTAAGAAGATATACGTAGGTAATATGGTCCATTTGTCAATACCCAGCAGTGGACGTCTTTCGGCTAAAATAATAATGTCGATATAGGTATTGCGTTGATACACCAATATCATGGTCATTTTGGATAGGAACATACTGAAGGACGTTCGCTAGAAAGGTCATATCTACTAGGTACCTACTATTAGAAAAAAAAAACGTTGAAGTACAGACCAAATGGAATCATAAAATCTGGGCTAAGTGACTCGTCTGACATCTGGTACGCTGTACCATAGAGCATTTCATCTTCTAATACTATGCATGGGTCTGGGTCTCTGATAGCTGATCGAAGGAGACCTGAAACAAAATTGTGGTATTTTCTGTAGAGGACTACCGTTTTTCGTGATTACAGCTTTCAACATCGTAATGGGCACAGGTACACGTATAATTGCTTTTTTTAATAATTTAGTTTAAATATCTATTAACTTTGCCTACAAGATTAGGTTCCACACTAATCGCATTCAGGGGATTTTCTTTTCGATACAATAAAAAAAAATATATCACATGATCAGCTCATAGTGCTCCCATTCACAGCCCCGAACTACGCCTACACTCTGTGAGGAAAGCACTGTACAAACGCCGATATGACGAAGTGCCTTTTAATGGTCTAAAATAAATGATTTCACTTTATACAACACGCGAGCCCAGTGCATCTAGGTGGCAGCATTTGTAAACAACATTTTAAAGTACCTTTATAATCTTCCCCACTGTATGGCATGACGACCTTCAGTCCGGGAATGTGGCTGTACCACGCGGCGAAGCACTGCGAGTGCTGCGCCGCGACGCCGCTCCCGCTGCCGTTGGACCCACGGAATGTGATCGGAACCGGCACCGTGCCCCCTGACATGTAGAACGTTTTCCCTGCTTCATTTATTACCTGGAAGTAGCAAGTAGACAGACACAGTGCAAGTTGCAGGCAAAAGACTAAGTGGGTACCTATGCCGGGGCTGCGGGTTGTTCGCAAGAGATACCGCGCCCCCGGAACGCAAAGGGCACAAGAAGGAATATGGGTGGGTTTTAGTCAGTAAAAGTCTGACATTCCCTCCCGCCCCGCCCAGGGCGGGAGAAGTTATTTGATGATTTCCCAACCACCAAAAAAAAAAAAAAGTGGGTACCTATACCGATAGTAATTCGCGATTATCGAAGCGACGTCAACATTATGTACGTTGATTTGATAAACTCTTTACTGACGCTATAACTGATTAATATTATAACTTTGGTTGCGTCAAAAGCCTTGTTAAAGAATTAGCAATTAAAGTTAAACATCTTAAATGTAGATACAGATACGATTTACTTTTTGACTTTGCCATAGTCGGCTAAAAAGAAATGAAGATAATGGTATCTCTCTACCAGATTTAAGACTGGTGAGAAACATAGTTTTGCAGTACCTAAACACATGGCCTGACTCTAAATGGTTCGGGGACAACGAAAAATATAAACTTAGGTATACAAAAAATGTCCCTATTGGCACTAGGTACCTAATGCGAAATAGCAGCTAATGTTAAATACCTTAAATTAGATAAGTAATAAGTTGAAGCATATGGTGATGGTAGCCTTTAGAACGTTCAGCTTACTTGATCAATTGCCTGCATGGAGAAGTTGAATGACATGAACTCGACGATTGGTTTGAGGCCAGCCATCGCAGCACCAATACCAATACCGGTAAAACCCATTTCTGTGATTGGTGTGTCTATGATTCTCTTGGGTCCATATTTCTTTAAAAGACCCCTGAAATATTGAGTTATTATTTATGAATAGATACTGAATATCCTATTTTAGCAAATCAACTAAAGGTGATAGAATAGGCAAAAGGCAGCAGGCATTGATGACAGTTTTCCTAGCTTAGTTTAGATGGAGCGGTATCTGGAACTCTTGACATAGCATAACTTTTAACACTCACATAGGTACTTAGGGTTTGGTACATAGACTAATAAATACTACATTATTTCCATTGTTTACATTGAAGCACAAAAATAGTAGTTTATGAAACTGTTGCAGAATAGGGGCACAACTGGGCTTCATAGTCGTATAACCTAGTTATGTGCAGCTTCATAATTTATTGTCAAAACTCGAATTGAGTTGATATTTTTTCGAAAAATATACCTACGTAATCAATTATGTAGGTACCAATACCTATTTACAAAAAATCGGTTCATCATTTAGATACACAAAAATGGTTATTAATATTATATTCTATAAAACCTGTTTTTTTATATCCTATAACTCTAGGGTATGAATGAGGTAATTTATCAATGAAATCAACTGGCTGAATTATTTTTCAATATACCTAATTTAATTTTTTATTTTTCATACAAATTAATTCAACCAAGACACGATTATTAATGTAAAACACTCTTATGTGAAATATGACAACGTCGCATTTTCTTAGCTTTAAATTATGAATGACTAGACGACCTGCCCGCGACTTCATCCGCGTGGCTTATTTCACCCGCGTTAAGTTACGTCTTTCGTTACTGCTTCGCTCCCGTAGGCCGTAGCGTGATGGTATATAGCCTATATTACTCAGGAATAATGTAGCTTTCTAATAGCGTTGTAAAAGTAGGTACTTACTAACCATACTAACACTATACATCAATAAATGAAAATAGGTATTTTGTAAATTCCTGCACTTTATATTGCACAAGAACAACATTTTAAAATGTAATCATTACTCAAGGGGTGGAGTCCTGGTGTCTTGAAATACAGACCTCCTGTCTATTTTAGGCACCAGTCTCCCACAATATAATTAGCCCTTATATATTTTGTATTGATACTGACGACTGAAGTACATGACTCAGGACTCCCAGGTGGGGCTAAATGTGTTAGATGCCTATTTGGATTTTCCATTACAAATTTCTAAGTAGCAGCCCCGAGTTTGGAAGTTGGTGATGCGAGACCTTCGTGACTCGGAAAGCACATAAAGCCATTGGTCCTGCGCCTGATCTCTCCCGCTTGTTTCGTATTGCCGTCCAATCGGACTATGAGCGTTAGGAAAGAGGGAGTGCACCTGTGATAGCGCACACACCTGTGCACTATAATATCTCCTGCTTGCTTTGTTAGTCTCCATTAAGATTAGCCGCCGTGACCGAAATCCGTCTCGAGAATATCATAAGTACCTACTAATAGCAAATTTCATTGAGTAATTTTTAGAAGCGTGGTCATAAGCGTGATCTCGTATAATATTTTCATGCATGGGTACCTACTACGATATTTGTCAGCGTTCTATGGGGTCGACATTCTTGAAATCTATCAAAAAACTTCAAAACTTGTTAGTGAAGCTTTCTTTTGCAAAAAGAGGGCTTTGGCTTAAAATTTTAAGTTTATTTGAAATGTTAGGGATAGTAGTCGTAGGTATTTATACATTTTTAATAAATAAAAAACTAGGGCTCTGACTAGTTACCGACATACCTGCTACATTTATAGGCACCCTCGAAATAACCCACTTCTTCCCCCATTAGGAACACCTTGTCGTCTTTTGCCATCTCTTCATCTATCGTATCTCTGATAGCATCACGTACAAGCAAAGGCTTAGCGGCTAAAAAATTACAAGTGGACAAACGCCGAGGCAGCCGAAAGACCCATCCGAACACAACTGACGACGATTTGAACCCCATTTTCAAATTTAAATTCAAACTTTTATTTCATTTCCAAACTATAAGTACCGTTACTTTTAAAACCTAAAAACTAAAGATATTTGACTATGGATCAAGGAATTTCATAAATTTTCATACTCAGTGATCTGACAAGCGTATTGACCACAGAACACTATTATCTTGCGGTTATGACTGATTTCATTCGGATTTCGAATGAAAAAGTAAATCATGAATAATTGAACCATTGATATAACAATGATTATAAAATACTCTATCTCAATTATTTGTAAATAAGAGTACGTAAACTGCAAAAGTGAGCAAAACGGACCGAAATTTTTACAACATAATGTAACGACGGAAAATTTTAGCACTAGGCTTGGATAGGTAAGATTTTCTTTTGCCATGAATATCTAAATCAGTAAGCAAGTTGAAGACAGCTGCACAAACTTTGGTGGCGCGAGGGTGTCGTTGGGCCATGACGTCTTTCAGGAGCTGGTGCCACGCCGCGCCGGCACCGACGACGGTATAATTTTATTTAAAAAAAAATATTATTTCTGGGAATTGCTTTGTCAAAATATAAATTAATACTGCAGCGCAAAAAATCTTATCTAAAATCAGTCAGTCAAATCAGTTTTAAATACGTCTTTTAGGTTCGTAATGAAGCGTATCGCGCACACGTTTTTTTTTTTTCATAACAATATTCCAAAAGTTATGTTTTTTTTTTAAATTAATATCGGCATAGAGTACAGAGTTGTTTTTGTGCTTACATATTTTGTCGACAAATAAACCATTTTAATTAATTAATTATGATAAGTAAACGTTATATTCATTTAATTATTTATTTTTATTTGTAATATTCGTGTTCTTTAAACAAAAATAATAATTCAGTTTGTGGCATTAATTACCAATATTTTACTTTTTAACTCTCTGGTTTTACTCGAGCTGATATTTTGTGAATGTCATTTTATTATTACACTCGCCTGCGACCGTAATGACAAACTTTACTCACTTTCAGCGTAATGTGCTATTTACAATAAAACACAAATTAAATAACATCATTTATTTCCAACTTCTCCGTTTCATTCAAAATAAATAAAAAAAAATTACATACAAAATAAATATCGATGTGAATAAAAATATTTACACTTGAGCGGATAACCTCCGCTATCGGTGGCACTTCCCTCTAGAGATTCCCACTCACTGGGTGTTCGCTGCACTGATCCTAGAAGAAAGATTGTCCTAATTACTCGCAACATCATCGAATGGCACACAAGCTGACGGCCTTCCTGATGTTAAGTCGTCACCGCTGTCTATAGACATCTGCAATACCAGAGGCCTTGCAAATGAGTTGCCACCCCAGAGACAAAGTTGAAATGTCTCATATGCTTGTAATTTCAGCGGCGCCAATACCCTTCAAACTGGAACACAGCAACGCTGCTTCACAAAGAGCTAGCTCTACTACTTGCTACATGCGAGGAGGGGAGCATATATAACGTGATACTGATATATCTTCGTTCAGTTTACATCTTTTTGGGGTGCCGACGCTGTACGCGATCGTTTCAATTGACGGACCAATCGCGAGCAGCTTCGGCGGCCCAAAACCCTAGAAAGGAACCTAAAAATGAACTTGAGTCGTGGTGACTAATATACGAGTGTGAAGCAGTAAGGGTGGCGGCTCACTTGTTGCCGAGCACCGCGGTGACGGCGGCCGCCACGTCGCGGGCGCGCGGCGTGGCGGCGGCCTCCAGCGAGCTGGTGTAGGGCATGGGCACGTCCGCGCCCGTCACCCGCCACGCCGGCGCGTCCAGCTCGAAGAACGACGGAGACTCCATCACGCGCGCGCAGATCTCGGCTCCGACACCTGGGAAACCAATTCAATGTTAGTTCTGAAGGTGGCATAACAACAAGAGAGGAAGCTCCTAATATAGGTAGAAGATTGGAAAGCAAACGTTTGAGCCTACTTTGTTTGACGGCAAAATGGAAAGCAGCGTCAGATCTTAAAAAAATTGTACGTAAGTATAAGATTTTCTGTGTCAAATTACATAAAAGCAGTTAAACCGGGGGGAAAATATTATATAGATTATTTTATGACATTCGAGTGGCATTCAAGCCGGCGACCCATCTGATATTAAATGGTCACCTCCGACTATAGACAACTGCAATTCAAGAAGCGTCATAGGCCTTGCTTGTGCAAGTTTTACATCCTCGTCAAATTGAACAAGGTATACTAGTAATTGTTAACACGAATCAATAACAAAATACAATAGGATTTATTTTTTTATTTAGTAAGAGATTTTTTAATTCGATCTAGCCATCTTGCGGCGAGGTTTAGGGCGAGCAACCTGCACGCACACTGTGATTAGTTGCACGATACTGCTTATCGCATACGTAACGGAGCGATTCTGTTATATAAAAGAGGTGTAATAAGTAATTATTAATTATTGACCAAGTGTGTATTTCTTTTAAGACAACCTCCCAAAATTTAATGTGGATGCAAAACGATACCTTGTAAAATAGCGAGATATACGAGTTAAACCGCAGGTAATCGAAAAGGGGGGAGAGGCGACTGGGCCACACAAAGCGAAAGATGTCGCCATTTTGATATTTTCGCTATACTAGCAGGGGGGTGAGGGACAGGGGAGGGGACACAGTCGCTTGTAGGAGACGGCAGTAAGTAGTACCGGACTGTGGCCAGCCTTGCTCGACGGTGATGATGTGGTGCGTCTTAGCGATAGACTTCGCGATGGTCTCGAAGTCCAGCGGTCTGATCGACCGCAGGTTGATCACCTCGCATTCGATTCCTGAAACATGGTAATAAAAAATTTATGGAACGATTTTTGCTGTCCATTAGCGCATATAAATAGTCTCGCAGTCTTTTTTTTAAAAAATCAACTCATCAAATTATTTGATATTAACGTAATGATGTTTGAACGTAGATACGTTCCATAGAAAAACAATTTAATGATACACATAACAACTTATGATAAAATAATAGACAATCCTGAAACATACCAAGTAGAATTTAGAATTAACGGACTGACTCCTTGGTTAATAAAAAAACGCGTTCAAACAAACAGTTCGGCTTTATAATACGAGTACAGCTAGTAGGTACCGTTCCCCGCGAGCTCCTGCGCGGCCTGCAGCGCGGAGTGCGTGGCGCGCCCCGCGCACGCCAGCGTCACGTGCTGCCCCGCCCGCTCTATGTGAGCTTTACCTGCGGACGAGCGAACACTTACTTATTGTACTCTGTGTCCAGCAGTGGACGGACTGACATTATAGTGTGGGCATCGTGTTGATACACCACCATCACGATCATTTTAGTTAACGACGACATTTTTAGTTTTTTTTTTATTGACTGGTCCTGCTGTTGAGGCTTACGGCAGGGCCGGTTTAACCTGTCGGGGCCACAAGGAAACCCCCGTCTCGGGGTTCCTTTACCCTTTTCTAAGTTACCATCTTTTTTTCTACTTCAACTAGCAGTTTTTTTAATGCATTAGGAAGGTGTGCATAATTGAAAGGAATATACCGCTTGTACAGTATTTTTCTAATCGTTTTTTTTTTCATTGATAGATTGTTTGCAAATTTTTAAATTTCATTTTCTTTCGAATAAACACGTATTAATTTTTTGTGATCGGGCCGCCTACCCTGTGTCGGGTAGGCAATTGCCAGCCCTGCGTAAAGGTCATTCCCTAGAAAGGCCGCAACGGCTACTTTTGAAAGCAAATCATTGAAACTAAATAGTGTGAACATTGTGTGTAGATCCATGCGTCCGGTCAGACGGCATGGGTCCGATTCGTTTGTTCAGATCAAACACTTTAACAGTAGTATATTGTTTATAATAAGTAAATTATTATATACGTACCTATTGGAAGTAAAAAGTCAGGAGAAAGTGCCTCATCGGACATGGGGAATGTCAAACCATAAAGAATTTCATCTTCTAATACTACAACCGGGTCTGGGCTTCTGATAGCGGCCCTGAGGAGACCTGGAACAAAATGTGATATTTTTTAAAAGGACTACCTATGTATTTTCGTTATTGCAGCTTTGACCATCGTAACTAATATACATGCATAATTGCAATTTGACATTCAATGTGTAAGTCGTTAATTGGAAATGTAGTTTAAAATCAGCATTACTTTCTAATAATCTCTCGCAGTTACAAAACATAATATGGACTACACCTAAGCAAGAATGGCTAGTAAACGCAAACGTACCTTTATAATCTTCCCCACTGTATGGCATGACGACCTTCAGGCCGGGAATGTGGCTGTACCACGCGGCGAAGCACTGCGAGTGTTGAGCCGCCACGCCCGCCGCGGCTCCGTTGGGTCCGCGGAACACGATGGGGACCGGCACCGTGCCGCCTGACATGTAGAAGGTTTTCGCTGCTGAGTTCACTATCTGGAATTAGCTGTTATTTATAAAATACGAAGCGAAACCAAGCGTATTTATTATACGTGCGACACATATAATAAATACGTCCGTCATAGTGCTATGTTGGCTGTCATTAGAAGTTATTTTTATTTTGTCTTTAGGACGCTAAGCTTAATGCTCGCTACCATTGCACACAGAGAATATCCACATGTACTTAAATTATTGTCCGCCCATTTACATACTCGTATTACCATTATTATATTTTATTCTGTGTTTAGCGCCATTTTGAATAAGCTACTATCAAAGACAAAGAAGTCAAATGCGTAAGTGCATTGTAATTTAGAAGCCAACCAAGGCAATTAAGCAGCTTTGTTGAATGCGGACTAATTGTCCTCGGCTCATGTTTTGCGTTCGTATCGGCAGTAACTGCATAGCAGGAAAGATTGTATAACAAATCAACAATTTACTTCATTGCTTGCACTTTCCTAAAGGTAGCTTACAATAATTTTTTTTTTGTAGCATTGTACCAAGGAAAAAATTGCATGCTAGAGACAAAAACTTGGATGATTGGATGGATATCACAACATTCTTGAGCTAGTAAACTCACATACATATCGACTAACAGGATTGCGTTAAGAGGAAATTCCGAAAACAACAACATGGATATATGACAGATATAAAGAATTCTGCATAATATTGTTACTCAACACAGCACAATGAATCAGTAACAAATACATCCACATGGATATAGAAATAAACACTGTGTAGCAGGAAAATGCCAGCCTGAGAAAAAAGTCAGACTAGAAGGTCAAGACATGAATTTACTGCCATCACAGTTGGAAGGCACTGATAGTGCTCAACATTTTCGTCTGCAAAGACATAGCATTCCTGCTCTAGTAGACTATTTGCACCACATGGCAAGCTCGACGTTCCTTTTTTTTTAAATGGCGTTGCCACTTAATATGGATTTCTCCAGTGTACTTATTAAATACACAAACTATCTGTAGGCCATACAAATATTTGTTTCGTGAGGGAGTCGAACCTACGACAAGCACCGCAGATACCTTTGGATGTCTTTATTAAAAATAAATACAAATAAAAGTTCCATAGTGTGCTTTACAGATTGCCAGGTTAAAAGAAAATGTGGTCGCACTTGACTTGACATTCGCCGTCACGATACAGATTAGATAAACTATCGTTCATCAGATGTCCGCAAGATTTATGTATGTAACCATGAAATGGTAGAGGCTTATCAGCTCTGAGTGTTTTATATTTGTATTCATATCTTCATAACAACTGCAAATTCTTAGCATATAGTGAATGATATTTACATTTCTGGGATATTGGAGTATAGTAGCCGCCACGAGTCGTGAGCAAACGTCAAGTTCATTTTTGGGTTGGTTTCTGGGTTTTTTGGGGCGCCGACGCTGCAGATGGACCAATTGCGTGCAGCGTCGATGACCCAAAAAATTAACTTCACGTTTGTTCACGACTCGTGGCGGCTACTTTACTAAATAATTATTAATTTAAAAAAATACAGAAAAACGTTGGATGCAGGCCACTTCCAACCGGTCTTTTTGAAAATCTATGGGAGAGGCCTATGTCCAGCAGTGGACATCCTGGTGCTGATATGATGTAATCACACATCCTGGACGACATGGATTTTTATTTTTTCTTCCTAATAAATTATTTCATAAAAGGTTGAATCTTCATAGCAATTTACTTACAATTACTAACATAAGAAGTACAGTGTAAGTACATGCTACCTCTTGACTCATATAGCAATGTTTTCATAACAATACTCACTTCAGACAGACTGCAATCAATTGATTGCTATTTAGTGTAAAAAAATATTTTCTATCAAAAGTCAAATATTTTACTTGTAACTAAATGGTTTATAATTGTGAGTTAAATTAATTAACGTAATCTTCCTTTTGACTTTGTTATATTTGGGTACAAGGAAATGAAGATAGTGGTGTTCTCACTGTCAAAGTTAAGACTGGTGAGAAACTGTTATTGCGGTACCTGAACACCTGGGCTGATTGGAAGTGCTACAGAAAAAATTGCAACATAAATCAACAATATCGTGGACAGTTGAGTTAACCCACTTTGTCCTCGGCTGTACATTAACATGGCCATTACAAAATCTAATCTCAAATATTCTATACAGTGACACTAATACACAAGCAGCTTATGTCAAACACCTTTAACCAGACGGTCAGTTCAGACAAATGCGGCTATACAAAGTTCAGCTTACTTGATCAATTGCCTGCAAAGAGAAGTTGAATGTCATGAACTCGACAATTGGTTTGAGGCCAGCCATTGCAGCACCAACACCAATACCGGTAAAACCCATTTCTGTGATTGGCGTGTCTATGACTCTCTTGGCACCATATTTCTTTAAAAGGCCCCTGAAATTTTAAGAAATTTAATCAATAATTGCATTAATTACAAAATTAACGAGACACAAGGCAATAGGCACGGACAGCATTCTCCCAGCTCTGTTACAATGATGCAGCAACTTAGTACTAGAGTACCTTGACAGTATTGGCCTGTCTAGACCATTGCAAGATTGCATTGAAATGGGGCAAAGTAAAGATTTTCTTTATCCCAGAGCCAAACAGTGGCAACAACACTCAATCCAATATATCTAAACTAACCACATACGTCGGACCAAATAGGGCGTCTATGTAAGAATACAATGGAGACTGCACACAAGTAATATAGAAATAACATTATATCCTATGGGTTTGAAACTCAAAGTTAATTTTCAATAATTTAATGAATTACTGCAACAATTTGTAACATTGTGTCCGTGCCACTAATGAGCAGCAATCATTATAACAAATAAGTTCTGTATTGAAAAACTGTAGGGCCACACAAAAAATCTACACAAGTGTAAACATTTACATAACATAAATACATACACTGAATTACACAAACATTTCACACATATTTAGCTACCATAAAAACAACATTGTTATTTCTTTGGATAACTGCACAATTTTTATGGGCCATTATGTTAACCGCAGGCTCCTAACAAGCACTATTTGTTGGATATTGCTTTTAAAATTCACAAAGATGATCAATTAACCAAGCAGGAATTAAATACTACACCATTCTCCTTGTCTTCATTTTATAAATAGTACTTACAAAAGACAAAATAAATTGAATCGGAAACTTGATTTCTAACATAATTATGACTTGGAATAATATGCTTGTTTACATAAGTTGAACTTCATGGCTTTTCAAAGGTTATGCATGATATTTGTCAGCGTTCCACAGGGTTAACATTCTTATTGAAAACTATCACAAATTCACAAAAACACTTCTTGGTTATGTAATATTGAAGCATTTCTTTTGCAAAGAACAGGTCATAGGAAACTTGTGATTTTTAGAGTATATTTAAAATGATAAAGAGATACCTGTTTCTGTTACTTATGAGGTACAAAATTTAAACCCTGAATTCACGAACCGGGAAGGTTATGTAGACAGTTTTTCACATACCTGGTAACTTTATAGGCTCCTTCAAATTGAGCTACTTCCTCGCCCATTAGGAACACCTTATCGTCTCTTGCCATCTCCTCATCAAGAGTATCTTTAATGGCATCACGTATTAGCATAGGCTTAGCGGCTAATACTCTGCATGTGGAGAAATTACGAGGCAGTCGAGAAAGCCACCCGAAGACAACCGGCGTCGATCTCAACCCCATTTTCATTTCAAAACTACTCGTTACTCTTAAAAACCTAAAAAAACTGCACTTAAAGAATCCTACAGAGATTATTTTGATGAAACGAAGAGAGGAAACGAAGGATGAATGGAGGTCGTTCGTACTGAGCTATACCACAGAGCTATAACTCCCTTGAAACCTGAGTGTTCCAAGACTTCCAAGTTCTTCAATCAGTATTGTGTTGCCAGACAGAGCTAAATATCAAAGGAGATATTTTGCAACTTCTATTTTTAGACATAAGTTAATACAATAGTTTAGTTAAGACAATAGTTTCATCGTCATAAACTGATTAGAATAATTCTCAACTGTCCAACCAAAGGTTACTCGTGGCTCACCAGGCAGCCAGCTTTCACCTTGTGGGTTGTGTGTTAGCGAGTGGTTGTTTTTTGAATTGTGTTCAATCAGGCTGTTGCTGTGTCACAGTGTCAGAACGAAGCTGTTGGAATGATAATAATTTAGTCATGATAATGCTATATTTAGATATAACGGAGTATATATTGCATAGATTAAGTCTGTTAAACGCCTGGAAATTGTATGTCATGTACTATACCGATACACATATCTCGATTCGAAACTATTTATATGGCAACATTCTAAAAAGTCAGGTGTTAGTGGTGTATAACCTGACCATAGGGATATACCTATAGATATGCCCTCTGTTGTATGTATGTAATTGTTAGTATGCTTGTCAGAACGCCATGTTGTGTATCTTTTATCGATAAGGTTAATTATTCGCATGAAACGCATCGAAGTGTATATTTATTCAGCAGCCATTTTGTACAAATGTCTTTTGATATAACGAACCGGCGCGGCGGCACACGGTGGGCTGAAATCGTCTCTAGAAGACATAGGGACAGTAGTCGCCACGAGTCGCGAACACAAACGTCAAGTTCATTTTTGAGTTTTTGGGTTCCTTTCTGGCTTTTTTGTGCCGCCGACGCTGCGCGCGATCGGTCCGATTAACGGACCAATCGCGTGCAGCGTCGGCACCTCAAAAAACCTATAGTACTTGCCACGAGTCGTAAGCACAAATGTCAAGTTAATTTTTGGGTTCCTTTCTGGTTTTTTTGGGCCGCCCACGCTGCACGCGATTGATCCGTCAGTTGGACCGATCGCGTACAGCGTCCGTCGACATTTATGCTCACGACTCGTGGCGCCTAAAATACCCTGTCTTTCAACGCACCGTACGGCGCGGCAGCTATTTTTCGTAATTCCGGCCCGACCACAATATACATACCTGTCACTGCCCCGGGCCCACTCGAAATAAAGAAAAATAAAGTGACAGATTATGATTTTATGTTGAAAATTATATTTTTTGCAACTACCTATGCATTATTGATTTATTAAAAAAAAAATGTATATTTTTGTGCATCCATTATTTGCATTGATTTTATCATTAAATAATATGAACAAAACAATATGAAGTGGCGTGCGAAAGTTGCAACCTTACACCATGTTAAAAAGTATAGTAAAATAAGCGGTATTAGAATTAAAACAGTTGTGGGACAGTACAAAGCTGGCATTACTTATTGCTTTTTACATATTTTTTTATTACTAGCGAACTGCACGCGACTTCGTCCACGTAGCTTATTTTCATCCGTGTTAAGTTACGTCTTTGGTTACTCCTCCGCTCCCGTAGGTCGTACCGTGTTAGGACGAATAATGTAGCAATCTATCGGTGAAATAATGGTTAAAATCGGTCCAGTAGTTTTGGAGCATATAAAATTAAAGATTTGTTTGTTTGTACCTACTGCAAAGAACAAAAAAAACTTTCCTTTTTATATTATTAGTAGGTAGGTACTTACTTATAGACTAGCAGTATTAAATTGTTATGGTATTTGGATACCTACATACCCTATTATTTTTTTTAAGAATAAATATGTTTCTGTAGGACAAGTGTTGTTGGTTGTTTAAATGTAAAGTTCTAAATATCTGGTAATTATTTTTTCACACCTGCTGCTGACAAGATCGTCTGCCATTCGTCCGCGATAATAAACCTCCTACAGCACAACTTCTAGGCTTTTCTCCATCATAATAATGCAGCTATGTAATAAAAGCCAGTTCACTAATTACCTCACAGCATACCTACTAGTCCCTTTTCACCCCATCGTTAATTCCTTCCTTTCCACTCATCATTAATTATCCCCATAGGATTCTAAAACAGGGTTCTCGTAAATAAATTAATTAATATGTGTGTAGACTAGGGTCGACCGCCCTGGGCCGTGGACGGAAGACATCGCGCCCTGTGCAAGCGACTAGCGGGGATTATGTACCCTATCATGCAGATTTTTTTTTCTTATTGGCAACTCGCAGGTCAACCTAAAAGGTTGTCGCCGCTTCCTGTGGTGCTTTAAAAATTAGGGCCTCCAGTCAGGGTGTAAAATCTATTAACTAAGCGACTACTCGCTAAGAGCATTTGTAGGGTATAAATTAACATTAACCGGTTGAAAACAATCTTAAGCTTAAGGTCTCTTCAAAAGAGTAAGAATACTTCTAAGAGTTGTTCATAATTGGGTCACTCGCTTGCCGCTGACACACGGACGGTTCCCAAAATGCGGCCAAAAACAGACTGCCATTAAATCTTTACAGTTGCACGCGGCCTTGGCCTACTTACCCCTGCCCTGGTAACGGTAACTCTTTACCGGAAAGAGTAACGCTTTATGTCCGCGGAGGAGGAGTCCTTTAACTTGCAAGATGGCTAAGGATTGCGCACTTGGGTACGGACAGTTAATGGTCAAGCGATGCTTGAAGTAATGGTCGTTTTATTAGCATCGATAAATAGCTTTAACGTTCCGCTTTACGTCTGGGTGAGTTAAACCTTCTTTTTCCAGATGATATTTGTGCCTAATATAGTTGAAAAAGATCTTTATGCTTTTAACATACCTAATAATAAAAAGGCAGTTTAGAAGTGCTTTTTTAAAGTGAAGAACTGATTAAAGGAGGAACAAAATATGTATTCATTAATTATTTGCATACCATAACATAGTTGTTTGTAAGCCATTAGCGCTTTGAAAAGCGCATTTGATTCGAAACAGTTCTACTTGGAACTGTAAATGACCTTTAAACTCACACAAATACTGTCAAGCGTTTCTTTTATTAAAATCCTTAAAACTCCAGCTCAGGAAGACTTTTAACTTACAATTAAGTCCTGTTAGTAAGTTTTTCTCAAAGTTCACCTCTAGAATAAGGATTCATCCAAGTCCCATTGAAACTTTGTTCCTTGTTCCTGACCAACCTTGAAACTTTAGGTAACCGGGTCAAGTGGTACTGTGTAAAAAGCAGACAGTTTAAGCCTCATTTTGTTCTAAATCTCAAAATGTTCTCGATTTGCATGACATTATTTAAATACGAGGCAGTTTAATATGGAAGTCAAGTCGTGAGTCTTGCGTTAGTTTTTAGAAAAACAAATGAACATCGTGATTATTATTATTACATTACTTTGACTGGAAATTCAATACCATGATTATCTGTTCATTATTGTAATCATCATAGCCGTTAACATTTCAGTCCGGAATCAATTTTTTTTGGAAAATTGCCATTAGAATGTTTTTATGTGGGTATAAAATGTATCTCTATTATATGGAAATCAATTGTTGTGCGTTAGTCTTGCAAAAACTCGAAATGGCTCGACCGATTTGAATAATTTCTCTTTGTTTTGTTCGCCTCGATACTGAGGTGGTTTAGGAAAAAAATATTCTAGGTGGTACGAAGTTCACCGGGTCATCTAGTTAATTAAAAACAAATACTTCCAAAACGCTCCTAACCGCAGCAACGTGACCGATATTTCTAAACTGAAGAAACCATCTTTTATTCAAGTAATTTATCGAATGTCGGATAAACACGTTCTTGTGGGAAATACGAATAGGTACCTACCTAACTGTAGCTTGTAATCATAGTGAAGTGAAGTTTTTTATAGCAATCAACAAAATTATTGATAGTTTGAGAGACTACCTTTAACTATAATAATATTAAGCAGTCTGTTCTTTTGCTTGAGGAGTTGAAGTTACGTATCTTGATTATAATTTCGGATTTAACAATAATAATACTAACCTATTTTTGTTTGATTGTAGGGCAAAGCTCATACAGAAAACGCACAAGCATTGATCACCAGGCTTGTTCAAGTTGGATTGTCAATTTCAGACTTAGATCAAGTATAAGTCCAGGTTTCCCCAGAATGTTTTCCTCACCGATGTCAGTGATGTCCAAGATACACTTAGAGAGTACCTACATTGAATTGAAAAAGTCACATCGGTATTTGCCTTGATTTGAACACACAAACTGGTGTATGAAAGACGAACGCTTTAACTACTGGGGCCATTTATTTGTCTGAGTTTCAGTTTAATTATAGAGAGATCCTAGATAGTATCCTTTTGAATAAAATTATTTCAATTAGTCCTTCAAGAGATATCTTCATCCAACCAGATCCACGTCAACTTAGTGATTGATTCATTCCACAGAGGTTTTACGGTCAGCAGCTCATTGCCTCCACATAGCTCCCTAGTTACGTATGTGCATAGTTCAGTAGGGTAACCTAGATAATTCCCACTAACATATTAATCGTTTCATAGAAAACCACAGACGTAATATTTTTTGGCTTATGTTTTTATGGATCGTTCGGCGAAGAATGTTTTTATTATTTATAACTCGGTTATTGTTTTATATGTCGACTTGAGCTTGTCGTAATACTCGTTATGTAGTATTTAGACGAGACGAGAGTATACCCACCAACATTATAAGTTATAATGTTATAACTTATGTTCTTACTTACACTTCCCAACCTACCTTAATAAAACTGAAGAAGAGAGCTTGGCTAGTCAGGAAGTCTTTAAACAGACTCTGGAAACAAGTTGGTCGAAGCAAGGAAAAACTGCTGAGGTAGGGGTTTATAGAGGATTCCAGCCTGGAGTACAAAGGTGGTGCAATTCCTTATTCAATGTGGCGCTTGTCATCGTGACCTGCGTGCCCTGATGATTGCACTCTCCAGGTATTGGTGGACGCAATTGATGGTGTCAAATTCGTGCCTACGTTCCTGGTTGACCTAAGATAAGCAACCATGACCAGGGCAACTTTCAGAAGCCTGTCGTTTGCTATATTATTATAATAGAAAATTAAAAGTTTCAAATGTAAACAATTCAGTTACAGAGATCTCATATAGGTACCCGACAATTTGAACTTTAAAAATATGAACAGAAAAGAGTGAATAAAATACTCGTATACCAAATCATATTCTCTAATGGCCACTTTCATAATGTTTACTTCAGAAGGTACTATCTATGTAATCATAATTATATTATTCTGTCTAACCACAGAATGTAACCTCAATTGCTAATGAAGTCAGTCTGCTTCAGTCCAGTATATCCACCAGTTTGGGGTTAATAGGTAAGAGCCAGATTAGCGTTCATATTAAATTGTCAGACGTCGAAACTGATTTAGTAGTCACGTTATGTTTTTGAGGGCGAAGAATCTACATCTGCCTAAATGGGCATAACAGGATGATCGTTTTAGGTATGAAAGTTATGATTTTTCAGTATAGTTTAAGATATAGATTAGGTTAAACAAGGCAGAATGAATTTAAATTTTGATCATTTTTGGGATATGCCATCACATACCATCACGCCTGTATTCCCCGAAGGGTTAGGCAGAGGTGTAACAATGTACACCCACAGTTCGCCGGTATGTTTAGGTCCCATGTAATAGGGGGCGAGCCTATTGCCATTAACCAGGCACAATCCTAACTCCGAGCTGCTACTGAGAATTTCATAGAAAAACCCAATAACACTTTTTACTCGACCTGGGAATCGAACCCAAGACCTCTAGCGTAGCAGTCGCACTTAGGACCACTAGGCTAACGAGGCAGTTTGGGATATGCTTTTATATATATACTTTTCTCAATCACTGAAACTCCTAAAAAAGTCTGCAGTGGCGACCACCAGAATAGTGAAGAGGCAATAAATCTCGACGATTCCCGGAGAAAAAAATTAACTATCTTATATCCCGTTTCGAAATTAATCAGTAGGTAAAGTACAGCGAAGAAGTAAGAAAAACATAATTTCCAGATTGTTTTATCAAACAGGCAGTCAAAAATGCAGCCATGTCTGACCGACAATTAATGTTCCAATCTTCGCATGAAATAGAGGATAAACATTGTCTTATGTTAGGTACTCTTTATTCATAAACAAGACAAGCTTACCTCATCACCGAAAGACATTCACTGCTGGTTATACCCTTAACCTTTCCAGCCTTCACCGATTATCGGCTTCACAACCTGAGGATTAGTGAACATTACGGGAATTTACTGAATGTTTACTAGACATGAAAAAAATCTTAGGCACGTGTTTCTGAAAATTTAAATTTAAAGAACGAAAATTTAAATAAGTGTAGCATTACATTGAGTTTCGATTTTCGATTCACAAATTCCGCTCCCAAAATTACTGAAATCGCCCTTTGGTCGTGTTTGTTAGCTAGTTGGATAGATAGTGACAGTTTGAAAGGGTTATTGCGATTGGTTACCAGAATCCGATCCTACTTCGTAGGATTCAGTACCTACATGAGTATCTACTGGATCTATTGTAAATGTTTTCGTTACGATGTACCTTCTACCCCATATTTATTATTATAGTTAATAATGTCTTACAAATAGTATAAATACGAAAGTTTGTGTGGATGGATGAATGAATGGATGTTTGATACTCTTTCATGCTTAGCGGCTGAACGAATTTAGATGAAATTCGGCACTTAGGTAGATTGTAATGTGGACTAATACATTAGACACTTTTTATCCCGGAATAATGTACGGTTCCCGCGGGATAATATATCAAATTAGGCGCGGATGAAGTCGCGGGCAGAAGCTAGTTTTTGATTAATTGAAATGAAAGTCAAGAGCACAGAATATAATTTTAATAATTGTTAAGTGCTTAGGTACTGAGAGGGTCCGCAAGAATACCAAATTGCGGCGATATTTTACGTTGTACCTGTGTTTTAATTGTGATGATAATTTCTCATCATTGACATCAACATACTTGTAATTCTAGTACTTATATTGGATGAAACTAAGAATAATTAAAATGACTATAATTATGACGAGTTCTTCTTAATTTTGAGATCTTAATTATTAAGCACTATCCACTTCATTGAGAAAATTCATCTTCGATCATAATACATAGAAACACTAGCCGCTCCGACGAGTGTCTCCAGTATTGAGTCATGTCTATAACACGTCACAAGTCGATGACCCGGTCGCTACACATCACACCCTTACGTTGCTGTACGTACCTAAAAAAGTACAGACAGGTCGAGAAGGGTAAATCGGGACAATGTGAGATGGATCTGGTTAAAGAACGATGAGCTAAGAACTGATCTACCCACCACTCCTTCTGGTCGGCTTCCAGTCTAACCAGACACAGCTGGAAACCAGTGTTTTACATGGAGGGACTGCCTACCTGACGTATACAACCCAGTTACTGGGCAACACGGTACCTCTTGGAAAGACTGGTTGTCAGACTTCCCGGTTTCTGACTATCCGTGTCAAAGATTTACGAATGAAAACCGGGAACAACTTACGGTTTTCCTTTAATTGTGCTTTGATTTTGCTTTGCTGATTACCGTTGCAAAGGTACTGCCGACCAAAGCCTGGGGAAACCTTACAAAACAAAAATGAAGTGTCCCTTCTCTCTTTACTTGTTGCACTGTTCAAAGTCAAGCCTCCTCTGTGACGTCAGTTTGTCAAGTTAATTCGTTTGTTTGACTGTTGAAGAGGAGGCGATTCACTCAATGGGTTTGGGCTTTTGGAGATATTGGTTTTTAGTTTTTACCCGACTGCGTCAGAAGGCGGCTTATCTATTAATCACTGTCTGTTTATTCAGTGGGTACTAAATATTTTATTAGGTAACAAACAGACAAAAGTCCTAAAAACTATTGTTTTGGGCTCATTATAATGTATTTAATATATAGCAATTGCTCTTTGAAAAAATATTGAATGTACAGAATTGGCCTCGTTACGATTTGCAGCCCGGAGTTTGAAAGATAGTGTGGTGCCTCCGGTTGTGTCGGATTGGATTTGACTATGAGAGTGAGGGAAGAGGGGTGCACCTGTTTTTAACCCCCGACGCAGAAACGACGGGTGTCATGAGTTTGACGTGTTTGTGTGTGTGTGTCTATCTGTGGCATCGTAGCTTCCGAACGCATGAACCGATTTGGTTAAGTTGTTTTTGTTTGTAAGGTGAATTAGTCGGGAGTGTTCAGCGGTTTCCAGGTTATCAGCTCTGTTGTTAGATGCTGTAGGGATTTTTATTCCTCCATCGGGGGTTACTTAAAACTTTTTTGTGCACATACTCGTGCACTACAATAATAATTTACCTCCTGTGTACTTGGCTAGCTTTCACTGAGATTGACTGGCGTATCCGAAATTCGGTCAGGAGGATAAATATTATTGTGTAAGTGATAATGAAACTGATAGCTGTTGATATTACAGGTGGAATTTAATGTACAATTTGAGGTGTGAAAATAGGCACCTAAGTAGGTATATCTTCAGTAGGTCTACATGTATTGAAGGTATCGTTTAAATCATCAGTGTACAGCGAACCCGTGATCCGAAGCTATATATCTATTATTGCCGACAATTTCCTCGTCTTCAAAGAGAGTGCTACGAGCGGATATCCCCAAGTGTTTGTATAAAGACACCCTTTTTTTTCCGTTGTATCCATTTTATATGTGAATGGCCACATGGCGGTCGCAGGAATAAGGAAAACTCCATCTATTTGGCAAAGAAGGATTCTTTTGATTTATCTAGGGACAGCATCAAAATAACTGAGGAAGACTCTGTTCTGACGCCGTGACTGAAGACTGGTAAATAGTATAGTGGTTTTGTAGTAGTAGTAGAAACTATTTGTGAAGGAGCTCGTCCGGGGAAGTACTACCACCATACTTGTTCTGCCGCAAAGCAGCGTTGCTGTGTTCTGGGTACTGGTGTTAATTACAGGCACATGATATTTTTAACTTTATCTCTGGAATGGCAACGCATTTGCAAGGTCTCTGGTATTGCAGATGTCTATAATCGGCAAATGTCACCACTTAATATCAAGTGGGCCGTGGGTTTGTTTTCTTGCCATCCAAGGAAATTAAAAATAAAGAAAATACTACTAAGAACTGTGAATAGTTCCAAAATGAAGGTATTACAGTAGTGTAGTCCTAAACTTATAGGAGACCACAGCATATGTAATAAAGTTTAGAACTAGCTGACAAAGTTCTAATAAAATATGTTTTACAGTTTTTTTATTAATTTGGTAAAGACGTGAGAGTAGTTATGTGTGAGGTTACGTAATTAAATATCACAGTGTCACCTTCGAACGAGATTGGACGGTTATCCTTTTATGCTTATATGGGCTGTAAGCTTCGTCATATTAAAAAGATTAGGGGAAAAATTGCTCTGGGATAGTCGGTGCAAACTGTGGTTATATAGGGTAAATCTCTATTCAAAGCAATTGTATAAAGTAGAGACAAAAATGAAACCGATCTGAAATTTTTGTAATATTTTCTACATAATCTATACTAAAAAAACATATTTTTGGAATACTGCAACCCACATCTTTACGTAATTCATCAGAAAAAAACTATGAATTAATTTATCACATAAAGGGACACGTTTTGACGTAGGTAATGGCCTAGTGGTTAAGGCCCGCTTCTCAACACAAGCACGCGGTTTTGTGCTTGCAAGTACCAATATGATTTTTTCTATTCATATGTACTTTCATAAGTTTATGTTGGACATCACTGACATCGGTGAAGAAAAACATCGTGAGGAAATCTGAAAACTACTGGTCCTACTACTATAGTTATTGAAACTACTAATCCACCTTGAGGAAGCATGATGATCAATACTCCTGCCTCCTCTGCATGAAAAGAGTCCTTTACCTTGTAGAGGGACATCAATAGGCTGATATAATTAGATAAAGGTTCACGCAATTGATTACATCCCTGAAAGTCAAAGAATTGTTTATCAATGTTCCAAAGTTTTCACCATAGAACATTTTTCCGGATTCTACATTTCCTTTAGTACAGTATAATTCGAATTTTTCCTCAAAAATACATCTGATCTGATGTAAGTATTCCGTAAGAAAACGAAAAGTTTTTACTTATTTGTGTTTTTTTTGGACTTTTGTTTGAGAAGTCAGTAAGTAGGTAAACCTGTCGAAGATCTCACATTTCATGTAAAGAAAAAACAGCTGCATGAATTACGATGGTGGCAAAAGTTTGTCACATGACAATAGGAAAAAAGAAACCATGAAAAATAAATAATTATAACTAGCCTTAGACCGCGACTTTATCATTCCGTAGCTGACGTCTCCTATCTACAAGGTTCAGCTTTTAGAGATTTCGTAGTTAATCAGTACCTTAATCATGTTTCGCTTTGGGTGTTAAACCTGTAAAAATAATTGTATGGTGGGAAATAAATAAATAAAAAAAGAAAGAAAGAAACAAATAAATAAATAAATAGATAAATAAATAATATATTAGAAGATTATGTAGTCGAGCGAAGAACATAGGGTCTATTAACACTTTGAAAGTCTACGTCGCTCGCTAGGTTGTTGACCACAGAGTCAGTTTCCACGCGCGTGCCACAATAACGGTTAGTTAAAACTCGATTTTACTGTCACATAAACCTTGTTATAAAAGTTACTTAGTTCTGTGCTGGGGTATGTTTGACAATCAGAGGGCCTTACACGTGCGCGCAGAGTGATCGTTACGTAAATCCATTCGATTTTTAAATTTGAAATACTGGCTTTGAACGTAATATTTATTTAGTTTAAAATTTTATTTTTATTTTAATGTTTGATGTTTATTGAGTAAAATAAAAAAAAATGCGATTGGAAAGTCGTACTTTCAGTTTACCGTTTTGCCAGAAAACTGTCTCAAATCGCGCGCTTGTGCTGGGCCTGCTACTGTTATTTACATACTACAGTCTACATAGTATTCGCACGTAGTTTTGTACTATAATAATATTTAAAGTTGGAGTGCTTTTATTATGGCCCAGCAATTCGGTGTTCGACGTGATTTTATATTTTCTGTTTTCATTACATTCTTAGTATTAAAATTGTGTTTGTGAAGAGGTTTGTTTGTCAATCCTACACGGACAGATTTGATTGAGAGGTACAGAGAATGTTTATATCCTGGAATAACCTATAGGCACAATACTTTCCGTACCGAATGCGTCACGGTAGCCCGATGTACACTTGACCGAGGAGCCTTTCCCTAAATGGTAAAATTGATAATCTCAGATTCTCAGCCAATACAAGGACAATATTGTAAAATCTTTATTTAAAATATTAATTATAACATTCTTGCCTTTTCTTCTACAAACGAAACTATCTTTTGGAAACGGGCAACTAGATTTAATTCTCTTTCTTCTTGTACGATATGACGTTCAAAAGTGTATTTTTATGATCTAATTGATATAAATGAATGACTTGAAGAAGTAAGTTGGGTACGGGCACTATTCGACATAATAAGTACGTATTTTTTTCTTGTTTTCAATAATATGCATAGCTATTCAATTGGTACCGAATTACCAAATGCCTTGCTTGCTCTCCAACTGATAACACAGAAAGACACGTTTTAATTACAGATCGTCAAACAAATCTCAACTTAATTCTTAAGTCAATAAGGCCGCTAATTTGAAGGGTGAGACGGCAAAAATAACTGATCGTGGTACCAAGTTTTATTTACCGTCGGTATCTTAACATCAGTTTCTGCGATGTGTTTGCAACTTTAAAACTAAAGGGCTAGAGTGCAATTTAAGATAATTGATCAAATATGTATTTTGCCAGTAGAAAATGTTGTTTGATTGTCAGGTTATTTAATAGTCTCCTCGATTTGAGTTATCACAATTAAGTTAGATCTAAGTTGTTGTAGAAATTAATTGATCGATGCCAATTAGCAAATTTTGGTTGCCTACGAACATTTTAATCAAAAATGATTGACATGGAATACAATATGGTCTCACGTTGAATTTTTAAATCTAATCTATTGCGTAAATGTTCATTTCTATGAATTAGTATGGAATAATTGTGTTCCCCATTGTTGCCACGTTTACGTTATCGCGATCGAGTACGTATAACAACTCGCCCTGAGCACTCAGGATGCGTAGGAAAGAATGAAAAATTAAATTAAATAAAATGTCAAATGTAATTTTAACTGAATTTGAGGTTATGGGCCGCAACGAAATGTTATAATAAAATATAATTTATCGTGACCGAGGCGTTGCACTGCCGTATAAGGTTTACGATGTCTCGACATGTCGTTTTCATCAATTTACATGAAATATTAGTACCATGAGTCAGATAAAGTAGCTTTCAAGAGGACAGTGCGCTCCATAATAACGTAATCTAGTCATATTTTAAACAATACCTAATTCATTAATAACTATTGCTTGTGGTGAGTCAGTTTTTGTCAGATAACTAGTTAATTTCAGAATGCTTCGTATTTTAAAATTCCGTAAGAGATTAACAACATACCATCATGCCTGTATTCCCCGAACGGCTAGGCAGAGGTGTATTAATGTATACCCACAGATCGCTGGTATGTTTAGGTCCCATGTAATAGCGAGCGAGTCTATTGCCATTAACCGGGCATAAATCCTACCTCCGAGCTGCTACTGACAATTTCTATATATATATATATAGATAAACCCAATAACACTTTGCTCTACCTGGGAATTGAACCCAAGACCTCAAGCGTAGTAGTCGTGCTTTAAACTTTATTATTGCCTTATTAACCAAAATATAACAAGACCACTTTTATATGAAGCGAGCTGTAGGTACAATTAACTCAATACCGTGGTTATCGTAAAAGGCAAGCGTTATACATTGTTTACACTATATAAGCCGCTATACTGAGAAATAAATAACTAGTGTAGTATTATTTCCCTCCCAAAAATATCACAAATCGTGAGGAAACTTTGTGGTGATATAAAATGTGTCCTAGTGAGGTCACGGCTTCCCGGAAAATAACACACAAATTCTCCATTTCCGCAATGTCATGTCACCCGTTATCTACGATAACGTTTGAGCTTAGGTATGCCGAAATAAATTCACAATTACTTAATATATACTAATAATATATAGAGGAAGGTTTTTTTGTTTGTTTATCGCATGTTTGTACTGAATAGGTTCCGTAAGTACGGGACTGATTTTACCAATTTATTCACCAATAGATAACTACATTATTTCTGAGTAACATAGGCTATATAGCGTTACGCTACGACACACGGGAGCGGAGCAGTAACCAATGACGTAAATTAACGCGGGTGAAATAAGTAATAAAATAAATTATGCTTACTATCCAATAATAACAGTAAAATGTACAATACAATTTACATTTAATCAGCGTTAAATAGCAAACATTATAACGTTTACTTCTAATAACGTGAGAAATTGTAACGTGGGGTTGTTCGTTTTATATTTTACTATATTTGTTATTTTTTGTTTATGTAGTAGATTTAATTAGATAGGTAGGATAAGTACCCATTGTCATTGTTAGTAAGTTAATAATATAAAGATGCCTCAATATCGTATGCAAACCTGTAATTATATTTGTTAGCGAGGTGTAAACAAATAAATAAATAGATTGGCAGGACTAAACTTTACGTCATATTTGTATATATAACGCACAATAATTAAATCACTTATTACACTCGTCATTGTGTAATTTCAATATAAGTAAAGTGTTTAAGGCCCGCTGTCGTAATGGAAGACGATCTTGTCAGTATGTTTGGAGTATTGTGAGATGGGCGTGTGAATGTCGTTAAATGTGTATACTAATGTAATTGGCCAATGGCCGTTTTATGTTAAAGTAAAATAAATAAATAAATTAGTAAGCAAATGTTTAGGTAATTGACAATAACGCACCGCGGCAACAAATAAAGTTCAAAATGGCGATACGTTTGATGTTACTTGAATCGGATAAACACAAAAATAACAGTAATTTTGAACTTTTCTTTAAATTGTGAAAAAAAATTCACGGTTCAGTGGAATAATTTGTAGGTATGTCTTTAGTTCATGAAATTCCCTATAATGTCATTACACAAAATTACATAGTTTACGCTCATAATACTGAGAGGTATGCGACGAAAAAAGATTTGCTTGGTCTCCTTTAAGATTTTTTTACCACGATACTATTATACTTTTATGAAATATTAATAAATAAGTCTTTTCTTTGACCCCTTGACAATACACTCAATTTTCAGGCTTGTAATATGTACCAATACGCCAGACTATGAGACAAAAAAAGGTTGTTTAACTTTGTCCTGTGTTCGGATAACCCCTTAATAAACATGACTGTAATACCAAAAATGGTTAAATACTGCGGTTTGTAAAAAATCATTTACAGACTAGGTATGCGGTCATCTGTATAGTTTGTAAATACTAGTAGTACACCTACATCTGCCTTCCTTTTTGGCAGAGGCTCGTGACTGACAGTGTGTGAGTGTAGTTAGTTAGTTAGTTTACGTTGTACGCAAAACATGTAGTTAGCTGAATATCTTGGCCACTAGTTTGCACACCACACCACAACTTATCGCCACGTTGCTGTCGTGAAATACTTTTCCATGCCTACATTTTGCTCAGATACTGGTATTTCTACTATGGTAAACCGTAGCAGTGAAATGCAAATGGGGTAAAGCTAGGTCTAAACTAGGTAATAATAATACCGCTAACTATTGTCCCACTAGCAGGGCAAAGGCCTCTTCTCATAAAGAGAATGAATTGAGGCGATTTTAGACTTATTTTACTTATAAGTCCAGGTTCCCTCAGAATATTGTCCTTCACCGATGTCAGTGTTGTTTAAGATACATGAATAAAGTGTATTGTTTGGTACTTGCCCGGGTTTGAACTCACAACCTCACGTATGAAAGGCGAGCGACTTAACCACTGGGCTACTACGACACTTTAAAGCTAAAAGAGGTAATAACATAAAATAGTAAAGGGCAAATTCGTACAATACCAGTTGATTAAAATCGGATTCAAGCACATACTTTTTTTTTTTTTTTTTTGGTGGGTGGGAAATCATCAAATAACTTCTCCCGCCCTGGGCGGGGCGGGAGGGAGTGTCAGACTTTTACTGACTAAAACCCACCCATGTTCCTTCTTGTGCCCTTTGCGTTCCGGGGGCGCGGTATCTCTTGCGAACAACCCGCAGCCCCGGCAGGCATCGGCCCTCAGTGGCCCCTTCCTTTTGCTGACATCTCTTTGAGGCGCGCGTGGAACACGAACGCGCCGTCGACACGGCCTGTCGTTATGCAACGTAAGGACGGTGAGCTACCCATTGCTCACCGTCCACAGGCCAGTATCTTCGCTGGCCGGGAGTCGTCTCGCGGCTCCCGACGTCCGGAGCGTCTACCGCGGCGGCTGGGACGGGAGAACCGCTGTCTCAACCGTCCCGCCGCCTCCTTCTCAAGCATTACTGCCTCGCAGAAGGAGGCGACTGCATCCCATTCCCTCTCGCTCCGAACCATGGCTCGCACCAGGGCCGGACGCGAGAGTTCGCCGCCGCCGATGGCCGCCACTCGACTCGGCGATGCTCCGCCCAAGCGGGGCATACCGCCACGGTGTGCTCCACCGTGTCCTCGGGGCAATCCACACAATGGTGACACCCGGACGTTTCCTCCCGCCCGATGAGGTGCAGGAACCTCCCGAAACACCCGTGTCCGGTGAGGACCTGCGTCAGGCGGTAGGTGAGGGCGCCGTGGCGCCTCTCCAGCCAAAGCACATACTTGAAATCCGGGTTTATCCTACACCTGGTCTAACAGCTGAGTCAGGTTCAATGCCTCTCTAGAAGGGCAACTCGGTCAGTATATTTATATCGATAATGATTCTGTTACTAACTAAAAACTCGATTACCAAAGGTGTTATCTATGAAATTGTATTACAACGCTTTGAGAGCGGAAGTCCATAGAAAGGTTCTTGTTCGCATTTTCGTTGGCGGTCAGGGGGGTCGTCATAAACTGTGGCTTGAAATACAGCCTTAATGTCCTATTGTTCGCAGTACACCGACCTATCTTTTGGGGGTCTGTAAACAATGAGAGAAATGGGACCCTTTACTAGCCTGGCGGTGAGTTGCTGACAATGCAATGTGTCATCGAACAGACGACTAACCGATTTCAGGATAGCTGTAAATATAATTTCGTTTTTTGTGTAGTTACGTAAAAAAATAAAATTGTATGTAATGATAAGTGGTACTACAGTTGCCCGGTTATTATAATTACATGGGACTTAAAAAAACACCGGCGAACTGTGGATGTACTTTGGTTACACCTCTGTCTAATCCTTCGGGGAATACAGGCGTGACGGTATGTGATGAATATGTTGTATGTAATGTATTCTCCAGGCCGATTCCGGTTACGACGGCTAATCTTAATGTAGACTAGCCAAGTATGCAGGAGATATTATACTGCACAAATGGGTGCGCAAACATAGGTGCACTCCCTCTTCCCTCACTCTCATAGTTCAATAGGAGGGCAATCCGACACAACCGGGGAAAGACGAACACACGAGACGCTAAACGATGCCAATGATAGAACTGTACATAATATATAAATCTAAAAATATTAATAAATAATAAGAATATTTTGATCTACGGAACCAAAAGTATTTCTCTCAAACACACTTGTTTAGGTTTTATTACAAAAAAAATTACTTACGTTTCATTCAAAATCGTTCGTCCCGATCATTCGATAACATTTATTACAGACAACAAAATACCTGTATTTTACGACACATTTTAATTTTTTTTTATGTGTAAACACTAATAGAATAGTTTTTTTATCATTTCATCGGTTTTGTAAAATTCTATGGATTCTGAATGAAGTCTTTTTAAGCTGGCGAGTTCAGTGGCCTTTTAGGACTTGATTAAAATACAATTTTCCTTGTAAATATATCTCTTTAATCTTTTTCTAGTTAGAGAAATTGGACTTATCCTACAACCTTTTATAATATACAGTTTTACTGTTAACTGCAGAATCAACTGTAGAGTAGTATATTTATATTAAAAAAGAAAAGTTATTTGATAGTTGCAACTTTAACTTCATACATACACACAATGTAGTAAAAATATAGATAACAAAAAAAAATGTGTAATGTCGTTATGTACCAGCTACCAGCTAAAACTGGAATTAGAAGGATCTAGCTGTATATTAATATGCAAACGAAGGACTTCTTAAAAGAACAATTTTATAAAACTAACTAAGTAGTCTGGATGAGGCCTTTAGCCTTTTAAATATATTCTAAAATAGAAGGAAGTAGTACTAAGCTGTCTTTCTCCTCAAAATTAAGCAAAAAAGGCTTGATTACTAACAAATAACAAAGGTCGTCGACCTCTCGATTTCCCGGTGATGTCTAGCGAGACTGACAATCTTAACTAGTTGTAATGGGCCGCTATCTCAAACTACACCCAGTGAACATTTAGCGGGCACGGGCTAAATAAAGTGATAGTTTGTGCATTTAGCAAGAAAATTAGAAGGCTCACTCCACTGGTCATTGGAGCACATCGAAACTGTTCTTGGTAAAGACCGGTGTTCAGTGAGTTTCGTAAAATACGTAGATAAGTACATGTTAAAACGATTTTGCTGTAACAAGCTTAATTAGCATTTATAAGAATTTATACTAGGATTTTTCGTTTTTTTTAGAAAAATGTGAAATTTCGCCATTTAATTCTAAATTTGAAAGTAGTGTGGTGTAATTTAAAATTAATAAAACTATATTATCTGTACTGACACAATATTTTACTCTTCAGGCTGTAGCAGCAAATTGCAGTCAGTTTCTTAATGAAATACAACACTTGGGACCAATTAGTAGTAGATCTCTTTGTGAAGGATCTCGTTCGGGGAAGTACTACCACCGTGTTCCTTTTTTCTGCCGCAAAGCAGCGTTGCTCGGTTCCGGTTTGAAAGGTTTGGGTGCTGGTGTAATTACACATTCTAGGCACATGAGACATTTCAACTTTGTCTTTGGGATAGCAACGCATTTGCAAGGCTCAGAGGCAGAGCTGCCTATAAATATCTGCAATACCAGAGTATTGCAGATATTTATAGGCAGCTTATCATCATGTGGACCGATGGCTAGTTTTCTATCAAATGGATTAAAAAAGAACTCGGTAATTTTTAAAAGAAAACTTTCTTAAAGGTGCACGACATGCAAAATGTGACCAGTGGTCATTGACTTATTTGCAACTGGTATTCTGTTCGTTCTTGTTTGATGTCCTTGTGTCTGGTCAGGGTGGCTTGACCTTTCTTTTCCCGGACACAATTTATATAGAGGAATAGTGCCCCGGACAGGCCGCGCGGTCCACTCCTCTTCGTAACTTAGATCTTGTATCCCTAGGAATGGAGAAACATGATCAGAATATGAAGTTTGAGATTGTATTTCGTGTACTTTTCAGAAATGTTTGGCAATACTGCATTTTTGCCCGTATCCTGAGTAGGTTATACTTACAGTTTATTGTTCGAACTTGTAAAAAAACATCCAAAATTTTCGTAACAATAATCCAGAGAGATATATATTAAATTTTCCTACAAAATTCTATAAATACTCTCTAAATACCCTCTGTAAGTTAATCAAACATTTATCCAAACGCTCAGCTGCGATGTTTGAATGTAAACATAATAAGAAACGAGCTCATTCTTATAAACTTGCAATAAAACAAAGATTGATCTAATTTATACGTCTTTTGTTTTGGTAACGTAATCGAAAACCAAAGTTATGTCAATGATATAGAGACTGTTTTTTAAATAGTATGGAACAAAGGTGCTTGTACATGGTGAATCTAGCTTGCGTATGTAAAGGAGCAGTGTCAGGCAAGGGTCAACTCGCATATATTTAGGTATTTTGACACAGTAGTTTAGGTACATAATTACGGCGTGAGTAGATTTCTAAACTTGTTTTTAAATGACATAAACATTTATGTGTCGAATAAATCTCGTACGTACGATTGGTATTTATAAGCGAAGGGCATTGTTTGGAAAAGTTTTTCGATCTGAAGTTTGGTAAATAGATATCGTTCAAGCTGTGAAAAGGAGTCTGCTGCGCCGGCTTGTTCAGACTGTTACTGGGCGGACTTGCATATGCAGGTAGATGCGTCAGAGGTATCGTCGTTAGTACCTACCTCGACGCATTAAAACATTATTGGTAATGTGTGTAAAGTTGGATGTTTTACTATGTATTTGTTTGTCGTGGCGTTATGCAATCGAAGATGCACGGCAGAATCCGTCATTTCTTAAATACGTTGCCCTTTTCTATAATGTTTTCCCTGGATCGTTTACGTGGAACCCATGTTTACAAGCATACAAACTCACGTACACAGACAACCAGGCCCGGAACCACTGCCTATACATTATCCAAATATTTGTTCCGTACGGGGTTCGAACCCGGGATACGCAGCGCAGCAGCCAATTGCTCAGCCATTGCGCTAACTGTGTCATCAAATAGATAAGAATGCTGGTATAATTAAATATCCAGGCATTCCTTTCAAGGCTGTGTTCGTAGTTCAAGTTCCATTTGCGCGGGAGCTCCACCTACACATGCCGGGGAATGTCATGCATGAAATTAATATTGAAGTATAGGTTAATGACGGTGTATGATGTCAAAGTCAAATATCACCTTTCTTCCTTGTTGAATCTCGATTTCTTAACAGAGTTCAGACTTACGGCGTATTTAACTAACCTTATATTTAGTATAATCGTTTTTACCCTTTTTCGTACAAAAATCGTCAGACGTTAATTTACATACCATCACGCCTGTATTCCCCGAAGGGTTAGGCAGAGGTGTACTAATGTACACCCACAGTTCGCCGGTATATTTAATCCTAAATCCGAGCTGCTACTGAGAATTTCACACAAAAATCCAGTAACACTTTTTGCTCGACCTGGGAATCAAACCCAAGACCTTTAGCGTAGCAGTCGCGCTTAGGACCATTAGGCTTTCGAGGCAGTTATTACGTAAATTTTATTCAAAGAAAAATAGTTTAATGACTTAAGCCATTACTACACCTGGTTTGGAAATATTTGGTTTATTTTGGTAGAAAAAAGAACAGATTTAAAACCGGCTGAGGTATAATTGGTTAATAGGGTAAGCTGCCCAATATGTGCTTCCTTAACTGTCAAATTGTAAACAGCGACACCTTTGAATGACCTCTACCAAACCCTAAGGTCACCGCAAATGGAACAGTTAATGCAAAAAGGTTTTATTTTAATGGCATTCCACCATAAAAACAGTCTCAAGCTAGTTTTATTGTAATTGTATTCAATTCTCTAACGAGAGTATTTGTAATAAAGTATTTAAAAATACCAATATTCGAAGTAGATATTGGAAAAGCCTACGTAATGTTATAATAATGAAATGGTCGTAAATCGCCAAATTCCCATGTTCATAGATTTAATGGAACAGATGTATCTAAGAGTGGGTTTTAGTTACTAAATAGTATTATTTTACTGATAAAAATGTTTTTTTTCTTCACTAAAGACTATGGATCTTTAGAAATTATTTGTTTCCTGTATAAATAAACTACGATTTATTTATAGTGACTTTCATTCAATTAGCAGAATTTAATGTTTCTATATTAATAAATAAAATCAGGAGGGCAATTCTACTGACATTCATGAACGATCACAATCTATTCTCAGTCTTGATTTGAAAAATACCTCTAATTTATCTACATTTTTTGGCATTAACTGTCGCTGAGATAAGAGAGAGTTTTTAACATTTTTAAATAGTAGAATTTGCCTTCATGAACGTGCCGATAGTGGAGTAGTGGAGTTGACGTTAGTCACGAGGTCGCAAGCGCGATTGTTGAGCGTGGACTCTTGGGCGCAATTCCCAGGTTGGACAAAACGTGATAGATATTGGTTTTTTCTGTTACGAATTTCTCAGTAGCAGCCCGGAGTTTGGAAGTTGGTGGTGTAACACCCCCGTACCTCATAAATCACGTGAAGTTGTTGGTCCTGTGCTCGGTTTCTCCCAGGTCGTGTTAGATTGTCGTTCTATCAGACTATGAGAGTTAGGGAATACATGCGTCCACTGTACCTGACAGGTCTGGAAAATATTAGCGGGGTCTACCAGTGATTAATGTCATACTTGCTGATATTTAAAAGATAATAACTACTGACCGAGAACTGTTTGTTGTTACGTAAACGTGTGCTCGTCAGTGCGAGCTCTAACGCGTGACCCTACACTTACGGGTGCTGATTATATTTATCCCCATATAAAATACTGTAATGATTATCCACGTTTCCAATTAAAACGATTCTATGAGTTTTGGATACTTAAAATGAGATAATGAACTACTAGTGAATTTTGTTTCAAAGGAATTTCGCTACGAAAATCATCTATACAAATAAATAAGTTTACTTTAATAAATTAGTTTACACGGTATTTACACAAAAAAAAACATTTTTTTTTGTCTGTCTATCTCTTTGTTCCAGCTAATCTCCGAAACGGCTGGACCTACTTTCACTCGTGATGTTATAATGAGTAACATAGGCTACCTTTAATTTAGATAAAGAATTAGAGTTTCGTGCAAAACAAATAAATCTGTGATAACACACGGTCGAAGTCGGGGGCATAAGCTAGTTCATAATATATTGCACTGCTACTACGCCGTAGCTAGTGGCTACGTCGTAGCAGATGGCTACGTCGGTTACGCCGCCGGCTACTTTGGAAGTTTATTTCATTTTATAGCTTGCACATGTTTCATAGTAGGTAATAGTTTTTCGATTTGTTCGGAGACTACAGTGCAACTTAAGTGTGTGTAAAATACGAGTTTTATCTACATTGTTTTCAACACAAATGATTTTCAGTTTCAGTTAAATACTTACACCCCACTCCCCCTAAACACAAAACTACACAGCACCTGTTTCAGTTCAAAGTCAAATCACTTATTTTAATTACTCTATTAAACGGCACTTTTGAACATCATTTACAAGAAACTACCTTGGTAGCCTAGTGGTCTTGGGTTCGATCCTAGGTCGAGCAAAAAGTGTTATTGGGTTTTTCTATGAAATTCTTAGTAGCAGCTCGCTGTTAGGATTTGTGCCCGGTTAATGGCAATAGGCTCGCCCCCTATTACATGGGACCTAAATATATCAGCAAACTGTGGGTGTACATTGGTACACCTCTGCCTAACCCTTCGGGGAATACAGGCGTGATAGTATGTATGTATGTATTTGCAAGAAAGAAAAAAAATTGAATCTAGTTGTCCATTCCGAAAGATAGTCTCGTTTCGTATCGTTATCTTAAAGATGAATGGGCAAGAATCTTCATACTTACTTAGATTTTAATTGACAGTATAAATCACGTTGCCATTACAAATCTATTAAATTAGGTTAACTCAATAGGGTACAATGTCGAAGTGTTTCCATCGGAGCACGCGCCGCGCCATGCGCTGCCGAACTTAATTAACTGCCATCTCGACGACTGTAGATGTAACAATTAATTATATCAAACAAAGTTAGCTATGCCAATACTTTAATTAAAACGTGTTATTGTTTCTAGATCTTTTTTGGGGAAGAATGTGTAACCTTTTTTTATATGTAGACCAGTGGGTAGTTCAAGGATAAAAAAAAAATGTCAGTGCGCGCACTTGAATTAAACAGTATTATCAACCAATAGCTTTTCATTGTTACTTCGTCAGCGTGAATTTTCAGTGCGTGGATCCCTAATTATTTTTATAATAAAATATTAGCTTAGTATTACTAAAACAGCTTTAGAATCGGATCCGTAGTTTCGGAGATTAAACAAAGAAGCAAATAAACTCTTTAGTTTTATTATTTGTATAGGTAAACAGCTAGATAGATAGACTGCCTCGATAGCCTAGTGGTCCTAAACGCGACTGCTACGCTAGAGGTCTTGGGTTCGGTTCTCAGGTCGAGCAAAAGTGTTATTGGGTTTTTCTATAAAACTCTCCGTAGCAGCTCGGAGTTAGGATTTGTGTCCGGTTAATGGCAATAGGCTCGCCTCCTACTACATGGGACCTAAACATACCGGCGAACTGTGGGTGTACATTGGTACACCGCTGCCTAAACGTTTGGGGAATACAGGCGTGCTGGTATGTTTAGACGGCCTGGAGTGCAAACAGGCTCTTAAGAAAAGAAGTACTTACATAAAATTATAATGTACCACCAATTCAAATGTTTGTTTACTACCTAATGTACCAGCGAACATTATCGATACCAGGGTAATGAACTGTGTGGTTCGGTGTAAATTATGCAAATCATTCACCAAACTCTAAATATATCGTACTTGTGCGTAACATTTGACACGTAATCACGTCGTGTTCAGTCGCCAATAAGAGGCTAATTTTCTACAGTCGGCTTTGTCTGAGGCGTGTTTGTAACTTGGTGACCTTTCATGACTCTAGGGGATGCAGGATCTTCATCATTTCTTGTATGGTGAAGATTTTTTACTAACAACTGTTTTTGACGATTTTGTGTGCAATGGACGTAACTTAGACGGGGACTTACATGGGGTAACTTAGACGTTACCCCATGTTAGGATTTGTTCTTATATCGTGAGCGCGTATACTAACGTAAATCTAATATATATAAACAACCAGACCCGGAACAACTACTTGTAGGCCATGTGAATATTTGTTCCGTGCGGGAATCGAACACGTAACTCTAATCGCTCAGTCGAGCGAGTTCATGTGCAGCTTATTAAGTCTAGAAGGTACCTTTTGCTAAGACACATGCCTGCCATCAGAACGCTTGCTTACAGTTAGAATACTGTGACTTTTAGGTAATAAGATCTTTATTTGTAAACAATATATTTTCTTGCAAATAAAGAATGGTTGAAGTTTCACGGTCTCGAACTAAGCGCTTTGACATTTATTGTGTGAACTGCCAGACTGTGGAATTCACTGCCCGCCTCTCTGTTCCCTGATAAGTATAATCTGGGTATCTTTAAGCCACGAGTGAACCGGTTCATCCTAAGCGAGCGTGTTCTACCATAGGCCGCATCATCACTTAAGATCAAGTGAGCTGTGGTCAAACGCAGGCCTATTAGAATATAAAAAATAAAAATAAATAAGTAAAAGGCGTTGGGCCATGATCCAGTATGTGGGCCCACTGCGAATTGGTGGTATGAAAGTAAATTCAAGACCTTTAATTTTCGTGTTTTCTTAGTTATTTTCTTGAGAATTTTCTCATAAACACTTAATGTCGATCAGAAAATAGTTGTCGAAAATCATTCGTCGACTCGAGGGTGTTTTTGACAAGGTTTCTTTGTAAAATGTTAAGTGGAGCCGAGAAATATTTGGAGGAAAGAGCCCTTAATGCGGGTGTTTTTCTCAAAGAATTAAGAGTTCTGCACCCAAATTGCGTCAATCAATAAACTTCAATAGTATATAACGATAAGAGACATAACGATTAACATGTTTGACGGTTTTAGGGTTAATCAAAAAGAGAATATTAGGAAAATTTGAAGTTAAGAATAAATATAAAATTATAACTATATGAGAGTTTCGAGAAAAAATAAATCATAATCATTAATCATGACAAGTCATTTTGCCAGGCCGCGCCATTTTACCTTAACTATGTTTGAAAGAATCGTGTTTGTAAATTATTAAATAGACAACAAGACAGGAATTATAAGCGAATTACTAGCTTCTGCCAGGGACCTAAATATTTCCGGGATAAAAAGAACCTTTGTGCTACTTGAAACTATAATGTATCTCTGTGGCAAATTTTATCCAGATCCGTTCGGCCGTACTAGTGTGATGGAGTAACAAACATCTAAACGTTCACATTTATATTAGTAGCCGAATAATAGTGGAAAACTCAATCAGTCTGCTGCTGATTTACTTCATAAAGAAAATAACCTTTTCATCAAGTCAGACTGGTCACTTATTGTAACTAGTGACATATTGTAGCGAGAATATGCAAATATTTACTCAGCATACTGATAGATGGGGAGTATTGCCCTCTGAGAACATTGACACTCTTTATGTCAATTCTCGCGGCGCAAACCCTCCCTGCGTGATAATATGATGGATACTTGTTGTAATTCTTTAGGCAGGTACCTAAAAACCTAGGCAGGTATCTCTCACGAATTACAATATTTTGCCTGACTGATTGCCAACTTTATTTTTTTTGTGTCTTTAAAAAAATAAATGTTTCCTCACATAAGGAATTAAAACATTTAAACTTACATACTCAAACGGCCAAACCCGGAGCATCTACCTGTAGGCCATGCAACTATTTGTTCCGTGCGGAAGTCGAACCTCCGACACGCAATGCAGTAGCCAATCGCTCAACCACTGCGCCAACTGTGTCATATTTACTACTAGTATATCTCGAAGATCTCTTTAAATCTTTATCTTAAAGGTAGAGTAAAATAATTTCTTGTGCGCCTCACAAACCAGCAAATGTCGCAAACTAAAATGTTACAAATTTAATTCACAGATTCCATCGGTCTTCGATCACTTCACTTTTAATTCTGTCAAATAACATGCAAGGAAACATCTCCGGTGTCAACGACCCCATATACAGGTGTTTGAAGTATGTTGTCGTAATAGCTTCGTAATTGCCTAACGTACTCGAATCAGGAGGTGCGAGGGATATAAATAATTCTCTTTATCATCGTTTTAAAGTACTCTTAAGGATTTAAATACCCGTAAAAGTATGCGTATCATAGGGATTGTCACCTCTTTTGATGAATACTAGCAGAATGAGAAATTAATAAGAATATACATTCTTCTTTTTTATAAATATTATTCGTTTTGTTTTTATGTGAAATCTGTAGCACTGGAGCTTTGCTGATTATTTAAACCTTACTACAATATCGTATGTTAATATGTCACATATCGTATGTGGGTGTATATATTAAGTATGTCGTCATACATAATATTTAGTGTTAATGCTTTTAATCAATTCATTAATACCATCTTCTAGCTTACATTTTCGTTCCCGACGATGCTTGTTCAAATAATCCTATCTGACAATATAAACATGGTACATTGTTGATGTATAATGTTGCCAAAAAATAGATACAGTTAAATAGGGATCTGTAAGCAGGTAACGTGCTCGTTTTAAACTTCGCAGGTTTTGCTTAGCAGCGAGATAAGGGATTGTCAATGCACTGCAAACCAACGAGAGAAAGTTCGGAAGTTATAATTTGACAATCCCTTTGTATTCTTGAGTGGTATCCAATTAATAAAGGTGTCTGCACACGGCAACTGTAACAGTTGTCTGTGTTGCAGGTTGCCGCTGAAACCGTCTAATTACAAACTTGATGGAAAAACAGTTGCAGTTTCGAAGTTAGCGAGATACCCACACTTTGAATACAGAATTACTGGCTGATAATAATTGGCATATTTTAGTACCTTTATGAAGTACAACTTCGAGATAGGTAAAACTGTGTTGTTATCGCTGAATCGATTCTATTTGTCTGAAGAGGCTTGTCATTTGTAATCTAAATGTGTATTATTGTTACTAAAATGTCATTACTCCGTGAACCTTCAAAATTACTATTAAGACGAACATTATTGTATTCCCTAAAGACATTAGAATACTATTCATTATCTCCTGAAACCAATGTGTCCGAAAATCTAAGCTATCTGTCCTTGATAACAGTATTTCATGAGTGGCTAGTGATTACTGTAAGCTACAAATCCTAAAACGATTTATTTAAATTAATATTTTTTTAATTATGAGACTGGGACAGTAGAACATGGAGATCTGAGTTTCTTTTGTAATAAAAATTCTGTGTAGTTATACTACATATATAGCCATGGTTGCAACGGAAATAAATGATCTGACTTGATTTGAACGCTGAATTAATGAAAAAAAACCGACCACATCGCGATGTTGTATTGATAAAACACCTCATTATGTATTTTCAAATAAACGAATAGTTCGATTAAATTGATAGACGGCCAACAGGAGCAGAACAAGTAACTTCGTAATACCAACATAACAACACTAAATCTAATGACATTGTACTACACCCAATGACGGCAAGTTTCCGGACTAATTACACACCACATTACGTGAAGTTACGGCCGACCTTGGCTTTGTCAAATGGTCCCTAGCACTGTTACGATAGTCCTACGCAATGACGATCTTGACCTTTGAGGATCTAACATAACCCATTAGAACAGCTATCACGAGGGTTGGGAGATAAAGGGCCGGTTCCACTGTGTAAGGCCAGATACATTAGAAGAAATACAACAAACTTTACTTATCAATTTAGACATAGAGCTTAATACTGGTCGGACAAAATGTGATACGAGTCAATCGACACGAACAGAAGTAGAAACATTTAAACATTATGCAACAAAAATAAGTTAAAAGGTGGAGTTAACACTTTAGGCATTCTCTACCAGTCTACTAGGTGGTGAAGCGTTAAAGTGGCAGTGCAAATTATTGTACGAGAGTAAAACAACAAAAATACCATTTAAAAAACTCAAAGCATTTTTAAAAGCAATAATTTGCTACAAAAGTTAAGGCAGCAAAATAAACAGTCTTTGACACATTTTTATAGTTTTAAGTCAAGAAACAGGAAACATTGTCTTCACGATTACCAAAAGAACTATTTTTATTAACTTTAATAGTAGGCAGCAGTAAATCGCCCACCGACTACGCCAACTGTTCGTGCCTTTGAAATATACTAGAAGTATGGATTCAATGGAAAAGGTTCAGAAATCGTATGGGGCTGGCAACTTTGTTCGTATATCATTCGCCAATAAATTGTAAACCGACCTTAAGCCAAGGAGTTTGGGTGCCCTAAGGGGTAGTTGTAAAGTCGCAACACATCGTCCGTGTCCCGTCAAATGGAAATCAAAACCCTTACCAATTTCACTTCAAGTCTTATTTGCATAAATGTTTTGTTCGATGTTAGATTAGGAGGACGACGTTGTAAAGTTATGGTGAACTACCATTTTGGTTCATTTATTATTGATCAAGGCGGTTTTTACCAGTATTTTATCAGTTTCTTTTTAAATACGACGTAATGGCCAAAATGTCGTGATGGCCCAGTGTTTCAAACCCACCTCCCGGTTTGATACCAGGCCAGTACTAATGCTTAGAAGGGTCAGTCGTCACCGATGCCAACCGGGGCTGCGAGTTGTTCGAAAGAGATACCGCGCCTTCGAAACACAAAGGGCACAAGAAGGAACATAGATAGGTTTTAGTCAGAAAAAGTGTGACTTGATGATTTCCCTTCCGAAAAGGCCAGTACCAATGCGACAGTATCTTAGAGATCATTGTTATACATAGGTGTAGAAAACCAGCGTAAGGTAAAATTGAAAGGAAATTCATAAAAGTATGAAATTGTCGATACGCTTTAAGAAAGCTTGGTAATTGATGCTCGTGTCTTATTTGTACATATAAGAAGAGGCTTTTGCCCAGCAGTGAGACAGTATTAGGTTGGAATTATTATCGTATTATTTATTTATTTACACACACACAATAATAAGATATTTAAATAACATGATAAAGATAACTGTATAAAATTTTATACCAAATTTTTTTTATGATAAATAACACTGTCTATTACGATCGAAACAAAGAGCATAGGGTCTTATTAGGCATTTGTAACTGATGTTCTAAGTGGTATAATTGTCTGTCCTTTGATTTCTATAAAACCGACATCAAAGATAACCAGTACAAGCTTAACCTCGCCGGCCATCGATAATGGCTTAACTATTAGGTAGACAGCAATCAGTTGGCAATCACATGTCTTGTACTCCAGGTAAGAATGAAGTGGTTCATAGTATCGGTAAGTGGTCGACGGCAGTCGTTGGAGCCCTCGATGTCTGCCATCGATCGCTGGATGTGTGTCAGGTTAACCTTCACTGTTGTATTGAAGACTTGCTTGCTGTTTGCAAAGACGTGATTTAAAATTATGATGTCCCTCCCATTTTGTTGGAAACTTTGAACTTGTGTGTAATCCGCCTTAACCACTGGGTTAAGGCGGATTACACGCTCTAAGTCACCTACGCTATTCGTCACATACTCTGTTGGTCATGGTAGCTATCTGATTTAACTCAGTCAGGCATCCGCCTCCCATGAATTGGGTTCCGGGTTCGATACCGGACAAGTACCTACCAATGTGGAACAAGTGTGCTGATCATTATTTTTTGTTTATTTTTTTATTTATTGTTAATTTATAATGGTGAAATCAATTACAGTAAATAAATTATAAAAAACAACATTTGGATCAAGCAAAACATGTGTTTGGACACAAAAATAAACAAATACATACCTATTATGCGCTCCACTCGCAATAATTTATCCGCAAAATCAATACTCATGCCTTCTCCCTTGCCTTGCCTGAGAAGCCTTTGCCCAGCATTGGGACAACGAGGGCTGATATTATAAATAAATAAATAAAAAATGTATTATCCTTATTAGTCAGTTTTTCGTCAATCAGAAAGACATTTAAGAAAATATTTATATCTATTTGATTATAAACAGTAATAGCTATAAAGATCCAGTGCATTACACTTCTGTTTACCCTTTAAAATAATACAAGCGTGATTATGTACTTACAACAGTTCCAGAACTTACCATAAAAGCTTTATTCTCAACAATTGGAGACAACTTTTAAATAAAGACATTATATGAACACGAAACCTTGCTGCCCAGTGCCTTACAATATTATGTCGAAACAATATTATTTCACTTCAGTAACAAAGAAAATGTAGATTTATACAAAATCCTGTCACAAGCAGTTAATACGGTCTCATAGAACACGTGCCTGACCTTGTCCTTCCTTCTTATTGTAACATAACGAATGTCTTAAAAATATATCTACTAGTTATTTATTTCTTATTAATAATACCTTTTATTGGTACCTAAGCCAAAGCTTTGTACATTGTTTTTTTCAGTAAAAACACTTTGTAGTTTGAATTTATGATCTATGTGTTTATATTAAGCACATATTAAGCCGACCATATCGCCAATATTTCCTACCTAAATATCTCGAACTTTCTATTGAACTCCACTACGTTAAAATGTATGAGAAGCTAACCCTTTTAGTACCTACCAATGCATTTTCAATAGCTTTCCAATTTCCCACAAACATTCCTTCATTACAAATAGTGAACAAAGCAATTTAAATCTTATCTCAGTAGCTATAAAGGTTAACGGAAATGCAGCATATCGCGTGTTTGTGCGTTCCTCAAAATGCACATGCGTCGCGCGGCCTACGCCGCCCGTAGCTCTTCGTAGCGGCGCTACGCCAGACGGCGCGCGAACGCCAAACCAATCGCGCGTAGACCTGCTACGATCTGCCGCGCCGAAACTCCGGAACTTTTCATACTTTTCTAATGGAACATTAGAGTTACGTATTCGTGTGCTATAAAAGATTTATTTATTTGATTTGCTTACTTTTGATGTGAGAAATGAACGATAAATAAATTACAGTACACATAGTGACGTGTGATTATTACTTTTAGTAGGAATTTGGGATAGTTGTTGACAGTTTAGTGTTATTATTTTGCGGAAATGTCAAATTGAGAGATGGCACCTCTGAGGATTCCGAGTGATTTCATGAGTGAAGATGCTAACTTTAACTTTTCGAGTCATGCTAGTCAGGAGCCCCGCCACCACTGGCGCCACCACAACCACTCCCACATGAGGGAGAGCCACAAGCACAACATGGTAGACATACTTTCCAACTCCATCATGGAAGCGATGAACAGTAAATTCGTGCCCGACAACAGTGTGTTACCGGACCTGGAGCCGCTGTCGACCCACATGGAGGGTGCCCTGGACCGCCACCACCCCATGAGGATGAACGTGACGCTGAACCGGTCGGACCTGGGGGTGATCGCTGACGAGTTCATGTACCGACACGGGGGCGCGATGACGGCAGTGTATTGCGCCGCGTACCTGCTCGTGTTCCTGGTGGGCCTGGTGGGGAACTGCTTCGTGATCGCGGTGGTATACCGCTCGCCGAGGATGAGGACTGTCACCAACTTCTTCATCGTGAACCTGGCGGTCGCAGACATCCTGGTGATCGTGTTCTGTTTACCTGCCACGCTGATGTCCAACATATTTGTCCGTGAGTATTCTAGCATAGATATCTGTTTTGCAGCGTCGGCTAACAATTTGGCAAGACGTCAAGAGATAAAGCGTCAATTGAATGGGGAATTAAATGTTATCGATAATGTATTGCGTCTAGTAAATCTAGGAGTTCTAAACAAATGTTCATAAAAACAAAACAAAAAATAAATGATAAACTGCGTAAATAAATTAAAAGATTACTAAAAAAATATGTGACTACGTAATACTACTGCTACATTCATAAAACAAAAATACGTTTTAAAATAACATTTGACTCATCAAACCTGTATTTTATTTAGTTTATCTTACGTAATATTAAAATCAGTTATTTATAAAAATAATAAATCAAAATGAATCGACTGGAATATGCTCACCCGCTCGTAAATCAGCCAGTCCTTTGTTAAACAAACAAAAAGTTGCCATATTTTTTCGTGATTAATTAATTTCAGTGTTCATGCGTTTAGGCGTGAAAATGCCTAATTGGAAGTGTGTAACTTTCGTATTGTTAGGTCTGACTCGTAAAGTTGGAGTTTGAGATTTTTATATCGAGCATTACGTGTATTTTGGGTGAAATTTTTCAGAAATATTTCAGATAACAATGACGATAAAGTGATAATAATAATTTCTAGATTGATATAGAATTCTTCTGTATGCGCGTTTGTTACAGAGCTCCTCCTAAACTCCTGGACCGGTATTTTTGCCTGTGTACTTGAGTGGTCTTCTAATGGTTTTGAAACTGAACCCAGCAGGTGGCGCTGCAAGCCAACATTCAGGCAACATCTATCGGGTCTACTAGCATTATTTAAATGTATATTATTAATAATAAATAACTTTCCTGCTCTAGAAAATTAAATAATGAGTCCGCGATACAATCTCTCTGCCTAGTTTGGTACTTCCTGTAATATCTATTATAAAATAGCGTTTCATTATTTCACTATTTCAACTGGATATCGCTAGGATTTTGGCTATTGAAAATGACTTTGTTTTATGTATAGAAACGCAATATAACGGACATTATCTGTTGAAAACCAAACGTGATTGTTTTACATAATATTGATCGAAGGCTCTTATAATATTACGAAGGGAATTTCCGTGAACGAGGATTCAATTTTGTGTCATATCTTACGAGTTGTATTGACAAGGTAAGCTTCAAAAAACATTGTTTAAAAATGGCGTGCTGGTATATTTGCACAAGCCCCTCAGCAACGAGGTTCTGGCTTCGCAACCGGGCACGGGCAAGTATCAATGTGACTTTTTCTATTTCATTGGTCGCCAATCCGCCTTGAGCAAGCGTGATGATCAACGCCTGGGCCTATTTAATGTATGATTAAACATAATTTTTAATTCAAACACATTCAGTTATAGTTTATTCATTTTCATTCATGATTATGATTTTTATTTTGTAGTAAAAGTATTGGGAAATAATTGGCTTAATGAATATCTGCAGTTATTATTCTGTAAAAAACGAAATAGCAGCTCACTTTGAGCTCATTTCATCTAAATTCAGTGAGGGATATTTTACACAAGCGACCTACATAATATCTACATTTTATTTAAGAAAGCAACCTGCTGCTGCTGTTCCTATGCCCGCTGTTATATTTTACATAGATTGGCCAACGTTTATGTTGAAGGCCGTACACTATCTTATTCAGGCAAATGTTCTTTTCTCTACAATCTAGGAAGGCTAGTGAAGACAAAAATGTAAGTTCGGTGCCATCTCTTACAAAGTATTGCATCGTAAATTCTTTAAAGTGTCTGGTTAATGGATGTCTTTCGAAGTCGATACTGAATTACTTTTCTAAACTATGTATCGTTTGTTTTTTAATTATTTATTTATTTATTTTTCAATTTAAACTTTATGCAACAAAAGGTTTAAAGGCGGAAATAATGAATGAAAAATGATAAATGATGATGATGATTAAATGTTTTTTTTTATTAATTTGATTTGACCTCACAGTTTAAGATCCCGGAGCCGCTAGACCTACGTCATTTGAGCATGATTGGAATGTCTATCTATATAAAGGGAAAACGTCGTTAAGAATAATACTTGCTAACTTCAATGCCTTTTTCAGGTATTACGTATAAAAGGTCGCGTCATGCTGAAATGACGTAGGTTTTGCGAGTCCGGAATCTCAGTCCATTACTTAACGAATCTTTCGGTAAAAAAATGGTTACATTTAAAAAGAATGGGTAACTATAGTAGTTTTATAAAAGTGTAGTTTGACGATCTAACATGGGCTTTCTATCAATTTACGGCTACATGTTCTATTTTCTTAGTAGATGAAAATGGTTCATTACATTGTATTTTCTAGTGCGTATTTTGATTGTACCGGTCTACCGGGTAACTAGATTCAATTAATTTTTTCTTGTACATGACGTTTAAAAGTACCTTTTAATGACCTAACTAAAACAAGTGATTTGACTTTGACTTTGATAATAATTTAAGTTATCACTAGTCAAATAGTGACTTTTTTAAAGCGTTCTTGTTGATAACATCGAGGGGAAACATAAGTGCTAGAACATTCTATAAATTACGTATTAATATTATTTATTTATTTATGTTCCGATCGTCAACTACTGAAGACACCCCAAAATATTTGAGATAAATATATATATACTGTTATAGAAATCGTTAATAAAATATAAAAGGCAGATTGAACAGAGACGAGACAAGACGAATTGGGAACACTCCTTGGGGGATTATGGAAGTCGGTTAATCAATAGTGTTGACTAGATGCCTGTATTGTTGGATCGTTAGTAAACGTATTCGGCAAAATGTGTCATCTGCTTCGGATAATAATAGCGTGATGGATATTAATAACTGTATCTACTTA